>CM057457.1:374852500-375474583 GCA_016271365.2 Neoceratodus forsteri | reverse complement strand
GTCGGGTTTTTGCCATGTCTGTGAACTCCTTCAAATTCAGCATATAATTATTAAATTTCCACAGGGTCTGTCCCCTTTTATTATGCCATTCCATTTCCATCTGGAGCATAGAATGGTCTGAGAGTGTGGAAGGGATGTGCCGACAGCTAGTCACTAGGTTTTGGTGTTCCCCTGATGTTAGCATATAATCTATTTGGGTATATGAACTGTGGGGATGAGAAAAATGTGTATATTCTCTCCTCCCTGGGTTATCTCGTCTCCAGGCGTCCACCCAAAATGCTTTCCTCAAATGTGTCCTTATCTCTTTGCTAGTTGGATTTTGCCTGAAGGCCATTTTCTTAGATGTATCTATCTGTTCCCAGATTTGGTTAACCCCCCTCTTCTTTAGAGTATACTCTGTTTACTATTACCCTCTGGGTCCTGTTGTCCAGCCAGCTTGTTACCCAGGCTAGCACCCTGGGACCCACTGCCAGGCTGGCAAACTTGCTTATTAATCTTTTGTGTGGGACTGTGTCAGATGCCTTGCTAAAGTCTAGGTAGACCATATCCACAGCCCCTCCTTGGTCTATTACTTTGGTTATCCAGTCAAAGAAATCGATTAGATTCGTTTGACATGACCTTCCTGCTGTGAATCCATGCTGCCTTGGGTCCTGTGCCCCGCTGGCCTGTAGGTGCTCAACAATTCTTTTCTTCAGAAGTGATTCCACATTTTCCTCACCACTAATGTCAAGCTAACAGGTCTGTAGTTTCCTGCCTCTGCCTTGCTCCCACATTTTAGATGTGGAATCACATCCACCCTTCTTCAGTCCTCCGGTACCACACCATCCTCCCATGATTTGTTAAAAAGGGTAGGCAAGGCAATTTTATTTATAGGGTGCCCAATCTCTGGCTCAGAGGCCTAACAATAGTTAAAACTGAGAAACTGAGACTTTGACGGCAGATAAGGACCGCTTGGTCCATCTAGTCTGCCCATTTCCCTACCTACAGGATAGGCCGCAGATCCTAGTTAACCAGCAGCTGATTTATTTCTGCCCCCCACAAGAATTGCCTTATGTCTGTCCCATGCATTCTTGAATTCTCCCACAGTTTTAGACCCCACAGCCTAATCATGAAGGCTGTTCCATGCATCCACTACCCTCTCTGTGAAATAATACTTCATCACATTGCCCCTGAACTGCCCCCACCCATCTTTAAATTGTGTCCCCTTGTTCTTACATGTCTCTGTTTCTGAAAGATGCTACCCTCTTGGACTTTGTTGATTCCACTGAGGTACTTAAAAGTTTCTGTCATGTCCCCCCCTCCCTTCTTTCCTGAAGGGTATACATATTAAGCTCCTTTAGTCTCTCCTCATATGGCTTCTCTTGCAGACCCTGCACCATTTTAGTTGCCCTCCTCTGGACTGCCTCTATCCTGTCTATATCTTTGCAGAGATGGGGTCTCCAGAACTGGACACAGTACTCCAGATTGGGTCTCACCAACTGTCTGTACAGAGAGATGACAACTTCCTGTTTTCTGCTGCTGATGCCTCTCCCTATGCATCCCAGTATACCCCCAGCCCTCCCTACTGCCTTCTCACATTGCTTGCTAACTTTAAGATCATCTGATATGATTACCCCGGGTCTCTTTCCTTTGCTTGTTGTTGTTACTACTACTTCCCCCCATTGTGTGTTCTTCCCTTGGGTTCTTGTTTCCCAGGTGCATTATTTTGCACTTCTTTGCATTGAATCCTAGTTGCCATACTTCTGACCATTCCTCCAACCTTGTCAAGTCCCTTCTCATCCTTTCTACACCTTCTTGTGTATCAACCCTGTTGCAGATCCTTGTGTCATCTGCAAAGAGGCATACTTTTCCTTCCAGTCCCTCTGCAATGTCACTTATGAAGACATTAAAAAGGACTGGACCCAATACTGAACCCTGCGGTACCCCATAAGAAACATAGAAACATAGAATTTGATGGCAGATAAGGACCGCCTGGCCCACCTAGTCTGCCCATTTTCCTACCTAACAGATAAGCTGCAAATCCTAGTTAACCAACAGCTTACTTCCTCCTACCCCCCCCACTAGGACTTACCCATGTCCCATGCATTCTTGAAGTCCCCCACTGTTCTTGACTCCACAACCTCCTCAGGTAGGCTGTCCCATGCATCCACAACCCTCTCAGTGAAAAAATACTTCCTCACATTACCTCTGAGCCGTCCCCCCTCTATCTTCAAACTGTGCCCCCTTGTTTTTGCACATCTCTTTTTCTGGAAGATGCTACCCTCTTGGACTTTGTTAATGCCCTTGAGGTACTTGAAAGTTTCTATCATGTCCCCTCTCTCCCTCCTTTCCTCTAGGGTATACATATTAAGCTCCTTTAGTCTTTCTTCATATGTCTTCTGGTGCAGACCCTGCACCATTTTAGTTGCCCTCCTCTGGACAGCTTCCACTCTATGTCTTTCAGGAGATGGGGTCTCTAGAACTGCACACAGTACTCCAGATGGGGTCTCACCAACTGTCTGTACAAAGGCATAACAACTTGCTGTTTTCTACTATTGATGCCTCTTCCTGTGCATCCCAGTATCCCCCCTGCCTTCTCACATTGCTTGCCCACCTTTAGGTCATCTGATATAATTACCCACGGGTCCTTTCTATTTTACTGTTGTCAGTATCTCACCCCCATTGTGTACACTTCCCTGGGTTTTTGTTTCCATGTGCATTACCTTGCACTTCTTTGCATTGAATCTGAGCTGCCATACATTTGACCATTCCTCCAACCTTGCCAAGTCCCTTCTCATCCTTTCCACTCCATCTTGTGTATCAACCCTGTTGCAGATCTTTGTGTCATCTGCAAAGAGACATACTTTTCCTTCCAGTTCCTCTGCAATGTCACTTATAAAGACATTAAAAAGGACCAGTCCCAGTACTGAACCCTGCGGTACCCCACTAGTAACCCTCCTTTCTTCACTGTGTATTCCATTTACTACTACCCTTTGCATCCTGTTGTCTAGCCAACTTTTTATCCAGGCTACCACCTTGGGACCCACTCCAAGGCTGGCTATCTTGTGAATTAATCTTTTGTGTGGGACTGTATCAAATGCCTTGCTAAAATCTAGGTAGGCCATGTCCACAGCCCCTCCCTGGTCTACTACTTTGGTCACCCAGTCAAAGAAATCTATTAGATTCGTTTGACATGACCTTCCCATCGTGAATCCATGCTGCCTTGGGTCCTGTGCCTCACTAGCCTCTAGGTACTCAACAATTCTTTCCTTCAGAAATGATTCCATCATTTTCCCTACCACTGAGGTCAAACTAACTGGTCTGTAGTTTCCTGCCTCTGTCCTGCTCCCACTTTTGTGAAGAGGAATCACATCTGCTCTCCTTCAGTCCTCGGGTACCACCCCATCCTCCCATGATTTGTTAAAGGGAGTAGTCAGCGGTGTCACTAGTTCTACCCTTAGTTCTTCTAGAATTCTTGGGTGAATCCTGTCAGGCCCCATTGCTTTGTCCACCTTCAATTTTATCAGTTCTTTCAGAACCCTTTCTTCTGTAAATGGACTGGTATCGACCCCCGTCTTCGGAGTGTTTCTCTTGTTTGGTTTAGGTAACTCCCCCTCCTCTTCCTTTGTGAATACTGAGCAGAAATATTCATTCAGCATCCCTGCTTTTTCACTGTCATCCTCTACCCACATTCCTTCCCCTTTATTAAGCTTCAGTATCCCTCCTTTGGTCTTTCTTCGCTCCCTAATGTACCTATGAAAGGTCTTATCCCCCTTCTTAACAGAATTGGCTATCCTTTCCTTGGTTTGGGTCTTTGCTATTCTGACTGCCTTCCCAGCCTCTTTCTGCTTTAACTGATAAAGTTCTCTGTCCTGCTCCTTCTGTGTTTCCTTATATTTCCTGAATGCTGTCCTTTTCTTCTTAACCTTCTCTGCCACCTCTTTTGAGAACCATAGCGTTTTTTTCCTTCGTTGTATTTTATTGATTTGCTTTACACAAAGGCTTGTTGCCTCTGTGATGGCTGTTTTGATCACTCCCCACTGTTCCTCCACCCCTCCTCCTTGCCTGTTTGCTAGTGCTTTTCTGAGGCACTCTCTCATTTTTCCAAAGTCGACCCTCCTAAAGTCCAGTACTCTTGCTTTTGTATGGCTTGATTTATGGCTGTGTTTATCGTGAACCGCACTGTTTGGTGGTCGCTTGTTCCCAGATGGCTACCCACTTCTAAATCTGAGATTCTTTCTCCATTCCCCATTTGAGAGTACCAGGTCTAAGATTGCTCCCTCCCGAGTGGGTTCCAATACTAGCTGTCTGAGGCATGCCCCCTGTAGGGCATCAAGAATGACCCTGCTCTTGGATGTGCCTGCAGCAAAGGTGCACCAGTTAACATCTGGCATATTCAGGTCCCCCATCAACAATATCTCCCCTTTTTCTGCCATTCTAAGAAAGCCGTCTATCGTTTCCTTGTCCATTCCTTCCCCCTAAGATGGGGGTCTGTATACAACCCCCATACAGATTGTGGTGCCATTTCCTGTCTCCAGGGTGACCCAAAGTGCCTCATCTGCTCCCTGTTTACTCTTTAGTTCTATTGCTTTGATCCATTCCTTTACATAGAGAGCTACCCCTCCTCCTCTTTTACTCTCCCTGTCCCTCCTGTAGATTGTGTATCCTGGTATGTTGACATCCCAGTCATGGTTCTCTGTGTACCATGTTTCTGTGACTGCCACAATATCCAGGCAACCCTCTTCCATCAAGGCCACTAGTTCGGGGAGCTTGATACACAGACTATGGGCATTGGTACTCATTGCCCTCCACTTTTGATAGTCTTACCCCTTTTAGCCCCATTTCTGTCCTTACTGTCTTTGCCTTTTTACATTTAATCTGTTCTGCTCTAACTTCTGTACCTTGAGTTTACCTCACTAATCACTAAGTTTTTGGGAGGCTCAGATTTCCTGCTCCTTTCAGTGCCTCCTGTGGCTAGTTTAAATGTCACAATGAAGCATTTAAACCTCTCACCTAGGATCCTGGTCCCCCCAGACAGATGCAGACCATCGCACCAGTATAGGTCTGCATCCCACCAGGTGTCTCCCAGTCCCCAATGAAGCCAAACCCTGAGCTCCACACCAGTTTTCAACCACTCATTGACTTCCCTGGTGAGAAGTGCCTAGCATCTCCCTTGCCATAGACAGGCAGCACCTCCGAGAAGGTTACCGTATGCGCTACTTGTCTAAGGCCCCTTCCCAACTCTACAAACTCCTCTTGCACTGCCCTGATCCCATTCCTAGTCAGGTCATTTGTCCCTAGGTGGACAATGACATCCAGCTCCCTCCCTCGTGCAGCTCTTCCCATGATTCTGAGGATTCGCTTCCTGTCCCGCCAAGCCGTGGTGCCAGGAAGGCACCTTACCTCCCTCTCCCCTTCCTCCCCCATTTCTACCCCCTAATGATTGAGTCCCCCACCAGGAGTTGTTTTCTTTCCCTGTGGGGTCCCATGCCACCCTCCTGTGGGTCTCCTTCGTGAAGGTTCCCAGCATACTCTTTGGTTTCCACTGCAGGTGCCTCCATAGAGGAACCACTATCCACCAGAAGAGCAAATGAATTGTGGAGAGGTACAGTTGGAGGGATGCAACTCTGTTCCACCACCCTCTCCCTCCTTGAGCCCACCCTGGTCCAGCCTCTCCTCTTTCTTGGCAACCCAGGGTTTTATTTAACTCCAAAAATTGATTAGCGTTTTGCTCATAAAAGTGCTAAAACATTGTGAAAATGCATAGCACTTGCCTCACTGTGTTTAACAAACATAATACTTCTAGAAAACCTATATAAATACTTTCTGTACAGTTAGCATTGTCCCAAGAAAAAAAACTGCTAATCAATTATTTAAAACCCTGCAACCTCTGAGGTAGTGGCATTGGCCCTGGTGGTCCCTGGGTGGGGGAGGAGGTTTCATGAATCCTAGCCAGGTCAGCCTGGAGACGGGCAACCTCCTCTCTCAGACTAGAGAGGTGCCTGCAAATAGGGCAGCATCGCAGCCTCCAGAATGTCTCCCGGAACACTGCCGCCCCACAGCCATTGCACTTTACCACTCCTATCATGTCTTATTTTGTGTCCTGTCTACTGTTTCTCTGGATGCTTACTCTCTCCTCTCCTTACCACTCTGACCCTTCCTGTTCTGGGACAGCAACTTCCTATCTTCTTCAGTAGCCTCCTTCTTCCTTGCTCAATATTAGACAACCAGCAGCTGGGGGGGAGAGTGAGCTACTTTTTATTACTTTAGGGTTGGCAAAACCAATGTTTCTCTATGATCCTTTCCTTCCTACTGCCAAACAGGAAGTTCCTGTTGACAGTCAAATCCAGTGGCTATAAAAGTAGAACTGGCTTTGGGTGGGTGGGATAGAGGGCAATTAGTAAGAAAAAAGGCTAGCAACAGGAAGTTGTAATTTGACTCACTTGCTTTTCTAGTGCCTAAACCACACCCCCAGGTAAGCTCTCTTTCCTCCTACTGGTTTAACAAAGTCACCTGATACAGTACCTTTCCCTGCATAGAACACACACTGCCTTTCTTTCTTTTTGTTTTTAACCCTAAATAAGACCCCTTCTACTTCTAATAAAGTTATCTGTCTACTTAATCTTAACTGACACTGGCTTCTGCTGAGATATAAGTTTTAAATTAACAAGAAAATGTAGCTTCTTTTAGTTAGCTGCTTTCTACTGTACAAGCAAGGCTAGCAAATTAGAAACCCCTCTTTCTTCAGAGTGGACTCCATTTACAATTACCTTCTGTGTCCTGTTGTCCAGCTAATGTTTTACCCAGGCTGGACCCACTCCCAGGCAGGTTAATTTGACTACTAATCTTTTGTGTGGAACTGTGTCAAATGCCTTGCTAAAGTCTAGGTAGGCCATGTCCCTAGCCCCTCCCTGGTCTACTACTTTGGTCACCCAGTCAAAGAAATTTATTAGATTCATCTGACATGACCTCTCCGCTGTGAACCCATGCTGCCTTGAGTCCTGTGCCCCACTGGCCTCTGGGTACTCAACTGTTCTTTCCTTCAGAAGTGACTCCATCACTTTCCCTACCACAGAGGTCAGACTGACAGGTCTGTAGTTTCCTGCCTCTATCTTGGTCCCACTTTTGTGAAGGGGAATCACATCCTCCTTCCTCCAGTCCTCGGGTACCACATCATCCTCCCATGATTTATTAAAAAGAGCAGCCAGTGGTTTCACTAGTTCCCCCTTAATTCTTTTAGAATTCTGTGGTGAATTCCATCAGGCCCCATTGCTTTGTCCACCTTCTGTTTTAGGAGTTCTTGCAGAACCCTTTCTTCTGTGAAAGGACTGGGATCGACCCCACTGTCAAGAGTGCTTCTGTTAATTGGATTAGGCACTTTCCCCTCCTCTTTTGTGAATACTGAGCAGAAATATTCATTCAGTGTCCCTGCTTTTTCATCGTCCCCCTCTGCCCACCCACTGTTGATTCTATTCAGCCTCACTATCCCTCCCTTTGTCTTTCTATGCTCACTAATGTATCTATAAAAGGTTTTCTAGGGATATGGATATGTTGTTCATCCACACTATCTGGCAGGTTCCTTGCCGCTTTAAATCTTGCCGGAAGGTCTTCAAGCTAGCTCCTCCCACCCACCCGGGTGGTAAAACTCTCGGCTCCGCCCCATGACTCCAGATCTTCCTTACCGCTTGGAAGCTCAGGTTCCCTCCTTAACGCTCTGCGATTAAGATTTGGTGCCTAACTCTTCAAAACTTTTGAAACTCGTTTCAATTTACTAAAACTGCTTTGGTCTTCTTCTCCTGTGACTCGCTGGACAACCGACCTCCGGATTTTGGAGATGCTCATGGCAGAAAATGTCTCGACAGATCCGCACTCCACGCATGGGCCTACTGCCCAGGGCCTTGAGCACGAACCGCATGGCTGCGACCTGTGCTCTTCCTTTTCGGTCTATGTCCTCGAAGATCGTGCTGCCGTTTGCAGTTAGGCGTCCTGAAGATTTCCTCGGTCAGAGTGAAGGCCCGTTAAGCGGTGTCCGCGGCTGCGGATTCTGCGGAACAGCTCGAGCAGATGATCGCCCAAGAGGAGGCGCAGCAGGCCGCCTCCATCTTTGGCCGCGGCATCTCCACTCTCTCTCGGCGCCTCATATTCGGCTTCTTTAAGGAGCTTTGCCTGACCCTCTCGACTAAGGGCGAGGGTCCAACCTCTTCTGGATCATTTTCTCGGTCAAAAAAGAGTAAGGGTATGTCCCATCGTCGACACTCTTGGGAGCGGGAAAGATCTCCCTCCCCTAGTCGACAGTCGACTTCGGTCGACCCTTCAGCTTCGGCCACTGGCTTCACGGTGTCCCCGTCAGGCCAGTTGACCGAGACACCCGACGACGCGGTCGAGATTTTTCTCGACCCGTTAGACGGGTTGTCGGCTGGTGAAGCTGATATTCCCCTCTCCCCGGTTCCCCCGGCAAGAGTTGAGGATCCCGTCGGCTCGACTGTGCCTCCGGTTCCGGAGCCGTCGGTGCAATCTTCCGAGCGAAGGAGTACCGATCCTCGTGGTCCCGCGCCGACCTCGGCCCTGGCGAGATTCTCGGTCTCGACCTCCTCGCGGTCCAACCGATCCCACCCGCCAGAGGCGGTCTCGGCCCTCGGCATCATGTAAGCGGCGCCGCCGCTCTTCCTCTTCTTCCTCCTCCTCGGACGAGGGGAGGCTTCGACGCAAGTTGCGTCGGAAATATGAAGAGCTTATGTGGCAACAGCTTCTGTTGGCTGGGAATAAGCCGACCCAGTCGTCTTCACCGGCCATTAAGTGGCTGTCACCGGAGCGGCCGAAACAACCCCTCGCGGTGGTCGAGGAGCCTGTTCCCAGGCCGGTTGTTCGGCCTATTACTGCTGCCCCACCGATTTTGGTGGAACCGCCGCCTCCTCAGCCGTTAGTTGGGGCTCCGACCAAGAGTTCCTCGGTCGGCTCAGGGCTGCCCCATAGGCTGTCGGTCACTCTCCCTCCCGATAAACCTCGGCAGGTGGAGGGTGTCTCAGGCTCGAGGCAGCTCTTCGAAGACTCGTCGGAGTCTGAAGATGACTCCTCCTTGTTCTCCAGGTGGATGGACTTGGAGTCCTCAGGGGGGGCAGTCAGTGGACGATAGCCCTTCGTCCTTTCTTGGCCTACTTCGACTCATCTCGGAGTCCACCGGGATGAAGCTCGAACCCGTTTCCAAACGGGCCAGATATCCCCTCACGGAGATTCTGGACCGAGGGGATTCTCCGACGGAGGCCTTTCCAGTGGCCGAAGCCATCGTTGGTCCAGCCTTGGAACTATGGCAGCGTCCTGCTTCCTGCCCTGCGCCTTCGGCCAGGATGGATAGGAAGTACGCGGTCCCTACTGGTTCCCTGTCTGGTTTCTCGGAACACCCCTCTGCCGAGGGGCTGGTTACCGACAGCGTTTTCTGGCGCGCCGGGAACGCCAGGGACGTGGACAAACCATCCGACAAGGAATCCAAGAAATTGGATTACGCCGGGCGGAAAGTCTATGCTGCATCATCTCTCGGCCTTCGTCAGGCCAGTTCGGCCGTCCTGATGGCACACTTCTCCCATGCCCTGTTGGGCTCCCTGGATGAGGTCGTTCCCCATCTTCCCGCGGACCTGCAGACCACGGTCAAGCAGGTGCGGGATCAGGGCAGGGCAGTGGCAAAGCAGCAGCTCCAGACTGCTCTCGACATCGGAGACTCTTGTGCTAGATCAGTGGCCATGCATCGGCGGGCTTGACTGAGGATATCCACCTTCACCTCGGATACCCAGCACAAATTGGCGGATGTTCCCTTTCTGGGGACTGACCTTTTCGGCCCTGGAGTGGAAGGTCACCTCCAGAGGATCGAAAAGTCCAATGCCACCTTGGACTCGGTCCCTTCCGCGCAGAAGGACAAAGGCCGTAAAGCCTCAGCCTAAGCCCTAAGCCCTTCTGTGTGCCGCGGCTGCTTCGGCCCAGCAACGTCCAGGGCCAGCAGGCTCGACCTTGGTACCCCAAACCCAAGCCGCCGGCTTCCTCAATAGAAACAAGGAAGAAAAGGCCCAGGTGGTCCCTGGCCGGTCCTTCTCCAAGCCTGCTCAGTGATGGGCTGAGGGTGCGCCCATCCATCACCTCACCCTGGTTCCCCTTGAGGCGGCTCGACACTTCCTTTCCGCCTGGTCCACTGTTACAACAGACAGGTGGGTTTTGGAGGTGGTGGCAAGAGGCCTGCCTCTAGAGTTCGAGCAGGCACCGCCCTTCAGAGCCGTCGCCCCTCGGGGGGGCTTCGGGGTCCCCAGCTCACTGGCGGCTCGTCGAGCCGACGCCAGCTCCTCCTCCAGAAGGAGGTGATAAGAAGGTGGAGGACCCTCCTTCAGACCCGGGTTTGTGTCCAGGTATTTCCTGGTCAAGCAGACAGGGGCTGGCGCCCATTCTCGACCTACACGCCTAAACAAAGTTCCTAAGGTCTCGAACCTTCAGAATGGTCCTCTGGCTCAGATAATACCATCTCTGGAACACGGCGTGTGGTTCTGCTCTCTGACTTTCAGGATGCGTTCTTTCACGTCCCTATCCGTCCGTCTCACGGAGATTCCTCCGCTTCAGCGGAGGGATCCCTATTCGGTTCCAGGCCATGCCTTCGGCCTTCTCTAGCTCCTAGGGTCTTCACCAAATGCATGGCAGTGGTGACAGCATTCCTGCAGCGCCGAGGGGTCCGGGTGTACCCTTACCTGGATGATTGGCTGATAGCAGCCCCCTCCAGACAGGAGGTGGAGCGGTCCAGAAATCTGGCCCTCCAGGTTTGCTCTCAGGTCGGCCTCCTTATCAACGAGGCCAAATCGGAACTCGAGCCGAAGCAGGTGATACTGTTCATCGGGGCAGAGCTCGACTCTCTACGAGCCAGAGCACGGCTCCCGGCGGACAGGGCCGAGGTTCTTACCTCCTTTGCTCAATCATTTCTGGTTGGGCAATCGCGCCCTGCCCGGGACTTCCTGCGCCTCCATGGCGGCCTGTACCAGCATAGTCCGTTGGGCACGTTGACATGTGCGCCCCCTTCAGTGGGGACTGGCCAGCCAATGGTCACAACGCTGCGATCCCTTGGACCAGCTTGTGATGACGACCCAGGAGATGTGGAACGATCTCCAGTGGTGGACCGTTCCATCTCATCTGCAGGAGGGTATCCCGTTTGTCGCCCGAGCCGACGATCTCTCTATCGACCGACGCCTCTTTGATGGGTTGGGGTGCCCATCTGGGGGAACACCGAGTGCACGGCCTCTGGTCCCCGCGGGAGTCCCGATGCCACATCAACCTGCTGGAGCCCGAGCGGTCCGCCTAGCTCACCGCCTTTGCTCCATTTCTCCGGGTCAATGGTCCAATCCAGACGGACAATACCACGACCATGTACTACCTAAACCGCCAGGGCGGGCGCACTCCATGCTTCTATGCAAGGAAGCTCTCGATCTGGTCACTTAGCGCAGCCTGGAGGCGGATCTCCTAGCCATTCATGTGGCAGGAGCCTCAACACCCTGGCCGATGCCCTGAGCCGGATAGGGGCTGCATCGCACGAGTGGTCTCTCCTGCGGGTAGTACAAGATCTGTTCTCCTCTGGGGCACACCTCTGGTGGATCTGTTTGCCTCCAGGGAGAACGCGAAGCTGAGGCTGTTTCATGCCCACACCCCTCAGCAGGGCTCACTGCAGGGGGATGCCTTCTTGGGGCCGTGGACCCCGGGCCTCTTTTATGCCTTCCCCCCCTTTCCCCTGATTCACAGGGTCCTGCTCAAAGCGAGGAGGGACAAGGCGCAGGTGATTCTGATAGCCCCAGACTGGCCCCGTCAATTCTGGTACCCAGATCTCCTCAGCCTCAGCTCCAGGCTCCCGAGGCAGCTTCCAGCTCGCCCGGACCTGCTCTCAGTCAGTCAGGGGAAGGTGTTCCATCCGGACCTTCAATCCCTGCACCTGACGGCCTGGTTCCTGAGCGGCTAGAGTTCCAGGCCTTGGTTCTTTCCGACGAGGTCCTCAGCGTCGTTGAGGCGTCCCGTGAGTCGACCAGAAAATGCTACGCCTTCAAATGGAAGAGATTTTCCATTTGGTGTCGGGGTAAGGGCTTGGACTCTTCCTCTTGTTCTGTGGCCAGCATTTTGGACTATCTATGGTCCCTATCTAGTCAAGGGCTTAAGTCGACGACCCTAAAGGTGCACCTGGCAGCCATCTCTGCTTACCGGGCGCGGGCCGGTCAGCAGTCAGTGGCGCAGGAGAAGGTGGTCGGGCGCTTCTTCAAAGGCCTTGATCACATTTCCCCTCCAGTGCAGGAACCCCCACCTCCGTGGGATTTACTGCTGGTACTGGCAAAGCTCATGGGCAAGCCATTCGAACCAATGCACAGGTGTGGTCTCCTCACCTGTCGTGGAAGACCGCCTTCTTGGTGGCTATCACGTCAGCCAGAAGGATGGGAGAACTCCAGGCGCTTAGCATAGAGTCTCCTTACCTGGTCTTCCACAGGGACAAGGTTATCTTACGCCCCCATCCGAAATTCCTTCCGAAGGTGGTGTCGGAGTTTCACCTTAATCAGATGTTGACTCTGCCGGTGTTCTACCCCAATCACACCTCGGAGGCCGAATATAGGCTCCATACTTTGGACCCTAGAAGGGCGCTCGCCTATTACAAGGAGGCGCCACGGCTGGGATTGGGGAGGATTCGTAGCTGTTTGTCACCCTACGCTGAAGCCGCACCTGGCAGACCTGCAGCCAAGCGGACGATAAGCAGATGGGTCACCTCCTGCATAGATCTCTGCTATGAGTTGGCGGGCATGGAGCCTCCCAGAGGATAAGAGCTCATTCTACCCGCCATACTGCTGCATCGGTGGCTGCTCCTGGGACGTCCCCTATCCAGGAAATCTGCAGGGCTGCTACCTGAAGTCAGCAAACACCTTCATTACCCACTACCACATCGACCTTGAGTCACGCTGGGATGCTGGTTTGGGGCCTCGAGTTCTCAGTCCTTATTTCCCAAGTAAGTATTAAGGGGTGTCTTTGCCTCCCTCCTCCCGGAGAACTGCTAGGAGTCTGCCATTTAGTGTGGATGAACAACATATCCATGTCCCTAAATACAGGTTACTCACCTGTAACAGGAGTTCTAGGAATGGTATATATTGTTCATCCTACATCTCTCGACCTCGGCTTTGGCCGCGCCCTGAGCTTCCAGTGGGCCAGATCTGGCGTCATGGGGCGGAGCGAGAGTTTTACCACCGGATGGGTGGTAGGAGCTAACTGAAGACCTTCCGGCAAGATTTAAAGCGGCAAGGAACCTGCCAGATAGTGTGGATGAACAACATATACCATTCCTAGAACTCCTGTTACAGGTGAGTAACCTGTATTTATCCCCCTTCTTAACCAAGTTGGATATCTTTTTTTTCACATTTTGGGCCTTTGCTATTCTGAATTCCCTCCCTGCTTCCTTCTGCCTTAACTGGTACAGCTCTCTGTCCTGCTCCTTCTGTGTTTCCTTATACTTCCAGAATGCTATCTTTTTCTTCCTGACTTTCACAGCCACCTCTTTTGAGAACCAGACTGGCTTTTTCTTTTGTTTTGATTTGTTTATTTGCTTCACACAAAGGCTTGTTGCCTCTGTGATGGCAGTTTTGATGATTCCCCATTGTTGCTCCACACCTCCTTCTAGCCTGTTTGCTAGTGCTTTTCTGAGGCATTCTCCCATCTTGCCAAAGTCAGCCCTCCTGATGTCCAGTACCCTCACTTTTGTATGGCTTGACTCTGTAGCTGAGTTTAACGTGAACCACACTGTTTGATGGTCACTTGTTCCCAGATGGCAACCCACTTCTAGATCTGAGATCCTCCCACTGCCCCTGTTTGAGAGTACAAGGTCCAAGATTGCACCCTCATGAGTGGGTTCCGAAGCTAGCTGTCTGAGGCCTGCCACCTGTAGGGCATCAAGAATGGCTCTGCTGTTGGATGTGGCTGCAGCAAATGTGCTCCAGTTAACAGCTGGCATATTTAGGTCTCCCATCAACAGTATCTCCCCTTTCTCTGCCATTCTAAGAATGCCTTCTATTATAACCTTGTCCATTCCCTCCCCCTGACATGGGGGTCTGTACACAACCCCTGTGCGGATTGTGGTGCCCTTTCCAGTCTCCAAGGTGACCAACAGTGCCTCCTGTCCTCCCTGTTTACTCTTTTGTTCAGTTGCTTTTATACCTTCCTTTACATAGAGAGCTACTCCTCCCCCTCTTCTCCCCTGCCTGTCTGTCCTGTAGATTATGTACCCTGGTATGTTAACATCCCAGTCATGGTTGTCTGTGTACCATATTTTTGTGACTGCTATGATATCCAGGCATCCCTCTTCCATCAAGGCCACCAGCTCAGAGAGCTTGTTGCCCAGACTACGGGCATTGGTACTCATTACCTTCCATTTCCTGATGGCCTTACTCCTTTTTGCTCCATCCCTGTCCTTCTTGCCTTTGTTACTTTCTGCATTTACCCCTGCCCTTCTCCCTATCGACACCTCTATGTTGGAGTTTACCAAACTTACTACCGTGATTTTTGGGTGGGGGCTAGGATTTCCCTGCTCCTTTCCAGTGCCTCTCCCTTTGGCTAGTTTAAATGCTTGCCAATGAAGCATTTAAACCTATCACCTAGGATCCTGGTTCCCCTTCTGGACAGATGCAGCCCATCATGCCAGTATAGGCTTGCATCACTCCAGGTAGACCTCCAGTCCCAAATGAAGCCAAATCCCTGAGCTCCACACCAGTTTTTCAACCACAACCACTGATTGAATTCCATGGTGCGAAACACCCTAGCCTCTCCTCTGCCATAGATGGGCAGTACCTCCGAGAAGGTTACCATGCGTGCTACTTGTCTAAGGCCCCTCCCCAATTTCACAAACTCTTCCTGCACTTCTTTAATCCCTTCCTTAGCCAGGTAATTTGTCCCTAGGTGGACAGTGACATCCAGCTCCCTCCCCTGTGCAGCTGCTCTGGCAATCCTGAGGATTCGCTGCCTGTCCCTCCAAGCCATGGCACCAGGCAGGCACCTTACCTCCCTCTCCCCTTCCTTCCCCAGTTCTACCCTACCAACAATGGAGTCCCCCACCAGGAGTTGTTTCCTTCCCCTGCAGGGTCCACTGCCACCCTCCTGTGAGTCTCCTTTGTGGAGATTCCCAGCATCCTCCTTGGTCTCCACCGCGGGTGCCTCGATAGAGGAACTACACTTTGCCAGAATGGCATAGGAATTGTGGAGAGGTACAACTGGAGGGATGCGCCTCTGTTCCACCACCCTCACCCTCCCTGAGCCCACTGTGCTCCAACCGCTCCTCTTTCTTGGTAAACTCTGATGCAACAGCAGTGGCACTGGTGGTCCCTGGATGGAAGAGGAGGTCCCACAAATCCTGGCCAACTCAGCCTGGAGATGAGCAACATCCTCCCTCAGCCCAAAGAGGTGCCTGCAGATGGGACAACAATGCATCCTCCAGAACGTCTCCCGGAAGACTGCTGCTCCACAGCCACTGCACTGCTCCACTCCCATCATGCTTATTTCTGGCCGCTTAACTTTTTGCAATACTTACTCTTTCCTCTGTTTTTTTTTCTCTCTCTCTCCTTACTTTCTGCCTGTGTGCCCTTTAAGCTCCTGGTTGTCCTGTTCTGAGACAAGAATATCCCTTATTTCTCAGTAGACCCTTTACTTGTTCAGAGGCAGACCTCCAGCAACTAGAGGGGGCTGGAGAGCTACTCTTGCCCTTCTAGGATGGTGGGTCTTTGGTGGCTCTGTGATCACTCACTTCCTGCTCCCAAACAGGAAGTTCCTGTTGTCAGTCAAATTCTGTCCCTATAAAAGTTGAACTAGCTTTGGGTGGAAGAGAAGGAGGGCAATATAGTCCCAGTAGAGAAGTCCAGTCACACAGCAGTCCTTTCTCCTAATGTTTTCTGCCAAGCTACTAGCAAAATCTTTTTAAGGCAGTCTTTAAATGTAGCTTCCTTCTAGCTAAGCCACTCCCCCTACTTACTAGATCTTTCTACAAGTAATTTAAACCTCACAGCTTTAAGTCCTTTCGATCACCTGAGATTTACATCTAGATAACTGTTCAGATAACTATTCAGTTCAGTTAACTCAGACAAACACACACTTTCTTATGTTTTGTTTATTTGTTTATTTTTTTTACCCTAAATTAAAGTTCCAAGTACAAGAGCCCTACTTCTTTAGTTCAAGTAGAGAAGCCCAGTCACACAGCTGTCCTTTCTCCTGGAGACTTCTGCTAAGCTACTACACATCACAAGCACAGTGTGATAACTAGCTTGTGACATGTACACTGTGAAAATACCAAGCACAATGTACACGTCATTGCCAGTTACAAACACAGTATACATGTCACTTCCCCCTCCTTGTGCCTCTAAAAAAAAAAAGAAGAAAATAAACAAAAACTGGAGCCCTAATGTATAAAGTGAATATGTGATGTCTGGTTGTGTGATATGCATGTATCATAATTCGTGGACAGTGACCTCGGAAACCTCACTGTGGTATCACAAGCCAGGCCATCACATATCCCCATACTATGGTAAACTATAATTCTTTTGTTACTTGCAGCCCAAGTTTTTTTTTCTGTGTTCCTGCTAGCTCTATTTCTAATTACCTGTTCCTAGCATCCTTACTGCCTGTCTTATAAATCTTTTTAGCTTCAGTTCTGCCCACCCCACCCAACCCCTTGATTAGTTCTTCTCACACATCACTGTGTATACAAACCTTACACTCTGTCTGTCTAGGCCCACATATTCGAGACAAGATGCATGGTGGATTCTGGATGCACTGCATGATTTCCAGACTTGTGTGGGAAGTCAGGGGCGTGACCATATTCAAATGCCACCGATGGACACGATAAAAACAGCATAAATATAAAAACGCTGAATATGAAGTATAGCAGATTAAAATCGAGGGGTGGATTATCACAGCAGGGACTAGCACAAGCTTTTTCATCAAGTAACTGAAAAGGGTAGTCAGTGGTGTCACTAGTTCTCCCCTTAGTTCTTTTAGAATTTTGGGGTGAATCCCATCAGGCCCCATTGTTTTGTCCACTTTGAGTTTTAGGAGTTCCTTCATGACCTTTTCTTCTGTGAATGGACTGATATTGACTCCCCTGTTCAGAGTGCTTTTATTGTTTAGTCTAGGTACCTCCCCCTCTTCTTCTGTGAATACTAAGCAAAAATATTTGTTCAGTATCTCTGCCTTTTCATCATCACCCTCTATCTATCTCCCTTCCCCTTTTTAAGCCTCACTGTCCCTCCCTTGGTCTCCCTTCACTCCCTGATGTACCTATAAAAGGTGTTATCCCCTTCTTAACTGAGTTGGCTATCGTTTCTTTGGTTTGGGCCTTTGCTGTTCTGACTGCCTTCCCTGCTTCCATCTTCTTTAACTGATAACAGTTCTCTGTCCTGCTCCTTCTGTGATTCCTTGTACTTTCTGAATGCTGTCATTTTCTCTCTAACCTTCCCTGCTACCTCCTTTGTGAACCATAGAGATTTTTTACTTTGTTTTGTTTATTTGCTTCAAAGGCTTGTTGCCTCCGTGATGGCAGTTTCGAGTATTCCCCATTGTTCCCCCCTTCCCACCCATTTGCTAGTGCATTCCTTAGGCATTCTCCCATTTTGCCAAAGTCAGCCCTCCTAAAGTTCAGGACCTTTGCCTTTGTATGGCTTGACGCTACTACTGTGTTTATCATGAACCATACTGTTCGGTGGTTGCTAGTTCCCAGATATCTACCCACTTTTAATTCCCTCATTCTCTCTCTGTCTTCATTTGAGAGTACTTGGTCTAAGATTGCTCCCTCCCGAGTGGGTTCCAAATTCTTGTTTGCTAAGGCATGCCCCCTGCGGGGCATCGAGAATGACACTGCTGTTGGATGAGGCTGCAGTAAATGCACTCCAGTTAACATCTGGCATAATCTGGTTCCCTCATCAACAATATCTCCCCTTTTTCTGCTATTCTGGGGATACCTTTTATCATTTCTTTGTCCATTTCCTCCCCCTGAGATGAGGGTCTATATATAACCCCCGTGCGGATTGTGATGCCTGCCTCCAAGTTTACCTACAGTGCCTTCTTTCCTTCCCATTTACTCTTTACTTACTTACATACTTGCTACTTTCCAACAGACACTGACCACATGGTCTTTCAAACCTGCTCAAGTGTGCAGCTGGCACCCCACTTTGCAGCTGCCCCTCTCCCCTCAGAATCCCACACAGATGAATGCCAAGTGAGATTGACCCAGATTAAGCTATTTGTGATATTTCCAGTGAATGGGGAAAATTTGGCCAGGACACTGGTAAATTCCCCTACTGAGCTATAGGGGGGACCCTTTGGCAGTCATCTCCAAGATGGATGCTGTTCAGGATGGCGATGGAGGAGGTTGTGATGGTTTGGTCTCAGCTCCACAGATAGCTTTGGCTGCTAATGTACAGGACAATACTGAAGTAAGGCAAGAGAATGATTTACATGCAGTAAATGCAGTCGATGTCCTGTATGTGGACTTCATTAAGGCGTCTGACTCAGTGCCACATGGGAGGCTGGGAAGTAAGTTAAAAGGCACAGGGGCAGATGCAAAGCTGGTGAGATGGGTAAGGAACTGGCTTCAGGGAAGGCAACAGAAGATGGTGGTGGGGGGTAGCTCTCACACCCAAGGGTAGAGATGAGTGGTGTTCCACAGGGCTCAGTGTTGGGACCAGTGTTGTTTGGGATATTCATTACAGACATATCATTGGACATCAAGAGCAATATCAATCTGTTTGCTGATGATACCAAGATGGGAGCAGTGGTGGATGACCTAGGGGGATAGCAGGGGTTGCAAGATGATCTGGCAAAGCTTGAAACCTGGTCAGACACCTGCCAACTGGGATTTAATGCCAAAAAGTGCAAGGTGTTGCATTTTGGGGTGAAGAACCCAAGGAGGAGTTACCAGCTGGGGGGAGTGCAGCTAGCCCAGAAAGAGGAGGTGAAGGATCTGGAGTGCTCATTACAGGGTCTATGAACAACTTGGCACAATGTAGGAAGGCAGCTGCAAAGGCCAACAAAATGCTGGGTTGCATTGCAAGGGGTATATCCTCGAGGAGGGAAGAGGTGATTCTTCCACTGTATAGGTCATTACTTAGACTGTACCTGGAGTACTGCATGCAGTGCTGGTGCCCGTATCTGAAGAGGGACATTAATTTACTGGAAGGGGTGCAGCACAGGGTGACGAAGATGATCAAGGGGCTGGGGGACTTATCATACGAGAGGAAACTGAGGGAGTTGAACATGTGCTTGCTGGAGGAGAGGAGGGACAGGGGGACATGAATAAAACCTTTAAGTACATGAAAGGAATAAACAAGACAGGTACAGAGGGGCTGCTCAAAGTAAGGGAGGGAAGGGACACAGGGGCCATGATATGAGACTGGAGGGAGGAAGGTTCTGGAGGGAGATCAGGAGACACTTTTTTACAGAGAGGGTGGCAGCTGGGTGGAATGCATTACCTGTAGATGTGGTATCCAGTAGAACAGTGGACTACTTCAAAAGGGGATGGGACAGGACAAAAGGGAGGGTTAATGGAGGAGAAGGGAGGAAGGGAGGGGCAGCTGCAGAATAAGGGATGCTAGCTGCACATTCAAGCAGACTTGATAGACCTCTAGGCCTTTATCTGCTGGCAAATTTCTTATGTTCATAAATGTATTGCCACAGACAATGGACCCACATTCCTCGAATCTCCAGAGGGCAGATTTGAACCCAATACCTGATGCAGCAGTTGCAGCTAGTAATACTCTGACTAACAATGGCAGTGAACAACTATGACAATTCTACAGCAGCAACAAGGCTTTCCTACTGCAGTTAATGAAAGAGGATGCAGTGGCTCAGTACAAACTGCTGGAATCAGAGTCCTAACAAATTACGGCAAATACTTCCTTGAATTCTGAGCCTGATGCCTGCACCAGAACGCACATGCAAAATCTTACCCCTTTCCCTCTTCTTTGCATCTGAGGGATGGATACACCTTCAGAACACATCTGGTCTCCATGCACTGATCTTCGGGCAACCAGATGGAAGCAAGCAAACAAGGGAGCACCCTAGACATCCCTTGGGCCGGTTCACGCTCAGGAAATTATCTGTACGGCACATGTTTCCGCCGCAGATTCAGGATTACATATCAGCAATGAGCAGCCGGTCACAGGTATTCCTGAGATGCCTGTTTCAGTGAAGGCAAGGCAAAACTCTGAAAATACAGCCACAACGCTACCTGGCATGCGTTGCCATGGCAACAGATGACATGGGCCCCAATTAATCCTCTCAAATGCCTGTATCACAATCGTCCTCAGAGGAGGAACCAGCTTTACAGGTAGACACTGGTGTTTCAGCTCCTTTACTTGAAGGTGAACCTTCTAATGCCTCGTCTTTTAAGTTGAGTGATTTATTCCAGTCCTTGGGCGAACCTGCACAGTGCAGGAATGCAGCGTGTCTGAAGTTTCTGGACAACTTAAATGCTGTTCCAGATCGGAGAACAGTGCTGTACATAATGCTTTAGGACTCTATGGGAATCTCAGCCTCAGAACTTTTGGCATTCATTCATGTAAATGGTGAAAGTATTTATGACATCAGCTTTAAAAATGTTTTCACTTTGGAGAAATTCTAGGGCAAATATGAACAGGTTAGGTTTTCTCCACTCTGGACCTTCTTTATCATCATTCCCCTCACCAAACCTACAATTGAAAACTATCACTCTGCTGTTTAGGAGTGAGGGGGTGAGCATAGTGAACATCCAGTACTGGCTTAAGTAGCACTGCGACATACAGGAGGTTCTGCAACCTATTTTGGATGAGGACTTTGTCTGGACAGATACTGGAAAATTTAGGTACAGCTAAAACAGTCACAGGTATTCAGCAGTGACCAGGCAGTTTTTATATTGGCAGGGACTGTGGTTTGTGCTTTTACCCAGGCCAGCTGCGTACTTGCCACAAGTGGGGATCAAGAACTCATTTAAGCAGTACTTGCAAGAAGCTTAGGTGTAATCTTTGCCTTGCATATGATCATGTGAGTTTGGGATGTCCTAACCCACTCATTTGTAATCTATGTGACAAAGCAGGACACTTGTACAAACAGTGTCCGTGGGCCAACCATAACGGGATGAATCGTCCACCACAAGACCAGGTTGCTCCGATTTCATATTCTCAGGCCCAGGCCCTTCGGGATAAAGAATCTACCCCCCCCCGCCGGAAGCTTCCACCTCTCCCAATGATCCTCAGGCTACAGTAGCTACAATTCCTTCTCCTTGCCCAGATCCTTCATTGCCCCCTATTTCTCAGGAAATCCAGGACTCCCTTGGGGAAAACAATTGCTCAGGGAATAGCTATGGTGATCAGCCAAGTACTATGCCACCCCCCCCCAATCATCCCAAGAGGTAGTTCCCTTTGTGGTTGTCATTTCCTCGAAAAGAGGGAGAGGGAAAAGGAAAGCGAAAGATCCATCACCCAGGAAAACTATCCTCACTCGAAATAGATATCAAGCACTAATAGAAAAAAGACAGTGGGGTGATACGGAGGGGGAGGAAGGTGACTCAGACTCCCCTCTCCCAAGATGCATTACTCCTCGAATTCTCACCCTGACTCCCTTCCTTCTAGTGGGACTGCAGGTTTACAGTCTGCTGTAACCTGAAATTAGGACTTCTTCCTGTTCACTGCTTTCTTTTTCTTTCTCTTTTTCTCTATGCACTCCAACTCTACTTTACGCTGCCTTTTAGTTAATGTGTGCAGCATGAAATCTTTCAGAAAACAACTTTCTACCATACAGTATTTGGCTGATTTATACCATGATATATATCTGTTACAAGATACCAGATTAAAAACTAGTTATGAAGTGCCACAGGTAAAATCTAGATGGACTAAAGGGCCCTCTGTTTTCGTCCTATGGAGAGGACAGATGTAATGGTCTTGAAATTCTGTTTTATGGATATAATTTTCACATTACTAGGTTGGTAGACATTTCCCCTGGATGAACATGGCTGTTAGATTGTAAATTTCAAACCTTAAGGCTTGGAATAATTAATGTATATGCACCCCAGAGAATGTTCACTAGAACAGAATTGTTCAAAACTTTGCGACCACTGTTGTACACTACCTGACATATCTACATGGGCAGAGATTTTAACTGTCCCCCTCACTGTTTCTGATAGTGGAAGTCACACCCAGAAAGTGTTTGGAGACATGGCCACATTACAATCAGTAACCAAAGCCATGGCACTTAAAGATGGGTATTGTGCAATACACCACACTGGGGCAAAAACATATTATAGTGGCACTTTAGCCACCCACATAGATTACATATTTGTTTCACAAAACATTACAGTATGACAAGCTAAAGTGTTCCCATGTGAGACCTCAGACCATCTACCCGTCTGTATACTTTGTGCCCCTTCGGATGGGCCGTTTTCACATATACCGTGCTCCAACTGGAAAGTTAATCATTCTCTACTTGCTATCCAAGGTATTTCTACAGCTTGCCGAGAGCTTCTAAGAGCTTGGCTATCTATAATAGATGCTTACTAATCCCCTTTGGAGGGTGGGAAGACACAATAAAAGATTTTAAATAATTTTTTATTAGGCGAGCTAAACACCAAACTCAATAGAACTATTTACAGTATGTGGCATTAAGACAGAAGCTCCTGAACACAATTTCTAAGGCTTATTTATTTGCTTTCGGTAACCGAGTAAGCACACTAGACAGCTGGTGCCTGTTTTCAGGTGCAACCTGGGAGAGTTACAAGGTATACATGAGAGAAATACATAGTCACAGTACAAACCTGGAGCGGCATGCTCCAACACAGGAGTGAGACAACAAGGGTTATTAAAGCAGAAGTACATAGTATAGGGATAAGCATTTATGCAACAACAGTTGGTCAAATATCAGAGGGTACATACAGGCCTTGGGGCAGCAAAGGAGTATAGGACCCCCACTAGGCTGATAATAGACTATACATAGCATATCCATTGGTAAGGTGCCTCACCAAGGTTACGGGGCAGAAAGAGCCTAGCTGGGATACCATTGAAGGAGGAAGGGCTGTCAGACTGGGCGTTAAGTGGCACACAGGCAGGGCGCAGCAGGTTTTAGGAAGTTCCACTGCGAGGTTTTGAAGGTGGAATGGGAGGTTGATGCACAAACTTGTAAAGGAAGGGAGTTCCACAGTTTGGGGGCATGGGTGGTAAACGCCCAATCTCCTGAGAGGGTGCGGGTCTTGGGGACCAGGCGGGTCTGGGACACACAAGACCTGAGGTGGTAGATGGGGGGTGCATGTTTCAGGGGTAGGGCAAGAGAGGCAGGAGTGGCCGTACGAATTATGTTGTCAATGAAGTTTCCCATGATGTAGGTCTGGTGTTTTTCAGGGGGGAGCCATTCCAGTCGCGAGTAGAGTGTACATCAGTGTGCGAGACGGGGGGCTGAGAGGGCAAAGCGGCAGATGTTGTTGTACGTGGTGTCCCAGTTAGCGAGGCTTGAGGACGGGATGGCTGCAAAGGCAGTGAGACCTTATGAAAGGGTGGGAAGTAATATCCCCTTAGCTATAGCCAACCGGGCGGCAGGGTAAGGCAGTCTTTTGCCCTATAAGCTAGGCTGAGTTTGCCATTAGTAGCATTACATATATTTCTGACATGTCCGGAGAGGTCAAGGAGAGGGTCGAGGGTGACCCCCATGTACTTAGCTGAGTTGACTGTCGGCAAGAGGGAGTTGCTGGACCCATGGATTTTGAGGGGCGTAGTGCAAGAGGAGATTTTGGCCGCTGTGCCAGATAGAATGGTTTGGGTTTTCTTCAAGTTGACTGTGAGTTTATGCCCATCCAGCCATGCTCTGATACGCGAGAAGTCCGAGTTGAGCTGGTTATTGATGCTGGTGGCATCAGGGGCGCCCCCTAAGATGACCAGGTCATCTGCATACAAGGTTAGGTGCCCTTTTGTGGCAAACGAGGGTAACTCATTGATGAACAGGGAGAACAGGATAGGTCCAAGGACAGATCCTTGTGGTACCCCACTGTTTACGGGTAAGAGGGGTGAGAAGGTCTGATTGAAACAGGTGAGTTGCTGCCTGCCCCCGAGGTAGTTATAGAACCAGTTGCGGGCACGGAGGATGAAGCCAAGGGTCTGAAGTGTGGAGAGGAGGAGGGGATGGTCCACCCGGTCAAAGGCTTTGGATAGATCAACAAATATAGCCCCCATCAACTTGGCCTGATGTATTGCAGTCCTGATCCTAATGGTGACCTCAGCAAGTGCCATTGAGGTGCTGTGGCCTTTACAGAAGCCATGCCGAGATGAGGAAAGGACACCATATCCCTGTAGGTAGTGGGAAAGTTGTGATGCAACAGCTTTTTTTCAATAGCTTGCAGGCAGCTGATAGTATTGCGATAGGGCGATAATTGTTTATATCCTTAGAATCATCACTTTTCAAGACGGGGACAACCCTGGCAACTTTCCATATGTCAGGGATGACACCTGAGATAAGCAATGCGTTGAATATGTGGGCAAGAGGATGGGCGATGAAGGGGGCACCCAGGCTGAGTAGTCTGGGTTCCAGGCTGTCCTGACCCGCTCCTGTGTGGTGAGAAAGAGCAGCAAGGAGAGCCTGGGTCTCACCCACAGTGATCTTTTTGAGGTAGAAAGGCAAACAAGGGGGTAGGGACCCGTAAGAGTGAGCTGGGGCAGAGGACTGTTGGGGGTTGGCAGCCGGCAGGTCATTGAAGAGGCGGTTAAAAGAGGAGGCAATGGTATGGGGGTTATTGCAGTTGGCCTTACCAGTGTTCATGTCGGTGGCTTGTACTTTGGTAGAACCACCGACCAGATTTTTTACGTTGTTCCAGAAACGTTGTGGGTCATTTACAGTGGCAACCAGTGCTGCACTACAGTACTCACTTTTCGTAGCATGTATGGTCCGTTTGCAGGAGTTCCTTAGCTGTCGGTACTCCTGGAGGTCTTTCTGGTTGCGGGATGCCCTGTATTTAGCCCAGGACTTGTCTCACTGCTTCATAAGTGAGAGGAGCTCGCTGTGAAGCCATTTTGTGACCGAGCCTCTGACTCTCCTCTTAGATAGGGGAGCATGCCTATTTTGAAGCAGGGCAAATGTTGCAATGAACAGGTCGAGGGCTTCGACGGGGTCATGCATAGCCATGACGTGGGACCAGTCAGCTCCCTGTAGATCCTCCAGGTAGTTTGGGACTATAAGTTTCAAGTAGTCCCTCATTAGTATCACTCCGCAGGGAACTTTGGTCGGGTTCGAGCCCCAAACGCAGTAGATCGGTGAGTGGTCAGAGATGCTTATGTCACCAGTACTGACTACACTGATCAGATAAAAGCAATAAAAACAGAAATGGAGAGGTATCAATACAATAGAGTGCTCTCATTAAAAATGGAGGCTCAACACGCTACGCAAAGCTCTAAAACCACCTTTGAAATTTATAAAAGCTGCTCTGACAGAGTAACAGCTACACATATAGAACAGCTAACTAACTCTAACACGTCTATCACCTATGATACTCTAGTTGGAATAAAAAGGGAGGCATATATAGATATTTGAAGGAAATGTTTAGTTCTACCTCAATAGTTTCTTTCATAAATAATTTTTTAACCAACGTATCTATTCCCATGGTTCCACAGGACCAGTTGACTGCTTTGATAGTGCCTATTTCATTGGAAGAGACTCAGCAAACTATAAGTGGACAGAAATAGAGAACTTCCCCAGGGCAAGACAGACTCAAAGCTGAACTGTATCAACAATTTTCAGAATTTTCCCCCCTTTCTAACTTTTGTTTTTAATATCATGATGAGTTCTAATTCAGTCCTGCAGCACTTTTCCGATGCCATTATGATTTTATTATTTAAAAAGGGTAACAGGGCCGACATTTGTAATTGGAGGCCACTTAGCTTGCTGAATGTGGGCTATAAAATGTTCACATCTATCCTGCTTAAAAGACTCACACCCATAGCATCACAGCAAATAGCTGAAATCCAGACTTGTGCCATACCAATAAGGTTGATTATTTATAATCTATCTCTTATCAGGGATATTTTGGCTTTTACCTCCCCAGTCACACTCTCGGTCTTGCTTTCACTAGACCCAGAAAAAGCCTTTGATTAGGTCAACCATGAATATCTTTTCTAAATGTTATTACATTATCATCTGCCACGACAATTTGTTTCTTGGATTAAATTGTTGTATAACACTGCCTGGATTCAACCACACATAAACGGGTCCCCATGCCTCTCTTTTTTTAGGTACAAAAGGGGTTAGGCAGCACTGTCCACTCAGCCCCCTCCTGTATGCATTCCAATTATACCCTCACTAAGATCATTTTTACAACATCCCACAATCCCAAGAAATGTGCTTCCCTCTGGGCAGGTAATTCCTCTAGTAGTAGCATATCCAGACGATGTTTGTATTTGAACTACCCTCTCCCTTCAAGAAGAAAACCTTAGGTTGCTCAGTCACTCCTTTGAGACAGCATTGGGGTCTAGACTGAATTATGGCAAAAGATCTGTCATTTATCTTCCCATTGTAGCAACTCCAGACACCCTGATACAGATAGCAAGCATTCCAGTGGTTTCTTCCCCTCTCAGGCTTTTGGGGTTAACCTTCGGGAGTACAGACGATGCATTTTATAACTGGAATACCACGTTAGACAAAGCTTCCCACATAGTTAATTCTTGGAAAGGCTGTGTTTTAAAGCTTAGTGAAAGTGGGTGCTGTTATTAAAAACTTTAGTGCTCCCCTTATTTTTACATTTAGCTTCTGTTTTTCTGACCCCGTTTTCCTTAGAAGCTAGAGTAAATAGTGTATTTTTCCAAAGGTACTGGGGTAGCCACTTGAACCCAATAAAACAAAACTATACATACTTGGACTATTGTCAAGGTGGAGTCAGAATGATCAGCCCCATTGTTTTTTTCACAGTCTTTTTATATAGTTGAATATTCCAGTTCTTTGCAATCTCAGACCCCCTTTTGGTATGCCTGGATACATATTCAGACCTTTCCATTATGTCAAATTTGGCAGCAACCTCCCCATGAAATCGCTAGAAATTTTGAGTAAATACAATATACTGTATTATTTAGTTCCAACCTTTCTTAATGTACAACATTGGGGATTGACACCCTCTACCATATTGACTACCACTAGGAAGCAGTTGTATCACTCTATCCTAGGAAAACGCTTCTCGGACCCCCAAACCCCCGTTGACTGCATCGAGGAAACCATGGATCAGGTCATGGTTTTCACTCAGTTAACAGATCCCAGGATCCCAACCCATCTATGGGATATCACTTGTTTGGCTTATCATGGAAGGCTGGGGCTTTGAAACAATTTGAAGCATAATTCTGTAGAGGAATGGATGTGTCCTAGAGAGTCATGCCCCAATATATTAGACACTATGCATAATTTCTTTTTACCTACCACCTGCTCCTGTAACCCCCCCAAACACCCCCTCACTCCAGTACCCGCACAGTGTTAAAATCAAATCTGGTCTCTCCACTGTTTGATCTGCTACCTTGTAAAAACTGTATGTTGTACTATAATCTGCCTACCCTCAATTGTTTCCATGCCCATTATGTATACTATTATACCTATGTATGTTGTTTCTGACTGCATCATGTTCCACTGTATGTTGTGTTCAGATTGTATCATGTTTCCACTGTAACCCCAAAACCCCAGGGCGCATCTGGAATCGAGCTGTACTCTGCTCAGCATGCCTTCCTGGTAAATCTCTTAAATAAATAAATGCCCTTTTAGCCACTCCTTATGGACGTTGTTACTTGATAAGTAGAAAGAGAAGGCCCTTACAACCCTTACTTATGAAATCCTGGTTTATGGAATATTTTTTCCTACTCTGAAGCATTATTCTTCAAGTATGCTTCGCTTATTCTTTGCATTGTGTAGATTCTGTCTATCGCAAGCTATGTGTGCTTTGGTTTTGCAGCAGTAACATTGTTCAGTTTTACAGGTGGTAACCCAAATAGCACAGAATCTACAGATGATTTATGACAAAGAGAAACAAACTGTATCTTCTTCAGTTTTACAAAGACATTGGAAAAACTGTATGTTGTTTGAATCTGTTTAATTTAGACAGTGTTCAGCAAGCATTGTGGCTCTAATATACTTTAATCACTATATTTTAATTTGTCTTCCTTACATTTTGAAATAGAGCCTTTGTATCTATCATGAATTTTTGTACTGAGCACAGGGGCTGTAATATCACTGAATGAAGGACTGGGATCACAGGTGTTTTACAGGGTACTGCTTTACTGTGGAATCATGTGCAATATAGTTGTAAGTGTGCAGTATATGCTGTCTGTTTTTTTCTTGTTCTGTGTTTGTCACTGTGTTTCCATATTAAATACATTACTGTGTTCAATCTCAGTCATACAGTCCATGTTATCAGTTCATTGCAGTTCCTGATTTCAAACTCCATTTCTTGGCAGAAAAAGTTTCTGTCAGATAC
Source organism: Neoceratodus forsteri (assembly GCA_016271365.2). Taxonomy (NCBI): domain Eukaryota; kingdom Metazoa; phylum Chordata; order Ceratodontiformes; family Ceratodontidae; genus Neoceratodus; species Neoceratodus forsteri. The sequence goes on along the minus strand of CM057457.1, from coordinate 375,446,127 downwards.
TGTGACTTTTTTACTCATGTGCTGGTGTTGCCACAACTTTGACCCCTGCACTTTTTTATCCAGTTTACAGAATGCCTGTTGGCAACATTTTTATCTTGCCCCTACCATCCATCAAGCCTATGATGTGTTCCACAACATGCTTCTAGACACTCTAAATCAACATGCATGCCTTGTGAAAGTACAAACTAAGAAGACTTTGTGCCCATGGTTCTCTCTCAGTCTTAAAACTGAGTTCCTTCTCATGGATGCCCTATGGAAAAAGACAAGGAAAACTAAACTACCTGCCGATCGGGCAGCCTTTAGAGCAGCTAGAAACCGGTGCACAAAGCTTGCGAGGGATGCAAATATTAGTTACTATATGAACACTTCCTCTGCTCACCCAGACCAGTTCTGGAAAACTTTAAGAGAGACAGAGGGACATAGACCTTCCAGTGCTCTTCCTACTATACTTACATCTGGAAGCTCTACCCTCATAGACAAGCACAACATTGTCAAGCTACAGAACAGCCACTCTACCATCGCTGGGCTGGCATTTGATACGTCCCCAGCCAACAACCTATGTGATCAGCTGCATGGTCAGGGCACACATGCTGACCTCCCTGCTGCTACCAGGACTAAATCTGTATTTCCCTTCTGCTCAATAACACGGAAACAAGTCGAGTACCTATTCCTTAAACCCAACACCAGGAAAAGTGCTGGAGCGGATCTCATAGATCCATACTTTCTAAGAGTAAGGTACCACATTCTGGCTGCACCCATTACCCATCTATTCAACCTGTCCCTTACCCATGGTGCTCTCCCAAACATATGAAAAAACGCTCGTATCATTTCTTTTCAAATTGGGTGACCCCAGAGACTCCAACAATTATAGGCTTATCTCTGCTTTCTGCGCTCTCCAAATTGTTTAGAAAAACTTGCAAACATACAGATTAGGAACTGCCTAGATTCTTTCAACATATTTACTCCTGTACAATCAGGAATTAGACCACACCACAGTATGATCTCAGCTTTGGCAAAAGTATCTAATGACTAGCTCAATGCCCTGGACAGTAAACTCTCTGTGGGTGCCTTGTTCCTGGACCTTAGCAAGGCCTTTGATACTGTGGACCATGCTATCCTCCTAGACAGTCTCTATAACTCTGGCTTTGATGACACAGCCATCAAATGGTTCAGCAGCTACCTGATTGCCCAGACTCAGCAGGTAAAGCAGAAGGAGACCTCTCCCCATTAAAAGCATTACCAAGAGGCGTCCCACAGGGTTCCAACTTGGGCCCCTCTCTTATTTGCCATGTACATCAACAGTATCCACTCAGGAATTAAATTGGCAAATATACACACATTTGCCAGTGATACTGTACTGCATGTCTCTAGGCCAACTCTTGATAGCACCTTTCTTGACCTGCAGCTGGAATTCGACTGCCTCCAAAAAACCTGTTACATTTAAAGCTTCTCCTAAATGCAAAGAAGACTAAAGCAGTGCTCTTCTCACCGTGTTCAAAGAATTCCAGTGCCTCCATCCTTATACCTACACCCCAGATCTCCACCTTTCTTGGTGAACCCATTGAAATTGTCTCAGAATTTAAACACTTGGGCATTTGGTTTGATAGCAATTTGACTTTCTCTATTCAGGTAGATGAACTAGCTAAGAAGTGCAAGCAGAGACTCAGCATTTTCTTTCAGATCAAACACTGTCTGTAAAAGTGAAGACTAGGCTTGTTCAAGCTACCTTTCTCTCCCTACTGGATTATGTTGACCTTCTTTATGGTCAAGGTACTAGCTTGGTCCTAAATAAACTTGACACCCTGTACCACAGTGCCCTAAGATTTATAGCAGGAGCCCCTTATTCCACTCACCATTGTGATTTATACAGACTAGTAGGCTGGGTTCCCCTCAGCTGCAGATGTCTAAAAATGCAGCCCTCTGGACATTCTAAGCCATTACCAAGATGCTCCCCTCGTATATATCTGATTGCCTCCACATTTGTTCCCCCGGAAGCTATGCTCTTTAGAAGTTTCACATACATATCTCTTGCTGTTCCCAAAGTCAGAACTCATTTTGGCTCATCAGCCTTTAGTCATTCCTTACCGTCCTTGTGGAACAAGTTACAAAAATCACTTTGAATCACTGACCCAGTTAAACTATCCTCCTTCAGGACCCTACTCACTCAGACCTTCCTTGAACTCTGCAACCGCACTGCCCGTGCACAGTGTATGCTAACTGCTGTAACTACAGCGCCTGCTATGTACCTCCAATAAGCTCTAATACTTCCAGTACAACCACTGCATGCCCCCTCTATCCTTGCACTTACTACTGTCTGTTCACTACAAAATTCCAGCTGCTCTTCTACTGCTATCCCTAAGTAGGTTTATTTATTTATTAACTCTCGGATTAACACCTTTGAGCAAGAACTGCTCCTTTACAAAGGTTCCATGTCAAACATGATGCTAGACAACAAAACAGGGTGAATATTATTTCTAGGGACATGGATATGTTGTTCATCCACACTATCTGGCAGGTTCCTTGCCGCTTTAAATCTTGCCGGAAGGTCTTCAAGCTGGCTCCTCCCACCCACCCGGGTGATAAAACTCTCGGCTCCGCCCCATGACGCCAGATCTTCCTTACCGCTTGGAAGCTCAGGTTCTCTCCTTATCGCTCTGCGATTAAAGACTTGGTGCCTAACTCTTCTAACTTTGAAACTTGTTTCAAAAAATTACAAAATACTTCGGTCTTCTTCTCCTCGCGGCTGCAATGGATAAATCGATTCCCGGATTTCGGAGATGTCCCTGTGGGCAGAAAATGTCTCGGACAGACCCGCACTCCATGTGCGTCTACTGCTTGGGCCTTGAGCACGAACCGCAGGCTTGCGACCTGTGCTCTTCCTTTTCGATCTGTGTCCTTGAAGATCGTGCTGCCCGTCTTCAGTTGGGGCGTCCCGAAAAGTGATTTCCTCCGGTTAAATCGAAGGAGGCCCGATTGGTGGTGTCCGCGGCTGCGGGCTCTGCGGAACAACTAGAGCAGATGATTGCCCTCTGGGGAGGCGGCGAGGCGCTCCATCTTCTGCCCGTGACATTTGTCCCGCCTCTCTCGGCGCCTCTTATTCGGCTTCTTTCAAGGAGCTTTGCTTGACCCTCTCGACAAAAGGCGAGGGTCCAACCTCTTCTGGACCGTTTTCTCGGTCAAAAAAGAGTAAGGGTAAGTCCCATCGTCGACACCCTTGGGAGCGGGAAAGATCTCCCTCCCCTGGTCGACAGTCGACTTCGGTCGAACCTTCAGCTTCGGCCACTGGCTTCACGGCATCCCCGTCAGGCCAGTTGACCGAGACACCCGCCGACGCGGTTGAGATATTTCTCGACCCGTTAGACGGGTTGTCGGCTGGTGAAGCTGAAAATCCCCTCTCCACGGTTCGCCCGGCGAGAGTTGAGGATCCCGTCGGCTAATCTGTGCCTCCGGTTCCGGAGCCGTCGGTGCAGTCGTCCGAGCCGAAGGGCGTACCGATTCTCGGTACCCCGCCGCACCGACCTCGGCCTAGCCGAGATTCTCAGTCTCCGTCTCGGACCTCCTCGCGGTCCAGCCGATCCCGCCGTCATAGGCGGTCTCGGTCTCGGCACCCGCGTCAAGCAACGCCGCCGCTCTTCCTCTCCTCTTGGATGAGGAGAGCAGCGCCAGATTGCGTCGAAAATATGAGGAGCTTATGTGGCAACAGCTTCCGTTGGCCGGGAATAAGCCGACCCAGTCATCTTCTCCGGCCATTAAGTGGCTGTCACCGGAGCGGCCGAAACAACCCCTCGCGGTGGTCGAGGAGCCTGTTCCCAGGCCGGTTGTTCGGCCAATTACTGCTGCCCCACCGATTTTGGTGGAACCGCCTCCTCCTCAGCCTTTAGTTGGGGCTCCGACCAAGAGTTCTCGGCCGGCTCAGGGGCTGCCCCATTGGCTGTCGGTCACTCTCACTCCCGATAAACCTCGGCAGGTGGAGGGTTTCTCAGGCTCGAGGCAGCTCTTTGAAGACTCGTCGGAGTTGGAAGATGACTCCTCCCTGTTCTCCAGGCGGATGGACTTGGAGTCCTCAGGGGGGCAGTCAGTGGACGATAGCATTTCGTCCTTCCTTGGCCTACTTCGGCTCATCTCGGAGTCCACCGGGATGAAGCTCGAACCCGTTTCCAAACGGGCCAGATATCCCCTCACGGAGATTCTGGACCAAGGGGATTCTCCGACGGAGGCCTTTCCGGTGGCCGAAGCCATCGTTGGTCTGGCCCTGGAACTATGGCAGCGTCCAGCTTCCTGCCCTGCGCCTTCGGCCAGGATGGCCAGGAAGTGCCGGTCCCACCGTTCCCTGTCGGTTTTTGAACACCCTCTGCTGAGGGTTGGTTACCGATAGCATTTTCGGCGCCGAGAACGCCAGGGGCGTGGACAAACACGCCCGACAAAGAATCCAAGAATTGGATTACGCGGGCGAAAAGTCTATCTGCTTCTTCTCTGACGCCGTCAGGCCAGTTCGGCCGTCCTGATGGCACACTTCTCCCATGCTCTGTTGGGCTCCCTGGATGAGGTCGTCCCCACCTTCCGCGGACCTGCAGACCACGGTCAAACAGGTGCGGGATCAGGGCAGGGCAGTGACTAAGCAGCAGCTCCAGACTGCCTCGACATTGGAGATTCGTGTGCCAGGTCAGTGGCGACCGCGAGTGGCATGCGTCGGCGGGCGTGGCTGAGGATATCCACCTTCACCTCGGATACCCAGCACAAACTGGCGGATGTTCCCTTCCTGGGAAATGACCTCTTCGGCCCTGGAGTGGAAGGTCACCTCCAGAGGATCGAAAAGTCCAATGCCACCTTGGACTCGGTCTCCTCCGCCCAGAAGGACAAAGGCCGTAAGCCTCAGCCTAAGCCCTTTCGCCCTTCTGTGCCCGCGGCGTGCCCGCCCCAGCAACGTCAGGGCCAGCAGGCTCGATCTTGGTACCCCAAACCCAAGCCGTCGTCTTCCTCTAATAGGAAGCAAGGAGGGAAGGGCCCAGGAGGTTCCTCGGCCGGTCCCTCCACTAAGCCTGCCCAGTGACGGGCTGAGGGGTGTCGCCCCCATTCCCTTCGCCTTACCCCTGGTTCCCCCCATGGGGGGACGGCTCCGGCACTTCCTTTCCGCCTGGTCCGCTGTTACCATGGACAGGTGGGTTTTGGAGGTGGTGGGAAGAGGCCTGCCTCTAGAATTCGAGCAGGCACCGCCCTTCAGAGCCGCCGCCTCGGGGCTTCGGGTTCCCCAGCCTCACTGGTGGCTCGTCGAGCTGACATCGCTTCTCCTCCTCCTCCAGAAGGAGGTGATAAGAAGGTGGAGGACCCTCCTTCAGACCCAGGGTTTGTGTCCAGGTATTTCCTGGTCCCGAAGCGGACGGGGCTGGCGCCCATCCTCGACCTCCACGACCTAAACAAGTTCCTAAGGTCTCGAACCTTCAGAATGGTCACTCTGGCTCAGATAATACCATCTCTGGAACACGGTGTGTGGTTCTGCTCTCTGGACTTTCAGGGCGCGTTCTTTCACGTCCCTATCCGTCCGTCTCACGGAGATTCCTCTGCTTCCGGCGGAGGATCCCTATTAGTTCCAGGCCATGCCCTTGACGCTTTCTCTAGCTCCCAGGGTCTTCACCAAATGCATGGCAGTGGTGACAGCATTCCTGCGGCGCCAAGGGGTCCGGGTGTACCCTTACCTGGACGATTGGCTGATAGCAGCCCCCTCCAGTCAGGAGGCGGAGCGGTCCAGGGACCTGGCCCTCCGGGTTTGCTCTCAAGTCGGCCTCCTTATCAACGAGGCCAAATCGGAACTCGAGCCGAAGCAGGTGATACTGTTCATCGGGGCAGAGCTCGACTCTTTTCGAGCCAGAGCACGGCTCCCGGTGGACAGGGCCGAGGTTCTTACCTCCTTTGCCCAATCATTTCTGGTTGGGCAATCGCGCCCTGCCCGGGACTTCCTGCGCCTCCTGGGTCTCATGGCGGCCTGTACCAGCGTAGTCCGTTGGGCACGTTAGCACATGCATCCCCTTCAGTGGGGACTGGCCAGCCAATGGTCACAACGCTGCGATCCCTTGGACCAGCTTGTGGTGACGACCCAGGAGATGTGGAATGCTCTCCAGTAGTGGACCATTCCATCCCATCTGCAGGAGGGCATCCCGTTTGTCCGCCCCGAGCCGACGGTCTCTCTGACGACCGACGCCTCTTTGATGGGTTGGGGTGCCCATCTGGGGGAACACCGAGTGCACGGCCTCTGGTCCCCGCGGGAGTCCCAATGCCACATCAACCTGCTGGAGCTCCGTGCGGTCCACCTAGCTCTCCACGCCTTTGCTCCGTTTCTCCGGGGTCAAGTGGTCCGAGTCAGGCGGACAATACCACGACCATGTACTACCCTAAACCGCCAGGGCGGTGCTCATGCTCTCTGCAAGAGCTCTCTGCATCTGGTCACTTGTGCGCAGCCTGGAGGCGGATCTCCTAGCCATTCATGTGGCAGGAGCCTCCAACACCCTGGCCGATGCCCTGAGCCGGATAGGGGCTGCATCGCACGAGTGGTCTCTCCTGCCGGAGGTAGTACAAGATCTGTTCTCCCTTTGGGGCACACCTCTGGTGGATCTGTTTGCCTCCAGGGAGAACACGAAGTTGAGGCTGTTTCATGCCCGCCCCCCTCAGCAGGGCTCGCTGCAGGGGGATGCCTTCTCGAGGCCGTGGACCCCGGGCCTCTTTTACGCCTTCCCCCCCTTTCCCCTGATTCACAGGGTCCTGCTCAAAGCGAGGAGGGACAAGGCGCAGGTGATTCTGATAGCCCCAGACTGGCCACGCCAGTTCTGGTACCCAGATCTCCTCAGCCTCAGCTCCAGGCTCCCGAGGCAGCTTCCAGCTCGCCCGGACCTGCTCTCAGTCAATCAGGGAAGGTGTTCCATCCGGACCTTCAATCCCTGCACCTGACGGCCTGGTTCCTGCGCTAGAGTTCCAGGCCTTGGGTCTTTCCGGCGAGGGTCCTCAACGTCGTTGGGCGTCCCGTGAGGAGTCGACCAGAAAATGCTACACCTTCAAATGGAAGAGATTCTCCATTTGGTGTCGGGGTAAGGGCTTGGACCCTTCCTCTTGTTCTGTGGCCAGCATTTTGGACTATCCATGGTCCCTATCTAGTCAAGGGCTTAGGTCGACGACCCTAAAGGTGCACCTGGCAGCCATCTCTGCTTACCGGGCGCGGGCCGGTCAGCAGTCAGTGGCGCAGGAGAAGGTGGTCAGGCTCTTTTTCAAAGGCCTTGATCACATTTCCCCTCCAGTGCGGGAACCCCCACCTCCGTGGGATTTACTGCTGGTACTGGCAAAGCTCATGGGCAAGCCATTCAACCAATGCACAGGTGGTCTCCCCACCTGTCGTGGAAGACCGCCTTCTTGGTGGCTATCCGTCAGCCAGAAGGATGGGAGAACTCCAGGCGCTTAGCATCGAGTCTCCTTACCTGGTCTTCCACAGGACAAGGTTGTCCCACGCCCCCACCGAAATTCCTTCGAAGGTGGTGTCGGATTTCACCTTAATCAGGTGTTGACTCTGCGGTGTTCTACCCAATCACCTCCCGGAGGCCAGATATAGGCTCCATACTGCTTGGACCCTAGAAGCGCTCGCCTATTACAAGGAGGCGCCCGGCTGGGATTCGGGGAGAGATTGCGCCAACTGTTTGTCACCTACGCTGAAGCACGCACCTGACAGACCTGCAGCCAAGCGGACGATAAGCAGATGGGTCACCTCCATAGATCTCTGCTATGAGTTGGCGGGCATGGAGCCTCCCAGAGGATAAGGCTCATTCTACCCGCCGCCTGCTGCGTGATGGCTGCTTCCAGGGATGTCCCTATCCAGGAAATCTGCAGGGCTGCTACCTGGAAGTCAGCAATACCTTCATTACCCACTACCACATCGACCTTGAGTCACGCGGGATGCTGGTTTTGGGGCCTTGGTTCTCCAGTCCTTATTCCCCAAGTAAGTATTAAGGGGTGTGCGCTTGCCTCCTCCTCCGGAGAACTGCTAGGAGTCTGCCAGATAGTGGGATGAACAACATATCCATGTCCCTAGAATACAGGTTACTCACCTGTAACAGGAGTTCGGGTGGTATATGTTGTTCTCCTGTTCCTGACCCTCCCGACCGGCACAACCTGAGCTTCCAGCGGGGCAGATCTGGCATCATGGGGCGGAGCCGAGGGTTTTACCACCCGGGTGGGTGGGAGGAGCCAGCTTGAATACCTTCCGGCAAGATTTAAAGCGGCAAGGAACCTGCCAGATAGTGTGGATGAACAACATATACCATTCCTAGAACTCCTGTTACAGGTGAGTAACCTGTATTTCAAGATTATACTGAAAAAATACACAGATGGTAAAAAACATACAGGGGGGGATCTTCAGTACTTGAACTAAACATGATCACACAAGAAAAGATGAAGGTAAAGTTAAACAACCAGTTGTACATGAGAAGAGACTAGCTGAGTCTGAGGACTAAGCAGAGCTAGGTAGACTATATGGAGAGGTACAGGTGGAGTAGATAGTAGGGGAAAACCCAGTAGGAGTAGGCAGGCTAGTGGGCCATTGTCTAGGGTGGGGGGAATGAGTGAGAAGTGCTAGTTGGTTAAAGGGAAGGGGCAGGGGGGCGAGAAGTGCTAGTGTTGGTGAGGGAGGGGGAGAGTAGGTGGGGTGAACTGGAGGACTAGAAAGCAGGAGTTTATTGTATAGGAGCAATTGTGAAAAGGATGATCAGGTGTGATTAAGGGAGGTGGTACCCTTATGCGAAACAGTCACAAGTACTGGAGGTGGTGAGGTGTTCCCCGGAGCAGCTGTTTGAAACATCCAAGTTTGGGGATTGTTTGGATATCCCAGTTGAGAACATTATACCAGAGTGGTACTCTGTAGACAAACGGTCTCTGCCCCATGCGGTCCAACATCTGGGGACCTGGAAGGTTTGGTTTATGGCATCCCGCGTATGCTGAGAGCTACAGTGTGAGTTTAGAAGCTTTACGATATCTGGTGGCATGAGGCCTAGGAGAACCTTTTTTGTTAACAGGCAGATCTGATATTGAATCCTACAGCAGAGTGGTAGCCATCCAGCTTGGGCATAGAGATCACAAGTGTAAGTTAAACAGGTAGCACCAATGAGAAGTCTACAAGCTTTATTAAGCACCACGGTTATCCTACGGAGGACCGTAGGGGAAGCAATGCCATAGATGGCTAGACCGTAGTCGATGGAGGTGACTGAGCTGTGGATTGCCAGTCTAAGGGTATCAATAGGCATACATTGTTTGTGTCTGTGTAGCATTCCAATTCAAATATTTGCAGCCTTAGCAACATTCTTTTTTTTTTTTTGCATGATATGTTTATACTGCCTCCCCCATGCTACACTGGCCCCCACTCCTTCAGACCCCACAGGTTCCCCCCCGACCCCACTGACCTTGTGGCCAGCCCTCCAGGTCCTCAAATCGCAGCTGATCCCGGGGATATCCTGGCATATCCCTATCACCAGGCTGGTCCCCCTCCTCCGAGGGGGAAGGGCACCAGGGTGGAAGGGAGAAGACCCCAGCACACACTTCATTAGGGCCCGGGGATGCTGCTGAAGAACAGGAGGCCCTGGACAGGTACTAGAGGTGCTCGGGGAATGGAGAGCTGTCATCTAGGTGGACAGCGAGCAGTTTTTATGGATTCTTCGGAGGAGCAGCGTGGTGACGTCAAGGCATACGCTGACGTCCACGCCGCCCCCAGTAAACTCAGGCCGTACACCCTGCAATGCTCCCAGCCTCCGCTAGGAGCCAGCAGGTACTGGACCTACCCCCTGCCCTCCCCCCAGAGAAGGAGAGCTGTTGTGGGATGCTCAATCCTTCTCCCCCCCGGCCGGCCCTCCAGTGACCCGGGCCCATTCCCGAACCCGGGTCGCTGGCGTCCCAGATGGAATTCCAACCACTGTGCCGGCAGGCTGGCTTGCAACATTCTTAATGTGATGTGTATAGAAGAGGAAGTTATCCAGTGTGATCCACAGATATTTTAACTGCTTGACCTGCTCAAGCTGGACTTCAGAGCTGTTACTGATGGTGAGGGACTGTGTTTTATGTTTACTATGCACACTGCTGAATAGCATAACCTTGGTCTTGCTGAAGTTCAGGATTGAGCCGAACCATTCTTCCACCTGCTCAAAGTCAAGTTGGAGATGTTGCTCAATAAGTGTAGTGTCATGGTGTGCGGTAAAGATGACAGCGTCATTTGCATATAGTAGCATTTTCTGTTAACAGGCACTTGGAAGATTATTCAAGAATAGATTAAACAGTAACAGTCCTAAGATGGAGCCCTGGGGTACGCCTGAGAGGACCGACTTTCGATGTGAGGTGACATTGGCAATCCTTACTTGTTGGAACTGGTCCATCAGATGACGTTCAAACCATTGTAGTACTTCATTGGAAAGACCAGTTGAGGACAGCTGTCTAAGTAGAAGTGGGTGGTTGAAGGTGTTGAGAGCTTTTGTTAGGTCATTGAACACTGCACCTGCACAATTTCCCTGATCAAGTGTGTTGTGGATGAAACCCATAAATTCCAAGAGGGCAGTGGTGGTGATGTGCCCTTTTCTGAACCCATGTTGTTGGGTGCATCGGATTTGATATTTCTCCAGATACTCCACTAGCTGGTCAGAGACTATGCATTCCACTGTCATGGAAAGTGAAGGAAGAATGGAGATGAACCTGTAGTTGGTGTGTAGTGCCTTCTCTCCACTCTTGTGAACAGGCATGACAAGCGCCTGATTCCAAATTGAACAAAACTGTGCAGACCTTAGTGAGAGGTTCAGAATCTTGGTGATAGGCATAAGGATTCCTTCAGGGATGAGTGAGACTAATTTTAGATCAAGAGAGTCACCACTAGTACAAGGTTTAAGGATGGCCTTGCATATGTATGTTCTTCCCAGATGCGGTGGAATCTCCTTGAAGTAGAACTGCAGGATGGGGCCCCCAAGGATGCTTCGATGTGGTGAGCACTGGCGTTGGGTGTGTCAAAGAAATCGGGTCGAAGAACGGAAACCAGATCCTAGGAAACATAATTGAAGGTGTTGGTAATGGTCCCGAGGTCTAGAACTGGTGATCTACTGATGTTAAGCATAGTGCGTGGCAACTTGGGATCCTTCCCAGTGAGGTCTTTCATGTTTCTCCAAAATGTTTTCCCATCTCCCCATGAGTTAGTGTGTATATCCCTGAAGCATTTACTTTTTGAGTTTTGAATGGCTTGTATACATTAATTTCTGGCAACTTTGTATCTTTGGAAATCTACTTGCCCTGATGAGGCTCTAGCACAGTGCCAGAGGTGATCCCTCAATTTCAGCTGAGATATAAGCTCCAGTGTAATCCACGGGTTGGAGTTCCCTCTAACCTTCATCTGTCTGACAGGCGCATAGGTATCACAGGCTGCAGAGACTTGTGAGATAAAAAAAAAATTCTAGTGCTAAGTTAGTGTCAGTGATGGTGTCAAGTGGGGACTAGTCCAGGCTACGAAGATGAGATTTAAATGATTCCAGATGCCCTCACTTTAATACCCTTGCAAACAGAAGCTTGGGAGGGGACTTACTGAACTTGTTAGACCAGACAAAGGTAATGGGAGAGTGGTCATTGGTGGTGGGGAGCACGTCCACATGAGAAATATGCTCTGGTCAGTTATACAGAATCCAATCAAGCAGGGTGTATGTACCTGTCTTGTAGTTATATCTTGTGGGAGCAGAAACAATCTGTGTGAGGTGTTGTGCTGAGACAGCGTCCTTATAAGAGCAAACGTCAGGCGAGAGCCAGTTTATGTTGAAGTCTCCTAAGATTGTTTCTGAGTTAAGACGCTCAGCTCCAGTTCCAGAATGTTGTCGAAGCCAGTAGATTGCTCCTTTCAGGGTAGGTACACTGAGGCTATAGTCAGTGCTTTGTTGTGAGCCCCAAACAGTACTTTTATGGCAAGGACCTAGGATGTGGACCCAGGGTTTGGCATAAGTAGGGCATGACCCATGTAAGTGTCCCTGAGATATATGGCACAGCCCCCACCTCTTTTTGAGGTCCTGTCCTGCCTGAATATTACATAACCAGAAATTCCAACTGCAGAGTCAGGAATGTTTGGGTTAAATCACATTTCCACAACAGAGAGGATGTCAGGGTTGTTTTGTTGAACAACGTTATGCAGGTTATCAAACTTACTGAGGAGGCTGCAGATATTGAGTTAAGCGAGCAGGAGGGACCCTCACACAGCAGATTAAGGAAGAAGAAAAGGATTTCTTCAGGTATATCAGGGAAAAGAGTAAGTGCAAGGATCAAATAGTTAGGATCAGGAAAGACAGTGGGTGATAGACAAGGGGGCCGAAAAGACAGAAGTACTTGAGTACTTCTGTTCAGTGCTCACAAAGTAGAGGGATGTACCCATTCCTGCAGGGAAAGGGGGTGCAGGCATGGGGGGGCTGAGACAACCACAGACTGGGTCATTGTGCTGGAGGGCCTTAGGTCCCTGAGGGTAGACAAGGCACCTGGGCCAGATGGGGTACATCTCAGGGTGCTGAGGGAGTTGGCAGAGGCCCTGGCAGAGCCACTGGAGGATCTATTCAACACTTCGCTAAATGCGGAATGTGTGTCCAGAGGTTGGAGGGAGGCATACAGGGTACCTCTCCATAAAAGTGGGCCCAAGGACGAACCAGGGAACTACAGACCGGTGAGCCTCACCACAGTTGTGGTGAAACTGATGGAATCTATCCTCAAAGAAAGGCTGGTGCAGTTTCTTGTGGATACTGATCTGCAAGATGACAAACAATACTGGTTCGTCACTGGCAGATCCTGTCAGACAAACTTGGTTGAGTTTTTTTACTGGGTCATGAGGGCACTGGACAGGGGCCATGTAGTTGATGTAGTCTACCTGGATTTCAGCAAGTGCCACATTGAAGGTTGACTTGCAAGTTGAGGAGTCTTGGCATAGGGTGGAAGCTAGTCCAATGGGTAGAACACAGGCTGAGGGACAAGCAACAGAGGGTAGTTGTGGGGGGGAGGTGAGAAGCATCGGAGCCCAGGGCAGTGCCAAGTGGTGCCCCACAGGGATCAGTTCTGGGGCCAGTCCTGTTTAACATTTTCATCGCAGACATAGCAGTTGGGATTAAGAATAAGATCAGCCTGTTTGCCACTGACACCAAGATCTGTGCTGAGGTGGATGGGGAGGAGGGGGGCAAATTACTGCAGGAGGGCTTGGCAAGACTCGAGGAGTGGTTGCACACCTGGCAGCTTGGGTTCAATGCCAAGAAGTGCAAGGTGATGCATTTCGGAGTCAAAAACCCAGGGTATAGCTACTGTATGGATAGTATCAAACTGGCCACATCCATCAAGGAGAAGGATCTGGGGGGGTGATGGTGACTGGGGAGTGAAACCAGTCGGCCCAGTGTGGGAAGGCAGAAGCTAAGCCTAACAGGATGCTAGGGTGCATAGCCAGGGTGATTATATCCAGATGTAGCAAAGTCATAGTGCCCCGTAGAGGTCCCTGGTGAGGCTGCACTTGGAGTACTGCATACAGTTCTGGTGCCCGTACTTGAAAAGGGATATCCAACTACTGGAGGCAGTGCAGCAAAGAGCAACAAAGATGATCGAGGGGTTGGGGGGATAGAACTTACGAGGAATGACTAAAAGAGCTCAACATGTATACCTTGAAGGAGAGAGAGAAGGGACATGATCGAGGCCTTCAGGTACCTAAAGGGGATGAACGGAGTAGGCTTCCAGGGTGGGTTCACTCTCCAGAATGGAAGAGAAACCGGAGGGCACTCCCTGAAGTTAAAGGGGGGCAGATTCAGGAGGGAAAAGGAGGAGGCACTACTTCACTGAAAGAGTGGTAACAGAGTGGAATGCACTGCCTGTGCAACTTATGTCCGTGCAGACTCTGGGGTGCTTCAAGAGGGGGTGGGATAAATTCAAGGAGAAAGTACATACTGGGGGGCAGTTGGGGAAGGGAAGAGTTAATGGGAGTGGGGGCAGCTGCAGTCTGATGGGCTGAAGTGCTGCACACTCGAGCAGACTAGATAGACCACGTAGTCTGTATCTGCTGGCAATTTCGTATGTTCGTATGGACCCACCCTTCCTGAGGCCGGGTTGTTGTGTTGGGCTAGGGGGTCATGGGTTAGGGTGGATATTGCCAGAAAGGAGAAGTAGCATTAACAGAAGTCACAGCAGGTAGCCTTCGAGCATTTTGCAGATAAGCTTGTGGGACAGTTGTCTTGGTAGTCAGGCGTACGCACTGTGAGGCAAAGCAGATTAGTTGGGGGGCAGTTCATAAGAGTGCTGGGAGTATGTATCCACTGAAGGCATAATAAGATCCAGCTAAAAGCATGTTGGTCCGAGTTTTTATAGGCAGTAATTCCTGTCACCACACCAGGATTGTAGTGCATGCTGTTAAACAGTGTGTATTGGCAAGGAGGTTGTTTCAAGGTGACATAAAGGACACTAGGTCAGATAAATGCCATCACCAATATTATTCTGAAGGCCAGAATAAAGCAACCCATGATCAAGGCAAGCAGTGCCACAGATACGGCAGGGCAGACAGTTAGGCTAGACCAGTGCAGCAGTCCCAATGGCACCAAAGTTCTTCCCCAGCCACGTCCTCAACTAGCTGTATATTAATCAGAGGTGGCATAAGCCAGTGAGGTGTGCACACAAAGTGGATGGAGGGGCTTAAGTGTATTTAAAGGAGGCCTGGGCAGAAGAAAAATCAGAGTAACAGCCGAGAAGTGGGCAGAAGGGTACTCCAATCAGCAAGTGTCTTGTGGGCAATCGGCCCAATCAGGAGCAGTTTTCAGTGCTCCACACCAGTCAGGTGCCTGCAGTAGCAGGTCGGCTCCAGCTGCAGTTTAGTGGTCATACCTGAGACGATGTCGGGGAAGGGAACCAGGAGAGCGGCTGGAGAGTGTAGAAATGGCAGGCAGTGGCTGTAGAACCGGCCCTGAGGTGAACTGTAGCACCACATAGGTGGCTTCCTGAAATTTTGTCCAGGGAAGGGAACTAGGAGAGCAGCTGGAGAGCATAGATATGGCAGGCAGTGGCTGCAGAACTGGGCCAGAGATGTGCCACTGAACTGGACTGTAGCGCCGCACAGACGGCTCCCTACAAGTTTAGCTTGTCTAATATGTTTGATTGCTTTACTTTTGTTGCATTCTCTACTTACTGTGAAAATGTCATATTGTCCTAGACCTTACTTGTGACTCTTGTCATTATTAGTTTTGCTATATGCAAGTCTATCTTGTAAATGAGTTCTTCTCAATGATGTTTCACCTGGACAAATAAAGGATTTGTTGATTGATTGGGACTGGAGAAGCCATTCCATCTTGTTTCTCCTCCTCCCCCCCCAACCCCAACATTATCACTCAGCTACCTTACCTGCCACTGCAACTTCATTCTTGGGACACACCCATGGATCCTTGGCTTACCCTGCCAGGTGGGGTGCAGTGGGATGGGGGCCACCCCGAATCCTTCCCCCAGAGGCATCTTGACTCTGTCAGTGCCCCGAGACATATTCTCATCTTGCCAGTAGGCAAGGAATCGCCATCGAGTCCTCACGCTGGTGTCATGCCAGGAGAGGCATTGTACTGTACGCCCCCCCATGGAGAGTGCCACATGATGCCATGGCTTACGCCAGCATCTGTCGTGCTCCCTGCACAATGGTCAGGCACCAGGGCTGTGGTACCTCTGGCGAACACCAGAGGTGAGGTCACCCCCGAGCCAAGGAACCCCCCCTCCCCCAGGAGGAGCTGAGCAGTCTGGCAGACATTCAAGACTACCTCCCCCTGGTTGGCTCTCTGGCACCTGGGTTCACTCCCACTGGAAATCCAACTGCTGCGCTGATGGACTGGCCTGCCATCTTAGTTCCCCTTGATCTCTCTGTAGTATTTGCACTGTAGACCAAGGGGTGCTGTTGGAGCACATGCAAGGCTCGCTGTAGATTGTTTAATACAGTCCTCAGGTGATTTCAATCATCCTTCACTAGCAGGACTCAAAAAATGATGTCAGGAGTTTATTCCTCGGCTCCTCTCCCTCTGTCATGTGGAGTCCCGCAAGGCTCTGTACTGTCCCCGATGTTGTTTTCAGTGTACACGATGCCGTTGGGAGACATTATGATGCACAACTTTTCTCCCCCCGTCATGTGGGTTTCCCAGGGCTCAATACTGTCTCCCATGTTTGTTTTCAGTGTACATGATACTGTTTGAGAGACATTATGAGGTGGTATGGGCTATGTTTCCACTGCTATGCGCATGATAATTAGCTCGATATGTGCTTTGTGCCCAAGTGGGTGGGGGGGACATTCTCAGTTTTTAACAGCTGCCTCTTCGAGATCCAGGGTTGGAAGAGTGCAAGTTGACTGAAGCTGAACTAGGGCAAAACTGAGATGTTGGTGGTGTAACTGGGTTACCAAGGTATGGGGTTGTTGGCAGGTCATTGTCTGGGATTTGGCTTGGAGGGGACCAGTTGCTTGCCTCTGATTGGGCGCACAGTTTGGGTGTTGTGTTCAATATCGGCCTAACGTTAAAATTTCAAGTGTGTGTTCTTGTTAAGACGTCTTTTTACCATCAGAGAAACATCACCCAGATTAAGCGCTTGGTCCTGCCTGGTGATCTTCCAACATTGGTTTAGGCCTTTGTGACCTCACGCCTTGATTATTGCAATGCTCTATACTAGGGCTACTGGTGGTTGATACTTGCCAATTGCAGCTAGTGCAGAATGCAGTGGCAAGGTTGTTGACTGAGTTATCAAGATCTTGCTACATCACTCCTGTGCTCCACAACCTGCACTGGCTGCCTTTACATTGGTGAATCACCTTCAGGATCAGATTGCTGACCTATAAAGCCTTTCGTGGACAGGGACCTGTCTACTTGCAAGATCTTCCCTGTCCCAGCTGCCCCCTCTGCTCATTCCATTCCTCAGATGAGGGATTGTTAGAGGTTCCCAGGGTTCAGTTAGGGACTTCTGGGGCCTGCTGCTCTGCTTTTGTGGCCCCTACCCTGTGGAATTCTCTAACACATCAGATTAGAGAGTGTCTGTCCGTCGAGAGCTTTAAAACTGCTCTAAAAACTCATGTATTTTGCCTGTCTTTTCCAGATTAAATTTAGTGTACCATCTTCAGCCATATTTATGAATTTATTTTGTCTTATTTATCTGATTTTATGAATTTTTGTGTTTTGATGTGTAGCGCTTTGATCGATTTTGGAACTGTGCTAACAAATAAAGTTGATGATGTCTAGCCTTTCAGCCCTGCCCACCTTCCACACTTTGGATGGTACTCACCTCGAAGACGTCACTTCCTTCAAGTATCTTGAGTTATGGCTAGACAGTCATCTGGACTTCCCTGAGCATGTGGACTCCTTGCACAAAAACTCCACCCTAAGCTTTGTATAGGAACCATAGTTGTACTCCTTTGTTTGCCCATAGAGCCATTGTTCAGAGAATGATCCTTCCCTTCTCCGACTATGGTGACACTATCTAAGGCAGTGCTCCTAAGTCTACCCTGTCCAGACTAGACACCCTTTTCCACTCCCTCTGCAGGTTTGCCCTGGATTGCCACCCCCCCACTCCAGATCCATTACTGCCACCTTTATGTATCTCTCTCTCTCTCTCTCTCTCTCTCTCTCTCTCTCTCTCTCTCCTCTATAAGCCAGATGACAAGCTCATGCCTCTTTACTTATTGCTAAATGCAGGCTGAGCTCCCTCCCATCTCTCTTCTCTTCTCTTCCCTTCCCTTCCCTTCTTCTAACACTGCCTATTCCCTCTGTAGCTCTAGTCGGTGCACTCTAGCAGACCATCTACAAGATACTTGGCTGGCCAAGCTGTGTTCTCCTACCATCTTTCCAAACTCTGAATTCCATCCAACTCCCCATCGGCTCTGCCACCTCTTTTCCCTCTTTCACCAGGCTTCTTCGTACTCCCACCACCCCCTCCTGCACCTGCCCCTGACATCTTCGCTTTTCTCCTCCCCGCTCCTAATTTTCTGATCTTACAATCCCCCCTTAACCTCCTCCCCTGCCTGCCCTCTGCTTCATACTCCCCACTGTTCCTGTCCTCCTTCTGTCACCCTGCCTCTCCCCCTTCATCTCCTTCTTCCTCCTCCCCTCTGATTGTTCTCTGCCATGGTGGGTTAGCCCTTTTGACTACCATGCCCTCCTCTGCCCCATTTTTGAAGGCTGCTATATGTCTGATTATGCATCAATCTGTGTAGACCACTTTGTAATTGCTTTACACCTTTCAGTGTGCACGTTGCTATTTATTTATGGTATAGTGCATCTCTTGTGTTTTATGCTAACGTTTATAATTTTTGCACTGTTAATGTACATGTAAAACCTTTGCACTGATTTGCACACGTCAGTTTTTCCTTCTGTCCTCTTCCCCAGGACACATCTGGAAATTAGCTCTTCTCAGTTCAGTATCTCTCTCCTGGTGAAACTTTTAAAAAAATAGATTAAATTCTAGGAGCATGGGTATGTTGTTCATTCACACTCTCTGGCATGTCCCTTTCTCCTTTAAAACTTGCCGGAAGTCTTCAAGCTGGCACCTCCCACCCACCCGGGTGGTATATACCTCGGCTCTGCCCCATGGCACCAGATCTTCCTTTCCGCTGGAAGATACAGGTCCCTCAGGCTACTCTAGTATTTCGTAGGCCCTGGTTTCACAACGTCAGTTCTACCTCAACTTGCTATTAAACTTGTTAGAGTTATTGATTCCGATTCGGATGTGGAGGACAAATCGTCCCCTGGATTTTGCCAGTGTACCTGCGGCCAGAAGATGTCATGCACCGATCCCCACCTAACTTGTGTGCACTGCCTCGGCATCAGACATGACACTTCATCATGCACATTTTGTTTATTCTTCCGTCCCAATGTTCTGGATGACTGTAAGGCGTGCCTTAAACTGTGGAGACTGGAGAAAAGGATCCCACCGGTGAAATCTAAGGGGGCAAGGTGGTTGGTTTCTGCGGCCACGGGATCCACTGAGCAGTTGGAGCAGATGAAGGCATTCAAGGAGGAAGCAGCTCAAGCTTCGGCCGCTCGAAGCTTCTTTGTTCCACTGAACCTCAGCTCGACTTTCACAGGCTCCTTTAGGGAGTTGTGCCAGTCTCTCCCCACCAGGGGTGAGGCGCCCACGGGCTCGCACTCCTCCTGCCCTTGGAAGAGGGAGAAGGACCCTAAGTCGTCTTCCTCCTCCAGAAGAAGACGCTCCTGGGACCGAGAGAGGTCCGAGTCCCAGGAACACAAAGTCTTGACCTTGGTCGAGATCGCATCCTCGGCCGCTGGCTTCACGGACCTTCCATCAGGCCAAGGCACCGAGACCGAGGAAACAGCCGAACTGGCCTAGATTACGCTCGACCCAATCGAGCCTTTATCGCCAACTCCTCTCTACGATTCCTTAGACAGGACCCCAGTCCTTCCCTTTCCTGATGAGGAGAGACTTCCTTCGGGTGCCCTCATTGAGAAAACTGTCCCGGAACCTCGGTTTTCACCTATTCTGGTGTCTCCCGATTGAACAAGCCAACCCCGTCAGTCTCGAATGAGGACTAGGACCCCTTCAGTCGAAAGGCCGAAGAATGGCCATAAACATTCAAAAAAGAGGTGCTGCCACCGATTCTCATCCTCCTCGGATGAGAAGAGACTTCGATGAGGAGAGACTTCAACGGAAACTCTGTCGATGTTATGAGAATCTCATGTGGCAACAGCTGATTTTGACCGGTCAGAAGCCGGCTCTACTGGCAACACTAGCCATCACTTGGCTCCTGCCTCTCAGGCCAACACCGACTCCTCCAGAACCGAAGGCTTCGGTTCCACTGCCCATGGGGCCGGCCCATATCCTGGCTTGACCTATTACGGTCTCTCCACCGATTTTTTGGTGGAGCCACTGCCTAAGCAGCCTCAGGGATGGGCTACCTCGAAAGAGGACCGGCCAGACACCGGACTTCCCTGATATCTGTCCATCACGGTGGTCCTCGATTGCCCTTGACGCATGGAGGGAGACATAGGTGGGAGACCGTTGTATCCCGACTCCTCAGACTCTGATGACACTGGTTTGCACTCGCATCCTGGGGATGACGAGTCATCAGTGGCAGGTTTCGAGGAAGGTCCTTCCTCTTTTCAGGGCATCCTCCGCCTGATACCCTGACGGTGGCCTTTATAATGCCCTTGAGCTTTGGCAGCGTCCTGCTTCCTGCTCAGCTCTGTCTGCCCGCATGGCAAGTATACGGTACCCATGGGGTCCCTGGCGGGGTTCACAGAACATCCCTTGACCGAGAGCCTTGTGACTGCTTCCATGTTCAGATGCACTGGCAGCTCAGCCAACACCGACTGCCCATGGACAAGGAGTCCAAGAATATGGACCATTCTGCCCGGAAGATCTATGCCACCTCTTCCTTAGGCCTTCGTCAGGCCAGCTCAGCTGTTATCATGGCACACTTCTCTCATGCCCTCCTGAGGTCATTAGATGAAGTCCTCCCTCATCTCCCTGCAGACATACAGACTTCTGTGAAGCAAGTCCGTGATCAGGGTTGTGCTGTCGCAAAACAGCAGCTCCTGACGGCCCTGGACATTGGAGATTCCTGTGCTCGTTCCTTAGCAGCCGCAGCGCCACTTGCTGCAGGGCTTGGCTGAGACTGTCCTCCTTCCTGGTGGATACCCAGCACAAGTTAGCTGATGTGCCCTTCCTAGGCACCGATCTCTCCGGTGCAGGAGTGGCTGATCACCTCCAGCATATAGAGCAGTCCAATGCCACCTTGGATGCTACCCCTGTGAAGGGTTCTTCGGACAAGAACCAGCAGAAGTACAAGAAGAAACCTTTTCGGCACTCTTCCCCTGCAGTTAGGCAGCTTTCCTATCAAGGAGGACAGCAGGCTCAAGCTTGGCGCCCCAGGCCCAAGCAGGATCCTCAATAGCTCCATAAAGGAGGCCGAGGTGCTGGTCAAGGAGCCTCCTCCTCCCCCCCCAAGCCTGCTCAGTGACGGGTTGGGGGTTGCCACCCCTACACCTGTCACGTCAGCTCTAGGTCCTCCCGTGGGGGGCCAGCTCCACCACTTTCTTTCTGCCTGGTCCGGTATCACTTCAGACAGGTGGGTTCTAGAAGTGGTCAGCCAGGGAATGCCCCTGGAATTTGAGCAGTACCCTCCCTGCCAAGCCTGTGCCCCTTGGGAGGAAAGGATCTCAGTTTGCATTCAGTTGGCTCTTGGAAACGACATTGCTCAATTCCTCCACAAGGAGGTGGTAGCTCTAGTGCCGGATCCTCCTGCAGACCCAGGCTTCTTCTCCAGGTACTCCCTCGTGTCCAAGCAGATGGGGGGTTGGTGCCCCATCCTAGATCTCCACGACCTGAATCAATATCTCAGGTCTTGCATCTTCCAGATGGTAATTCTGAACCAGACCATATCATCCCTGGAGCGAAACATGTGGTTCTGTTCACTGGATCTACAGGATGCGTTCTTTCACGTCCCAATCTATCCGTCCCATCAGCGATTCCTCTGCTTCAGGGTCGAGGGGACCCTGTAAGAGTTCCGAGCCATACCGCTCGGCCTGTCATAAGCCCCACGGGTCTTCACCAAGTGCATTGCAGTGGTGGCAGCCCATCTTCGGCATCCAGGAGTTCGGACATACCCTTATCTCAATAACTGGCTCTTGGCAGGTTCTTCCCTTCAAGAGGTAGAGAGGTCCAGGGATCTGGCCCTCTGAACCTACTCCGAACTCGGCCTCCTGATCAGCGAGGCCAAGTTGGAACTCGTGCCCTCTCAGGTGATGGGCTTTATCGTGGCAGAGCTCAACTCTCGTCGAGCCAGAGCTCGGCTCCCAGCAGACAGGGTGGAGGTTCTGTCCTCCTTTGCCCGATCATTTCTGGTTGGGCATTTCCACCCTGCCCAGGACTTTCTGTGCCTTCTGGGTTACATGGCGGTGTGCACCTCAGTGGTCTGTTGGGCCAGGTGGCACATGCGCCCCCTCCAATGGGAGCTGGCCACCCGGTGTACTCGGCGCCTTGGTCATTTCGACCAGCTGATCACTGTAACCCAGAAGACGTGGACCACCCCAGAACGGTTGCAGGAAAGAATCCCATTTGTCCACCCGAGCTGACGGTTGTCCTGACGACCGATGTCTCTCTCATGGGATGGGGAGCCCACATGGGAGACAGCAGGACCCACAGGTTCTGGACCCCTGAGGAGTCCCAATGCCACATCAACCAGTTGGAGCTCAGAGCGGTTAGACTGGCACTGTCATCTTCCACTCCTCAGCTCCGGGGACAAGTGGTTCAAGTCCAGATGGACAATACCATGACCATGTACTACCTCAACAAACAGAGCCACACACACTCCCGTCTGCTGTGCAAGGAGGTGCTCCACATCCGGACCCTCATAAACGGTTGAAGGCGGATCTCCTAGCCATCCATGTGACAGGAGTTTTGAACCAGCTGACAGATGCTCTCGGCCACATAGGCCAAACGTCCCATGAGTGGTCTCTCCATCCAGAGGTAGCTTACAATCTATTCCCTCGTTGAAGCAAACCGTTGGTGGACCTGTTTGCCTCCTGGGAAAACACCAAGCTGAGGATGTACCATGCCCACCCCTTCAGCAAGGCTCGCTGCAGGGGGATGCCTTCTCGAGGCCATGTACCCCAGACCTCCTCTACATCTTTCCTCCATTTCCCTTAATCCACAGGGTGTTACTTAAGGTGAGTAGGGACAAGGCGAAGGTGATCCTGGTAGCCCCAGATTGGCCACACCAGTTCTCCTCAGCCTCAGCTGCAGGGCCGCGGAATGGCTTTGTACATGCCCAAACCTGATATCAGTAAACCAGGGGAAGGTATACCATATGGACCTTCAATCCCTGCACCTCACAGCCTGGTACTTAAGCGGCTAGAGTTTCAGGCCCTGGGTCTTTCCGAGGATGTCTACACCGTGGTGGAGGCATCTCATAAGGAATCGACCAGGAAATGTTATGCCTTCAGATGCAAAAGGTTTTCCATTTGGTGTCAGGGTAAGAGTCTGGACCCCTTATCCTGCTCTGTGGCTAACAATCCAGACTACCTTTGGTCTCTCTCCAAAGGGAGCCTATGGTCATTGACCCTTAGGGTGCACCTGGCTGCCATGTTGGCTTACCGGGCGCAGGCTGGTCAGCTGACATTGGCACAGGAGACCATTGTCGGGTGCTTCTTCAAAGGCCTGGACCACATATCCCCTCCAGTGTGTGAACCTCCTGCTCCGTGGGATTTGTTGCTGGTTTTGGCAAAGCTTATGGGCAAGCCATTCGAACCCATTCACAAGTGTGAGCTCTCACACTTGTCGTGGAAGACAGCCTTTCTGGTGGCTATCACGTCAGCCAGAAGGACGGGAACTCCAGGCGCTTTCAGTGGTCTCCCCTTATCTGGTCTTCAACAGGGACAAAGTTGTCCTGTGTCCCCATCCGAAATTCCTTTCGAAGGTGGTTTCAGAGTTTCACCTTAACCAAGTGTTGACTATGCCAGTATACTACCCTAACTACACCTCGGACACCGAGTACAGGCTCCATACTCTGGACCTGAGACGTGCTCTCTCCTATTATAAGGAGAGGATGGTGGAAATTCATGTAGATGTTCACCAACTGTTTGTCACCTACCCTGAAGCTGCTTCTGACAGACCTGCAGCCAAATAGACCATTGCAAGATGGATTACATCATGCATAGGTCTGTGCTATGAGTTGGTGGGCAAGGAGCCTCCCAGAGGGATAAGAGCTCATTCTAACCACCATCCTGCTGCATCGGTGGCTGCTTCCAGGGACATTCCTATCCAGGAAATCTGTTGGGCTGCTACCTGGAAGTCAGCAAACACCTTCATTACCCACTACCACATCGACCTTGAGTCTCGCTGGGATGCTGGTTTTGGGGCCTCGGTTCTCCAATCTCTATTTCCCAAGTAGGGGGTGTGCGCCTTGCTTCCCTTCTCCCGGAGAACTGCTTGGAGTCTGCCAGAGAGTGTGGATGAACAACATATCCACACTCCTAGAAGAGCAGGTTACTCACCTGTAACAGTAGTTCTAGGAGTGGTGCATGTTGTTTATCCACACACACACACCCGACCTCCCCGGCTTTAGGCACACAACCTTGCTTCCAGTGGGCTAAGATTTGGCGTCATGGGGCTGAGCTGAGGTATATACCACCCGGGTGGGTGGGAGGAGCCAGCTTGAAGACTTCCGGCAAGTTTTAAAGGGGAAAGGGACATGCCAGAGAATGCGGATGAACAACATATACCACTCCTAGAACTACTGTTACAAGTGAGTAACTTGTTCTTATTAGTCTCCTTTAGCTTTCCTAAGTATACCTCCGTATGGCCCGCAGATTACATTTTTCATGCTACCCTTTTTGCTCTTACTGCTTCTCTAGTACACCAAATTGGATTTATTTATTCTGATGTTTTTCCCTTCCTGTTTCAGACAAGTTTTGGTGACCTCTGTCAGACCCACGTTGTTGTTCCACTCTCTCAGTCCCTTCTACTCTCAGTTTGTCATGGAGGATCTCCCCCATGTCCTCAAAAACCACTGCTCTAAAATCCAAGACCATTATCTTTGATTTGGAATGCTGGGTTTCTAGGGGTTACTGTACCACGCTGAGTTATGATCACTCATCCCTGGGGGCTCTTTTTCTCTGGCTTCTCTTATACTGTGTCCTTATTTAAAAGTACCATGTCGAGGACGGGGCCATCTCTGGTTAATTCTATCACTCACTGTACAAGGAAGCTATCCTGCATTGAATCTACAAGTGCTTGTCCCCTGGCAGTTCTAACCCCCTCCCAACATATGCCCTTCATCACATCTATGTTTCCATTGTGATTGCCCTTCTGATGTGGGCTTCTAGTGCCCAATGACCCTCCTCAGACTGATCTGGTGATCTTTAGGCCGCCACCACCACCACCAGCACTCTAAGGTTTTGTCCTACTTTATCTATCGGTTGAACCCAAATTAATTCTGCCCCCACTCCCCCAAGATTCATATCTTCTTGCTTTTATACAGTCTCAGTGTATTGTGTAACCCCTTCTCCTACCCTTTTTCATGTCCCTCAAAATAGAGCATATATAGGAATAGCAATGTCTATGCTGGGATGTTGTGTTACCTACATTTCCATGCTGATAACTACATCCAGCTGGGCTTCCATCACCATTGCTTGTAGGTCCCCCATTTTGTTCCCGGGGTGCCTGATGTTCAGACAGATTGCCTTCTACTGGCTAGATCTCACTCCCCTCATTTGACTGACTCCACTGTAATATCCTTATTCTAGGAGTGTGGATATGTTGTTCATCCACACTGTCTGGCATTGTTCCTTTCCTCTTTAAATCTTGCCGGAAGTCTTCAAGCTGGCTCCTCCCACCCACCTGGGTGGTAAATACCTTGGCTCCTCCCCATGATGCCAGATCTTCCTTTCTGCTGGAAGATACAGGTTCCCTCGTGCTTTTTTGCAGCGATTGAGGCCCTGGAATCAAATCGACGGTTTTCACCGCATCTTCTCGCTTTGAAACTCGTAAGAGTTTATGACTCGGATCTGAACCTTTCGGACATGGATGACAAGTCGTCCCCCGGGTTTCGCCGGTGTCCTTGTGGACAAAAGATGTCGCGCACCGACCCTCACCTCTCGTGCGTTTACTGTACAATTGCGTATGATACCTCGCAATGCACTATTTGCTCTGCCTTCCATCCTTCCATTCTGAGGACCGTCAGGCGTGCCTGAAGCTGGGGAGACCGGAGCTTCGCAATCCACCGGTGAAATCAAAGGAGGCCAGGTGGGTGGTTTCCACGGCTGTGGGATCTGCCGAGCAACTCGAGCAAATGGCGGCCTTTGAGGAGGAAGCTGCCCAAGCCTCGACCAGCCGAGGCTTCTTCATGCCGCTCAACTTGGGCTCCACCTTCACAGGATCCTTTCGGGATTTGTGCCAGTCTCTCCTTACTAAGGGCGAGGCGCCCTCGGGCTCGCACTCCTCCCATTCCAGAAAGAAGGATAAAAAAAAAGTCTTCTTCGAGTCGAAGAAGATGCTCCTGGGACCGGGAGCGGTCCAACTTCCAGGAGCAAGGGGTCTCGACTACGGTCGAGATCGCTTCCTCGGCCGCCGGTTTTTCAGACCTTCCATCTGAGCCAGGCACAGAAGTCGAGGATACGGCTGAACTGGCTGAGATTACTCTCGACCCGATCGAGCTGTTGTCACTGATGCCTGTCGATGACTCTTTGGAGAGAACGCCTATTCTCTCCTTCCCCGACCAGGAGACCCGTCCCGCGGGTATCTCGATCAAGGGACAGGAGCCGGAGCCTCAGTTTTCACCGAGCCCGGCTTTCCCGGACCAACAAAGCAGACACCGTCGGTCTCGATCGAGGAGTAAGTCCTCTCCGGTCAGGCGACCCAAGAAAGGACACAAACACTCCCGGAAGAGGCGCCGCCACCGTTCCTCATCCTCCTCGGACGAGGAGAGGCTTCGATGGAAAATCCGTCGACGCTGTGAGGATCTCATGTGGCAGCAACTCCTGCTAGCAGGCCAGAAGCCGGCTACCCTGGCGGTTCCGGCTATCACTTGGCCTCAGCCTCTTCGGCCTACTCCGATACCGATTTCTAAGGCTCCGGTCCCTTCAGGGGCCTCCGTGCGCCTTCTGTCTTGGCCGGCTTCAGGCTCCCCAATATTGGTGGAACTCACTGAAATTGCCCTTTGAGGTTCCTCCAGGAGGACCGGCAGTCTCGGTCTTCCTCACAGACTGTCGACATGGTCACCCCTGACGCCTAGGCGCATCGAGGGAGATTTAGGTGGGCAGCCTTTGTATCTGGACCTCCGATTCAGATAATACCGGCCTTCATTCTCATGATGAGCTGTTGGTGTCAGGCTTGGAGGAAGGGCCTTCTCCTTCCAGGCATCCTTCAACTCATTTCAGAGTCCACAGGGATGCCTCTGCAGCCTATTCAGAAGAAGGCAGAATATCCCCTCACGGATATTCTTAAGAGGGGGATACCCGACGGAGGCCTTTCCAGTGGCTGAAGCCATAGTTGGGTCGGCCCTGGAACTCTGGCAGCATCCGGCCTCCTGCCCGGCTCCGTCTGCCCGCATGGCCCGCAAGTATGCGGTGCCCATAGGGTTCTTGGTGGGGTTTACTGAGCACCCCTCAGCGGAAAGCCTTGTAACTGCCTCAGTATTCAGGCAAACGGGCAGCTCGGCAGATACTGACCACCCTCTGGACAAGGAGTCCACACTTACGGACCACTCGGCCCAGAAGGTGTATGCGGCATCATCCTTGGGCCTTCGTCAGGCAAGCTCAGCAGTGATCATGGCACACTTCTCTCATGCCCTTTTGGGGTCGCTGGATGAAGTTCTTGCTCACCTCCCAGCAGACATGCAGACCATGGTCAAGCAGGTCCGGGACCAGGGCAGGGCTGTTGCCAAACAACAGCTCCAGATGGCTCTGGACATTGGTGATTCCTGTGCCCCTTCACTAGCTGCAGCGGTATCCACTCGCCGCAGGGCTTGGCTTAGATTATCCTCCTGTCCCATGGATACCAAGCACAAGTTAGCTGACGTGCCCTTCCTTGGCACCGACCTCTTTGGTCCAGGAGTGGCAGGTCATCTTCAGCACATCGAGCAGTCTAATGCCACCTTAGATGCCACCTCTGCTAAGGGTTCTTAAGGCAAGAACCAGCAGAAGTGCAAGAAGAAGCCTTTTCGGCATTCTTCCCCTGAGGTCAGACAGCCCTCCTTCCAGGGAGGTCAGCAACAGCAGCAGGCTCAAGTTTGGCGCCCTAGGCCCAGCAAGGTCCCCAGCAGCCCCTCAAAGGAGGCCGAGGTGCTGGTCCAGGTGCCTCCTCCTCCTCCTCTAGCCTGCACAGTGATGGGCCGGGGGTAGCCTCCCCGCACCCATCACACCAGCTCTGGGTCCTTCTGTGGGGCCGGACTCGCCACTTCCTTTCCGCCTGGTTCGGTATCACTTCGGACAGGTGGGTTCTGGAAGTGGTCGGGCAGGGTCAGCCCCTAGAATTCGAGCAGTACCCTCCCAGCCGGGCCCGTGCCTCACGGGAGGAAAGGATCTCAGTCGCTCCAGTCTGCCCTTCTGGGCCGACATTGCGCTACTCCTCCTCAAAAAGGCGGTGGCCTGGGTGCCGGATCTTCCTTCAGACCCAGGCTTCGTCTCCAGGTATTTCCTGGTGCCCAAGCGGACGGGGAGTTGGCGCCCCATTCTAGATCTACACGACCTGAATCGGTATCTCAGATCTCACACCTTCCGGATGGTAACTCTGAACCAGATCATACCATCCCTGGAGCAAAACATGTGGTTCTGTACACTGGATCATCCTGGACGCGTTTTACCATGTCCTTATCTGTCCGTCCCATCAGCGGTTCCTCCGCTTCAGGGTCGAAGAGACCCTGTACGAGTTCAGAGCCATGCCGTTCGGCCTGTCATCAGCCCCAAGGGTCTTCACCAAATGCATCGCAGTGGTGGCAGCCCATCTACGGCATCAAGGGGTGCATATTTACCCCTATCTAGACGAATGGCTCCTGGCGGGTTCCTCCCCTCAGGAGGTGGAGAGGTCCAGGGACCTGACCTCCAACCTGCTCTTACTTGGGCCTTCTGATCAACGAGGCCAAATCAGAACTCGACCTTCCCAGGTGATGGGCTTCATCGGGGCAGAGCTCGACTCTTGTCAAGCCAGAGCTCGGCTCCCGGCGGACAGGGCGGAGGTTCTCTCCTCCTTTGCCCAATCATTTCTGGTTGGGCACTTGCACCCTGCCTGGGACTTTCTGCGCCTCCTGGGTTACATGGCGGCGTGCACTTCAGTGGTCTGCTGGGCCAGACTGCACATGCGCCCCCTTCAGTGGGAGCTGGTCGTCCAGTGGTCTCAGCGTCAGGGTCTCTTCGACCAGCTGATCACAGTCACCCAGAAGATGTGGGATGCTCTCCAATGGTGGACCGTCCCGAGTCATTTGCAGGAAGGAATCCCGTTTGTCCGCCCCAAGCCGACGGTCGTCCCTACGACAGACGCCTCTCTCATAGGCTGGGGAGCCCACATGGGGGACCACAGGGCCCATGGCCTCTGGACCCCCGAGGAGTCCCGATGCCACATCAACCTGCTGGAGCTCAGAGCAGTCAGACTGGCACTGTCAGCTTTCGCTCCTCAGCTCCGGAATCAAGTCATTCAAGTCCAGATGGACAATACCACAACCATGTACTACCTCAACAAACAGGGCGGCACACACTCCCGTCTGCTATGCAAGGAGGCGCTCCGGATCTGGACCTTCGTCAGCCGGCTGGAGGCAGATCTCCTAGCCATCCATGTGGCAGGAGTCGCGAACCAACTGGCAGAAGCTCTCAGTCGTATAGGTCAGACATCCCACGAGTGGTCTCTCCATCCAGAAGTAGCTTACAACCTGTTCTCCCATTGGGGCAAACCGTTGGTGGACCTGTTTGCCTCCAGGGAGAACACCAAGCTGAGGCTGTACCATGCCCACCCCCCTCAGCAGGGTTCGCTGCAGGGGGATGCCTTCTCAAGGCCGTGGACCCCAGGCCTCTTTTACGCCTTTCCTCCATTTCCCTTGATCCACAAGGTGTTACTCAAGGTGAGGAGGGACAAGGCGAAGGTGATCCTGGTAGCCCCAGATTGGCCACGCCAGTTCTGGGGTCCAGATCTCCTCAGCCTCGGCTGCAGGGCCCTGGAGCGGCTGTGTACACGCCCGGACCTGATATCACTGAACCAGGGGAAGGTCTTTCATCCAGACCTTCAATCACTGCACCTCACAGCCTGGTTCCTGAGCGGCTAGAGTTTCAGGCTTTGGGTTTTCTGAGGATGTCTACACCGTGGTGGAGGCATCTCGAAAAGAATCGACCAGGAAATGTTATGCCTTCAAATGGAAGAGATTTTCCATTTGGTGTCAGGGTAAAAGCCTGGACCCCTTATCCTGCTCTGTGGCTAACATTCTAGACTACCTTTGGTCCCTCTCCAAAGGGGGTCTTTGGTCATCGACCCTTAGGGTGCACCTAGCAGCCATATCGGCTTACCGGGCGCTGGCCGGTCAGCCGACGTTGGCTCAGGAAAAGGTGATCGGGTGCTTTTTCAAAGGCCTGGATCATATGTCCCCTCCGGTGTGTGAACCTCCACCTCCGTGGGACCGTTTGCTGGTTTTGGCAAAGCTCATGGGCAAGCCATTCGAACCCATGCACAAGTCTGTGCTTTCACACTTGTCGTGGAAGACGGCCTTCTTGGTGGCTATCACGTCAGCAAGAAGGACAGGGGAGCTCCAGGCGCTTCC
The DNA here is from genome assembly GCA_016271365.2 of Neoceratodus forsteri. Classification (NCBI taxonomy): domain Eukaryota; kingdom Metazoa; phylum Chordata; order Ceratodontiformes; family Ceratodontidae; genus Neoceratodus; species Neoceratodus forsteri. Next base: position 375,415,865 of record CM057457.1, on the reverse strand, counting down.
GGTGGACTCCCCCTATCTTGTCTTTCACAGGGACAAAGTTGTCTTGCGCCCCCACCCAAAATTCCTTCCGAAGGTGGTGTCAGAGTTTCACCTCAACCAGGTGTTGACTCTGCCGGTATACTACCCTAACTACACCTCGGATGCCGAGTACCGGCTCCATACTCTGGACCTCAGGCGTGCTCTCTCCTACTATAAGGAGAGGACAGCGGAAATTCAGGGAGAGGTTCGCTAGCTGTTTGTCACCTATGCTGAAGCCGCTTTTGGCAGACCTGCAGCTAAATGGACTATTGCAAGATGGATTACATCATGCATCAGTCTGTGTTATGAATTAGCGGGCAAGGAGTCTCCCAGAGGGATAAGAGCTCATTCTACCTGTCATACTGCTGCTTTGGTGGCTGCTTCCAGGGACATCCCTATTCAGAATATCTGTCGGGCTGCTACCTGGAAGTCAGTGAACACCTTTATTACCTATTACCACATCGACCTTGAGTCATGCCGGGATGCGGTTTTTGGGGCCTCTGTTCTCCAATCTCTGTTTCCTAAGTAGGGGCTGTGTGCCTTGCCTCCCTTCTCCCGGAGAACTGCTTGGAGTCTGCCAGACAGTGTGGATGAACAACATATCCACGCTCCTAGAAGAACAGGTTACTCACCTGTAACAGTAGTTCTAGGAGTGGTATATGTTGTTCATCCACACGCATGCACCCACCCGACCTCCCCGGCTTTAGGCGCACAACCTGATTTCCAGCGCGCTAGATCTGGCGTCATGGGGCGGAGCCGAAGTATTTACCACCCGGGTGGGTGGGAGAAGCCAGCTTGAAGACTTCCGGCAAGATTTAAAGGGGAAAGGAACAATGCCAGACAGTGTAGATGAACAACATATACCACTCCTAGAACTACTGTTACAGGTGAGTAACCTGTTCTTGTCTGCTCTACATTACAATTTATGTCTGTCTTCACTTGTTGTGGGAGAGCCAGCAAAGCCTCTTAGTTGTTTAGACTGTGGAGTTTAACCTTGCTCACCCTCACCCTGTTTAAAAACTGCAGATTTCTCAATGTGTGGTATGAAATCAAGAGCAACTAAACATGTCTTCTGTCCATTCAGGTACCAGAAACCTTTGAAGGTGTTGCTCTTGATTTTTCTGAAGAGGAATGCAAGATGTTAAGTAAACAGGAGAAGGAGCTTCACAGGGCTGTGATGGTGCAGAACTATGAAACCATGGTTTCAGTAGGTAAGGATCAATCTAGTCTCAGAGGAGGGATCTTTAGCCTGAGGAGTATGGGCTTACTTTTTACAACTTCAAGTCTGATGGCATGTTGGGTGAAATGATGAAAAGAGTGGCTTAAGGGTTCCATTATAAAATCCTTGTACCTTTTTGAAAAATGCAGTATGTGAAGTACATTGACAGTTAGAAACATAGAATTTGCTGACAAATAAGGACTAGTTGGCCTACACTGCCTGCCCAGTTTTCCCTGCCTATAACATCACTGCAGATCCTACTTGATCTCTGGCCCATTCACCCTGCTTTCCCATATGTCTATGCTATGCATTATTGAACCCACCACTGTGGGATAAGCCTTCCCCCTTCATTTTGGGACACTCTGTGTTATTAGAGAGAAGGACTTCACCAGAGATGAGCATATAGAACTTGACAGCAAAGGAAGGCCATTTTGTCCATCTATTTTGCCCTTATTGCCCAACTCTGGTAATGTGAACCAGGAAATGCCCTGGGTTAAGGAGACAGTTGGATCGAGGTCCCTCATACCTTGTCTCTATACCTAGGGTATCCTTCAGACCGAGAGGAGAGGTAGCTGATGAACAGGTGCCAACCTTTTGTCCTCCTCGGGTGGTGCTCTGCAGTGCCAGATCGATGGCTAACAAGACTGCTGTAATGGCTGGCCTTGTTGGGCCCATCAATCTGTCTTGCATTATGGAGACCTGGCTGGGAGATACCTCGGTCCCTGTGCTAGAGGTTTCTGTCCCAATGGGTACTCTGTTGTCCACTGCATGAGGAAGGACTGCGGGGAAGGGGGGGTGTTGGAGTCTGTTTTAGATCGGAGTTGGGCCTGACGGTGCACCCATTTAGGGACACCAGTTCTTTTGAGTGTGTGGCTGTGCGTGGAGTTTAGAGTGCTCTTGGTCTACTGTCCACCTGGGTGGGGACCAGGACTTCTTGCAGGTGGTGACATCCTTTGCAACTGAGAGGATGTTGGAGTTGCCGAGATGGATTATTCTTGGTAACTTCAACACCTGGGTGGACAGTGTGGTGTTGCCTGGGGCCAGAGACATCTTGCCAAGTATGGAGACTATGAGCCTGAGCTTGCATACCATGACTGGGACCAACCAGTCCGGCCATGTGCTTGATCAGGTGTTATCTCTGGGGCTTGAAATTGACACTTTCAAGATTGATTGGGTTGCTGGTCCAATCATTGCACTGTTGGGTTTGGCTTTAAAAAAAAAAAACTCTTCCATCCCCTGTGGAAATGGTCCAGTTCTACCCTTTGAGGGATATTCAACCAGAAGGATTGATGTCAGAACTGTGTATTTCATCTGTGTTTGAGGCTTGTGCTAATGGTCCAGTAGAAGCAGTGATGGCCTATAACACTGCTGTTTCTGGTGCACTGGACCATCTGGCGCTGATCCTTGTATGCCCTCTTGTCCCACACTTTGGCTCCCCTTGGTTTGATGGGGAGCTAAGGAAGATGAAGACATGGGGTGGAGGTTGGAGAGGTGTTGGAGGAAGACTGAGTCTTGAGAGGACAAGCTAGTTCTGATGACTCATTATAAGTATCATAATGCAATCATCCAGAAACAAAGCAACTTTTATGTCTAGGATGATTTTAGCCAGGAGGAATCGACTGGCTCAGCTCTTCCAGGTTGTAGATAGGCTATTAATACTGGCCTGCAGGGTTTTAAATAATTGATTAGCAGTTTTTTTCTTGGGACAATACTAACTGTACAGAAAGTATTTATATAGATTTTATAGAAGTACTGTGTTTGTTAAATTCAGTGAGGCAAGAGCAATGCATTTTCACAAGGTTTTAGCACTTTTATGATCAAAACGCTATTCAGTTTTTAGAGTTAAATAAAACCCTGGGCCTGTCTGGAACCTGTTGGAGCTTTCTCAACCCACAAATGTGTGGAGCTTGCTTGATTCTTCTTGGACAGAGTGTCCTCTGTGAGATCCGGGATTGCTCTAAGTGGAATTCAGTCCTCCAGCAGTGGTGTTTCTCATGTGAGCGATTGCACTCAGCCATCCTGGAGTGAGCTCAGGCTGGTGATGATGAACGAGCTCTGTTGGATAGTTCTTGGGTTGAAATCAATGTTCTGTGACCCGACAGCAGCCCTGACATAGCTACTAGTTGGCTGCATCAAAGCCCTGGGTCTGGTCTTTGCCGGGATAGTTGGGAGTTCCTTGCTGGTGTTTTATTTTCCCGGAGTCTTTAAAACAGGCTCTGTTTAAGCCCCTGTTGAAGAAACCATCACTGGATCCTGATGTCCTGGCAAATTGCTGACCTATCTCGAATCTTTCCTTTTTGTGGAAGGGTCATGAGAAGGTGGTAGCAGAACAGCTAGAGGGTCATCTCATAGACTTAAAAATTTATGAACCTTTCTAGTCTGGGTTTGGGACCTTGCATAGAACAGAGACTGCAATGGTCAGAGTGTTGAATGACCAGCTCAGGAGAGGGGATTGGGGAAAGTGTATAGTTCCTGTCCTCCTCAGTCTCGACCATGGGGTATTGTTGGACAGGCTGACGGAGTTAAGTGAGACTCACTGGCAAGGTCATTAGCTGGTTTGAGTCCTTTCTCTGAGGCAGATCTCAGATGGTAATGATGGGAACTTTGTTGTTCAAACTGAGAAACCTGCCCAATGGAGTTCCCCAAGGTTCTGTCCTCTCCTCCATGTTGTTTGCAGTGTATATGCTGCCCCTGGGTGAGGTCATAAGGTGGTAGGGGCTGAGTTTTCATTGTTCTGCTGATGATACTCTGCTGTCCCTGTCTTTCACACCTGGTAGACCTGACACTGTCGATGTGCTGAATAAATGCTTGGCCAAGAGCAGGTTTGAATGGCATCGAACTGGCTGGGACTAAACCCCTGGGAAGACTGAGGTACCAGTGGTTGAGCTGGGTCAGAGAGTTGGGTTTGGAGCCTCTGGTGATAGGTTGGGACTTTACATAGGCCCAACAGAACTGGAGGTTTCATCAAGGGTGAAGAATCTGAATATTTTGTTTGACAGTGAGCTGACATTTGATGGTCAGGAGTCAGTTATTGTCCAGATCGGATTTTAACATCGCTGAAACATCGTCCAGATTTAGCCCTTTGTCCCGCCCGAAGACCTGGCCACACTGGTCTATGCTTTCATGACCTTGAGACTTGACTACTGCAACACCTTCTATCTTGGGGTTGGAGGTGGTGTGCTGCACCACTTGCAGCTGTTGGCAGAACACAGCAGCATAGGTGCTCACTGGTCATTCTATGTTCAGTCATATCACCCCAGTGCTGCACAAACTACACTGGCTGCTGGTGCATTGGTGCATCATCTTCAGGGTAGGCTTTTTGACCTACAAGGCCCTAGACAGTTTGGGTCCAAGCTACCGGAAGGATCTCCTGCATCCCTACGTCTCATCTTCCCCCCCCCCACCTCAGATCAGCTACCGGTGCTCTCCTGGAGATCCCTAGAGTGAGGTTAAAGAGCTCTGATGCCCGAGCATTTGAGGTAGCTACCCCGGCATTTTGGAATTCATTGCCGGGGTACCATGAGGAGGCACCTTCTGCTGAAATTTTCAAACAACAACTGAAAACATTCTTGTTTGCACAATGGAGTCTGAGGTGGGCTGTGTAATAATTTGAATGGGTTCAGTTGTTTTAATCATGTCTGAGATTGTATATGTCTATGTTTTTATTACTGTTCCTGTTCTGGTATTTATGTATGTATGTATTTGTAATGCTATTGTAAGGGTACCCTAAACAAATACAATCAGCTCTATTAACTGATGAGAAAGGGTCCCCCAGTGGTCACTTGTCTTCGCCATCTTCTTCTTATCCTCGTTCCCCCCAAACCTCCACTATAGGTATGTGTATATACCAATTATTCATGAAACCTACCACTGATTTTGAACAAACAACTTAATTGGGCAATCTGTTCCAGCCATCCACCACCCTCTGCATAAAAAGGTACTTCCTGATCTTTTTATTTAATCTGCCTCCTACCAACTTCTTCATGTTACTGCAAGTAATTGTGTTTACACTGAAGATGAACCATTCACTACTGTCAACTTTGTTACCCCCTGTAGAAATGTGAATGTTTCTATCATGTCCTCTCACTCTCTTGCACCTGGTTTGCAGTGAGTACATTTTAAGGTCCATCAGCCTTTTTTTGTAGGGTGTATTTTGATGTCCCTGCATCATCTTGATGGCCCTCCTGTAGATCAATTCCACAGTGTCCCTATCCATCCTCATGTAATGATAATAGAACAGCATGCAAAACTATAGGTGGATGTCACAGACTGGTTCTCTCCCAAGTTCAGCCTGAACTGCTATCAGATTTCATAACACTTCAGACACCTGAATGAATTACCTTGGTATTCTGCCACCATTCAGAGTATCTATAGGTCCCAGAACACAGCCTGCACTGCTACCAGACTTAAACACTTCAGACACCTGAATGGGTTAATTTGGTATGCTGCCACCACCCAACTGCAGTATCACCAGGGGTATCTCTGTGTCCAAATCCCACTGTACTACAGTACAGTGCTTTTTCCCAAAAAGCAAATGCCCCACCCCTTTCATCACAGCTCAGAAAACAGAGAATAAATGTCAGCAGAAGGAGACCAAGGGTCTTCCCAGTCTGCCCATGAGTTTCCAAGATCAGTTAAGGTCCCAGGACCTAGTCCCCCTTCTGTGTTGTACTTCCTACTTCCCTCCTGGGATTTGTTTGTGCTTTTCTTCTGTCCTACCCCTGTTTGAATGATGTCACAGTGTTTGCCTCCACTACCTTTGTGCGCAGCCTATTCCATGGTTCTGTGACCCTCTCCACAAAATTGTGCTTCCTATGCTCCCTCCTGAAGCTGCTCCCCTCAACATCCACACATGTCTGTCTTCAAGGCACAGGTCAGGAAGCATAGGAAAAATGAGGAGCAGCTGTAGAATTCACCAAAATATTTATTTACAGTAGCAATAACATAAAAATACTTGTTCAATATAACTATTTACAAAGGCAGAGTAAAATAGAGTTTTTCTTCAGCCTATGTGTCCCTTTTTCTCCACTAGCAATTGCAGCTCAGCTCCCTTATAAGTCCTTCCAACCTCTACTCTTAGCAAGCATCCTGTTTTTGTAAGTATCAGGCAGGAGCTGCTAGAACAAAATGTACGTAAGCTGAGGCCCCTTTTGCACAGCTCTTCTGTAAAAGGCTCAAAAATTGCACTCACGTAACCTCTTGAGTTTACAATAGCTTTCTGCATTCATCTCAAACCACAATTATATACATTTCAACAGTAACACTATATATTTTCTAAACAAAAGGGATCCCAATATCAGTTAAATTTCCATACATTTTTATATCAGCAGCTGTGTGTGGGGGCAGACAGCAAGAGAGAACTCGTCTCCATTTTCCTTATTAATCTTCCCACAGCCTGCTCATCCTCATCTATCCATATGTACGCTGACAATACTGTTTTATACAGTTCTGGCAAAACCCTGCTACTGTGGAAACTAGCTTACAGCATGACTGCAACCAAGTTCAGCTCTGGTTTGCTTCTCACCAGCTTTTTCTAGATGCCAAGAAGACAATCTCAATGAGCTTTGGCACCAGGCAGAGAGTCTCTAGGCTCCCGGCCCTACTCACCTTCCACACCCTTGACGGGACCATCCTGGAGGATACCTCATCATTTAGATATCTAGGGGTTTGGATGGACAGAGCAATGGGGCCTGATGGGATTCATCCCAGAATTCTAAAAGAACTAAGGGTAGAACTAGTGACACCACTGACTACCCTCTTTAACAAATCATGGGAGGATGGGGTGGTACCCGAGGACTAGAGAAGGGCAGATGTGATTCCCCTTCACAAAAGTGGGAGCAAGGCAGAAGCAGAAAATTACAGACCTGTTAGTTTAACCTCAGTGGTAGGGAAAATGATGGAATCACTTCTGAAGGAAAGAATTGTTGAGTGTCTAGAGGCCAGAGGGGCTCAGGACCCAAGGCAGCATGGATTCACAGCGGGAAGATCATGCCAGACAAATCTGATAGATTTCTTTGACTGGGTGACCAAAGTAGTAGATCAGGGAGGGGCTGTGGACATGGCCTACCTAGACTTTAGCAAGGCATTTGACACAGTCCCACACAAAAGATTAATATACAGGTTAGCCAGCCTGGGAGTGGGTCCCAAGATGGCAGCCTGGGTAAAGAATTGGCTGGAGAATAGGACACAGAGAGTAATAGTAAATGGAGTCCACTCTGAAGAAAGGGGGTACTAGTGGGGACGCAGGGTTCAGTATTAGGACCGGTCCTCTTCAATGTCTTTATAAGCGATATTGCAGAGGGACTAGAAGGAAAAGTATGTCTCTCTGCAGATGACAAAGATCTGCAACAGAGTTGATGCACAAGGTGGGGTGGAAAGGATGAGACGGGACTTGGCAAGGTTAGAGGAATGGTCAAATGTATGGCAGCTTAGATTCAATGCTAAGAAGTGCAAGGTAATGCACCTGGGAAACAAAAACCAGGGAAGAGTACACAATGGGGGGGTGAGATACTAACAACAACAAAATGGAAAGGGACCTGGGGTAGTCATATCAGATGACCTAAAAGTGGGCAAGCAATGTGAGAGGGCAGCAAGAAGGGCTGGGGGATACTGGGATGTATAGGAGAGGCATCACCAGCAGAAAACAGGACGTTATTATCCCTCTGTACAGACAGTTGGTGAGACCCCATCTGAGTACTGTGTGCAGTTCTGGAGACCCAATCTCCATAGGGACATAGACAGGATGGAGGCTGTCCAGAGGAGGGCAACTAAAATGGTGCAGGGTCTGCACGGAAGACACATGAAGAGAGAGACTTAAGGAGCTGAATATGTATAGCCTCGAGGAAAGGAGGGAGAGGGGGGACATGATAGAAACTTTCAAGTATCTCAAGGGAATCAACAAAGTCCAAGAGGGTAGCATCTTTCAAAAAAAGAGGTGTGCAAGAACGAGGGGGCACAATTTGAAGATAGAAGGGGGCAGCTCAGAGGTAATTTAAGGAAGTATTTTTTCACAGAGAGGGTTGTGGATGCATGGAATGGCCTTCGGAGGAGGTTGTGGAGTCAAAAACAGTGGTGGAATTCAAGCATGCATGGGACAGTCATAAAGCAATTCTAGGGGGTGGGGGTAGGAAGAAGTAGGCTGCTGGTTAACTAGGATCTGCAGCTTATCCAATAGGTAGGGAAATGGGCAGACTGGGTGGGCCAAGCGGTCCTTATCTGCTGTCAAAATCTATGTTTCTATGTTATGTTTCTATGACCAGCACCTCAACTTCTCTTTACATATCGATGCTATCCTGTAAAAACTACACCCAAGCTTGATGCTGTTTGTGATGCTTGGACAGCTAGTTCTAATCACTGTATGATTTTTGTAATATAAAAGTGAGTTATTGAGTGTCTCTCATGAGACATGCTGTGTCAGCCTGTGACATATGACCCCCCCAAGATCTCAGTAAAAAGATGAAAGGCAGGAGATAATTACAGGCTAGAAGAGGTCTAAATTAAGCATCTAATGTTTATCTAGCTTTAGTGTAGCTTGCCAGCTGCTAGGCTAGAATCATTAACTTTTGACGGTTAGAGAACGAATACCGGTTATGTCGCTTTGGTATGAAGTCATAAATGCTTCTTTGATGTCTGTGAAGAACAGGAAAACACCCTACATCAAAGGTCATATAAGAAAATGAGTTGTGCTGAGGTCACAGAATTTAATAATTTGATAAGACATCCTGTTTTGTATAAATACATTGTTTTATATTCTGGCAGGGAAGAGCTAGGTGACCTCATGCAAAGAGGTGGGCAAAGACAGTTTTTAAACAGTATTCTGTTTTCCACTTAAACACTCATGTTTGAACTCTGAAAGAGAAACATCTACAGCACTGTGAGATAAGAATACCTTAGAACAGACAAGTCTAAGTATATTAGTGGTAGGAATCTGCACTTTTTAAAACCTTATTCTTTTAAGTAATTTGTATGTTTTGTGATATATGGTTCCGTATTTACATTTTACATTTTTATTATCTATCTTTAAGTAAACCTCTACTTTAGAGACTACTTGGTGTGCCTTTGAAATTCTTTTTCTTGACAAGCAAAGCATACATGGTTAAAGTTGACACTGTACAAAGCTTACTGGTTTTACCAAACTGGAAAAAGGTAACAGTTTCTTCTGAGGTCTTTAATAGAGTTTTAAGGGTTCACTTTGTATACCTGGTTGGGTGCCCGCAGGTGAAAGATATCTGTACCCCCAAAGAGCAGAATTATCTGAGCCTGTACATTGGGTATGCTAGCAAGAGGTTCACAGTATGAATGCCTCCAGAACTTGAGACCAAAGTTTGATTCAAACCCACAAAACAGACAGGAGGGTTACCCTGTTCTTTTAACTGTTCACAAGACTGCACTCAGAGGTTGGCACTGTGGGAGCAGAGGGTCTGACATGCTGAGTGGGTTTGTGACACTGTGTACAGGAATCGTAGTTGCATCCCGTTGACTGCGAGGTGTGAAATTGTCCAGAAGATGATATTCCCCATCTTTGACTACTGTGACGTAGTCTATGGTGCTGTTCCCAAATCTTCCCTGACCAAGTTGGACACTCTCTTTAACTCCTTTTGCCACTTTGCTCTTGACTCCTGTTCCCACCACTGTGATCTCTATCACTCTCTAACCTTCCTTCCACTATTTCACAGATACATCTGACATTGTGCCAAATTAAACTCCAAATTCTGGTTTGGAGTGCTCCCCGCCTATCTCTCATCCTTTTTCTCCACTCTACCTCCCCCCACCCATTCTCTCAGATCTAATGACGCCTGCACATTGACGATCCCTCACTGCTCCATCCTCATCGGTCAGACTGGTTTCACCCATCACTTCCCTAAAATCTGGAATTCCCTCCCCCTGAAATACGACACATGTGCTCCAACTACTCCCTTACCTCCACCCTCCACAATTACCTCTTTCTCAGCTGTTTCTGCTTTAACCCTCCTTAATACCTATCCCCATCCCCAGTTTCTGCCCCCCCAAGCAGGGTTCTCAACATCTTGAAGGGGGAATCAGGAAATGGCTACCCCTTCTCCTCATATTCAGTTCTTGCCTCTTCACCTCTCATCTGCACCTGCCCTTCTGGGTCACCCATGTGCACAACCTACCCCATCCTTGTTACTCCAACAGCACTTGCATACTGCCTCGAACCTGCTCCTGGTACACTCATGAACTATTAATGGTTCTGTTGCACTATTACTGTTTTGTAGGTTTATATGTTCTTTTGTTCAATTTTGGACATGTATTGTAATTTGCCCAATGTTCCACTACTGTTTATTGTACAAGACCTTGTGATCCAACTGTTGTATAATCGTACAATGTTGTATTATTTGTACTACCCATATACTATTGTAGTTAATCATCCTTCACAACCCTATGTAACCCCTCCCCCGAGGTCGCTCCTTGAGACGAGCAGCTTGTTGTTCAGTGTGTCTTCCTGGTGAAACATTTCAATAAATAAATAAAATGACAGAGAGAGAGTGAGAGGCGAAGAATTGCAAGACTGTCAGGTTGAACACATCCAAAGTCCCACAGGAAAATTTTTTTGTGCAACCAGATAGGGAAAAGACAGAAGTGGACAGATCCTTGCATTTAAACACTTTCTCCATAACAACTGGGTCAGGGACCTATTCCACCCTGTCGTAGTGTCCTCTAGTGTAGGAGTCAGCCACTGTGTTGAACAGATCAGGGAGAACACCTTATTTATTCTTCTAAGGAACTTGTATGTTTCAATATGGTCCCCTCTCTCCCCTCCTGGTCTCCAGGGAGAACATATTCAAAGCTTCACGTCACCCCTCATACAAGAGTCCCTGGAGGCTCTGGATCATATTGTTCACCCTTCTCTGAACAGCCTCTAGCCTGTTCTTATCTTTCTTAAGATGTGGATTCCAAAACTGGACTCAGACGTGGTCTCACCAGGGACCTATAGACTGGGAGTATTACCTCCTTGTTCCTGCTTTCAAATCCTCTCCCAGTGCACCCTAGCATTATGTTGGTCCTACTGTAAATGTTATTTTTTTTCCAGTTGTTTAACCAGGAGAGAGACACTAAGCTAAAAGCTTGTTTACAGGTGCAACCTGGGAGCACAGGAAAGTTAAGTAACTCGCTCAGGGTCACACAGTATGCAAGTGGGAGCTCAGAGATTCAAACCAAGTTCTCCAGATTTGCAGCTCAGTGCCTTAAACCTTAAACCTTATTGCATTGACTGGTCTGTTTAAGGGTATTGCAGATAATGATTCGTAGGTCCTGTTCCTCCTGTGATGCACTGGGCTGGACCCTGTTGCCAGTATTCAGTCCTTGGGTTCCCTTTACCCAGGTGCATCACTTTGCACAATTTTGTGCTGAACCTCAGCTGCCAGACTTTAGACCATCCTTCCAGTCTCTGCAGGTCCTTCTTTAGGTTTCTAACTTCCTCCTCACATTTGTTCTTACCACCTCCTGATACCTTTTCTTCATTCCATCTAGTCTCCTTGCTTGACTCAAGGTCTGTTCTCACCATATCTGGATCCTGTACCTTCTCCAGTGGGGCAAAGTGGTTTTCAATCGGGATACTATTCATTCCAATGGTTTGTGTATAGTCCTTTCTTGCAAATCCCCCCAACCCACCACCTTCCACCCCCCGGGCCAGCAAGTCTTTGAAGAAAGAATGAGGAGTGCTTGAATTCCAGTAAAGCTGATGCTGCAGTCTGATTATTTCTCTCCATGCTGAATCCAGTTACGTCTTGCGCTCATTAAGATTTCTACAAATAGGACAATGACCCACTCTCCAGAGCTGACCAAGATGAGTGCCCTGCACCCCTGACAACTTACCACCTCCATTTGGAATAAGAGTGCCATTTTTGTTATTAAATTAATTAGAAAGTGCCTCTCACCTCTGGGTAGTGAGTACAGGTGATGGAGGGAAGGTTAGTTCTCTATTAGGAGTTCCTGCTGAGTGCTTTTATTACTTCACTTCTTGTCCTTGTACAGGAAGTTCCTGTTGTCAATCAAATTTGATACCTATAAAAATAGGAGCAATCCCTGGTGGGTGGAGGGGTGGAAAGTATTAGGGACAAGCACCTGCCTGTTTAAGGGATCTGCTGCCTAATGCAGTCAGCTTCTTGACTCAGATGGCTGTTTGTGGAAGAGCAGGATGAAAACAGCTTTCCTCTGGTACTGTGTCTTACAGAGCAAGATGAAATAAACTAACTCTGGCCTCCAATGCACATAGTTTGAGAATGAGTAAGAGGATCTGCCAGTATTTAAAGCTCCCTACCTGATTTCAGATTTTGTGGTGGTGTTAATGCAGCTACTGGACTGGTGGCTGCTTAGCGACATAGTCCTTTTGCAGGGGCTGTGATCCCTGATGTTCACAGAATGGATAAAAGTCTGTTGATAAAAGAAAGACTGCACTCACCACTCAGGTTCTCCCCGTACAGTCCTGAAAAGGGAAAAGAGGAATATGCAGCCAAACACAACTGCCTGCCTGTTCAGTTATTCTGCTGTCTAATGCAGTCAGCTGCTTGACTCAGATGGCAATTTGTGGAAGAGCAGACTGAAATAGCTTTCATCTGCTGCCTCCTCTAAAGAGCAAGATGGAAAAAACTAACTCTGGTGACCTTTGATGAATGCCATTTGAGAATAGATAGGTGAGCTGCCTGTATTTATTTATTTGTTTTTGGTAACCGGGTAGGTGCAGTAGACATAGAAATGCTTATTTTCAGGCACGACCTAGGAGGTTACAAGATGGATATACAACAACAATTGAGGATAAAGCTCTTTACCTGATTTAAAATTTTGTGGTTTTGTTAATGCAGCTACTTGATTGCTGTTTAGGGACATAATCCTGCTGCTGCAGCTGTGATCCCTGATGTTTACAAAATGGATGAAAGTCTGCTAGAAAAAGAAAGACTAACCTGCTCAGTGGCGCTGAGGGTTGAGGCATTGGATGCCTTACCTTGCGCTGTGCCAGCGACCCTTGTTCAGGAGCGAGCATGGGCCGCTGGGAGTCGGTTGGGAAGGAAAAGGATTGTGCATCTGATGGACTGCTCTCCTTTTCTAGAGTGGGGGGTCCTCAGTGGTCAGCATTCATTTGTCTCCCAGTGGAGGCTGGGGGCAGGGCTCCATGCTGCAGTACGGGAAGAAGTTGGGGCAGACGCTTGGAGGGAGTGCATGTGGACACGTGCATGCTCCCCTCTGCTAGCATCATTGCATGACCCCAGCTCCTGTGAGAACACCAGGAAAAAGCACTACTGCAGCACAGTGGTGGAGGGCATCTCACAGGCTCTGCTCCTGGCTAGCCACGGTGCTGGCCTGCTGGATCTGGACTTAAGTGTGGGTTGGTGAACCCTACCAACCCTGCCGGGGGAGGCCAGCCATGGGAACTCGAGTCAGTACCGGATGGTGGACACCAGGGTATGGGGCTGGGGATGCCCTTTGGGGCATAGCTGACAAAGGAGGAAAAAAGTAATAACAAAAAAAAAAGAAAGAAAAAGACTGCACCCTCCACTCAAGTTCTCCCATGTACAGTCCTGAAAAGGGGAAAAAAATATACAGTTCCACACAAGCGCCTGCCTGTTCAGGTGTTCCACTGCCTAATAAGTCTTTGACTCAGATGGCTGTTTGTGGAAGAGCGGGATGAAGACAACTTTCCTCTGCTGCTCCCTCTTATGGAGCCGGATAAGTAACACTGGTGCAGTCCGATGAATGCAATTTGACTTTGCATTAGATGGTAACTGTAGCCTGTCTCTTTGGAAATGGATCACAGACTTGCCAGTTTAGCCCTGATTGTCCATCTTTGAAAGTAATTAGTCACAGAAAGCATGAAGTATATAAAAGTAACATTTAATATCCCCACACTATTTACATATGTTACAGAACAATACACAAGTGACACAGACTTGTTCTTGCTCAGAACTCACTCTGCACTGCTACTAGTTTTCACAGTCCTTCAGATGCCTGAAAGAGTTATCATGGCATGCTGTGGTGAGCTGGAGGTCCAAATTCCACTGGAGACACTTCTCACACATTAAAAGCTATTTCCCAAGAGTCAAGTGAGCAATGCTTTTTATCACAGCTGAGAACACTTTGCATTAGATATGGTAATTGTAGCCTCTCTCTTTGGAGATAGATCACAGCTGAGAAAACTTTGTATTAGATGTGGTAACTGTAGCTTGTCTCTTTGGAAACAGATCACAGACTTGCCAGTTTACCCCAAGATATCTATAGCTGAAATGAGTCTGTCACAGAAATCATGAAGTATATAAAAATAACATTTAGTACTCTGTGATATTTACATGTTACAGGAAAATACACAGTAAAGACTATGGTGAATCCAGTATTTCTGTAGAGATAACATAAATGCATTTGAGGAGATGGACATCAAACAGATAAAATGGAGAGTGTAGGAATGTAGGCCTATGTAAGTTAGAAGAGCATAATGATGCAAGAATATTTAAGTATGGAGAGAATAGGGGATGCAAGAATATGCAATTTATAGAAAAAATGGTAGTATAGGAATATGTATGGATAGAGCATGGAGTGCAGGGTGTGTAAGAATGCAGAGAACAGAGAGTGCTGAAATATGAAGTAGGGAGAGAACATGGGGTGGACAGGGTTTTATTTAACTCTAAAAATTTATTATTGTTTTGCTCATAAAAGTGCTAAATCTTGGTGAAAATGCATAGCTCTTGCCTCACTGTGTTTAACAAACACAGCACTTCTAGAAAATCGATATAAATACTTTCTGTACAGTTAGTATCATCCCAAGAAAAAACTGCTAATCAATTATCTAAAACCTTGGGTGGAGGAATATGTAAGTATGTTGAAAACTATTGTGTAGAATATGTACGTAAGTAATAATACCCAATAGGGTGGGCATTATTGGGATATAATGGACTGCCAGTGGGGCATAATGAGGCCCAATGCCACAGGTGGAGGGCCTAATAACCCCCGGAAGGTCCATTATATCCCATAACACCCACTCTGGAGAATATTATTATACTTGGATAATGGGTTTATATTATAAGTTTTTTTAAATACTGATTTAATCAAAAATAGTGTCAAATGTTAGTAAAAATTTACTGAAATGTTGGGTTCTGTAAAATAGTCTGTTATGTGCCACTAGAGGGTGCTGCTGTTTGTTATATGTGTTTTTGGTAGTGTCTTGCAGTGCCATCTTTTTGATAGCAATGTCCGGGAATTGTTGTTAGTTTTAATTTTTTGTCCTGCTTGGTTATCTGTTCGCATTATGTTGAAATTTATCGTTTGATTGCTAGAGTGTGAGGCAGGAGTGAGAAGCTAAGCTGTACAGCAGGAATCGCATGGTGTTCTGTAAGACTGTTCGGGGACACAGAACTCAGACGATGAGGTCTGGGACAGGAAATCAAGGAGGTACTTCATTTTTATTGAAAAGCACGTTTGTGAATGGAGGAGTGGGAGTTTCATTTTAATTTTTGGATGAGATGGAGCCGCAGTGCCAGATAGTGGCAGTTGCGAGAGTGGGAAAGGATGTGAGGATCTGGGCCTTGCCAGAGTCGGAGTGAGAACTGAGTTAGTGGGGGAAAAAAAGAAGAAAAACAAGAGGTTATTTTTTGTACTGTGTTACTGTTGACTGGTTTGAAGATCATTTGTGTGTGGGTACTTTTAGGTTATCCTGTCAATAATAGTATAGTTAAAAATAACGGCTAGCAGAGCATGGGCACAGGGATATCAGGATGTGATGGGTACTGCTAGGGGAACCTTGTTATTCAGCAGGTCATTGTTAAGAAATAACAGTCCAGGTGGAAGGCTGTTTCAGCCAATCAGGAAGTGAGTTTCACTTTACCCATATTCTATGTATGAATAGAAAGGGGGTGCAGAAACACATAACTGTGGAGAGAACATGAGATGCAGCAGTCTGTAATTATGGAGAGAACCGGAGGAGTAAGGATATGTACGTATGGAGAGAACAAAGGATGCAAGAATATGTGAGTATAGAAAAAACAGGGTGTGTAGAATTATGGAGAGAAAAAGGGTGCAGGAATATGAAAGTATGCAGAGAACAGGATGTGCAGGATTGGAATATGGAAGTATGGAGAGAATATGGGATGAAGAACATAAAAATAGGGAGAGAACAGTTGTGCAGGTGTATGTATGTATGGAGAGCACATGAAACACGGCAATGAAAAATTGATGCCAGGAAGCCAAGGGTCCATCAATTCTGCCCAATGTTTCCAGAGACCTTCTCAGATCCCAGGACCAAGACCCCTTTCTGATCCATATTCATACCAATTTCCTCTGATTTTTATTCAAACATTCTCTTTATTCCAGTCCTGTCTGAAAGCTGTCACTGTCTTGGCTCCCACCACCTCTGCAGACAGCTAGTTCCAAGGCTCATTGACTCTTTCCAAGAAATAGTGTTACCTACATTCCCTCTTAAAGCACCCTTCCACAGCTTCCATTCACACCCTCTAGTATCTGAGCTGGAAATCTTGCTGAAGAGTTCAGAACAGGGCACCTCATTTATTCCTATCAAATACTTAAATGATTTTATCATGCCTCCATCCCTCCTGGTTTCCAGTGAGTACATATTCAGTGCTTCCAAGTGCCCCCTCATATGAAGGCCTCTGCATGCCCTGTATCTTTTTTCCCCCTCTCTCCACAATCTCCAGTCTGTCCTTGTCCTTCTTATGGTCTGGACTCCAAAACTGGACAGCGTGCTCCAGGTGGGGCCTCACAAGGGACCTTTAGAGTGGCATAATGGACACCACAATCCGCATGGGGTTGTATGCAGACCCCCATCTCAGGGGGAGGGAATGAACAAGGAAATGATAGAAGGCTTTCTTAGAATGGCAGAAAAAGGGGAGATATTGTTGATGGGGGACCTGAATATGCCAGATGTTAACTGGAGCACCATTGCTGCAGGCACATCCAAGAGCAGGGTCATTCTTGATGCCCTACAGGGGGCATGCCTAAGACAGATAGTATTGGAACTCACTTGGGAGGGAGCAATCTTAGACCTGGTACTCTCAAATGGGGATGGAGAAAGAATCTCAGATTTAGAAGTGGGTAGCCATCTGGGAACAAGTGACCACCAAACAGTGTGGTTCACAATAAACACAGCCATACAATCAAGCCATATAAACGCAAGAGTACTGGACTTTAGGAGGGCTGACTTTGGGAAAATGAGAGAGTGCCTCAGAAAAGCACTAGCAAACAGGCAAGAAGGAGAAAAACACTATGGTTCTCAAAAGAGGTGGCAGGAAAGGTTAAGGAGAAAAGGACGGCATTCAGGAAATATAAGGAAACACAGAAGGAGCAGGACAGAGAACTTTTATCAGTTAAAGCAGAAAGAGGCTGGGAAGGCAGTCAGAATAGCAAAGGCCCAAACTGAGGAAAGGATAGCCAATTCTGTTAAGAAGGGGGATAAGACCTTTTATAGGTACATTAGGGAGCAAAGAAAGATCAAAGGAGGGATACTGAAGCTTAATAAAGGGGAGGGAATGTGGGCAGAGGGTGACAGTGAAAATCAGGGATACTGAACGAATATTTCTGCTCAGTATTCACAAAGGAAGAGGAGGGGAGTTACCTAAACCAAACAAGAGAAACACTCTGAAGATGGGGGTTGATACCAGTCCATTTACAGAAGAAAGGGTTCTGAAGGAACTAATAAAATTGAAGGTGGACAAAGCAATGGGGCCTGATGGGATTCACCCAAGAATTCTAAAAGAACTAAGGGTAGAACTAGTGACACCGCTGACTACTCTCTTTAACAAATCATGGGAGGATGGGGTGGTACCCAAGGACTAGAGGAGGGCAGATGTGATTCCTCTTCAAAAAAGTGGGAGCAGGACAGAGGCAGAAAACTACAGACCAGTTAGTTTGATCTCAGTGGTAGGGAAAATGATGGAATCACTCCTGAAGGAAAGAATTGTTGAGTGCCTAGAGGCCAGTGGGGCACAGGACCCAAGGCAGCATGGATTCAGGATGGGAAGGTCGTGTCAGATGAATCTAATAGAGTTCTTTGACTGGGTGACCAAAGTAGTAGACCAGGGAGGGGCTGTGGACATGGTCTACCTAGATTTTAGCAAGGCATTTGATACAGTCCCACACAAAAGATTAATTCACAAGATAGCCAGCCTTGGAGTGGGTCCCAAGGTGGTAGCCTGGATAAAAAATTGGCTAGACAACAGGATGCAAAGGCTAGTAGTAAATGGAGTACACAGTGAAGAAAGGGTTACTAGCGGGGTACCGCAGGGTTCAGTACTGGGACCGGTCCTTTTTAATGTCTTTATAAGTTACACTGCAGAGGAACTGGAAGGAAAAGTATGTCTCTTTGCAGATGACACAAAGATCTGCAACAGGGTTGATACACAAGATGGAGTGGAAAGGATGAGAAGGGACTTGGCAAGGTTGGAGGAATGGTCAAATGTATGGCAGCTCAGATTCAATGCAAAGAAGTGCAAGGTGATGCACATGGGAAACAAAAACCCAGAGGAAGTGTACACAATGGGGGGTGAGATACTAACAACAGTAAAAATAGAAAGGGACCTGGGGGTAATTATATCAGATGACCCAAAGGTGGGCAAGCAATGTGAGAAGGCAGTAAGGAAGGCTGGGGGGATATTGGAATGCAGAG
The DNA here is from genome assembly GCA_016271365.2 of Neoceratodus forsteri. Lineage (NCBI taxonomy): Eukaryota > Metazoa > Chordata > Ceratodontiformes > Ceratodontidae > Neoceratodus > Neoceratodus forsteri. Next base: position 375,397,005 of record CM057457.1, on the reverse strand, counting down.
AAAGAGGCATCAATAGTAGAAAACAGGAAGTTGTTATCCCTCTGTACAGACAGTTGGTGAAACCCCATCTGGAGTACTGTGTGCAGTTCTGGAGACCCCATCTCCACAAAGACATAGACAGAGTGAAGGCTGTCCAGAGGAGGGCAACCAAAATGGTGCAGGATCTGCACCAGAAGACATATGAAGAAAGACTAAAGGAGCTTAATATGTATACCCTTGAGAAAAGAAGGGAGAGAGGGGACATGATAGAAACTTTCAAGTGCCTCAAGGGAATTAACAAAGTCCAAGAGGGTAGCATCTTCCAGAAAAAGAGATGTGCAAGAACAAGGGGGCACAATTTGAAGATTGAGGGGGGACGGCTCAGAGGTAATGTGAAGAAGTATTTTTTCACTGAGAGGGTTGTGGATGCATGGAACGGCCTTCCTGAGGAGGTCATGGAGACAAAAACAGTGGGGACTTCAAGAATGCATGGGACAGGCATAAGGCAGTCCTAGTGGGGGGTAGGAGGAAGTAAGTTGTTGGTTAACTAGGATCTGCAGCTTATCTGTTAGGTATGAAAATGGGCAGACTAGGTGGGCCAAGCGGTCCTTATCTGCTGTCAAATTCTATGTTTCGATGTTTCATAGAGGGAGGAGACATTAAGCATACAAAACAACAGGAGAGGGGACACAAAATAAGTCAAGATGGGAATGGTGCAGTACAATGGCTGTGGAGCAGCAGTGTTACGGGAGACATTCTGGAGGCTGTGATGCTGCCCTGCTTGCAGGCACCTCTCTGGTCTGAGGGAGGAGGTTGCCCGTGTCCAGGCTGACCTGGCTAGGATTCGTGAATCTTCTTCACCCAGGGACCACCAGGGCCACCATTGTTACCTCAGAGGTTGTCAAGAAAGAGGAGTGGTTGGACCAAGGTGGGCTGAGGGAGGGAGAGGATGGGGGAACAGAGGTGCATCCCTCCAGTTGTAGCTGTCCACAGTTCAAATGCTGTTCTGGCAAAGAGTGGTTCCTCTGTGGAGGCACCTACAGTGGAGACCAAGGAGGATGCTGGGAACCTCCACAAAGGAGACCCACAGGAGGGTGGCATGAGACCCCACAGGGGAAGGAAACAACTCCTGGTGGGAGACTCAGTCATTAGGGGGTAGACGTGAGGGAAGAAGGGGATAGGGAGGTAAGGTGCCTGTCTGGCACCACTGCTTGGAGAGACAGGAAGCGAAACCTCAGGATCATGGGAGCAGCTGCACAAGGAAGGGAGGGAGCTGGATGTCATTGTCCACCTAGGGACAAATGACCTGGCTGTAAATGGGATCAGAGCGGTGCAAGAGGAGTTTGTGGAGTTGGGGAGGGGCCTTAGACAAGTAGCATGTATGATAACCTTCTCAGAGGTGCTACCTGTCTAAGGCAAGGATAATGCTAGGGTATTCTGCACCATGGGATTGAATGAATGGTTGAAAAACTGGTGTGGAGCTCAGGGTTTTGGCTTCACTGGGGACTGAGGAGCCACCTGGAGGAATGCAGGCTTATACTGGCGCGATGGTCTGCATCTGTCCAGGGGGGATCCAGGATCATAGGTGACAGGTTTAAATACTTCATTGGCAAGCATTTAAACTAGCCAAGGGGGAGGCACTGAAAAGGAGCAGGGAAATCCCAGCCTCCCCCCACAAAGCTCAGTAGTTAGAGAGGTAAACACCAAGGCATAGAAGTCAGTAGGGAGCAGGACAGGGATAAATGCAGAAAAAGGTGTTAAGGACAGAGATGGGGTTAAAAGGGGTAAGGCCATAAAAAATAATGGAAGGTGATGAGTACCAATGCGAATAGTGTGTGCAACAAGCTCCCTGAACTAGTGGCCTTAATGGAAGAGGGATGCCTGGATATTGTGGCAGTCACTGAAACATGGTACACAGAGAACCATGAGTGGGAAGTCAACATACCAGGATAGACAGTCTACAGGAGGGACAGGGTGGTTAAAAAAGGAGGAGGAGTAGCTCTCTATATAAGGGAAGGGATTAAAGCAACAGAACTAAAGAGTAAACAGGAAGTTGATGAGTCACTATGGGTCACTCTGAGACAGGAAATGGCACCACAATCTGCATAGGGGTTGTGTACAGATCCTCATGTCGGGGAATGTACAAGGAAATGATAGAAGGCATCCTTAAAATGGCAGAAAAAGGGGAAATATTGTTGATGGGAGACCTGAATATGCCAGATGTTAACTGGAGTACCTTTGCTGCAGGCACATCCAAGAGCAGGGTCATTCTTGATGCCCTACAGGGGGCATGCCTCAGACAGCTAGTGTTGGAATCCACTCAGGAGGGAGCAATCTTAGACCTGGTACTCTCAAATGGGGAAGGAGAAAGGATCTCAGATTTAGAAGTGGGTAGCCATCTGGGAACAAGTGACCACCAAACAGTGTAGTTCACAATAAACACAGCCATAGAGTTAAGCCATACAGAAACAAGACTATTGGACTTTAGGAAGGCTGACTTTGGGAAAATGAGAGAGTGCCTTAGAAAAGCACTAACAAATGGGCAAGAAGGGGGGGTGGAGGAACAATGGAGAGTAATCAAAACAGCCATCACACAGGCAACAAGCCTTTGTGTGAAGCAAATCAATAAAACAAAACAAAGGAAAAAACCACTATGGATCTCAAAAGAGGTGGCAGGGATGGTTAAGGAGAAAAGGCTAGCTTTCCAGAAATATAAGGAAACACAGAAGGAGCAGGACAGAGAACTTTATTAGTTAAAGCAGAAGGAGGCAGGGAAGGCAGTCAGAATAGCAAAGGCACAAACTGAGGAAAAGATAGCCAACTCTGTTAAGAAGGGGGATAAAACCTTTTATAGGTACATTAGGGAGAAGAAAGACCAAGGGAAGGATACAGAGACTTAATAAAGGGGAGGGAATGTGGGCAGAGGGTGACAGTGAAAAAGCAGGGATACTGAACGAATATTTCTACTCAGTATTCATAACAGATGAGGAGGGGGAGGTGCCTATACCAAACAAGGGAGAAACTCTGAATACGGAGGTTGATACCAGTCCATTCACAGAAGAAAGGGTTTCAAAAAAACTCTTGAAACTGAGGGTGGACAAAGCAACAGGGCCTGATGGGATTCACCCAAGAATACTAAAATAACTAAGGGTAGAACTACTAACACCACTGACTACTCTCTTTAACAAATTATGGGAGGAAGGAGTGGTACCTGAGGACTGGAGGAGGGCAAATGGAATTCCACTTCGCAAAAGTGGGAGCAGGGCAGAGGCAGGAAACTACACACCAGTTAGTTTGACTTCAGTGATAGGGAAGATGATGGAATCACCTCTGAAGGAAAGAATTGTTGAGTACCTAGAGGCCAGTGGGGCACAAGACCCAAGGCAGCATGGTTTCACAGCAGGGAGGTCATGTCAGACGAATCTAATAGATTTCTTTGACTGGGTGACCAAAGTAGTAGACCAGGGAGAGGCTGTACATATGGTCTACCTAGATTTTAGCAAGGCATTCGACACAGTCTCACATAAAAGATTAATGTACAAGTTAGCCAGCCTTGGAGTAGGTCCCAGGGTAGTAGCCTGGATAAAAAACTGGCTGGACAACAGGACACAAAAGGTAATAGTAAACTGAGTCCACAGTGAAGAAAGGAGGGTTACTAGCGGGGTACCACAGGGTTTGGTACTGGGACCGGTCCATTTTAATATCTTTATAAGTGATATTGGAGAGCACCTGGAAGGAAAGTTAGCCTCTTTGCAGATGACACAAAGATCTGCAAAAGAGTTGATACACAAGGTGGGGTGGAAAGAATGAAAAGGGACTTGGCAAGGTTGGAGGAATGGTCAACACGTGGCAGCTCAGATTCAGTGCAAAGAAGTACAAGGTAATGCATCTGGGAAAGAAAACCCAGGGAAGAGTACACAATGAGGGTGAGTTAATAACAACAACAAAATCGAAAGAGACTTAGGAGTAATTATATCAGATGACCTAAGGGTGGGCAAGCAGTGTGAGAAGGCAGTAAGGAGGGCTGGGGATGCTGGGATGCATAGGGAGAGGCATCAACAGTAGAAAACAGGAAGTTGTTATCCCTCTCTACAGACAGTTAGTAAGACCCCATCTGAGTACTCATGGTAATTGAGACCCCATCTCCACAAAGACATAGACAGAGTGGAGGCTGTTCAGAGGAGGGCAACTAAAATGGTGCTAGGTCTGCACCAGAAGACATACGAGGAGAGACCAAAGCAGCTTAATATGTATACCCTTGAGGAAAGGAGGGAGAGGGGATACATGAGAGAAACTTTCAAGTATCTCAAGGGAATTAACAAGGTACAAGAGGATAGCATCTTTCAGAAGAAGAGATGTGCAAGAACAAGGGGGCACAATTTGAAGACAGAGGGGAGATGGCTCAGAGGTAATGTTAGAAAGTATTTTTTCACAGAGAGAGTTGTGGATGCTTGGAACAGCCTTCCTGAGGAGGTTGTGGAGTCGGGAACAGTGGGAGAACTCAAGAATGCATGGGACAGACATAAGGCAATTCTAGTGGGGGGCAGGAGGAAGTAAGCTGTTGATTAACTACAATCTGCAGCTTATCCATCAGGTAGGGAAATGGGCAGACTGGGTGGGCTAAGCGATCCTTATCTGCCATCAAATTCTATGTTTCTGTGTAGTATCACCTCCCTTGTTCATGCTGCCAAGTCCTCTGCCAGTACACCCCAACATTTTGTTGACCCTGCTGTAAGCTGTGTTATATTGGTTGGTCTGCTTAAGGGTATCACATATGATAGCACCTAGGACCCTTTTCTTTTGTCAAGCATTGAGTTTGACATCATTAAGTCAATATGTAGTCTTCAGGTTCTTTTTGCCTAGATGCTTCACTTTACACTTCTCGGCATTGAACGTCAGCTGCCAGACACTAGACTGTCTTTCCAGTCTTTGCAGTAGCAATATGTGAGTATGGAAAGAACAAGGGGTGCAGAAATACCTAAGTATGGAGAGAACATGGACGTATGGAGAAAATAGGGGCTCAGGAATATGGAAGTATGGAGAGAATTAGGAGTGCAGGAATATGGGAACATGACAGTTTGCTCCTGTTGATTCACTCTCGTTAATTTGCAGTGCAGGGCAGTGCACTCCAACATCAATTCATCCCCTGCACTTTCTGCTCCCATCAATTTGCTTCCCCGGTAATAACCGAGAGCTGGAAAACCTCCTCCATCCTTGAGACCATCAGAAAAACTGGTACCACATGGATTATCCCCAGAGATGTAAAATCCATTACTACTTTTGTACCTGTATCTTTTTCAGACAACACTGCCTCTCTTTTCTGCAGCTAAAATCATCCAGTTATTAAGCTGCGTGTGTGGGACTTTTATCTCGTTCCCCTCCAGCTGTGTATCTGGGTGATTACCCAGTGGGTGCCGTGTAACTTGGGGCCTACTTGCCTATAAACATGGTCACCATGAGTGCTTGCTCTCCAGCCAGAAATTGCCTCGGCACAAAAACTGATTTTTGTTTTCCCTCTGGCTAAAATCAGCGGGTGGGTGCCATGTAATCAAGGTGCTCCCATGATGTCTGAGGGCTTCCCAAGCTGTGTAAATAAAGATTGCCATTATCAATAATTTGCTTTATTCAGCATATGTCCCCGCCATCCCTCCACCAAATATCCACCCCCCAGGAATTAACCTGACAGGTGCTGAGCTACTGATGGCAGCGGGCAGGTTTTACAAACAGGTATCGGAGTTTTTACACACAAGACTGAAAGCAGGTTTTTACTTTTGCTAAGGTTGGGAATACATTGTGATACTTTTGAATGAAAAAAATATCACATTCTGTTATTAAAGGGGGGAGCAAATTGATGGAAATGGAAAGTGCAGGGACGAGACCACATGGGAGTGTATTGTCGGGAGCCAAATGTCCGGGGGTGAATTGACAGGTATGAATTGTCATATACCCCAGGAATATGTAAGTATGGAGAATGGGGCATGGGAATGTGTAGTCTGTGTGACCAGGCATACAGGAATATGTAAGTATGTAGAAAACACAAGGTGCAGCAGTATATAAGCATGTGTATGTGTAGAACTGGGGGTACAGGAATATGTATGTATGAAGCAAACATTGGGTGTAGGAATATGTAATTATGGAGAGAACTGTAGATGCTGGAACTGTAAGTGTGGACAGAGCACTTGGTACAGGAATATATGAGTTTGGAGCGAATAGGTGTAGAGGATTATTAAGAGAACAGTGTATGCAGGAATATGTAAGTATGGAGAGAACAGAGGGTATAGAAATATGTAACTATATTGTGAACAGGGTGTGCAGGAATAAGCAACTATGGATAGAACAAGAGGTGCAGGAATATGTGAGCAAGACAAGACCACGGGGTGTTAGACTATGTAAAGAGAGAATATATGGTGCAATAAGGTTTTTTGTCTTTTAGCTTTTTTCTTTTAGGGGGCCTCACCATGACCTAAACTTGTGAGTCCAACTTAGGACTGGTTCATTTCCCCTGGGTGTGGTACAGACAAGGCACACTGATGAGTCCTGGGTAGGGTGAAACACATGTCTTTGTCTTCCATTTGAACCTTTTGCAGACTGTGTGAGAGGCTCTTTGGCACCGTGCATTCCTGCTTAAAGCTTATCCAGCCTACAATTTTGTGGTGATTTGCATATACATACCATGCTGCTTTGCATTATGGGAGTATGTGTCACTTTGACTTTCTTTGAAACTTGGCTTTATGGCCAGTTCCATGTGGGGTAACCCTTGCATCAGTGCTTTTGTATTGAGGGCATTTTTCTTATAGAGTGCAGGAATATGCAGGTATGAAGAGAACAGGGGTTGCATACATGTGTTCAGTAAGGAGAGAATAGGGATGCAGAAATATTAAGTATAGAGAGAACAGGTGGTGAAGAAATATGCAGATATGGAGAGAGCAGGTGATGCAGGAATGTGTAAGTATGGCAAGAACAAGGGGTACAGGAATATGTACATATGGACAGAACAGGGGGTGCAGAAATATGCAAGTATGGACAGAACAGAAGGTGCAGAAATGTGTAAATATACACATAACTGGTGGTGCAGGAATGTGTAAGTATAGACTGAACAATGGGTGCAGGAATATTTAAGTATGGAGAAAGCAGGCAGTGAAGAAATGTGTAAGTATGGAGAGAACAGGGGTGAAGGAAAATACTATCCATAAAATTCTTCAGATATTTGTCTGTACGGAGAACTCCTCCTAGACCATTTGACCTACCGGGTCAAGTCAGGGCTTATTTGAAAGCTAATGTTCCATAGATATGCAATAAGGTCTTAGATTTTTGAACTAGTTGACTTTTGACTGTGAAAGCTGCAAAATAAACAGCATTCCACATTAGTGTGACCCAGGTCCACCTTGTAAATGAGCCTTGCTCATTGGTGTTCCACTTGGCTAAATAAAGATATCAATTGATTGATTGATTGATTGATTGATTGTATTAGAGCCATGTGAAGTATGGAATTCACCATGAAATGAGACATTTCACCCATGAATCGTGTAATTGCATAGTGTGGAATTTCACCTGTGAATATCAGAATTTCTTCAAACTTCTGCCATTTGCGGGTGCAGTTCCACACTTCACAGGTGAAATTCCACATTTCACAGTGACATTTCACATTTTTGGATAGTCATGAGTTATGAAAAATGTTGCGGATTTCCATGGAGGGGAATTTCAGAACCCCCTGAAAAAAAGACTATGCCCATCAGATGTCGGGCTGATATAGCTAGTATGTACTTATGGAGAGAACAGGGGGTGCTGGAATCTGTAATTATGGAGAACAGGGAAGCAGGAATATGTAAGTATTGTAAGAACAAGATTGTGGAAATCTATTAGTATGGAGAACGGGGTGCAGGAATATGTAAGTATGGAGAGAAGATGGGGTGCAGTAATGTATAAATATACAGACAACAGAGTATGTACGAATATGCATGTACAGAGAGAACAAAGGTAGAGGAATATGTAAATATGGAGCTAATAAGGTGCAGAAATAGGTCAGTATGGAGAGAACAGGGTGCAGGAATATGTAAGCATGAAGAGAGCAGGGATGCAGGATTAGATAAGTATGGATTAGAGCTATGTGGATAGAGAACATTCTGATTTTGTGGAATTTTGATGACATTTAACAAAATTCCATGAAATTGTGTGGAATGGTATTGAAATTTCATGAAATAGTTTAACATTTATTAATTTGGTCATAACCCATCCATTGTTTTGAGCTAGAGGTCTGAAATTTGGCATGCTTACTTTTTGGGAGACATTATGCCATGAAATTAGGATGGGTTGTCTCACAATTATAGGTACTCAAAGTTTGGTATTTTTTTGTGGGAAATTTCATGAAAATGATCTGTACATACTTTAGCCATCTATTGGGATGGAGATCTTAAATTTGTCATGATTACTTGATTATGCATATTCTAACAATGTGCCAAATGTCATGACATTAGATTAGATTGTCTCAAAATACTAGGTGCTCAAAATCTGTTTTATTTTTTGTAGGAAATGTCATGAATATTTGTGTCTACAGCTGGGTGTAGTATATAGGCCCCCCGAGATGGGTGATGTTCTGGAGGATGGTTTGCTGGACAACAGCATTGTCCAATGTGGACCAAAAGGGGAAGGAGTGGCGTTGATGGGGGACCTTAATATGCCAGGTAAAAACTGGGGAACCATGTCCTCTAAGGTGGCCAAGGAGCAGAGGCTGCTGAATGGCTTCCAGGAAGTGTTCTTAACACAGCATGTGATGGAGCTCACAAGGGAGGGGCATGTCCTGGATGTGGTTCTAGCAGATAGGGATCTGGTAAGGGACCTAGTTGTAGAGGATCCCCTGACTTGGAGCGACCACAATACTGTCTGGTTTCAAATAAGCATGGGTTGGGGGGGAGAGGTCTAGGACACTGGCAGTGGACTTCAGGGGGAAAGACTTTGTAGGTGTGGGAAATATTCTCAAGGATCACTTGAAGGGGATTACATCAATGACAAATGTGGAAAAGAGATGGGAGGTCATAAAACGGGGACTTCATGAGGCAGTCATGACCTGCGCTAAGGTGAAACATAAAGGAGCAAGGTCACATAAACCATACTGGTGGTCCAGGGAGGTTCGGGTAGCAGTCAGAGAAAAGAAGGCAGCCTACAAAAAATATAAAACCGCAAGAGGGGATAGGGAAAAGGAAATCTACCATCTTGCATCTAGAAAAGTCATCCGGGTGGTGAGGGGGGCAAAGTCCAGTAAAGAGCAGCTGGCCACAGGGATGCATGGAGGGAAAAGTGGTTCTTCCGGTACATTGGAGAGCAGAGAAACTATGGCTGCCCGGCAGATTGAGATCAGAAGGAGGTGGGTGGAAGAGGTGAGAATTCAGGCAGAGGTATTAAATGAGTACTTCACCCTGTGTTCATTAGGGAGGGGGATGGGATATCTACAAAGCAAGGCACAGTGGGGATAGAAGCGGTAGTGAGTGGGATCAGGGGAACAACAGAAATGGAGCAAGAGGGAGGGAGAGGTACCCCAGAGGTGTCACATCAGGATAAGGATAAAAAGGCCAGTAAGTTGGAGGGGACGGATGATGCTATCTCCACCGAAAGGGTGTGGTTAGCCCTCAAGGCCCTAAAGAAAGATAAGTCTCCTGGGCTAGATGGCATTCATCCTAGAGTACTATGGGAATTGGCGGACATACTGGCTACACTTCTGCAGAGCTCTTTCAACAGGCTCGCTTGATACAGGGAGGGTACCTAGGGATTGGCGAGAGGCACATGTGGTGCCAATCCATAAAGGGGGGTTGAGGGAAGTACCAGGTAACTATAGACCCATCAGTTTGACCTCGGTGGTGGGAAAATTAATGGAGAATATACTAAAGAAACGATAAGGGGTATACTTGGAGGAGGTGGGAGGTCTGGATAGTCGGCCACATGGGTTTGTGCCATGTAGATCACGTCAAACCAATCTTGTGGAGTTCTACGAATGGGTAACATCAGAACTGGACAGGGGAAAGCTTGTGGATGTATTATTCTTGGACTTCAGCAAGTCGTTTGACTCTGTCCCTCATGATGGTCTGGTGGAGAAACTGATGTGGTTGGGAGTAGGCCCTTTGATGGTCAGATGGATTGAAAACTGGTTAGCTGCACGCACCCAGTGAGTAGTGGTCAGTGGGGAGCTCTCGAACCCTAGAGAGGTCAGTAGTGGGGTACCGCAGGGCTCGGTCCTGGGTCCGATCCTGTTTAATGCATACATATTGGACATCAGGAAGGGTATAGGGTGAGAAATGAGTCTATTCGCTGATGACTCCAAGATGGGAGCAGTAGTTGAGGGGGAAGAGGGGAGGTTGGCCCTGCAAGGGGACCTGGACACCCTGGAAAGCTGGGCTCATACATGGAAATTAAATTTCAATATCACCAAGTGCAAGGTGTTACATCTTGGCTGGGGAAACTCTAAACACAGGTATACCCTGGGAGGGGAGGCGCTGGAGGCCTCAACAGGGGAAAAAGACCTAGGGGTCATGGTGGATGCATTTATAAATAACTCTGAGCAGTGCATGAGAGTGGCTAGCAAGGCAAACAAGATGTTGGGATGCATCGTAAGGGGGATCACCTCTAGGAGCAGGAAAGTGATTCTGCTGCTGTACAATGGACTGGTTAGACCACACCTTGAGTACTGTGTACAGTACTGGAGACCACACTTGAAGAGGGACATACAGCTCCTGGAGAGGGTACAGAGGAGGGCAACTAAGATGATACGAGGACTAGGAGATTTGACGTATGATGACAGATTTGAGGAGCTCTGCCTGTTTTCATTGGAGGAGAGGAGAGGACAGGGGACATGATTGGAGGTCTCAAGTACCTCAAGGGAATAAATAGGGTAAACATGGAAGGGATCTTTAGACTAAAGCAGGGAAGTATCACCAGAGGGCATGGTTAGAAGTTGGAAGGTGGAAGGGTGAGGGGGGAAAGAGGAGGAGGTTTTTCATTGAGAGGGTGGTGGACCCTTGGAATGCGCTGCCTGGCGAGCTGGTTCAGAGATCCACAGCGATGGGCTTCATGAAGAGGGTGGAACAGACACAGAAAGCGGATGTATCAGATGATGGCCTGGCCCGGGGGGTGGGGATGGATGATAGGGGTTTCTGGAACACAAGAGGAGGAGGGCCTCGGCACCCAACTAAAGATCTGAGGTTCGAGCAGACTCGATAGACCGTAAGGCCTAATCTACTGGTAATTAGTATGTTAGTACATATACCTCAGCAGTCTATTGGGTCATGGATTCCCAATATTGGCTTTATTACTTGATGATATGTGTTCTAAAAATGTACCAAATTTCATTAAATTAGGATGCATTAACTCAAAAGTATTTGTGCTCAAAGTCTGCCATGTTAATTTTGTGGGAAATGTCATTATAAAAATGTTATCTGCATAAAACGCTGGTACCTTTGGAGCTAGACATGTGGAAATTGCCATGAATAACCCTTTTGTAATGGTTATATAATCAACTAAATATGGAGAGAATTAAGAGTTTAACATTTTATTATTAAAATATTTGCAACATCCTGTGAAAACTCTCAAATATATGGAATGTTTGTAGCTTCTCTGCTCTTGCAGGTATAGACATAACATTTGACATGCATATCCAGTGTCATTGTACTGTGGTGTCTATCATAACTGGTTAAATTGGTTTAGCAGTTTCAAATTTACAGTGGAAGAAAGCACCAGAAATTATTGGTAACATTTTCTGAAATATTTATGGCAGCATATAGGTGAAGCATCCAGAATTATTTTTTGTAATTTAACATTACCAGTACAAATAACATTACTTCATGTGATAAATGTCTGCATGTCCCAGATGTGGTTGTTTTAAAATATGAGGTAAAGTACTAAAATTTAAATTTTGGCAAAATGTTTGACAGCCTAAAATTCTGCCCCAATTGAAGCTAGAAATCTGAAACGATGTAGCTGCATAAAGTTTTGATAACTTGCATACATGTAAAACATTTTATAACACTTCTATGAATAATATCAAAATTATATTAAAATAACTGAAACCTAAATTTTGGCACAATGTTTGGCTACCTATAACTCAGCCCCTTTAAAATTTGAGACTGGAAAACATACCCATGCTGTATGTTTCTCTAAGTCTTTAAACTGTGGAAGGATATGGGTAAGAATTACTAAATTTTGATGGAAATAATTGAAAATTAAATGTTGATCACATGTTTGGCCACCAATAACTTCACTCCCTTTCAACTTACTCTGAAGTTAGGTACGTAAACGTAGGCAATTACTAACTGTCTACACACTAAATTTGGTGTCAGTTGGATGCCTACTTTTAAAATCGGGTGAAAATAAGTGAGGGCAAGGGCACCTAACTTCACCTGAGCTCTTTTCTTCTAGGTTTGCTTGTAAGGACAGAGCAAGGAATAACATTATCAGAGCAAGGAAAAAGAGTAAGACTTCTTTGGGCTGGGCAGATTTACTGTGTGTTACTATTTTCTTTTGTACTCAGAGGGTTTGTTACTGTTGTTTGCTAACATTTTATTGCTTTATTCTCTGATTCAAGTTGCTGTTGAGGGTATGCTTTCTGCTGCATTATTACAGGGTGTGCCTACAGGGTTGCTATTGTTTTGTGCTCACAGATTACTGCTATAATCTTCTCTGATTCAAATTGTTTTTTGCAAGGTATATCTTATGTTACTGCTTTATTTTTCACTGTAGCAAAGTGTTATTTGCAGGGTATATCTCCTGTGTAATTATTACAGGTGGTACTTTACAGGTTTTACAGTTTTATCTATCATCAGGCTAAGCTTTCAGGGCAACTGCATTTGTTGTTGGTTGACTGTTTCTGCTCTCACCTCCTTGTTTCTTTCGTCCATGGTTCTTTTTCAACAAGAGAAGGGCCCACCACCCACCCCATCCCCATCCCAACCACTGCTTGCTACACTTCTTTTATAGAGTAGCACAGTCATGACATTTCCTGTAGCAAAGTAGGAAAGGGAGGATCAGAGGGGTATCCATACAGTTACCTCACTTACAGGGGCACAAGTAAATGAACTTGTTATAACAAGTTATAGAAAAACAAACAAAACACAAAATTAAACTTTTGCTTTAATTTTCCTCCTTTTATTTAATCGGACCAGGTTATAAATCTGCCAACTCATCTGGAACGTGTATTATTAACTGTAGGTACTGCGGGACACTTTTCAAAAGGGCCATTATATAGGATTTAGGATGCTGTCCTACATGCTGGACCATTGGAAGGATACGGGCTCAGCTCCAGGCAGCATGGGCAGAGATTGCGTGCCTCAAATCGCATATTCAGGAGGAAATATAAGAACTGCCCGCCATTTCCCCAACATCCAACTTAAGTGCTTCGACTGCAGAGGATAGTTGATCAGGAGGTTTGCAGGCAGTTAGGAGGGTGTCCAATCACTCAGTCCTCTCCAACGTATCACCTCCATAAACCATATAAAAACTAAAAGCAGGTATCTGCCTCTATGTCTGAAATCAAACAAAGGGGTAGAGGACACTGCAGAGCAGAACACTGCAGCACAGCAGCTAATGCAACAAAACTCAATCAGAACAGGGACCAAAACAAAAAAATGCAAAAAGGAAATCCAAAACACTTCTGATCATAGAAAACTCCGTGATTCAGAGAGTTGATACTTGCCTCCAGCTGGGGGTTAATGGTCAGATGTCTCCCAGCTATATCAGCATGGAGACACACTGACCACATTGCTAAAATCGTGCAGGAGGCAGGAGAAAACTTTGACATCCTGGTACATATAGGGACTAACGGTCTTGCCAGCTGGTCAGTTGTGGAGATGAAGGAACACCTGACCAGGCTGGGAGACAAACTCTCATCCATTTCGTCCAGCATCTCCTTTTCTGAGATCCTGCCAGTCTGGGAGAGGGGGGCAGATGGATGGAAGGTCAGAGAAGTGGAGATAGGGGAGCTAAACATGTGGCTCAAGGGCTGGTGCTAGGAAAAACAACAGAAATTTGTAGAGGACTGGCAACAATTTTGGGAGCGAATGTTCTTTAAATTCGATGGACTGCATCTGACCAAAGAGGGAGCCAGTGCATTGGGGCAGAAGTTTGACATCTTTGCAGAATATTTAAATTAGCAAATGGGGAGAGGGGTGCAGCATCCGACACATCTAATGGGAAGAACACCCCTCCCCCTTCAGCTAGTGATCAAACGGGAGTTCAGCATATTTGTAGTTCATGTTCACCGGGTAAGGAAAAAGGTCTTGCTCTCCATACAGGGGAAAGGCTGAAGCTTGCCCAACAACTAACACACCAAAATCTGGCCAATGGAAAATCATGTACACAAATGCCTGCAGTCCGGGAAACAAGATCCCACGCCTACAGGCAACAATGACAGAGGCTAGACTGAACATAGTAGCAATTAGTGAGACATGGTTCACCAGTAACCACACTTGGGAGACTTCAGTACCTGGCTACGTACTGTTCGGAAGATACAGAGGTCCAAAAAGGTGGGGTGGAGTGGTCCTTTATGTCAGTGAAAATATCAAAGCTAAAGAAATTAAGAATACACATAAGGAGCCAGATGAACTGTGGGTCACTCTGGAAACAGGAAATGGGACAGCCATACGAACTGGGGTTTTCTACAGGCCTCCAGACCAGGGGGAGGACTTGGACACATTACTGTTAGAAGATATACAAAACATGACAGTTAAAGGGGAGGTTCTGATAATGGGAGACTTCATCATGCCAGATACAGATTAGTCAATAACAGCAGGAACATCCACCAGAACTAGACACATAGTGAATTCCCTGCAGGGTGAGGGCTTTAAACAGCTGGTACAATAACCCACAAGAGACAGGGCTATCCTAGATCTAGTACTGACTAACAGGGAAGGGATCACAGATCTCCAGGTAGAAGGTCACCTAGGGACCAGTGACCATCACAAGGTATGGTTCAGTTTGGTCACTAGAACTAAATCATCCCATTCCAAGACAAAAATATGGGACTTCAGAGGAGCTGACTTTGATAAGATGGCCAACAAATTTAAGCAAGCCCTGGCAAGAAGAAATACAGATGAGGGGTTACAGGCAAAGTGGGCAAGCATTAAGGATGCAATACTTGAAGCAACATTCCATTACATTAGAGAGAAAAGCAAGAGCAAAAGAAGGAGGAAACAGCTTTGGTTCTCAAAAACAGCAGAAAAAGACAGACCGAAAAGGCTGGCCTTCAGGAAATATAAGGGAATGTAGTGGGACGAAGATAGTGAGGCATACCAAACTTCCGTAAGGGAAGCAGGGAAGGCAGTAAGGCAGGCAAGGGCCCAAACCAAGGAAACACTAGCAAGAACAGTAAAAGAAGGGGACAAGACTTTCTATAGGTACATTAGTGAAAGGAGAAAGTCCAGAGGGATTATTGCTAAGATCAAAGGGGATCAGGAGGAGTGTGTGGAGGAGGACCAAGGAAAAGCATCTTTCCTAAATAGATGCCTCTGCTCAGTATTTACTGAGGAGAAGGTAGGGCAGGGCCCACTGCTCAGCACCATGGACACAGGGGGGAGGTAGGTGTGCACAAGTCCCTTCACAAACGAAAGGTCTTACAAGAGCTCACTAAGCTCAGGGTGGACAAGGCAATGGGACCTGATGGCATACATCCCAGAGCACTAAAGGAGCTAAGGGTGGAACTAGCAGAGCCATTATCAGTACTGTTTAGTGAGTCTCTGAGCACAGAAGAAGTCCCCGAAGCCTGGAGAAGGGCTCATGTGATCTCGCTCCACAAGAGTGGCAGCAGGGAGGAGGCAGGGAACTACAGACCAGTCAGTCTTGTCTCAGTAGCGGGCAAGATTATGGGGGCACAACTTTAGAAAAGGATAGTGTAACACCTGGAATCCATAGGAGAACAGGATCCAAGACAACATGAGTTTACAACTGGAAGGGCCTGTCAGACTAATCCCATAGATTTATTTGACTGGGTAACCAGAGTGGTGGGCCAAGGGCGTGCAGTTGATGTAGCCTTCTTTGACTTCAGCAAAGCTTTCAATACTGTTTCACATAGAATATTGATTAATAAGCTGAGTAGGCTCGGGGTGGGTCAGACATGGGTCAGAAGTTGGTCAACTGGGTGGCAAACTGGTTGACGGGCAGAAAACAGAGAGTGGTGGTAGACAGTATAAAGTCAGAAGAGATGCAAGTCACAAGTAGGGGATCTCAGAGATCAGTCCCGGAGCCAGTCCTTGTCAGTATCTTCATCAGTGACATTGCAGATGGACTGGAGGGTAAGGTTTGTCTGTTTACAAATGACACCAAGATCTGCAACAGAATAGATGATCTAGATGGGGTGGGGTGGGCAGAATGGGAAGAGATCTGGATATATTGGCAAAATGGTCGGAAGAGTGGCAGCTGGGGTTTAATGCAAAGAAGTTCAAGATCATGCACATAAGGAAAAGAAACCTTGAAGCCACCTATAGGTTTTTTAGTTTTTTTTTAGTGTTTTGTTGACCAGGTAAGTGCACTAGACAAACCCTGCCTATTTTCAGGCACGACCCGGGGGAGGGGGATACAGATAAATGCCAACCGACCTTGAACCAGATTAAGCTTGGTGGTATTTTTAGTGAATGGGGATTTGGCCAGGGCAAAGGAAGCCAGGGAGGGTTGGGAGGGGAGTTGCGAGCAATCACAAGGCTAGAAAGAGACTTAGGCATGATCATCACAGATAATCTGAAATCATCCAAGTAGACCACTAAAGCTATAGGTAAGGCTAGAGGGATGTTGGGGTGTATTAGTAGGGGTATCACAAGTCGTAAGAGGGAGGTGATAATCCCTGTTTACAAGACACTAGTTAGGCCCCATCTGGAGTACTGTATGCAGTACTGGAAGCTGCATCTGCACAAAGACATTAACAAAATGGAGGCAGTCCAGAGAAGGGCAACCAAAATGGTGCAGGGACTGCATCAGAAAACATATGAGACCAGATTAATGGAGCTCAATATGTATATCCTAGAGCAAAGGAGGGAGAGAGTTGATATGATCGAAGCATTTAAACATCTTAAGGGCATTAACAAGGTAAAAGAATCTAACATGATTGAATATAAGAAAAATACCAGGACAAGAGGACACAGCATGAGATTAGAGGGAGGCCGATTAAGAGTAATATGAGGAAGTTCTTTTTCACAGAAAGCGTGGTGGATGCATGGAACAGCCTACCTCAGGAAGTAGTGGATATGAATACAGTGCAGGGCTTCGAACAGGCATGGGATAGGCATAAGGAAGCAATACAAATGAGTATGAATAGATAGGCCATTGACAGAGTACAGGCCTATGGCACATTCATAAGGTATAAAAAAATGGGCAGATTGGATGGGCCTTGTGGTCCTTACCTGCTGTCAACTTCTTTGTTTCTATGTTTATGTTTAAAATTTGGCAGCATTCCTTAGATTTTTCACACAAATTTCAAGGAATCTGAATGGTAATTCTGTGGGCATTCTGCAGGTGGAATTTTATATTCTGTACAGCCCTGGTATGGGAAGAACATGGGTTGCAGGAATAAGTAAGTATGGAGAGAACAGGTGGTGCAGGAATGTGCAAACATAGAGAGAACATGGGGTGTAGGAATATGTAAACTTGGAGAGACCAGTAGTGCAGGAATATGTAATTATGGAGAGATCAGGGGTGCATGAATATGTAAATATGCAGAGATCACGGTGCAGGAATATATAAATATGGAGCGAACAGAGCTACAGGAATATGTAAGTATGGAGAGAACAACAGTGCAGGGATTTGTAAATATGGAGAGAAAAGAGGTGCAGGAATATGTAAGTATGGGGGAGATCAGGTGGTGCAGAAATATATAAATATGGAGAGAATGGGGGTGTAGAAACATGTAAGTATGGAGACAGCAGTGCAGGAATATGTAAATATGGAGAGATCAGGGGTGCAGGAATATGTAAATATGGAGAGAACAGAGGTGCAGGAATATGTAAGTATGGGGAGATCAGATGGTGCAGGAATGTGTAAACATGAAGAGAACAGAGGGTGCATTTAATAGTAAGTATGAAGAGAAAAGGGAGATCAGGAATTTGTAAGTATGGAGAAAATAGGGTGTTGGAATATGGAAGTATGGAGAAAATAGGGTGTTGGAATATGTAACTGCAGTGAACAGGGAGTGCAGGAATGTGTAAGTATGGATAGAACAGGAGGTGTAGGAATATGTAGGTAGGAAGAAAACAGTGGGGGTAGGAATATGTAAGCAATGGGAGAACAGGGAATGCATGAATATGTAATTATGGAGAAAACATTGGGTGGAGGGATATGCAAGTATGGAGAGAACAGTTGTGGAGGAATATGTAAGTATGGAGAGAACGGTATCCATCAAGCTGGTGTAGAAAGAGTCATATGGCTGAAAACTGTGTGCACAAAACAGCATGCATAGTTTGAAGTTTAGTTTATTTACTGTAGTGCTGTTTTCAGTCATGCTAGATTACATGGACAATCTGTCACAAACCCACTCAGCAGGTCAGGCCCTCTACTCCCAAAGTGCCAACCTCCGAGCGCAGTCTTATGAACAGTTTAACAGAACAAGGTAACCCTCTTGTCTGTTTTGTGAATTCGGATCAACCTTTAGTCTCAAGTCTTGGAGGGATTCAAACTGTGAACCTCTTGCTAACGTACCCAATGCACAGGCTCAGATATTTCTGTCTTCAGTGGGGCCAGATATCTTTGCCTACGGGCACCTAACCAGGTATACAGAGATGAACTCTTAAAAACTTTAATAAAGACTTCAGATTTAAAACGCTTCTCTTTCCAGTTTGGTACCACTATTCAAGCTTATACCTAGTGTCTACTATAACCATATATATTTTTCTTACAAATGAAAAGAAATCAAAGACAGACCAAGTATGCTCTAAAACACATTTTACTAAAATAGATAATATGTAAAAGAACAAGGTTTAAACAGTGCAAATTCCTACAACAATATTTAGATTTATCTCTCTTTTTTAAATGCCTGTTTAAAGTGCTCACAGATGTTTCGTTGTCAGAGTCTAGATAAAAGTGTGCTGAAGTAAAACTCACTATTCCTTAAAGCTAACTGTATTTGCCAACCCCTTTTGGGTGAGGTCACTGAGCTCCTCCTCTGTCAGAATATATAAAAAAAATATATAATAAAAAAAAAAACAGGATGTCTTTTTTTAAGAATTAAATTCTGCAACCCTTAGCATGACTCATGTCCCTCAAATGACATTTTCTTTGATCTCATCATAAGCTTCCCCCTTCCAGGACATGAAAGCATCTTTATGATTTTCACACTAATACATCACAACCTGCTTTTTTTCCTCTGGACACGTCATAAAAATGGATATGCTCAACTCAGGCTTCTTCCACCCCGTAATTAGCTTCAGGCCTTCCATGTAACACGTGGTACCTAAAATCTGTGTGTGTGTGTGATCTCGCTGTTTAAGCATTTTTCTCATGGCTTTCATCTTTCAGCTGAAACCTGTGGGGGGAGGGGGAAGGTCACTCCTAGAGCACCAGATTTCCAGCAGAGACAGCCAGTAATACATTTTATATTAAAAAAAAATGATGCAGCACTCAGAACTGGCTGTCCACGTCTTACATGCCACAAAGTTTTTGACTGTGGGGTTTTCCACCGTGCTTACCTTTGGGTAATCCAGAGAGAATTGCAGATCAAAGAATATATAAGTGTGGAAAGAACAGGGTGTATAGGAGTATGGAACTATGGAGAAAATAAGGGGTGCAGGAATATGTAAGTATGGAGAGTAAGGGGGTGCATGAATATGTAAGTGCTGAGAGAACAGGGCATGCTGTAATATGCAAATAAAGAAAATGTGAAGCCTGAATATGTAAGTATGGAGAGAACATGGTATGCAGGAACATGTAAGCATGTTGAAAGCAAGAGTGTGGAATATGTTGCATTTGTTGAATGGGGTGTGAATATGTAGTTATTGAGGGAACATTCAGTGCAGGAATATGACCTATGAAGATAGCTGCTAGTGCAGGAATATGTAAATACAGAGGAAATGGGGTGTAGAAACATATAACGTTAGAGAACAGGGGGGTATAGGAATATGTAATTATGGAGAGAACAGGTCAACCAGGAATATGTATGTATTGAGAGAACAGGGGCAGTATTGTGTAAGTATGGCGAGAACATGGGGTGAAGGAATTTGTAAGCATGTTGAGAACAAGAGTGCATAAATATGTAAGTGTGCATGGATATGCATGTATGGAGAGAACTGGTGCTTGGATATGCAAATTTGGAGAGAACTGGAGTATGGGGAAACATAGAAACATAGCTTTTGACTGCAGATAAGGACCACTTGGCCCACCGAGTCTTTCCATTTCCCTGCCTATTGGATAAGCTGCAGATCCTAATTAAGCAAAAGCCTACTTCCTCCTACCCCCACTAGAGTTGCCTTATTTCTGTCCTATGCATTCTTGAACTCCCCTACTGTTTTTGACACAGGACCACCTCAGAAAGGCTGTTCATGCATCAACCACCCTCTCAGTGAAAAAATACTTCCTTACATTGCCCCTGAGCCACCCCCCCAACTTCAAAGTGTGTCCCCTTGTTCTTGCACATCTCTTTTTCTGAAAGATGTTACCCTGTTGGGCTTTGTTGATTCCACTGAGGTACTTGAAAGTTTCTGTCATGTCCCCCACCTCCCTCTTTCCTTGAGGGTATACATGTTAAGCTCATTTAGTCTCTCTTCATATGACTTCTGGTGCAGACCCTGCACCATTTTAGTTGTTCTCTTCTGGATTACCTCCATCCTGTCTATGCCCTTGCAGAGGTGGTGTCTCCAGAACTGCACACAGTACTCCAGATGGGTCTCACCAGCTGTCTGTACAGAGGGACAACTTCCTCTTTTAGACTGATGAATCTGGGTAAGAAGAACCCCAAAACAGCATATTAGCTAAAAGCGGTCAGGTCAGACTAGGTGCTTCTCAGGAGAAGAGGGACCTAAGTACCATCATATCTGACACCCTGAAGCAGACCAGGCAGTGCACCACAGCGTACAGCAAAGTCAGCAAAATATTGTGGGACACTGGGAGAGGATTTGACAGGAGGAGAATGGAGGTGATACTGTAGGTCCTTTATGAGGCTACACTTGTAGTACTGTGTCCAGTTTTGGAGTCCACACCTAAAGAGGGACATCAACAGACTGGAGACCATTCACAGAAGGGAGACAAAAATGGTGCAGGGTCTACAAGGGCTTTTGTACAAGGGCACTTGGAGGCATTGACCATGTTTTCACTGGAAAGTGGGGGAGGGGGGGGCTTGATAGAAACTCTCAAGTTCCTGAAAGGAATAAATTGGGTATTTGCCCTGAGCTGTCCATCAAAGTTTCCAGCTCAAATTCTAGATAACATGAATTGGGGGGGGGGGGATCAAAACAGAACTTAGATTTGATCAGATTTGTTTTATTGTTAGTTTAATTGGTCTTTAGAATTTTTTTAGAAATCACAAACAATACAAATTTGGTGACAAACAGGAATAGATAATACTGCCAACAGCAAACGGAAATCATGGAAAAGTATCAGCAAACATCAGTCACTTAATGAACTAAGCACTATAAATCAATTTCTAGCTCAGGGTTAGACAATAGTAATCAGACCATTCTTTGCTCAAAAACATATTCAGACCAGATCTGGCCTGCTACATATATTTCATCTTAACATAGCAAAAGTAAAAATGCCTCAATTAAACTATTTCATACCCAGGATAATAATACCTCAGGATAGATTCCCTACTAATACTGATAGTTCTTTAAAATTCATTAGTTCTTTGTCATATCTGTTGTCACTATTAAATACCCACAATATGATTAACCCTTATCATAATGAGAAATGCCTCATCACAGTGCATAGGATCCCATTTGATATTCCTCCGGTACGTGAGAAACAAGGCTTAGCCATACCACACCCAAACCACAAACCAGCCTAAAGCCATCACTCGGAGGGAGTAGTGGTTTAACAGACACCAGACCATATGTGACCAAGGGCCCCTTCCTGGATTACTCTGTCCCACATAGTTTGACCCACCTTATTGCACCATGTCCCTTCTGTGCCTACCCAATATTTCGTCAGATACACTGATTTAGGGGCAGTTTCATCAGGGCACCATGCAGGTCATGCTACTCCATGCCCCACTGGCTGCACCTCCAGTCATTCCTGTCGACCATTCCTAAGGCATGTACCAGGACTCCTTGCCTCAGGGAGGTCTGTTCAACCCAGACACTTTTATCCTTGAAATGGTGCCTAGCAACTACAGAACAACCCTGACTACTGTTGCCCACTCAGCTTCCTTTTTGTGGCCAGTGATAGAAGCCGCCAAGGTGCCCAGTGGCAGCACTACTCCCCACACCTGCTGGGGAATCTCCATCCCATCCATATTTTACCTTAGACTGCATAACATCAAGTAGGACCTTTTCCTTTTTAAAAGATTACTTCAGTCCAGATTTATCTAAATCCAGTAAAAACAGCGATTCAGTATCACTGGATATACGATTCTAATACTTACGAATGGGCTACTAACACACCTGACTAGCTTGTTTACAGAAATGCAAAAACTTAAATGACACAAAATTAGTCACACCACTAAAAATATATAAAATAAAATATCACATCACATCATATTGCACTTGGATAGCTTCTGTCTTCACTTAGAACGGCATCCTTTCATAAGCCAGCAGGGGGGCTGGCCCTCAACCATGCAAAAGGCAACTGCTATAGCAAGAATTTCAGATAGTCAGGATATGCAGGTCAGAATCATGGCTTCAGCAGTTGTTCAAATGATGCCTGAAGTTCATGTATAGCTAGACTGTCCAGCTGTCACTCAATTAAACAAATAGTTTAACTTTGGGGATTTAGAAAAATACAGCGATCAACTCCATATCTAGGAGTCCTTTGGTGGGAATAGCTAATTCAGTTAATCATAAAATGACAGATTCTAAAAGGGTGCTACAGAGTAACCAACTTAGCTGCATGGTCCAGGTCTAGGAGCCCATAAGGTCTGTCTGAGCCTCGGGCAGTGTTCGCCTCAAATGGATCTTCTCCAGCAGACTCTCCAGGGCAGACACCCTCCAGGCTTCTTTCCAATCATCCCAGGCCACACATCCACCAGTCTTCTTTTAGCAACTTCAGAAACAGGCTCACCTGTATAACCAAGCACAAAGTCACTCTACTGAGCGCAGTAACTTTGGGTCATCTAGACAGACAAAAACTGATAACCCAGCCCCCAAGACAACATTAGCATACCTTTTCTTATGCAAAATGAGCATGTCAGCACTAAAAAGTACTATCAAGGTCTCAGCTGTTGTCCTCCCTCCTCGGGATCCTGAATCCATATTTGATGAACAGCACTATGGAATATTCATCAGTGCAGCAGGATGTAATGAGTACTCAGTTCATCAGCCCCACAGAACAAGACGCCCAATTGCCTTGTGAACCATAAATTGTGAACGCTAAGTCAGCACAACCTCAGAAGAGACAAAATTCACTTTGCCACTCCAAAATGTGAAAAGCAGCACACATCCCAGTGCTGAAAGCAGTAAAATAAGTTTTTTTCACAAAAATGCAGACAAATCCTTTCATTGATCAGCAAATGAAAAAGAAAAGTCCTGCTGCTGGAAATGGAGTGGCACCACAGCCATCTTGCTGCTCATCCCACCTTTTCCCTGAGGCTGATCACTAATCTGTATCCTCTATGAACATGTTGTACTTCCTCTATTGCCTCCAAAATTGAACTTGGGAAATGTTATTTCTCAGAATGGGTGGTAGAGCCTTGTGGAATAGGTTACCTGCAGTTGTGGTGGGGGCCAAGATCGTGTCAGCATTCAGACTGAGCTGATATAAGATGAACAATGGTTTAAAATCCAAGGAGAGGGGACAGGTGGGCATTTTGCAGCTGTCTAGGTCCTCAGACCAGAGAAGACCTTGGGAACTTTTGGGCAGACTCGATGGACCTTTGGTCTTCTTCTGCCATCAACGTTTCTATGTTTCTAATACACAAGTTTAGAGAGAACATGGGGTGCAGGACTATGTAAGTATGGAGAGAACAGTGTGTTCAGGAATATGTAGGTATGCAGAGAACCTGGGATGCATGCATATTTAAGTATGGAGAGAAGAGAGATGCAGGTCTATGTAAGTATAGCAAGAATGGTGTGTGCAGGAATGTGTAAGTATAAAAAGAACATGGGATGCATGAATAATAACATAAGTGTAACCCCGTTGTTCCCAGGGGTTACTAGAATCCAACTTAGAATCAGTGGCAGGCAGGGAAAGGCAGCTAGTGAAATGCCAGTTAAGTGGATTTCACACTGTCATTCTCTGGTTTCAGTCTCAGCTGAGCTGGAGGATGATGTAATCAAAGAACTGTTGCAGCAGCATAAGCCACACTCAAGCTAGCTGTAGTGAGATGTCTTTAGAATGTTCAGTGAGTCTGTAGAGTGGAGTTCCAGGAGGAGGCTGCAGTTCTAGGTAGCTCCTCATTTTTTAGCTCTGACAAAGAGCTACCACTGTTTTTGGGTAGTTTGTTCTCACCCTAGAAGAACATGAAAGATAAAGATTGAAGTGGTGGAAACCATCCCAAGTGGGTCTTCCTTTGCCCCATCCGTGGAGGGATGGCGGTGATCTTCAGGGTTCAGGGGCAATCCCCTCACCCAGTCTGTCTAGTGAAGCTGCCTGTAACGACTTCAGAAACTGAGAGTACTTTTGTGTTCAGCCCGGGAGGGGCACCTGCATTCCTTGGTGAATTTTCTCTGACAAAGGGACCCTGTCACCTAGACTGTTTCTGTTTTAAGAGTGTCGGCCTACTATGGAACCTAGAGAGAGAGAGACTGTCCATGTACAGAACTTTTAGTCATGTCTGTTTTTAAGTGTCTGCCTACACTGAAGTCTAGAGAGAGACTGTCCAAGTACAGAACTTTTAGTCATGTAGTGTGTTAAGTGTGAAAAACATTTCAAGATAGCATCTACAGGTTCTCTGTGAGGGTATTATTAACCAGATGAATGGCCGAGTATAAACTTGGAAGCAAAAGGTGGGAGACCGCCCCCCATCTGGAGTAACCAGTTTACCTCTCCAGGTTCAGTTTGGGCATCAGTTTAATTTTCACTCTGTGCATTTGGCCATTGCCTGATGAAAATAGTTACCCAGATGTGGATTGGATTCTCTGTGAGCCTGTATGTGCTCTTTGATGGTCGTGGTGCCACTAGTAATCCTCATGAAATATGGGAAAGTGTCCTAGTGCTAGCCATGTGTGCCTCGTCAAGAGGAAATGTACCAGTTCTGGCCATGTGTGTCAATCTCTATTTCAGGACCAGAGAGTTCACTGTGTTGTGTTCAATTTGCCTATGCTAAATGGGAATTCAGGAATTTCTGTACCTCAGTAATCTGCAATACCAGTATGTGTAGCCCTGTGGGGGTCCATCTTCACTTTGTGATTATTCCTACTTTGTTACATGAATAAAAGTCACACTCTAGAATCCCAACCTGGTTTGGACAATACTGTTATTGCTTCCACTATGTCTGGATTTACTTGGATGCCCCTGTCCAGAAGTGCAAACCTAGCACAATTGTGAACAAATGTTTTCTCTCAGGAACCTAGGTTGATGGCCATGGTAAATGGCCCCACCAGCTGTGTGCCAGGTAGTTGCCATACTTAGTTGCCTGTCTGTGTATAGCAGGCTAAGAAGATGTACTGTAAACTATTGTGTAGACCGCCACCCCTCTCTTTGGCACCATGTGGTGAGAGGAACAGCCCTGCTAGTTAAATAAGGAGGGGGGAGTGCAGTGGGGCTGTTACATAAGAAAATGGCTAGCAGAAGGAGACCTCTCTGTCGGGTATGCTCATAATAATAAGGGTTGTTTCTGACTATGTGAGTATAGAGAGAAGAGGGGTGCAGGTATATGTAAGTTTGGAAAGAAGAGTGTGTGTAGGGATATGTAATTGTGGAGAGAACAGGAACAGAGGAATATTTAAGTATGGGGAACAGGTGTGTAGGAATATATATGTATGGAGAGAATGGGATTGTAGCAATGTGTAAGCCGGCAGAGAACAGTAGTTCAGAAGTGTGGAGAGAACAAGGGGTGCAGGAATATGTAAGTGTTGAGAGAACAGGAGGTGCCATAATACACAAGTATGGAGTGACCAAGGGGTGCAAGAATATGTTTGTATAGAGAGAACAGAAACACAGGGATATGTAAGTATAGAGAGACAAGTGATGCAGGAATATGTGTGTATGAAGAGGATGGGAGTGCAGGAATAGTAAGTATGGAGAGAAATGAAAATTACATGCTTACTGTAATTATTGATCTTCTAGGTATATCTTCACCATTTATTCACACTAATGGGTCTAGACCAGAGGCACTAGGACCCTGTGGGAGTCAGAACTTTCAAAGGGGCCTTGCGGAGGCAAGTAGTGTACATGTACAACACTACAAGAATGGCACATGGCACTAGGCTTACCTCACACCAGCCCCCAATTGCCTCAGTTCCTGTTTTGGCAAGGAGGTGCAGTGTTACCTAACTACTGGTCATGCACTTATGCAAAAGGGAATAAGGAGCCTTGAAGACCTGTGCAGAAGTGGTCTGTATGAGAGTAGCCTTATGTCTTCACAGTTCAAGCCTTGAACAAGGGAGAAGACCAGTAAGGTACTGGAGTGAGCTATGGGAATGGCAGGGTGGGCGTCTGAATAAATCGTGAAAATATTCCTAGATCAGTAATTGCTTTAAGTACTTAATTTTCATAGCTTCCAGGAATTTATCTTCACTATTTACTCACACTATTGGGTCAGAGTACTAAACTGGGACAGAACCACTGGGGTAGGATGGTAAGAGTGATGAGCACACTCAGGATTGCAGTCCATTCAGGACTGTCATGCCAGTGCATACCGCCTGGCAATGACATGCAGGGTACAGTGCACAACTAAGATGTGCACTGTGATGCCAGTTACAGCTTTGCAAAGCATCACCTGACAGACACAGAACAAAACCCTGCTAGGGATGTGACAACAGCAGTGGTAAAGTTGACATGTACTTGACATTTCAACCTGACCTAGCCATGGCATAGCAGAGGTGAGATAGCTCACAACCCTGACAGAGTGCGCTTGAGTGGAGTAGGCTGACTTTTTTGACAGTAAGCATAGGAGCCCAAACCCCATTTGAATTGTTTGAGATCCTAGTTCTGTGCATGTGATAAGACAGAACCACCTGAACGTGCAGAGAATGGGGAGCGAGTACTCTCCCACATTCTGTAAGCTGGCAAATAGGTGGACAGCTCAATGGCAGATTCAGAGAGAACTCTGAACCCACTTAAGAAGGATTTTATCTAGCGTAGAGCACTACCTTTTCCTGTGACAAACATCATAAGGGTAATCTGGGATCGGGAGCTGATTTCAGACAATCTGCAAACAGAAGAGATGGTCACTAGATGTTGCTGTCTAAGTAGAACTTAACTCACAAATCACCAATGCCTCAAAGAGCTTGTGATGAGCATGTCCAGCACAAGGTTGGTGTCCAGGCAACTACCAGGTTCTTGAGAGAGGCATTATGTGTAAACATGCCCCAAGTATTTTAGGAATGGTAGATTATCAGAGGAAGGATCCTCTACAAGCTGAGCAAAAGCCTGGTTTATTTATTTATTCATTCATTCATTTATTTATTTATGTTTGTTTATTTTGAGTTTTGGTAACCGGGTAAGTCCACTGAGACAATTACAGTCCCTTTTTCCGGGTTGACCCGGAAGTACAACATGATAAAAACACATAGGCATAACAGGTAAAGACAGTTCAACAAGTAAGCAATAAGACACAATGGGGTGTGCATTACAGTGTGATAACTGCACTCCTAGGGGCTTAGTTAGGCATGAGGCCGTAGGCCGAATGCCAGTCACCCTAAGGAGTACGGTTATCACACCGTAATGCACACCCCATCGTGTCTTATTGCTTACTTATTGCACTTATAAAATGGCCCTTAATTTTAAGAAGTTTTTTTAAAACACATTTTTAAATAACTTCATATGTAAATGAATATTTGTTTTTTTACATAAAATAGTCCTTCCGCCTACTGGTGCTGGACTTTGCTTGAGGTCTTTTGACCCAAAGGACATTCTGTAGTTGTAGTTTCTGCCCCCCATTCACCATGTTGTTCCTCTGTTGCCCCCCCCCCCACACACACACTTCTTTTTTTTTTTATTTTGTTTTTTCTTTTAGCCCATGGGTAGTTTTAAATACAATGTGCATTTAATTGAGAGCAAGTGTGTGAGTGATTGGTACGATAGAAAGTGAGAGTGAGAGACAAGATGCTGCGGAAAGAGAGGGGGCTACAAGAGAAGTGTTCTGAGTTTGAAGTCAGTGTTAGATCAGGAGCTTATTTCTGTTTTCTTTACATTCAGCCTTTGGACAAAAGCTGCTTGTTCAGCTGAAATGAAAGTGGTTTTATTGCCGTTATTTTCTGCGGTGCTGCGAGACAGGACAAAGATACAGAAATGCGCTGCAGGTTTTACCCTCGTGATGACTGAGATCCCCAACTTCCGATGTGGCAAGCGAGGACTGATGTCAGAACTGTGAGGTTTCTTTGTTTTTGTCACAGATTGAAGAATGAACAGGGGCTGCTGTTAAAAAGTAAATTCCAGGTTTTCAGTCAGTGTCCCATGTTTTTGTTTTGAACTGGGGATGAGTAGGGACTGCTGTTAAAAAGGCAGTTGCTCGCTCCTGAGTCAGATTCACCTCCCTCCATTACATTGTGCGAATGTGGTTACCTTTTTACCTATAAGATTGAAATGCTACTGTACTGGATGGATTGGGAAGTGAAGGTGTGATTAGAGCTGAGGGGCACATGTTGAGAAAAGCACTTTAAAAGGTCCAAAGAAGAGTAAGTCATTTAGCGAGGGGGAAAATGACGACTTTGACATCCTATTACATTCTAAATAGAATGTCTGAAGAGAAATCACAGAGCCATCAAATTCTGTGATCAGGCATTTTTATTGGAACTAGTTATTTGTAGTGCAACACTGTCCCATATTGCACTGTTTCTGTTTTGGTCTCTGCCATTTTATAAGTGGATGTATACAATAAATGATAGCAGTCTCTCTGAGTGCTTTGTGTTGTTTGTTCATGAAATACGAGTTAGTCTGTCATACATTTGAAAGAGACGGTTTTGTAGCTGTTGAGATCCAGCAGGGCCGGCAGGCTAGAGCAAAAACGTTTGCATGTCTAACCAACCGAAGTGGGGATGGCATTCTGGTGGACAGGCTCCAGACACCTTGTAATTGAATCCCTGATAGTGTGCTACCCAACAGGGAGGCCTCAGAGGAGAGAATTGCCCATGATTTAAGATAACTTGGAATCAATATCTCGGGTGTTCTGTGATAGTGCAGGGGCAGTATCTAGAAACTTTCAAATGCAAGGAGCTAACCAGTCCTGGAGAATAAAAGAACTGGTCATTGCCTGCAAAAACCTATACAAAGCAGTCGGCAGAGTTCCCCTCTTTCTTATTTATTTATTTTTTAAAACCCTGCACCGGGGGCAAGCCATGCCCCAAATGGATAGAGGAAACTCTACCCCTGAAGCCAACAAGCACACAAGCAAGTCCTGAAAACAGCAGCAGAACCTGGGGTCTAGAGAGTCCAGTGAAGAAGTCATAAACACCACCCCAGCAGAGATGTGGGGTAGGGTTATTTTCCTTGATACCCCCCAGGGGAGAGAGGGATAGGGAGGTTCCCCTAAACTAAGAACCTCTGGTGTCAACTGGGTGTCATGAGGTACACCATAAAGAGTGCTGGAGTCAGCATCAGGGAAGTGCAGACCTGATCCACATCTGGCATCCAGCTGGGCCCAATGAACGGCCTAGCACTAGACAAGGCACCGACATAGCATTGGACATGGTGCCAGATATGGCACCAAACATAGCGCCTCACAAGTCACCTAACATGGTGCCTAACACAGCACCAGACACGGTGCCAGATATGGCACTTAACACGGTGCCTAACATGGTGCCTAACATAGTGATTAAAATGGCACCTAACATGGCATCTTATATGGCACCTTAGATGGCACATAACATGGTGCCTAACACTGTGCTGAATATGGCTCCCAACATGGAGTCAAACATGGTGCCGGAAATGGCACTGACCGTGGCATTGAATGTGGTGCCACACACGGCACCAGCTCAACAGCAGAGCCCCCACTGTACACACCAAGGGGCCCCAAACCTACACCAAGGCAGGAGAGAGAGTCTAGCATCAGGAAAAATCGAAGAGCTGAACTGGCACCAGGACCAAGGCAAGGAAGGCACCAAGAAATGTCTGAAGGCCAAACTCAGCACCCAAGTCAGCTCCAGCAGCAACAATCTTGGTAGACCTGAAGTGACCAGAGCAGTACCCAGCTGGACCTACCAGTAGACATAATGTAGGGGAGTGGCCATCAGGGCAGCAGTTTGTGCTGCAGACACCGCCAAGGGCAGAAGGCCATTGCTGAAGCCAAACACTCTACCTGCCTTAGAGGACCCTGCTAGTGGGTTCTGTACCACCAACCAACAAGGGCACAGACCCACAAGCAGCGACACCCTAGACTGGCACTACACCCAGTGCGCCGAAGAGCTGCCCAGGGAAGACTGCCCACTGGGCCCCCCCAGGACAGAGTGGGGACTCCAGGCCAGAGGTCTCAATGTCCCATCACCAAAGCCCATGGCAATGAGGAGTGTGCCAACAGGTCCACTGCCCCAGGAACCGAGGGTCTCATGGAGACTTCCTATAAGGTGATCTCAAGCGGTACCATTTCTTCTCCCACTGAATAGCAAGAGAAGAATTTGAGGCCAAGCAGTGCAAAGATCCCAACCAGACTCAGGAACTGGCCTGCTCCTCCATGTTCTGGAGAACAGCCCTTCCCCTGAGCACAGGACCACCTGTGGTCAGAATCCTTCCCTTGCTGGAAAGTGGACCAGACAGGGACCTTGCTGCCGAAGCAGCCTGCCAACCATGGTGTCTAGCCAACACACCAGCCCAAAAAGGCCCCAGTAAAACATGTCAATGAGCCAAACATGGTGCTGGGCCAGCACAGTGCCAAGGAAAATACAGCACCACGCAAACACGGTGCTGAGCCAAACACAGTGCCAAGTAAACGTGGTGCAGGGCAAAAACACAGCAGCAGCAGATAAAATACAGCGCTGGATCAAACTCCACACCACGCCAAACACTGCGCCAACACAACATGTCACTGGGACAAATAAGACGTCGACTAAACACAGCACCAGCCAAATCATCGGGAGGCTCCCTTCTGTGTAGTGACATCATCACGAGGCTCAGTAGGGCTGAGAGAAACGAAAGAAAAATTATTTATAAAATCGCTGAACTGATGCAAAAATAATAAATTCTAGCTTTAAACAACTATCAAACTGAAGCAGCCATCATATAGTTGTGAAGTTCTGATTCCCAAAGGGTGAGTGACATTATCACTAAAGTGCACTCACCAGTGGGGGGAAAAAGGAACAAAGGTGGTTGGAGCTGGTGCCGAGGTAAGCCTAGTGCCACAAGGCAGTGTTGCAATGCTGTGCATTCACACTGCTTGTCTCGTCACCAATCACCCCAAATGTTTTGACTCCTAGGGAGTTGGTGTGCCATCACTACAGCAAACCCCTGATCATGAAGACTATCACAGCGACAGGAATCGGCAAAAACTGCACGGCACAGTGATGATCTCTCCTGGCCCCAGGACTGCCTCGTAGGATGTTTCATCCCTTCCCCTGGAACAACTGTGACTCAGAGTTGTATCCCTAGAGACCGGGGAGTGTGGGGGGGCGGAGCCTCTGCCCTAGACCCATTTGTGTGATTAAATGATGAAGATACATTCCTGGAACATCTGGGGTACAGTAACATGTAAGTATGGGGAACAGGAGATGCAGGAATATGTACAATGACGTCTCCGAGGATGAAACACAATTTTGCAGCATTTTGTATCACTCTGCAGAATGCTGCAGAAAACCTACTGAATAATTGAGTGCCTGCTTTTACTCTGGGTTTGAATGAACTGCTCCTGAAACTCTGTCATTCTGCATGAGGGGGTCAGTGATTGAATGAACTAGGGGCTCCAGCGCTATAAAGTCTCGCGCCGACCCCCCCCGAAGGTGCCCAGTGACTGTGTGAGACCAACAAGAAGGCGGCAGGCGAGAGCTGCATAAAACGCCAGTTAATATCCAGTTGGGACATTCTTTGGGAGAACTGCTTTGCTTGAATTAAATGCCTGTTACAAGCTGTACTTTTTGCTACTGCTGCTAATTGAGTGCCTGCTTTTACTCTGGGTTTGAATGAACTGCACCTGAAACTCCGTCATTCTGCATGAGGGGGTCAGTGATTGAATGAACTAGGGGCTCCAGCGCTTTAAAGCCTCGTGCCGATCACGGGCACGAGCGCCGTGGCGCGAGCAACCACTCGGTAGAGAAATTGTTTTAACTTGTTTGGCAGTAAGAAGCTTTATTATGGGGTCGGTTTTGTATATATGTTTGGGGGGTTGGTTTGTAATGGGATTAATAATCATGAGTACCTTTGAAGATAAAGAAGTTAGAGGTGATATGATGAAGTTATCAGATATGTATTTTATGGGAAATGTTCGATTTAATTGTGAAGATGGATTCATTTGGAGAAGGAATCGCTTTACAAATGAATCCCGATATCGAAAGAGTTCTTGTGTTAAGCATGGTTTTTGTGGGTTAAAAGTAACAGGAAGTACAAATATGTTATGTTTAATGCTGTTAATTCAGAGTGGGGATATTGAGTTAAATCCGGGCCCTAATTATAAAAAAATTAAGCAGCTTCCGATGGCTCATGAGAACGTTAGAAGCATAGTCCATAAAATGGACGAGTATAGGGTATGGGCAACTAAAGCTGAGTGTGATTTATTAGCAGTATCAGAAACATGGTTACATACAGGTATAATGCAGGAAGAAATTCAGCTTTCAGGATTTTCTATAGAACGTGCAGATAGAGGTAAAAGGGGAGGGGGGGTGATGTTATTTATTAATAATACTCTTGGCCCCTACAAAGTACTGTTAAGTATGAACAAGGAAGAAATTGACTGTCTTATTATTGAATTAATTGCGATAAAATTAGTGGTAGGAGTGTTTTATGCACCCCCTAAAACAAAAAGTATATCATTTGATGTACTAGCAGAGTTAATTTTAGAAAAAATAAAGGACAAACAAGTAGTTTTAACAGGGAACTTTAATGCAGATTGGTTTCAGACTAGAGGGAGGAAATTGGAGAGTAGTTTTTCAGTTCTGGGTTTGCACCAAATAAAACAAAAATCTACAAGAAATACAAAAAAATTTAACTTACGGTTCTCTTTTAGATTTATTTTTTGCATCCCAGGACATAGTAAAAACCTGGGAAGTATTACCTTTAAATTTGGGGGATCATAATCCTATTACTTGTACTATTGAGTTACAACAGTGCATTACTCAACAATCAACTATTTATTGGAGCAGAGATTTTAAAGGGTTTAATGAGCAATCCTTTGTAAATCATCTAGGGAAACCCATTGGGATAGAATTTATTTGATACCAGACATAGAACTGGCTATTCAAGAGTTTAATGACATGTTTTTGAATGTAATACAGTACCATGCCCCATTAATAAGAAAAATTAAAAGGAATAAAGAAGCCCCATGGATCACCGATAAGATAAAAAAATATTTAAGGATTAGAGATAGGATATGGTAAAAGGTGAGAAAAACAAAGAAAGAAGCAGATTGGAATACCTTCAGGTTTTGGAGGAATAAGTGTAAAAATATAATTAAAAACATAAAGAATAAATATTATCAGAATAAAATAAATAATTCCTCTGACTCCAAGCAGTTTTGGAAGCTTATAACAGAGCTGAAATCCCCAAATAGACTCCATAAGTCCTACTTTGGTACAAGATGGAAAACTAGTGACTGATACAAAGGTTATAGCGAATATTTTTAATACGTATTTTTTGGAATTACCGGATTTAAAGTTGCCAGATTTGAATGTGAATGGAATGGATTTCTCTACTGTATCAGACACGCTGGTAGCCCATGCAGGAATATTTAAGTTTGAAATTTTAAAAGAGAGGGATATACTGAAAGAGCTAAAACATTTAAATAAAAATAAATCAGGAGGTATTGATGGGATTGAGGCCCAATATTTAAAATTGGGAGCACATGTAATAGCCCCTATTGTGACCTATTTGTTCAATTGGAGTTTGAGTACTTCTACTGTTCCTGAAATTTGGAAGATGGGGAAAATTATTCCCATTTATAAGTCTGGGGATCAAGCTATTCCTTCAAATTATAGGCCAATAGCCCTTTTTCCAATTTTATCTAAAATCTTGGAACGTAAAGTCTATGAACAGGTAAATAATTATTTAGATACAAATACTGTAATAGTAGATGAACAACATGGTTTTAGAAAGGGGAGATCCACAAACACTGCCCTGTTGGAATTTAATGACCTGGTTGCTACATCTGTGAACCAAGGAAAGTACACAGGGGCAGTGTTTGTGGATCTCAGTAAAGCTTTGATTTAGCTCAATATGATTTGCTTTTGACTAGGTTAAGGGCCATAGGATTAAGGGCCAAATATTAAATGGCTTGGAGTCATATTTGACAAATAGATATCAATGTGTTCAATGTGGCATAATGATGTCGGCCCTGGGAAACTAGAGAGAGGTGTTCCCCAGGGCTCTATTTTGGGCCCATTGTTATTTAATATTTATGTTAATAATTTGGTTCATGAAATTAAACATAGTGAGGTGAGACTGTACACAGATGACACTGTTTTAGTGGCGTCTGCTGACAGTCTCACAGGTATGATGGATTCGCTTCAAAGTGATTTGTTACAAATGCAAAAATGGTTCAGTAAATCTGGTCTTCTTTTGAATGCTAAAAAAACACAAACTATGTTGTTTTCGATTGGTTCATATAGAGGAAAAGAGCCCAAACCACAGTTACATTTACAAGATGGTACAAAGATTGAAAATGTATTAACATACAGATACTTAGGGTTTCAAGTAGATGTTAGAATGACATATGTAAATCATATAACAGTTCAGGTAAAGAAAGTGAATAAAAGATTAGGGGCCCTTAAAAGAGTTGCTGGAGCTTTACCTTTGGTGGCAAAGGAGCGATTGGCAAAACAGATGCTGTTACCCATATTGGAATATGGTTCTATAATTTACATGAATTCGACTAAAACTGCTTTAAATTTGGTTAATAGAATATATTATAGGATAGGTAAATTTGCTTCCGGAAGTATTAAAAATGAGCATCATTGTATAATTTATAATAAGTTAAATTGGCTTCAACCTGAAGCAAAAAGAAACTATCTCTGGCTTACTATATGTCATAAGATAATTCACAAAAGTATAACCATCCTTTGTATAAGCAATTAAAAGAAAGATAAATAACAAATCTTATATAAGACTAGGAATCCATTAAGCAATATCTCAATGTATAGAAGCTTTAATAGACTAGGGACAATCGCTCCAGAATAGAGTAGCATTAAGTTGGAATGGTTTGACTGAATCACAGAAAACAAATTTAGATTTTTTAAATTTAAAATTAATTGTTTAATAGTTTGTATTTTTTATGTATGTGTTTAAAATAATGTATGTATGTAGAGTGTGATTATGTTTGTTTGTATTAGTTATGTTAAATGTCAATTGTTAATTGGTAATTGTATTAGAATCTACATGCAGGACTTTGTTGTAAATGGGACTTTGTCCTAACAAATTAATTTCCTGTGAAAAAAATAAACTTTTAATCAATCAATCATCAATCAATTTCAATGGTAATTAGTCTCCTTTGTCATTCAGGAAAATGTGACAGTGCCAGGATGAAGTGAATGGCAGTTTCCTGCATGACAAAGGAGACTAATTACCATTGAAATGACATTGCTTTATTCAGTAGGTCTGCTGCAGCATACTGCAGAGTGTGTTAAAAGTGTGTTTCATACTGTAAGTATGGAAAGAAAAGTAGTACAGGATTGTGTAAGTATGGAGAGAGCATGGGGTGCGTGAATATGTAAGTATGGGGAGAATAGTGGTGTAGGACTATGTACTGTAGGTATGGAGAGAACAGGAGTGCAGTAATATGTAAGTACGGCGAGAACAGGGTGTGCCGGAACATGTAAGTATGGAGAGAACAGGGGGTGCAGGAATATGTAATTATGGCATGACCAGAGGGTGCAAGAATATGTAAGTATGGAGAGAACAGGAACACAGAAATATGTAAGTACAGAGAGAACAGGGGTGGAGGAATATGTGTGTGTATGGAGAGAAGCCAGGAAGCTTTCTCCTACTGCTTCCCAAAGCTTTGGAACTCTCTGTCACCTCCTATCAGATTTTCCTCTTCCCCATCTTCAATTTCCTTACCCCTTCAAACTTTCTATTCCCCTAACTGCACTTATTTTTAGCCCCCTTCAACCCTCCCCATTCTGGTGCATTATCCTTTAGCTATACTTTAATTCTATTCTCCTAACTGTACTTGTTTCTAGCCCCCCCCTTCACAACCCTCCCCACCCTTGTGTACTATCCGCTACTCCTTTATCCCTGACTTACCTCCTGTCTCCTAATTGAGCCCTTCCTCTGATTACTACCTCACATGCTACCACCTATTATATCCCCTCTTCCCACTCCATACCTCAACCTAGTCATTTTTGACACTCTACTACCATCCACAACCTACTGTGCTATTTCAACACTGCACTGCTGTCCTCCCCCCCACTGATGCCCTCCCTTTTTCCATTCCTAGTTTACCCATTTTCTCCGGCCTCCCTAGTCCTTATCCCTTATTCCTCTCCTCTCCTCCAGTCACCCGCCACGCTCCATGCCTCCTCCCTGCCCCCTCTTTCTTTCACCTTTTCTGCCTGGTCCTGTCCCTTGCAGGGTTCACTATCATCCTGAAGGGGCATAGATCTTGGCACTCTCTTCTATCCCTCTTCCTTCCCCCCACTTTCTAATCCTGACCCCCTGGGAGGGTTCTCTGCATCCTGAAGGGGTATAGATTGTCTTTCTCCCTACCCCCCACTTTTAAATCCATCGCCTGCCCACCTCCATACTTCTTTATCCCCTTCCTTCCCTCCTGTTCTCCTGCCCCTCTCTTCTCCCCTCCCTTTCTACCTTGTCCTGTTCCCCTTACAGGGTTCTCAGCATCCTGAAGGGGTATAGATCTTGACTGTCCCTCTCTCTCTCTTCCATCCCCCACCCTCTACCCCTCACCAATCCACTTCCCCACTTGTCTTATAACTGCCCTCCCTTGGATATACAGTAGTACTTCGAATCTTGTGCTCAGCCTGCTGCCTCTATCACTTCAAATGTGTTACCCATCCTCTAACCTTTACCCTACTGGATCACCTGCACTTGGATTGTTGCAAGGTATGTTATATCTGAATATGGTTTTGTTTACCCTGGCCGGTTAGTCTGGATTATTTCTGCTCTGTAATTGTACTGCACTGTTTGTTTTTAGTAATTGTGCTTGTATTGCTCTGTTATTGCTATGTGTTTGCTTGTTCTTCCAACCTTTGTAACCCCAACCCCCAGACACTTCTAGAAGCAAGCTGTTTGAAGCTCATATTGTCTTTCCTGTTAAAACATTTTCCAAATAAAAAAAATAAAATAAAAACAGTGTGTGTATGAATATGTAAATATGGAGAGAACATGGGGTGCATGAATATATAAGTATATAGAGAACAGTGTGTGCAGGAATATGGAAGTGTGGAGAGAACATGGGGTGCACATATATGTAAGTATGGAGAGAACAGGATCACAGGAATATGTAAGTATTGGGGAACAGGATTGTAAGAATATGTAAGCATGGAGAGAACAGGGATTCAGGAAAATGCAAGTATGAAGAGAAGTGGGGTGTAGTAACATGTTAGTATGGAGAGAACAGTAATAAAGGAATATATTAGTATAGGGAGAACAGGAGTGTTGGGATATGTAGGTATGGAGAGAACAGTGTGTGCAGGAATATGCAAGTATGGCAAGAACCTGGGGCGCAGGAATATGTAAGTATGGAGAGAAAATGGGGTGTAGGATTACATTGGTGTAAAGAGAGTCAGGGGTGCTGGAATACACAAGTATGGAAGGAATGGGGTATAGAAATACATAAATATGGAGAGAAGGGGTGCGGAAGTATGTAAATATGGAGAGGACAGGAGTTCAGAGAATATCCATTGTCAGTGATTCAGTAGGTAGCACACTCGCCTCTGAGGTTGGGAGATCAGAGGGCTATGGGTTCAGTTCCCACATCTGGCATTTGGGTTAATATCCCAATACTGACACTGTAGTGCAGCGGGGGTGCTGCACTTCTGAGGTGCCGCCTTTCAGACGAGATGTTAAACTGGGGTCCCATCTGCCTGGGTTCGTGGCAGTTCAGGTGTATGTTAAAGATCCCATGGCACTTATCAAAAAGAGTAGGGGAATTTTTAATTCAAAACTTCAAATAAATCATAACACATCACAGGTATAACAAAGCAAAATTAAAACAAATATGTATTAATGTATACTTCTCCTTCTAGAAATATTAATTCATGTTCTACTATAAAATAATGTAGAACAAAACCCGCATACTGAAGAAAATATGTATTACTTCATACTGCTCATATAACCCCCCCTTAATTTTTCTTCCAAAACAAATACATACAAACAGTGCTGATTCACACAAAAATTATACTTAAAACAAAAAGTATAAAAATCAAATAAGCTTATCAGTCACACACCCTATAACATAGTTCCAAATGAAGACAGAAACCCAAAACAAAATAAATGATGGAAATTTATTTATTAGCTTTTGGTAACTGGGTAAGTGCACTAGCCGACAATCCTGCCTATTTTCAGGCACAATCCGGGAGAGTACAAAATTGAGAATACAGATATGTGCAGTTGAATAACATTCACAAAAGAGATAACAAATACAAATACAAGGTAAAGTCATAATAGTAAAAGTTGAGATACATCAGGTGGTTGATAATGCAGACAAGTCATACACACGCAAAAATGTGTAAAGCAAAAGAAGTGTTTTGGCAGTGGGAGGTACATGCTCTTAACGGTCCTAAGCCAAGCTTAACAAAGCACACAAATTTTATTCCATGAGGAGTGATTCTACTTACAAGCAGTTACAGTTACCTAGGGCATAGAGGTGAGAGAACAGAGAGTGCTTAAAAGAGAGGTGGGAGGTGGAGCTTTTAACCTGAGGGAGGGAGCGAAGAGTGTAGGAGCAAAATGCGAGAATACCTGTTCACCCATTTTGGTCACACAGGGCCGTACTGAGAGTGTTGGGACGGAAGAGGACCTAAGAGTGCGGGAGTGGGAGACTGGGGTAATCAAGTCAGCCAAAGAGGTTGGGCGAGGTGGTCTAGTAAGGGAGTCTGCAAGACACCCAAGGGTATAAGTCCGGAGATCTTTGGGAGACAACCAGTTTAGTCCAGAGTAGAGCAGGCACTTGCAGAGCACACTGGCATTGGTGGGGTAAAGAACCGGGAGCGCATAAAGGAGTTGAGGAAGTAGTACTCCTCTAGCTACTGATAGCCTTGCTGTCAGTGTGAGTGAGTGGCGCATGCAATAGGCAGCTCCTATTTTAGCATTGACAGTATGACAAACCTCATTGACATGCGCCATAAAATCGAGAGCAGGGTCAAGCGTGACCCCTAGGTATCTGAAGGTAGAGGTGTTTGTGACCATAGTGCTATCACCACAGTGGACGAGGAGCTTAGGCGCCTCAGAGGGCACCTTTTTAGGGGATCCAAAGAGCATAGCCTGGGTTTTATCTATGTTTAGGATTTGATGGTTATCTGAGAGCCAAGATTGAAGGGATTGAAAGTCATGTGAGAGTTTACAGTTTATGTCGTCCATAGATTTGGATGAATAATAGAGCACAAGGTCATCAGCATACATGAGAATGTTACTGTGACGAGAAGCACTGGGAATTCCATTAAGGAACAGGTAAAGAGTAGTGGACTGAGTATGGAACCCTGTGGAACACTGCGGGTGATAGGAATGGGGGATGAGAGAGCCTTATGGAAAGCTACAGCCTGAGTGTGGTTATCAAGGTAACTACCAAACCAGGATAGGGTAGAGGCAGAGGCTCCTAGGGCTTGCAGCTTAGTCAGCATAAGCTGGTGGTGGACCATGTCGAACGCTTTAGAAAGGTCGATGAACACTGCTCCTATGAGTTGGCCCTTGTCCATATTACCTTTGATGATATCACTGGTAAGTTGGGTCAGTGCAGTGGTAGTGCTGTGCCCAGCCCTAAATCCATGTTGAAAAGGAGATTGAAGATTATACTTAAGAAGGTGCTCAGAGACCTGTCGATGGACTAGTTTCTCAAGAAGCTTGCTAAGCGTTGGGAGCAGTG
Organism: Neoceratodus forsteri; assembly: GCA_016271365.2. NCBI lineage: Eukaryota > Metazoa > Chordata > Ceratodontiformes > Ceratodontidae > Neoceratodus > Neoceratodus forsteri. Next base: position 375,356,648 of record CM057457.1, on the reverse strand, counting down.
AGATGAGGCGGTAGTTGGACAGTTGTTTATCATCTCCCTTCTTAAAAATGGGAATAATTCTGGTTGTTTTCCAGACCGAGGGGACAGTGCTGACAGAAAGGTTGCTGCTAGCCAGGCAGCAAACTGCTTTAGTATCCCTGGATGAATACCATCTGGGCCAGGGCTACCACTAGCCGGAATAGTTTTCAGTAGCTTTAGAACTTCATGGTATGCGACTGGAGCCAGCTCAAGGGTAGGGTGAATGAGGGCACTGCTGGAGGCTACAGGCCTGGCTTTATGGTGCCAGGAGGGGGTAGGATTGGGTAGCAATGAGAAGAGGGAATTGAAAGCATTTGCGATAGTGAGAGGGTGGTTACAGTGGGCATCATTAAGATACATATCTTGGGGTGGCTGTGGCTTGTTATTCCCAAGTATTTCCTTGATTTGGGACCAATACCTTTTGGGGTTAGAGGCAGAGGAAATTAGGAGATTCCTGTAATAAGAACTTTTTGCCAGGCGAATCTCCTTTTTGCATCTGTTCCATAAATCTCTGTAGGCTTCAAAGTCGGTACGTAAATGGGAGGCCTTCAACGCAGACCATAGTTTGTCCCTGAGTTTCAGAAGCTGGAGCGGGGGCGCTTGAGCCATTTGGTAACCTTCCCTTGTACCCTCCTTGTGGTGACTGAGATGTGTCTATTTTGCAGTGGGAGTAGGGTAGAGTTGAAGTAGGCTGTAGCAATGTTTATATCATCAGTATGGTAGAGGGGAGGCCAGTCAACTTGGTCAAGATCGTGAGTGAAGGCCTTCATAGTTAGGTTGGAGAGATTGGAGAAAGTTGGCACTTTTGATGGGAAGGAGGAGACTGAGGTATCCCAAATACAGTAGATAGGGGAGTGATCACTTATGTTGTCAGGGAGAATGCCAGCCGAGGTAATAAACTCCTTCCTATTTGTCAGGATCCAGTCTAATAGAGTGGCACAGGTGCCACCATGGGAGATCCTAGTGGGTTCCTGTATTAGTTGAGCTAGATTGGCCTTGCTTATCATGGAGGATAGAAGCGAGGAGCTAGGTCTTGCCCAATCTAGGTTAAAATCTCCGAGACATATTATGTCATTTTGCCCAGTCACATATAGCAAATATTCCATGAGCTCACCAAGCCCCAGCCTTGTTTTCTGAGCGGTATATATACACAGAAAATATGGAGTTTCTTAACACCCCCAAATAGTAGGAGGGAATGAAGAACCTCACAGTTTGTGAGAGGGGGATCCTGCACTAAGGTGAAGTTCAGATGAGCTTTGTAGTATAGAGACAATCCTCCACCTCTTTTAGCACTGGTCCAGTCCACCCTAGGCATTTTATAACCATGAAGGGAGCACTGGGAATCAGTAACGAAGGGCTTAAGCCACGTTTCAGATATGGCTAAGATATCAGGGTTGTTCACTCTGATCCATACCACCAAGTCAAGAAGATTGGCCAATAGGCTTCTAATACTAATGTGAGCAAAGGAGAGACCAGAAGACTGGGGCAAACAGTGCAACTGATGAGACTGGGAGGGATTTGTGGCCTGAGGGGGACCTGGATTAGTCTCAACATCTCCAGCCAGAGAAAGGGATAGGGTAAATATCCAGAGTGTAGCTAAAATGAAGGTTTGTGCTGCATTTCCAGGGGAGATGGTGAACCTAGACCAGAGAAATCTAATTAATAACCGCAGTTGTTTGAAATTAAGCCCGGACGGTGATAGTGAGTAAGGGATGGAATCCGTTTGTAGGTTGGAGAAGTGGGAATCATCCAGTGAGCATACAGAGGAGGGAGCAGTAATCTTAGCAGGACCAGAGAGAACTGCGAGAATCCATAATAAGAGCAGCAGAGAGCAGCGTGAGTATTGCCCTGGTAGCTATTATGAGATTATAGTGAGACAGGAGGGCAAAAGAAGAAAGGGGAGAGAGAGCGCAAGGATGGGTGCTAGAAAACAACCAGAAATGCAGCAACGTAGGGGAAGAAAGAACAGACGACCTCTAGTGGTCAGAGAATATAATGTGCAGATGGGAAACACAGGACTTTAATAAAAAAATTAAAAAATGGCAAAAGTATCGCGAGACACTACCATATATATGTAACATCAGGTAAGGTGGGAGGGTATTGGGGGTTGGGTAGGGAGCAGTCGCAAAGCGACTGCGGTTCTAGGGACTGCGGGGACCAGCCCTGTTCCTAGGTAGTGTGCAGTTAGTTAGTTTCTCCATACCTTGCTTTGTTTGGGCGGGGCTTCACCAGCAGTGCCCTAGTGACCTGGACCCTCGGAGGATCCCAGCAGACTGTGGAGAGAGAAGAGGTAGGAATTTATATCACGGTCAAAAGGGAAATTAGCATAGGTTAAGCTGTTCACATTTAGAAGCAAGATTAGACTGGCTTCCAGCACCAGGTAATGAAACCTATGACTTTAGCTTAAATGTCTTTTACTGTTAACTCTCAGAGTCATTAAAATATTGTGGTTCCCTAACTGAGGTACAGGTTTGAACACAGCCACTGAGAGTGTAGTATCTACCGGGGAAAGCGGCTGACGCAGTTCAGATTTAAAGTACCTCAGAAGAAGGCAGTCAGGGTTTATGTGCAAGGGGAAGCTACACATATAACTTAAAATTAAAAATCAAGGTTTAAGCATTCAAGTTACATTAAAAATAAGGCAACAACACAAGTAGTGGAATTTCATGAATTAAAGGTCCCTTGCCCTAAGACCTGGCAGCATAGAGCTGTGATTACATAGGAACAAGTTAAAGCACAAGTAAAACTGGATACAATCCACTTCACAAATTAAAGTGCACAGTCCATAAAGGCAGAATCAGTTAGGAAACAGAGAAAACAGCCTAGCAAAAAACTTATCTCCACTGTTGGGGCGACAAAAAAGCTAGCATAAATTCGAATTAGACATGGTGCCAAAAGGACTGCAGGGACCAGCTCTGTTCCTAGGTGGTGCGCAGTTAGTTTCTCCGTACCTTGCTTCATTTTGGGGGGGGAGGGCTTCACCAGCAGTGCCCTCACGACCTGGACCCTCATAAGATCCCAGCTGACTTGCTCCGTTTAGAGGCTTCACCAGCAGTGCCTCGCGACCTGGACCCTCAGAGGATCCAGCAGACTTGCTTCATTTCGGGGGGGGAGGGCTTCACCAGCAATGCCCTCGTGACCTGAACCCTCGGAGGATCCCAGCTGACTTGCTTCATTTTGGGGGGAGGGACTTCACCAGTAGTGCCCTCGCGGCCCAGACCCTCGGAGAATCCCAGCAGACTTGCTTCATTTCGGGGGGTTTCACCAGCAGTGCCCTCGCAACCTGGACCCTCAGAGGATCCCAGCAGACTTGCTTCATTTCGGGGGGGCATGGCTTCACCAGCAGTGCCCTCGCGACCTGGACCCTCGGAGAATCCCAGCAGACTTGCTTCATTTCGGGGGGGGGCTTCACCAGCAGTGCTCTCGCAACCTGGACCCTCAGAGGATCCCTGTAGACTTGCTTCATTTTAGGGGGAGATTCACCAGCAGTGCCCTTTCGACTTGGACCCTCGGAGGATCCCAGCAGACTTGCTTCGTTTTGGGGGGAGGCTTCACCAGCAGTGCCCTCGCGACCTGGACCCTTGGAGGATCCCAGCAGACTTGCTTCATTTTGGGGGGGCTTCACCAGCAGTGCCATTGCCACCTGGACCCTCGGAAAATCCCAGCAGACTTGCTTCATTTTGGGGGCTTCACCAGCAGTGCCCTCGCGACCTGGACCCTCGGAGGATCCCAGCAGACTTGCTTCATTTCTGGGGGAATCACCAGCAGTGCCCTCATGACCTGGACCTCGGAGGATCCCAGCAGACTTGCTTCATTCTGGGGGGCTTCACCAGCAGTGCCCTCATGACCTGGACCCTCAGAGAATCCCAGCAGACTTGCTTTGTTTGGGGAGCGGGGAATCACCAGCAGTGCCCTGCGACCTGGACCCTCGGAGGATCCCAGCAGACTTGCTTCATTTTGGGGGGCTTCACCAGCAGTGCCCTTGCGACCTGGACCCTCGGAGAATCCCAGCAGACTTGCTTCATTTTGGGGGCTTCACCAGCAGTGCCCTCGCGACCTGGACCCTCGGAGGATCCCAGCAGACTTGCTTCATTTCTGGGGGAGGGAATCACCAGCAGTGCCCTCGCGACCTGGACCTTCGGAGGATCCCAGCAGACTTGCTTCATTTCTGGGGGGGCTTCAGCAGCAGTGCCCTTGTGACCTGGACCCTCGGAGAATCCCAGCAGACTTGCTTCGTTTCGGGGGAGGGGGCTTCACCAGCAGTGCCCTCGTGACCTGGACCCTCTGAGGATCCCAGCAGACTTGCTTCGTTTCAGAGGGGGAATCACCAGCAGTGCCCTCATGACCTGGACCCTCGGAGGATCCCAGCAGACTTGCTTCGTTTCAGTGGGGAGGGCTTCACCAGCAGTGCCCGCAACTGGGACCCTCTGAGGATCCCAGCAGACTTGCTTCATTTCGGGGCTTCACCAGCAGTGCCCCGTGACCTGGACCTCGGAGAATCCCAGCAGACTTGCTTCGGCCGGGGGCTTCACCAGCAGTGCCCTCGTGACCTGGACCCTCGGAGGATCCCAGCAGGCTTGCTTAGTTTTGGGGGAGGGCTTCACCAACGGTGCCCTCGCAACTGGGACCCTCTGAGGATCCCAGCAGACTTGCTTATTTCGGGGGCTTCACCAGCAGTGCCCTCGTGACCTGGACCCTCGGAGAATCCCAGCAGACTTGCTTCGGCTGGGGGCTTCACCAGCAGTGCCCTCGTGACCTGGACCCTCGGAGGATCCCAGCAGGCTTGCTTAGTTTTGGGGGGGCTTCACCAGCAGTGCCCTCGCGACCTGGACCCTCGGAGGATCCCAGCAGACTTGCTTCGTTTCGGGGGGCGGGCTTTACCAGCAGTGCCCTCACAACCTGGATCCTCGGAGGATCCCAGCAGACCTGCTTCGTTTCAGAGTGGGGGAGGGCCTCACCAGCAGTGCCCTCATGATCTGGACCTTCGGAGGATCCCAGCAGACTTGCTTCACTTTGGGAGAGGGGGGCTTCACCAGCAGTGCCTTCATGACCTGGACCCTTTGAGGATCCCAGCAGATTTGCTTCATTTTGAGGGGGAGGGCTTGACCAGCAGTGTCCTCGCGACCTGGACCCTAGGAGGAACCCAACAGACTTGCTTCATTTCGGGGGGGTACTTCACCAGCAGTGCCCTCATGACCTGGACCCTCGGAGAATCCCAGCAGATTTGTTTCGTTTTGGGGAGGACTTCACCAGCAGTGCCCTCGCAACCTGGACCCTCAGAGGTTCCCAGCAGATTTGTTTCATTTTTGGGGTTGGAGGTCTTCACCAGCAGTGCCCTTGCAACCTGGACCCTCGGAGATCCCAGCAGACTTGCTTCGTTTTGGGGGGGGCTTCACCAGCAGTGCCCTCATGACCTGCACCCTCGGAGGATCCTAGCAAACTTGCTTCATTTCGGGGGGGCTTCACCAGCAGTGCCCTCGCGACCTGGACCCTCGGAGGATCCCAGCAGACTTGCTTTGTTTCGGGAAGGGGGCTTCACCAGCAGTGCCCTCAAGACCTGGACCCTCGTAGGATCCCAGCAGACAGAAATGAAAATGTTCTCCCCCACACTAAATTAGTAGGTGAAACCCATTTTTTTAAAGCTGCAAAACCAAGTATAGTATGAACAGTAATAAAATGCACAAATTATAATCCATAAAAATAAATTATTCAGAGGAAATTAAATGGGTATTCCTATCAAACACTAAATAAAGCTGGGAAAGGCAGAATCTACTTGGAGCCCATAATGAAAACATATGCACCAAATTGGAGGATAAAGCTCCCCTCCACCCTCTCAGCCAGAGAGTAGGAATCTGTGTAGGTTCTCATTTGTTTCCCAAAGCTACCAAATAAAAAAATGCAGTCAGTGGTATAACATCCTAAAAGTGGAACAAAACGTAATCCCAACCAGAAAGGTTATAAGCAATCCATAATCCAATTTGCAAAAGCAATCGTGTGTCTAGTTCATAATATTTCACACGAATCATAAGATGATATGATAAATCATGGCACATGTTGTTACTTACTTCATCCCATGTCAAGGCATGCAGGGAAGTAAAACTACCTGTTTGAGGTGTTCCTGTTTGTGGTTTGAAAGCTCAGCTGCACAGACCCACCATGCTTGAATCACCTTTTACTCAGAAGTGGGGAGTATCGCAGGCTATTCCCACTGTTTATCATTTCAAGGCAACACTGGATCTCTGGGCTCCTGGTAACTTCCATAGCTCAAGGGATCCAAAAGTTACTCCCCCACAGATCCTGGAATACCTAAGTGGGGAACAAAGATGTTTCCTGAGACTTTATTCATAGTATAGCTGATTCTACCCTATGAAACAATTGTATTTCGGTAAGTTCTATTTGTTGAATAGACAGTTGGCATCTCACAATCCATATGTAATATTTAAAACATGTCAACATAACCCATATGGTCTGAGTGTTATATACAGCCCACATCCTAGGGAAAGTACCCCAAAACAATATGTCATGGGTCATAACCTGAAAGGGTGAATTACCCCATTTTTTGATGTACTAAAAGCCAAAAAAGTATGAATAAAGGAGCAAGTGAAAAACAAATGGTCCACAGTTTCAACAGTAGCTATGTAGGAGCATCTAGGGCAGTATCGTTCTTCAATTCCTTTGTCTTTAAGGTTTCCCTTGACGTTTAGTTTCCCAAAAACAGACAGCCAAGTGACATCCCACATCAGTGGAGGTAGGTGAGAACATGTGAGCATTTTCCCAGTACTTTCTCTATCAGATCTAGGTCTGTTGGAAAAAGGAGTAGATTCTTAAAAAAAAAATCCTGTAATGTGGGCATAAAGTTGTTTTCTAGGGAAGGATAAAAAACAGTCTTTTGTTAATAGCCACAGTTTAATTTTCCCAACACAAGAAATAAAATGGGCCGAAAGAGCCTAAAGAAATCTCTGTTTGGGAATCTCTCCATGTAAAGGTCAAACCTGCAATGCGGGGTTTATGCCATCCCTGAACCATGGTATCCCTAGCTTATCCTTGCTTAATAAAATGGGTTGAAGATTGGTGTGACGTAGACAGCCAGTTCTAAAGTGCTGTATCATATTTTTTTTATATAAAATGTATTAATGACCGTCTGTGGTAAAAAATCAAATGCTCTAGGAATGACCTCACTCATCCCTCCCTACTCCTCAGATTTCAGCTGACAGATGCAGGCCTAGAGAAATGCTGACAGCATGTATCACAAACATTCAGTTTTTAGAGACAATGTGTTACCTGGAAGACTTAATCAAGGATCCTGTTTCTCTGAGTTAATTACAGAGTTGTTTAAGTTAACTTTGTTAAGAGGGAAATCATGACAAAGGTTTATGACGTTGAAGAGAAAACACAGGTTATTACACAGAGGTGAGAGGTTGTAAATGCTCATATGAAGCCTATGTGATGAGGATGCAGCATGAATCAAAAGAGGTGTCATGGAAAATGAGTTATGCTAAGGTTTCAGAATTAGTACTTTGAAATTACATCCTGTGGTTGTATAGAAATATATATTTTTTAGATATTTTGACAGGGAGGAGCTAGATGACCTCATGCAAAATAGGTGGGCAAAACCAGCTTTTAAAGATTATTCTGTTTCACTACAGACACACTTTTATCTGACGCTGACCAAGAAAACATCTAAGCACTGAAAACAGGTGTTTAGAAAGCTAGATAAAATCGAAATATTGTTGTAGGAGTTTCACTCTGTTTTGTTTACAGATATGTATGCCTTGTGATATAAAAGTTCTGTATTGTATGTTTGACGTATTATTATATATTTTAGTAAAATCTCTAATTTTAGAGCATACCTGGTCTGTCTTTGAATTGCTTTCTTTTGCTCAGATATATTTATGGTTATAGCAGACAGCAGACATAAGCTTGTATGGTGGTACCAAACTAGAAAGAGAGGCATTTTAAAATCTGAGGTCTTTATTAAAGTTTTGAAGGGTTCATCTCTGAATACCTGGTTAGTTGCCCGTAGGCAAAGATATCTGGCCCCCCGAAGACAGATATATCTGAGCCTGTGCATTGGGTATGCTAGCAAGAGGTTAACAGTTCGAATCTCTCCAGAACTTGAGAGCAAAGGTTGATCCGAACTCACAAAAACAGACAAAAGGGTTACCTTGTCTGTTACACTGTTCATAAGATTGCGCTCAGAGGTTGGCACTTTGGGAGTAGAGGGCCTGACCTGCTGAGTGAATCTGTGACAGATTGATTGGCAGCGGTGGCAGTTAGCCCAGACAGAGGAGGAGAAGGATCTGGGTGTGCTCATTACAGGGTCAATGAACAACTCGGCACAATGTAGGAAGGCAGCTGCAAAGGCCAACAAAATGCTGGGTTGTATTGCAAGGGGTATATCCTCGAGGAGGGAGGAGGTGATTCTGCCACTGTATAGGTCATTAGTTAGACCACACCTGGAGTACTGCGTGCAGTACTGGTGTCCGGTATCTGAAGAGGGACATTAAGTTACTGGAGGGGGTGCAGCAGAGCGACAAAGATGATCAAGGGGCTGGGGACTTATCACAAGAGAGGAGGTTGAAGGAGTTAACATGTACTCACTGGAGGAGAGGAGAGACAGGGGTGACATGATTGAAACCTTTAAATACATGAAAGGAATAAACAAAACGGGTACAGAGGGGCTGTTCAAAGTAAGGGAGGGAAGGGCCACCAGGGGCCATGATGAGATTGGAGCGAGGAAGGTTCAGAAGGGAGATGAGGAGACACTTTTTTACAGAGAGGGTGGTGGCTGGGTGGAATGCGTTACCTGCTGAAGTGGTATGCAGTAGAACAGTGGACTGCTTCAAACAAGGATGGGACAGGACAAGGGGGAGGGTTAATGAAGGGGAAGGGTGGAAGGGAGGGGCAGCTGCAGAATAAGGGGTGCTAGCTGCACATTCGAGCAGACTTGATAGACCTCTAGGCCTTTATCTGCTGGCAAATTTCGTATGTTCGTATTTTGGTATCACAAGCTTTATTGTTCTGTGTCAGCTGAAACTGTAAGCTCTCTTGCAAAGAAAGAAAAAGACAGAGTTTTATTTTAAAAAGGAAACAGAACTATATATCTCTTGGTGTACAGTCAAGTTCCTACCTATTTTTTTTTCTAAAGTGCAAAGTCAGAGTAGCTGTAATCAGGGAAGAAGAAAATGGCTTCCGACTACAGCAGGCACACTGTAGATTACTTGAAGCAGTTGTGCGGGGACAGGGGAGTCCTGTTCGAGGTGACAGCCAAAAAGCAGAACCTCATAGAGGCCCTAATGGTAGCAGATACCCAGAGAAGCGAGTCACCGACCGTGACTGAAAAGGACAGCAGGGCCACTGTCGGTGAAGGGCTACAGCAGCAGGGAATGGCCACCAGTATCCTGAATCCAGAGGTACTCCAACTGCAAATTGAGTTGCGCAGGATGGAGTTGGAGTCACAGTAGAGGAGAGAGCGAGAGGTGGACCGGGAGGCGAATCGAGAACGTAGAGAGGCAGCGACAAACAGAGGGAGGCAGACTGGAGAGTGCAGCACCAGCGAGCTGCAGAGGAGAAGAGGGAGGAGCGCCAGAGGCAACATGAGCTGGAGAAGATGCGATTCCAACCTGCGGCATTAGAGCAGGTAAGTGGTTTGGGTTTAACTGGGACTGCAGGACTGGGTTATAAATTGAACTCCAAATTAATAGCTGAGTTTAAGAAAGAGGAGGACATGGACACCTTTTTAAATTCTTTTGAAAAAGTTTGTATTCAGGCTAAAATTCCTAGAGAGTCCTGGAGCTTCTAGCTATCCCCACTACTTACCAGGAAAGCTCGTGATACATTGGGTCAAAAGGACAATGAAGACAGCAATGATTACAGCAAGTTAAATGCTGCACTGTTAAAAAAGTTTGAATTAACTGCTGAATCATGCAGAGCTAAATTCCGTAAGCTCAGGAGAAGCCCTGATATGAGCTACGATGAGCTAGCCATGAAACAACATCAGTTTTTAAAACGTTGGTGGGAAGGAAATGAGGCAAATTCTGTTGATAAAATTGAAAATGTGATTTTATTAGAACAATTTTATTGGACATGCCCAGCAGAGCTAAAAACCTGGCTAGAGGACTGAGATCCAAAAACAGAGCAAGAGGCTGCTGAACTCTCGGATCACTATGCCAAGAGCAGACCTGCTCTGAGAATGAATGGGGCAGGCTTGGCAGTGCAGAAAGGGAAAAGCGCACCTTCAGGGCAGCTAAAACCCTCACTGCCTCCACTGAAACCAGTTAGCCCAGGTTTCAAAGAAAAGATTTCTCTGAAGTAAGAAATGCCTGTTGGTTGTGTAAAGAAACTGGGCATATTGCCAGACAGTGCCCCAAAAAGGCAAGCCATAATACACAACAGGGTGCTAGAAAAGAAGTGGGTTGTTTGTGTGTCCCTGGAAGCATGCCAGTGAAAATTAGGGAACACATGCACCCAGTCATGGTGAATGGGGTACAGACACAGGGGTTAAGGGACACAGGGGCATCCCTGACATTGATAAAGTGGGATCTGGTACAACCTGGTCAGTTTATACCCAATAAATACGTAACTGTACAAGGGTTTAATTGCGATCATGAATAAAGTGGGGAAGGGGGGGCTGAGAGGGCATAGTGGAGGTAACCATAAGGATGATGGCGGTGTTAGGTTCTGTTACTGGGAGACTCGATGATTAAGGGTATCCATTGGGAGGGACAGGGGTGGATGCCAGCCAGGTGAAGGTAGTGAGTATCTCTGGGCTGACAGTGCACAGAGCAAAGTTCATGGTGTATGAAATGGTTAGGGATTGTGGAGGGAAACCGGATTTCCTGGTGCATTTGGGAACTAATGATCTAGAGGGAAATAGCATTTTGGAAATCCAAGCAAGGTTCCAAGAACTTGCCAGAGTCTGTCGGGATAATGGATGCAACATTTCCTTTTCGGAGATATTGCCAGTACCAAAGGCCTCAGTGGAGAAAAAAAATGAAGCTCACAGAGGTTAATGACTGGCTCAGGAAGGGTGAAGAGAATGGGTTGGGGTGTTAGGAACTGGAATGGCGTTTGGGAGGATAAGGGACTATATGCCAAGGACAGGTTTCATCTTGCCCCATTAGGAAGGAAGTCCTTAAACAGGGGATGGCTGACTACATACAAGAAAGGTGGGGTTTAAACTTGTAGGGGGGAAGGGATAAGGAGGGGCTGACTGGAAGCCTCCCTCCAGATGAGGGGAGTAGCCTTCAAGCCCAAGGGGGGAGGGGGGAAACAGACTGGCGGTGGAGGTTTCAGGAGGAGCAGGGGGAGGATGGAAGGATAAGGAATCTGGGCGGGGTTCGACGAGGAGGATCAGGGATAAGGGGTGGGGGTTAGTGTTAGTAAATGCCAGGAGCTTGGGAAATAAGTTGCCAGAGTTCCAGGCCATGCTGTTCGAGGGGGGAGTGGATGTGGCGGCAGTCACGGAAACGTGGGCCAACAAAAACCATGACTGGGACCTAAATGTACGGGGTACACTATGCTTAGGAAGGAGAGAAAGGAGGGCAGAGGGGGTGGAGTGGCTATGTTCATTAGAGATGACATAGAAATTGCTATGGTAGAAGAGGCAGAGGGAAACGTGGAGGCCTTATGGGTCACCTTACGATCCCCAGCAGGAGATAAGGTCAAGCTGGGAGTAGCATATAGGCACCCCGGGATGAGTGATGTTCTAGAGGATGGTTTGCTGGACAACATCATTGCCCAGTGTGGTCCAAAAGGGGAAGGAGTGGTGTTGATGGGGGACCTTAATATGCCAGGTACAAACTGGGGAACCATGTCCTCTAAGGTGGCCAAGGAGCAGAGGCTGCTGGATGGCTTTCCAGGATGTGTTCTTAACACAGCATGTGATGGAGCCCACAAGGAGGGGCATGTCCTGGATGTGGTTCTGGCAGATGGGGATCTGTAAGGGACATGGTTGTACAGGATCCCTGACTGGGAGTGACCACAATACTGTCTGGTTTCAAATAAGCATTGGGGGAGTAGGGGTGAGATCTAGGACACTGGCAGTGGACTCAGGGGGCAGACTTTATAGGCATGGGAATATTCTCAAGGATCACTTGAAGGGATTACCTCAATGACAAGTGTGAAAGGAGATGGGAGGTCATAAACTGGGACTTCATGAGGCAGTCAGGATCTGCGCTAAGTTGAAGCGTAAGGGAGCAAGGTCACATAAACCATGCTGGTGGTCCAGTGAGGTCCAGGTAGCAGTCAGAAAAGAAGGCACAAAAATATAAAAACAAGAGGGATAGGGATAAGGAAATGTACCAGCTTGCATCTAGAAAAGTCACCCGTATGGTGAGGGAGCAAAGTCCAGTAAAGAGCAACGGCTGGCACAGGGGATACATGGAGGGAAAAGGGGTCCTTCCGTACATTGGGGAGCGGAGAAAAACTAAGGGCCATCTCAGCAGATTGAGATCAGAAGGAGGGTGGGTGGAAGAGGCGAGGACCAGGCAGAGGTATTTAACGAGTACTTGCCTCTGTGCTCACTAGGGAGGGGGGGATATCTACAAAGCAAGGCACAAAGGGGATAGAAGCGGCAGGGAGTGGGATCAGGAGCAACAGAAATGGAGCAAAAGGAGGGAAAGGTACCCAGGGTGTCACATCTGGATAAGGATAAAAGACCAGTAAGGTGGAGGGGCGGATGATGCCATCCCCGCCAAAGGGTGTGGTTTGCCCTCAAGGCCCTAAAGAAAGACAAATCTCCTGGGCGGATGGCATTCATCCGAGAGTACTATGGGAATTGGCGGACATACTGGCTGCACCTGGCGGAGCTTTTCAGCAGGTCACTTGAGACAGGAGGGTACCTAGGGATTGGCGAGAGGCACATGGTACCAATCCATGAAGGGGGTCGAGGAAGTACCAGGTAACTATAGACCCATCAGTTTAACCTCGGTGGTGGGAAAATTAATGGAGAGTATACTAAAGGGAACGATTGGGGTTTACTTAGAGGAGGTGGAGGTCTGGATAGTCGGCAGCATGGGTTTGTGCCAGGTAGATCATGTCAAACCAACCTTGTGGAGTTCTATGAATGGGTAACATCAGAACTGGACAGGGGTAAGCCTGTGGATGTATTATTCTTGACTTCAGCAAGGGTGTTTGACTCTGTCCCCACAATGGTCTGGTGGAGAAACTGATGGGGTTAGGAGTAGGCCCTTTGATGGTCAGATGGATTGAAAACTGGATAGCTGGACGCACTCAGAGAGTAGTGGTCTGTGGGGAGCTCTCGAACCCTACAGAGGTTGGTAGTGGGTACCACAGGGCTCGGTCCTGGGTCCAACCTGTTTAATGCATACATATCGGACATCAGGGATGGTATAGGGTGTGAAATGAGTCTCTTCAACGGATGACTCCAAGATGGGAGCAGTAGTTGCGGGAGAAGAGGGGAGGTTGGCCCTGCAAGGGGACCTGGACACCCTGGAAAGCTGGGCTCACACATGGAAATTAAATTTCAATATCACCAAGTGTAAGGTGTTGCATCTTGGTTGGGGAAACCCTAAACACAGGTACACCCTGGGAGGGGAGGCGCTGGAAGCCTCAACAGGGGAAAAAGACCTAGGGGTCATGGTGGATATATGTATGAATAACTCTGAGCAGTGCAGGAGAGCAGCTAGCAAGGCAAACAGGATGTTGGGATGCATCATAAGGGGGATCACCTCTAGGAGCAAGGAAGTGATTCTGCCGCTGTACAATGGACTGGTTAGATCACACTTGAGTACTGTGTACAGTACTGAGACCACACTTGAAGAGGGACATACAGCTCCTGGAGAGGGTACAGAGGAGGGCAACAAAGATGATCACGAGGGCTAGGGTTTGACTTACGAGGACAGACTTGAGGAGCTCTGCCTGTTTTCATTGGAGGAGAGGAGAGACAGGGGACATGATTGAGGTCTTGGCACCTCAAGGGAATAGAGTAAACATGGAGGGATCTTTAGACTAAAGCAGGGAGGCATCACCAGAGGGCATGGTTTGAAGTTGGAAGGTGGAAGGGTGAGGGGGAAGAGGAGGAGGTTTTCACTGAGAGGGTGGTGGACCCTTGGAATGCTCTGCCTGGTGAGCTGGTTCAGAGATCCACAGTGAGGGCTTTAAGAGAGGGTGGGACAGACACAGAAAGTGGATGTATCAGATGATGGCCTGTCCTGGGGGGGGGGATGGATGATAGGGGTTTCTGGAGCACAAGGGATGGGAGGGTCTCGGCACCCAACTAAGGATCTAGGTTCGAGCAGACTCGATAGACCATAAGGCCTAATCTGCTGGCAAATAGTATGTTAGTATGTTTACTGGTGAAGAGAAAACATTGCCACTCGCTAGTGTTCTCCTGGACTGGGGTGAAACGGAGAACTGTGCAGCAGGTGGCTGTAGCCAACACATTAGCAGTGGATGTGATCCTGGGTTACAATCTCCAGCAGGGGGTGGTATGTGCAGTTACCCGTAGCCAAGTGGCAAGGGAAAATAATAGTTCCCTGAACCCCACAGAAACCACTGTGGAAACCACTGAGAGGCTGGTTCCACAGCCTGTGTCTCCAGATGGGGAGACTGATAAAAAGGGGGTAGACATTTCCCCAGTAGCAAATAACCACACAACTACAGAGGGTTACTCCGAAGAGTGAGGGGTGACCCCTTGTCAGAGGGTTAGGATTGACAGTGATCCTGAGAGCCCTGATGCTAGTGCTAGGGATCCTAGTTTACCAAAGGAAGGGGACCTGTCCCATGCCTTGAGACTGTGTGAGGGGTTTGCAGCTGCTCAGAGGGGTGATCCTAGTTTAGAGAAGCTGAGGGCTTGGGCAGACTTGGAGGGCACACAGGGAGGTGACGGCAGACATAAGGTTTATTGGATGGACTTATGTATACTCAGGCAGTATAGACAGAGGGAGGCATGCTAGGCAGGCAGCTTGTTGTTCCCCAGGGGTATCGTGAACAGTTGCTCAAGATTGCACATGATATTCCCTTATCTGGTCATCTGGGAATCGCACGCACAAGGCAGCGGTTGGCCCAGAAGTTCTACTGGCCTAACTTCACCGAGCAGGTGAAGGAGTATTGCAGGTCTTGTCACCGGTGCCAAGAAATAGGGAAGGCGGGCAAGAAAACCCAACCCGCCCTGATCCCCTTGCCCATAGTGGAGGAGCCATTCCAGAGGGTGGGAATGGATATTGTGGGGCCTTTAAATACTCCCAGCTCCTCAGGGAAAAGATTCATCCTGACCGTGGTGGATTATGCCACCCAGTACCCAGAGGCAGTCGCCCTATCCCCTCTGAGGACAGACAAAGTGGCAGATGCCTTACTTGGGATTTTCTCCATCTTGGGTTTCCGCAGGGGGTAATCACTGATCGAGGGGGTTCCTTCATATCGGATCTGATGAAATGTTTATGGGAGAAGTGTGGGGTGGTGCAGAGATGCATGACACCATATCACCCACAAGCCAATGGGCTTGTAGAGCGATTCAATGGTACCCTAAAGTCAAAGCTCCGGGCGTTTGCTGAACAGCATGGGAGGGACTGGGAAAAATACCTTCCCCACCTGTTGTTTGCATACAGGGAGGTGCCCCAAGAGTCGACAGGATTTTCCCCCTTTGAACTCTTATATGGACGCCGGGTACGTAGGCTCCTAGATTTGATCCGGGAGGACTGGGAAGGCAAGCACGCCACCCAAGGAACTCTCATTGTGGATTATGTCCTTAGGTTTAGGGAAAGGCTGAAGGAGCTTTTGGGGACAGCCCAGAGCAACCTGGCAGCTGCTCAACAGAAACAAAAGGTGTGGTATGACCGCAGAGCCAGAGCTCGCTCATACATGGTGGGTCAGGAAGTCATGGTCCTTATTCCGGTCCGGAAAGACAAGCTGCAAGTTGAGTGGGCAGGACCGTACAAAGTGGTTAGGAAGGTAAATGACGTGAACTACATTGTGAAGTTACCTGACCGTAGACAGACTGAAAGGATGTACCATGTCAACATGATGAAGCCATATGCAAATAGGGCTGACATGGTGTTTGCTGTATGTAGTCATGGGGAGGGGACAGACTAAGGAGACCCCCTTCTGGATTTGCTGGAGGAAAGTAAGCGTGAGTCCTCTGTGGAGGCAGTAAAATTGTCTCCCCAGCTGAACCCGGACCAGGTCCAGACAGTAAGGGAGGTTTTAGCAGACTTTGCCCCCTTCTTTAGCACCAAGCCTGGACTAACCCCCTTAGCAACACACGATGTGAAGACAGGGACACAGACCCCCATACGGCGGACAGCATATCAGGTGTCAGAGGCTGTCCAAAAGGACATTAGGAGGGAAGTGGAGGAGATGCTGGATTTAGGGGTAATCCAGAGATCCCACAGCCCCTGGGCCTCACCCATAGTCCTTGTACCTAAGCCAGATGGCTCAACTCATTTCTGTGTGGACTATCGTGGACTAAATGCAGTCACGAAGTCTGACGCCCACCCGATGCCCTGGATGGACGAACTCCTGGACCAGTTGGGAGGGGCGACCTACTTTACGACCATTGACCTGACCAAGGGGTATTGGCAGGTAGAATTGACACAGAGCTAGGGAGAGGTCGGCCTTCATCACTCCAATAGGCTTATTTGAGTTTATAGTAATGCCTCTCGGAAGGAAGAACGCCCCAGCCACTTTCCAAAGGTTGGTGAACAGGTGTTGAATGGAGCTGAGGAGTACGCTGTAGCATACCTGGATGACATTGCCATCTTCAGTACCAGCTGGGAGGGACACCTTTCACACCTTAGGGAAGTGCTGGGCAGGACACAGAGGATCGGGCTCACTGTCAAAGCCGAGAAGTGCCAGGAGGCCATGGGAGAAGTGGCATACCTCGGGCATGTGGTAGGCTGGGGACAGCTCCGTCCTAACCAAATAAAGATAGAGGTTATCCAGGCATGGCCCAGACCAGAAACCCAGAAGCAGGTCAGGAGCTTTCTAGGGACAGCAGGATACTACAGAAAATTTGTACCCAATTACAGTGCCCTGGCTGCTCCTCTGTCTGACCTGACAAAGAAAAAGATGCCAAAGAAAATTACCTGGGGCCCAGCCTGTGAGGAAGCCTTTACCAGACTGAAGGAGGCACTGTGCAGTGATCCTGTTTTGACAAGTCCAGACTACAGCAAAACCTTTATAGTTCATACGGATGCCTCAGACGTGTGTATTGGGGCAGTACTTAGCCAGACGTCTAGCCAAAGGACAGATCACCCGGTAGTGTACCTAAGCCGGAAGCTGCTTCCCAGTGAGCAAGTGTACTCCACGGTGGAAAAGAGTGCCTTGCCATAGTGTGGGCCCTGAAGAAATTAGAGCCATACTTGTATGGGCAGCATTTTGTGGTGCAGACTGACCACAACCCCCTGGTTTGGCTGACGCAGATGGGGAAAAACAATTGGAGACTACTAAGATGGAGTATTGCTTTACAAGGGTATGATCTAAAAATCGTACATAGGGCTGGAGCAAAGAACAGGAACTCAGATGGGCTGTCCAGGGTCTATGAGGAGTGAACTGATTTGGGAAGCTCATTCCATGTAGGGGATAGATCCCCCAAATTCAGTCTAGGTGGGGAGGAGTTTGGCATAGACAGCCAGTTCTAAAGTGCTGTATCATATTTTTTTTATATAAAATGTATTAACGACTGTCTCTGCTGTAAAATCAAATGCTCTAGGAATGATCTTACTCATCTCCCTTCCCCCCCAGATTTCAGCTGACAGATGCAGGCCTAGAGAAATGCTGACAGCATGTATCACACACTCAGTTTTTAGAGACAGTGTGTTACATGGAAGACTTTAATCAATGATCCTGTTTCTCTGAGTTAATTACAGAATTGTTTAAGTTAACTTTGTTAATAGGGAAATCATAAAAAAGGTTTATGACGTTGAAGAGAATACCCAGGTTATTACACAGAGGTGAGAGGTTGTAAATGCTCATATGAAGCCAGTGTGAGAAGGATGCAGCATGAATCAAAAGAGGTGTCATTGAAATTGAGTTATGTTAAGGTTGCAGAATTAATACTTTGAAATTGCATCCTGTGGTTGTATAGAAATATATATTTTTTAGATATTTTGACAGGGAGGAGCTAGATGACCTCATGCAAAAGAAGTGGGCAAAACCAGCTTTTAAAGATTATTCTGTTTCACTACAGACACGCTTTTGTCTGACGCTGACCAAGAAAATATCTGAGCACTGAAAACAGGTATTTAGAAAGCTAGACAAAATCTAAATATTGTTGTAGGAATTTCACTGTTTTAAACCTTGCTTTGTTTAAAGATATGTATGTCTTGTGATATAAAAGTTCTGCATTGTATGTTTGACGTATTATTATATATTTTAGTAAAAACTCTAATTTTAGAGCATACCTGGTCTGTCTTTGAATTGCTTTCTTTCGCTCAGAAATATTTATGGTTATAGCAGACAGCAGACATAAGCTTGTATGGTAGTACCAAACTGGAAAGAGAAGCATTTTAAAATCTGAGGTCTTTATTAAAGTTTTAAAGGGTTCATCTCTGAATACCTGGTTAGGTGCCCGTAGGCAAAGATATCTGGCCCTGAAGACATATATATCTGAGCCTGTGCATTGGGTATTCTAGCAAGAGGTGAACAGTTTGAATCTCTCCAGAACTTGAGAGCAAAGGTTGATCCGAACTCACAAAAACAGACAAGAGGGTTACCTTGTCTGTTACACCATTCACAAGACTGCACTCAGAGGTTGGCACTTTGGGAGTAGAGGGACTGACCTGCTGAGTGAATCTGTGATAACTGGTAGTTGTAAACATTGTAAAAAAAAAAAGATGACAGGGTTAACCATTTTAAGACCCCCATGAGCTTTATTTGAAAACAAAATCCCACGTTTAATCAGGTTCAACTGGCTACCTCAAATACAGGAAAAGAAACAACTATATAGTTTGGTCTCTAATTGTTTAGGAAGGGAATATATGACACTAATGTGTAAGAACAAGGAAAGTAAGAAGGTTTTTACTATATATACTCATTTTGTTTTGGTCATTTTCCATTTATTCCGTAGATTAACCATGGCTTGTGCTATTTGAAGTTTAATTTGCCAATTCAACAGGGCCATATCTCCCTTTCCAAAGGTCACTCTAAGAATATTAGAAGGGTCCTTCATAACGGGAATGCCAGTGATGTGATCTGCTGGAGTTTGCCCAGCTTCAGTGAGTAAACATTTGCCGTTTTGAAGATTTATTAATGGAATCTGTACACAGCGAAAATTGGGGCAAAATTTGTCCAGCATGTGTACAAGAAGTGAGATCTGACAAAAGAAGGCACAGATCGTCTGCATAAGCAATGGTTCTGATTTCAGGGTCCATGCTGGAAAAGGACATATCCATCTCCTGGTTAAGTCTGCGGATTAATGGGCCCAAGGAAAAGATGTATAGTAGCAGGCTAAGGGGGTAGCCCTGCCACAAACCTCTTTGAACTTTTATTCCTTTCCCAGTCCAGCCACTACAGTATGGTTTGACAATGGTATTTTTATAGCCCATTTGTAACCACCCAATAAATCTGTGGGGAATACCATATTTGTTCAACCATTTCCAGAGGTAACTATGAAGAACTTTATCAAAGGCCTTGCTTTGATCCAGGGCTAAAAGGAAACCAGACAGTTCCCCCATTTGTCCTCTATCCCAAATTTCTCTAAGGAGTATCAGATTATCATACATAGATCTCCCTGGAATGCTACATGTTTGGGAAGGGTGAATAAGGTCACCAACTACTAAAGCCAGTCTATTTGCCAGTAAGCTGGATAAAATCTTAAGGACAGTGTTAAGTAGGGATATTGGTCTCCAGTTTGTAAGTAAGGACCTATCTCCGGATTTAAAGAGTAACATTACCAATCCCTCCCACATGCTGGAGGGTAGACTATTGTTAGCTAGCATAGTATTAAAAATAATCACAAACTCCTCCAACAAGATATCAGCAATGTATTTATACATCTCATTAGGATTACCATTGGGACCAGGGACTGAACTCACTCTCATAGAATTAATAACTCCTAAGAGTTCTGTACTAGTGAGTGGTTGTCTCTGTGACAACCCACCTCTCCCTCTGTGCTGAAACAGCTTTTAGAGAGGTGTCTGTCCTCGGGTATTTGCTGCCACCAGCTGGACTGTCTCCAGTGCCAACCTTCAAGCTTACAAACTTGAATAATCAAGCGTGCAATTGCACAAGGTATAGTCTGGTAGTGTGTCTCTCTGTGGTGAATGCTACACAGAGTTTACCTCATTCAGTGGAAACCAAATATTGCCTTAGAAAAATGACTTCAGAGTCACAACTGTTGAGCAAATAAATAGCTTTTTACTTAACAGAAAGTGCACTGAGCATTTACAGGATATATATTTACAACACGAGAATAACACTGATACAGGAAAAGTAAACAAATGTTTTTAAATAACAGATGGCAAAAGAAGAAGACTATTACTGAAATATGCTAGTACTAACTTACCCTTTCCTGTCCTTACAAGAGACACTGTGCCATATGCTAACTGCCAGCTCCCACGGACATAGCTACAAAGGTAGGCACCAAACTTATGTTTCCCCTTCCTGCTTCCCAAAGCAAGAAAGATCTTCATTGTCTTTCAGCCTCTTATATATTCTCCTGGGAATAGGTAATGCCTATTCCCCCTTTGAATACACCAACCATCTAACATGTATGTATTTAATTGTCCCAATCAGACTGAACACATATCAGTGACCAATTATATTCCCTTTTAAACCTTCAGTTTATATTTGAATGACCCAATCCGTTCAAACTGCCCTGTGTATGTGTCTGCAGGTCTGTGTGCGTGTGGAGATGTCCACTCAAGATTTATGACCCAGCTCTTATCTAGCAGCTAGGGAGGACTGCAAATTCCATAAGCTGGATGCTGCTGGACAGTGGATTTTAGCCTCTGTGTGTTTTTTTCCCAAACTGCTAAAAAAAAACAGCTAGATAATCCAAACCATTAACTCTTTCCTTCCCATTTCTGTCACAGTCTCATCAGTGTTTGATGAGAGGGGGATAAGTGTGGTAACTCACAGCTCTGTAGCCATTGGTCGATCAGACCAGATTCATGTTGGGGATCCTGTAACATATGCCTAAAATGGAGATCAAGCTCTGAAAAGATATCTGACCTCTGTGTAACCAACCTACCATCTGCTGTTGTGACCGTGAAGAAATGTTTTGCACGGTGTTGTGCTAGACCAAATTGAAAAGGGTTGGTGAAATCCTGTTTACCATGTGCCTCGAAATGCTGTTCGGCTTCTAGAGATTTGTATCTATTATATTGAATGTCTGTCATTTTTTGTTTGACCAAAGAAATCTGATCTGACAAATCAAGATGAGACTGATTCTGAGTGGACGTCAGGGCTTGTAATTCTGCCCTGTATAATTTGTATTGGTCAGTTTTATGTTTGCCAATGCATTTACTAATCAGTTTGAAATAAGATTGAATGTCCCTTTGTCTCTTCCCACCAAGATTAGAAGTCATCATATAAAAAGCTGGCTGAATTTCTAGCATGCAAAAGACCCAGAAAGCCATCATAAATTAGGGGATTGGTGAGCAAGGTAAGGTTCATCCTCCAATACCCTGGCCCTTTCCCCAGTTTCTCAAAATTTGACACCGTGAGATGTAACAAGGCATGATATAAAGAGGGTAAGGGTAATGTCTGTTGTTAGAATATTGTCTAAGTTTTGAGAAATAAATGAGTAGTCAATCATAGTAGCATGTGAACCCCTAAAGTATGTTTTTGGTGGGGTGAGGCCAGGACTATCAAAGGCATCAATCAAGCTACTGCTGGTCAGAAGGGTATTTAGACAAGAGACGTCACAAAAGACCTTGTCCGTCCTTGACCCCCTATCAGATTTGTATGTACTGCAATTCAAATCCCCACCCAACAGGTCATATCCAGAAGTAAAAATCTATGGCTGGATGGCCTGAAACAATTCTACTCTGGCTTTTTTTTGACTGAGGAGCATACACATTTATGCATCTGAAATCAGCTTCATGTAACTGAATCTCCAACAAAAAGGCCCTGTCTGGGACGGTATCCGCTTGGTGGATTACATTAATGTCTATATTTTTCAAACATATCCCCACCCCACTACAAACATCCTCCCCCATAGGCCAGAAGGTATCCCCCTTAAGCCATGCTGAACTAACAGAACACACATCTTCAATGGAGTGCAATCTAGTATCCCGTAAAAAAACAGTATCATGACAAAAGGAGTTAAACTGTGCATAGGTTACCACTCTTTTGCATTCAGATTGAATGCTGTTAGTGTTCAAGGAGGCTACAGCAATACTGTAGAGTGGAGCAGACCCAAAAGCAGTTTATCAGCATTTTTTCCGAACCCATGCTCTAGCTCCCATCTGTCTAGCCTGAAGCTTAGGGTCAGGATCCTTGGTAGGAAGTTCCCCCTCTAATCCCCCATCAGTTTGAGATGAATGATTCAGTACCAAGGTCTCCATCTTCCATAGGTAAAGCATCATAGTTATTCTGTGTAAGGATAGGGCCCTCAATCCTGGGACCCTTATCCGTG
This sequence comes from Neoceratodus forsteri, assembly GCA_016271365.2. Taxonomy (NCBI): domain Eukaryota; kingdom Metazoa; phylum Chordata; order Ceratodontiformes; family Ceratodontidae; genus Neoceratodus; species Neoceratodus forsteri. The sequence goes on along the minus strand of CM057457.1, from coordinate 375,334,090 downwards.
TTTTTCCTTCTGGTACTGCCACATCTCTTTACCACTTGGAATGGATCTGCTTTAGGAAGTGGGGAAGGGGGCATAGTCCTGATGGAAGCCTCATCTGGGGCCACAGATGGTAATTCTGGAAGTTCAGACTCTGATAAATTATGCTAAGGGTGTGGAGGGGCTGGCAGAGGTACTGGTATGGGGACTTGTACTGGGGTATCTGAACCAGCAGCCACCTCCAGTGGAAGGGGGGTTGGGGTCTGAGAAGGCGTCTGTTAGACTGTTTCAGTGCAGTGTTAAAGTAATAGTCCTGCATAGCATAATCATTGTTTGCAGTGTTATGGAACACCCTGGTGCAGTCTGTGAAGAAATGACCATTGTCATAAAGACTGCACTTCAGGGGGCCTCCACAGTGGAAAATCAAGTGACCTGCTTCCCCACATTGGGCGCATTTAACAACATTGCATGTGTGATTCAGATATCTCGGAGATCCACATTTGTAGCAGTGATGTAGCTGTCCAGGATAGAAAAGAAAGCCCTTGTCACGCCCTATATAAAAGCAGTTTGGGAGATGCACTAGGCCCAAATCATTCTGCTGGAAGTTGATTTTCACTCTCCACTCCCCCATTCCAAAAGCCTTCATTATCCAAGATTGGTTCTGGATTACCTTGGACCTTGCACTGCTTTTCAAGCCAGTATAGTATATCAGTATGGTAACCCCTTCGTTATGGAAGAGGACTGTAATTACCTCAAAGGATTGTTTAGTTAGGGGGATCACCTGAAATCTTTCCCAGGCAGGGTTAGTTTTAAGGGTAGCATATTTGATCCAGAACCTATTCAGAATGTAGGGGGTCCAGAAACTAATATTGAAGGACTGTTTCCCTAATGAGTGGATAAGTGCACATACTTTTGCAGGGGAGAAGCCCATCTGCTGTTTCAATAAAACTTTGCCCACAAAAAACTTACTAGGTATTGAGGGGAGAAAAGATATAGTACCTGGTGTGGAGACAGAAACCAAATCTGGAGGTGCAGTATGTCCAGAAGCCTGTCCCTGTTCTGTGACAGTGCTCATGGGTACAACATTTGGCAAGTTCCCTGTGTCTGGAGCTACAGTAGCTAAGGAAGTTGTAGTGGACCCAAGCTGTCCAGCCCCTGCTAGGGCCATGTCATCTGACCAAGAAGTAGAAGCACCCGGCAAAGCAGCAGAAAACGAATGTTCCTGTAATGGACCCTTTTCTGCTGTGCCTGGAATCTCAGCAGAGGAATGAAACATTTTAGAGTCTGAGTCAGGCGGTTGTCGGGAGAACCAGTTTCTTGGCATTTACATTTTCTGTCTTCTGCAGCACATTTGGCCACTGCATATTCTAGTTCAGCCCTTTGCATAGTGTCCTGTAGTAGTTGCAAATGGGCTGTTTCAGTGTTTTCCAGTATGGTAGCAATAGGCACTTGCTGGAAAGGCTGGGAGTGGTCACACAAATCATATCCCCCAAATCTATTTCTCTTTGTTGTGCATGGTATTTCTGTGGGGAGAGGCGCACTTTCAGAGACCCAAGGCTGGTCACCAACTAGGTTTTCTCCAGCAGTCTCTAGTGCTTCTCCAAAGCATGACCTCCTCCTCTATCTTCCTCCATAGCAACTGAGAGTCAGAAACCCTGACAGAGAGAGACACAGTACCATCTGTCAACAGAGATGGGGAACTTCCCTGGTATCCTGGCCAAATTTCCCCCATTCTCTGAAAATATCACAAACAGCTTAATCTGGTTCAATCTCACTTGACATTCATCTGTGTGGAATTGTGAGGGGGTAGGCAACTGCAAAGAGGGGTGCTAGCTGCACATTCAAGCAGACTTGATAGACTGTGTGACCTGTATCCACTGGCAAGTAGTGAGTAAGTAATATGTAAGTGTGGAGAGAGCAGGGTGCTGGAATATGTTAGTACTGATAAAACAGTGGGTGCAGGAACATGAAAGTATGGTGACATTAGTGGTACAGAACTATGTTGGTATGGAGAGAACAGGGGGTGCAAGAATGTAGAAGTATGAAAAGAACAGGAATGCAGGAATATGTACATATAGAGAGAGAGAATAGTGAGTGCTGGAATATGTAAGTATAGAGAGAAGAGGGGTGCAGGAATATGTAAGTATAGCGTGAACAGGGGTGCAGGGATATGCAAGTATGAGAGAATAGAGATGCAGGAAAAAGTATGTATGGAGAACATGGAGTGCAGAAAAATGTAAGTATAGATAGAAAGTGGTGTAGAAATATTCAGTATTAGTATGGTGAGAAAAGGGGTTCAGTAATATATAAATATAGAGAGAACAGGGGCACAGGGATGTGTAAGTATGGAGTGAATAGCAGTGCCGGGATACGTAAATACAGAGGAAACAGTGAGTGCAGGAATATATAAGTATGAAAATCAGTAATTTGACTGTTTTTATGTATATATTTGTGATGAAAAGTGTTGTGGTTTTGGACCATTATAAAATGGCAGAGAACAATGGAGTAATCTGATTGGTTAGTTATAGTGCAATATGGGAAGATGCTGCACCATAAATAACTAGCCCCAGTATATTAGCCTGATAACAGAATCTGATGGCTGAATGATCCACTGTAATGGCATTCTATTTAGAATTTAACAGTAGTTTTATGCCACCATTTTTTTAACAAACTAAACTTCACACTCCAATTTTCCATTGTTCTGTGCCATTTTATTTACACACACCCATTCCCTTCTCTGTTTTGGCAAAACTAATGCAATTAATTTTTAAAACATTGTTGAAACACTTACAGATTCCACCAGTAGCGTTTCCATTTCTAATTACAGCAGACATCTCTTCTCAGCAATACCACCACTTGTTTTGTCACCCAGCTGCAGTCATCTTTGTTCCTGGTCTCACTGAACAGAGCCACACACACACAAAAAAAAATCCCAATACCACAGTTTCACTCCCATTTCATTATCCTGTGCTTCCCTTAACTGGATCACAGAAACAGAATCCACCATCTGACACGCACAATATGCACCTGCTGTGGTATTGCATGAGGTGGGCACATGGGGAAGGGCGCTATCCATAATGGCAACTCCTTCCCGGCACAATCCCTCACGGCAATGGGAAGGTAGAGCGACTGGATAAGGGGTTGGGCGAACTGGGCGACAGGATGTCGCTATGTGTATGCGTGCGGGGAGCGACTACGGTGAGCGTGGGCTGGGGGGCGGAGGAGCTGTAGGGGGTGGCGCTGCGGTAGATGGCTGAGCTGCATCGTGGCATTGGGGGTTGGCTAGTGGTTGGGGTGGGTGAGGTACCAGGTCCGGGCGCTGGTCTGATTTTATTGGGCCCGGCCCGAACCTTTATTTTTTTATGCTTTCACCTCCCCCCGACATGCACCCCCCTGGAGTTGAGAATCCTTTGGTAGAGGGGTGCGGCAGGCAAGAGTCCCCGTGGGCACAGCCCCCTCCCCACAGAAAGCATTAAAAAAAATCACCTGGCGCCGTTGTCCCAGCGCGCTGGTTATCAGAGCGCCCAAATGTTTTCGCACTCTGATCTGCAATAACGGTGATCGCCTTTAGGTATTCGCCATTATCACATAGAACCGCCTGCTGCTAGCCGCCCAAACCCAGAAGTAGAAAGTAGAACTAGGATGCTCATTCAAAATAAAAAAGGTGTGTGTGTGTGTGTGTGTATGTATGTATGTATATGTGTGTATATGTATGTGTGTATTTATATATATATATATGTATATATATATATATATATATACATACACACACATATACATATAAAATATAGTTTTTACATGCCACAGCAGCCTCTCATTTATCATACAATACCATCAGTAAAATACATGCAATGTATGGCAATCCCAATCAATGAGTGAATGCCCTCAATTTTAAAACTGAATTGGAAAATCACACTTCTGAAGGAGCTGGAGTCCGTCACAGAGCATCAGGATTTTGTATCTTCTGCTTATAACATCACCCAGCAGTCTTGGGTGTAGGAGGTGGGTTATAAAACACACCAAACTGCCAGCATCCATTATATGCATACAGTCAGGGGGCCATGGCTGAGAGAAAAACAAGAAAACTACAATGGCTGGGGTGCAGGCAGGTGAAGAACTATAACTATGGGATACACATTAGGTCAAACAACCTAAAGCAAAGTTATCAATTAAGACTTGACCCAGTAAGTGGAGGCACTATTTTATGTAAAAATAAAGAAAGTCTGATTCTAGGTTTGACTTGCTATAAAAAATATATTTTAATAAAGAAAGTTACTTTAAAAAATATAGTGCCATTTTATAAGTGCAATAAGATACTCCGGAGCTGTGTATTAAGGTGTGATAACCACACTTCTTGGGTGACTAGCACTCAGCATTCAGGTTTATGACTAGCTACGCCTCTAGGAGTGCAGTTATTGCACCGTAATGCACACCCCGTTGTGTCTCTTTGCTTACTCATCAGTTTTCAACTATAAGCAACAACTGGTACGATGCATATATTCTTGGAGAGGCTTTTTTTTTTTAACATTATGTAGCTGTTGTTATAAATAACTTTTGTATTGTGTTGTAATGTTTTTATGCACAGACTACAACATCCCAAATGAGCACTTGTTATTGATGACTGGGAGGGATGAAGAACTCCCATTTATTGATGTAAAGATGGAAGAGGGGGACGAGGAACTCCATTTTGTTGATGTGAAGGAGGAAGAGAGGAATGATGAACTCCCTTTTGCTGTTGTGAAGGCGGAAGAGGGGGATGGGGAGCTCCCTTTTGTTGTCATGAAGAAGGAAGAGAGGAATAATGAACTTTCTTTTATTGCTGTGAAGGTGGAAGAGGGGGACAGGGAGCTCCCTTTTGTTGACATGAAGGAAGAAGAGAGGAATGACAAACTCCCTTTTGTTGATGTGGAGGAGGAAGAGACTGCAGAGCAGAAGGATCACCTTGAAGTCATTCCCACCAGTAAGTAGATGGCTATATAACATGTTTATATGGGATGTTTCTCAGCTTTGTCTAACAGAAACTGGGAAGAAAAGGAAAACATTTAGTTGGAATGGGAGGGAGTATGGAATTACAAGTAGGCAATAATGTCATAAAACTTGAAATGAAAAGAGCAAAGTCAGTGAGTATTTTAGAAAGAAGCATTTATTTATTTAGTTTTTTGTTGACCGGGTAAGTGTACTAGACAAGTCCTGCCTATTTTCAGGCACGACCCGGGGGAGGGGGAAACAGATGAATGCCAACTGACTTTCAACCAGATTAAGCTGTTGGTGGTATTTTTAGTGAATGAGGGAAATTTGGCCATGACACCGGGGAAATTCCCATACTCTTTTCGATAAGTGCCATGGGATCTTTAACATCCACCTGAACTACCACCAATCCAGGCAGATAGGACCTCGGTTTAACGTCTCATCCAAAAGACTGCACCTCAGAAGTGCAGCACCCTTCTCATGCTGCACTACAGTGTCAGTACTGGGATATTAACTCAGGTACCAGATGTGAGAACTAACCCACAGCCCTCTGATCTCCTGGACTCAGAGGCGAATGTGCTACCTACTGAGCCACTGACACTGCCAATGTTAGACTTGGTATGAGATTATATTAGTAGCTGGTGGGCATGGCCATGGAGTCACAGAGTTGAATTTCAGAGCCCAGAGATTCCTGCAAACTCCTGGTGAGTTGAGCTTGTGGCACTCGTGGCTTGTGGCATACCCCTGGTCAGCAATCCTGAGCACTAAAGGCCACAAGTTAGATCATCTTTTCCTTGGTCTAACATGCACCATTTGGAGGACCCTTTTTATGGGGCTTGCGCCAAACCTTTGGTGCAAGCTGTCACAAACTCACTCCTGGGGGACAGGTCCAAAGAGCTCACAGTGCCCACCCCTAGATGCAATCCATGATGAGATGAACAGAAAGACTCACTCCCATGTCCTTCTAGAGTGCTCATTGAGTTCAGAACTGCACACTCACTACGAGGGCCCAAGACTTCATCTTTAATCTGAGTAAAATATCGTCTCAAGTCTGTAGCCAGATGAGAACCATCCTTGGTTGCTGCATTGGGGGGAGGACCCAGGTGTTACAAGCTCTTTGGGGCTATCCTCGTAACTCTGATTGTGTCTTCTTTCACAGGTGGTGCAGGAATCTAGTTCGGGATGCAACAGACTCCTCTCGGAGACTTATGTATCTCCCTGCTTAGCCTCCAGATTCCCTTCCAGGATCTGTGTCTGGTTGGCAGCTATGGTGACAGCTCTAGCAATAAGAGTCTTCTCACAGATTAGTAAACTTTCCCACTCTCCCACACAACAAAATTACTTCCAGGTAGTTTTCCTAACATAGAAACATAGACTTTGATGGCAGATAAGGACTGCTTGGCCCACCTAGTCTGCCCATTTCCCTACCTACAGGATAAGTTGCAGATCCTAGTTAACCAACAGCCTATTTCTTCCTACCCCCTGCAAGAATTGCTTTATGTCTGTCCCAATGCATCCTTGAATTCTCTCATAGTTTTAGACCCCACAACCTCCTCAGGAAGGCTGTTCCATGTGTCCACCACCCGCTCTGTGGAAAAATACTTCCTCACATTGTCCCTGAACTGTCCCCCCTCTGTCTTCAGATTGTGTCCCCTTGTTCTTGCACATCTCTTTTTCTGAAAGATGCTACCCTCTTGGACTTTGTTGATTCCGCTGAGGTACTTAAACGTTTCTATCATGTTCCCCCTCTCCCTACTTTACTCAAGGGTATACATGTTAAGCTCCTTTAGTCTCTCCTCATATGGCTTCTCTTGCAGCCCTGCACCATTTTAGTTGCCCTCCTCTGGACTGCCTCCATCCTGTCTATGTCCTTGTGGAGATGGGGTCTCCAGAACAGGATGCAGTGCTGCAGATGGCATCTCACCCACTGTCTATACAGAGGGATAACAACTTCCTGTTTTCTGCTGGTGATGCCTCTCCCTATACATCCCAGTATCCCCCCAGCCTACCCTACTGCTTCTCACATTGCTTGCTAACCTTAAGGTCATCTGATATGATTACCCACAGGTCCCTTTCCATTTTTGTTGTTGTTACTACCTCCCCCCATTGTATACTCTTCCCCTGGGTTTTTGTTTCTCAGTTGTATTGTTTTGCACTTCTTTGCATTGAATCCAAGCTGCCATACTTCTGACTATTCCTCCAACCTTGCCAAGTCCCTTCTCATCCTTTCCACGTCTCCTTGTATATCAACCCTGTTGCAGGTCTTGGTGTCATCTGCAAAGAGGCATACTTTTCCTTCCAGTCCATCTGCAATGTCACTTATAAAGACATTAAAAAGGACTGGATCCAGTACTGAACCCTGAGGTGCCCCACTAGTAACCCCCCTTTCTCTAGAGTGGACTACTTTTACAATTACCTTCTGTGTCCATTTGTCCAGCCAGTGTTTTACCCAGGCTACCACCCTGAGACACTCTCCCAGGCTTGTTAATTTGTTTATTAATCTTTTGTGTGGGACTGTGTCAAATGCCTTGCTAAAGTCTTGCTTAAACAGCAAATGCTTTTAGTAGTAATTGAATGATTATCATATAAGCAAAAGATTCAGAAATTTGGTTACAGGATATCAAACAAAAGTTGGAAATATACCATACAAAAACGTAATATAAAATTTAACGGTCTAGTTTCTACCTTATCTGGAGAGAATGAGAAGTCCAAAAAAATAAATGAAGTCTGCAAAGGTCTCCAATCTCCAGTCTTTGTTGTAGTCACTGGTCCTTAGTGTGTATGTCAGTGTGATTCTGTGGTTAGGAAAGTATCCTCTGCAAAAATATGTAAGAAATGTGTCTTGCCTCTGTTGTGAGCAAACTTTATACAGCCTAGATTGGCAGTCGGTAACACTGCTTTTGGTCAGCTGGTGATCTTATCATTTTGGCCAGCAGGGGGTCTCTCTTGCTCCTTTCCAAAATTTTAGGGAATCAATATTATTATTATTATATCTATCCCACAGCACAACTTCCTGGCTTCCTTTGATGTCTTACTTCCCTGACAATTATGACACCTGTAATTTACAATAGCCTTCCAGAATGGCTATGTCCCAATCATTTTTGCAAGCATTCTGCTTTCAAGGGAAACGTTTTATGACAGGGGATGGTTCTTGCATTTCCTTGTTAAGTAGCCTTTCCCAGACTCCTAGAATTCACATTCTTCGCAATGTAACCTTTCTTTAAAAGATAAACATGGGCTCTCTTATCTCCAGGCCCTTCAGGGGAATTGCAACATAACCAGAATCACAGAAAATATGACAACTTTTTTTTTAATTCAATATGCTTTATTAAGATTTTGCAACCATGACAGAGTGCACATGGCCTATATACATTGAGCTGCATGAATGAAGCAGGATACATTAGGCCATATGGATACATCACTACACTTATAACATAAGTTCTCTACTACCTACCCTCACCCTCAAATATCCCCCCCTTGTCATCCTAACCCTCCCACCCTCTTATCCCTGCTCCCTACAGGGTCTACTGGGGTTATTAAATCATAAAGGTTTTGGAGTTTAATGGCATTTTCACTTAATTCTTGGGATTTCTTTTTTTAAAACTACCGTTTGGATCTTATTGAGACTCAAACTATTAGGTTCTTATTGGAGCTAGAAGTAATATTCTGAGGTATATATGGGTTCATATTATAATAGGACAGACTAATTAGGGATGGTATATAAAGTTTGAAGTTTGCTCCATTTACTATTAATGCTGGGCAGTTGGTGCCTTAGACACCCTGTCATAGTTTCGAGCCATATATTAGCTAGCAGTTCATTTAGCCATTCAGTGTAGGATATAATAGTGGGGTCTTTCCAGAGCATCATGACTAGCTTTTTAACAGAGTGTGATATCAGGGAAATACTAAACCTTCTTTCTTTAACTGAGACTTGGGAGTAATTTATTTTCTTTTTTTACCGAGAGAGACACTAAACAGAGAGCTTGTTTACAGGTGCGACCTGGGAGCACAAGGAAGTTAAGTGACTTGCTCAGGGTCACACAGTATGCACGTGGGGGCTGCGGGATTCAAACCCAGGTTTCCAGGTTTGCAGCTCAGAGCCTTAAACCACTGTGCTATACTGCCTCCCAATCTCCTAATATACAAATTTCTGGTGTGACTAGAGAGTCCAGGCCTAACAGAGGTCTGCTTTGGCCTGTATCTCCTTCCACCATTGCCTAATCATGAGTCAGTCCCATAAAACATGTATTAATGTGCCATCCACCAGGCCACACCTATTGCATTTTGGGTCCTGCAGTTTACCTCTTTCTGTTAACTTAGCGGGTGTGTAGTAAATATTGTGCAGTATGTAGAATTGCATTATACGTAGTCTATCATTAGAAGTATAACAGTATACAGCTTGCCAGATTTTGTCCTAGTGAAAATCCTTCGTAGGGAATTGGGAGACCCAATAATGGAGCTTACCTTGCATATCCAGATGAATAATGAGGTAAAGAACAGAAACTATCTGGGAGACTGAGTGTGGTTGCCACACCTTCCCACTTATTGTTTTGATAAGTTCTGACTGATCGATAGTCCATGTTCCCTGTCCAAATTTGCTAATCAGAAAGTGTCTACTTTGGAAGCCTCTAAAAACCTGTACCCCCAGGAGATGTAGAAGATTCAATAGGTGAGAGGTGGGTTTAATCCTCCCTTGATCTAATAACTCTAAGATTCTAACCTTGGTGTGAGGAGCCCCTTTTGTAGGTTTTAGGTACCTGTTGTTTGTCATGAAACTAGGATTCAAGTACAACGGCTGCAAGATGTCTTTACTGTTTTCATATTTGAGGACCTTGCAGAATTGGGTGTGTACCTTTACTGATGTGCATATTAACTCATTATTTATTAAGTGTGAGATTGTTTTCAGGGGTTATGTATAGTAAACTGCAGTGAGAGAGTTTGCTTTGATTAATTATATGGCGTTCTAAATGTAGCCATATAGGCAAGTATTCAGGGGCCACCTCCAGGGGGCGGTGTAACCATCTTAGATACTTGGCCATATGACTTGCTAAGTGGTAATGAAAGAAGTTTGGTAATCTTAGACCGCCTAGCTGTTTTGCAGCTCCTTAGGCATACATAAGAAAAATATGACAGAACTGTGACTAAAGTGGCCGAATTGCCACATCCCTCCCTCCTTATACTGAATTTGTGGGAAAATGACCCTATTGTTTGGTAGGGTTTATACAGTTATGTTTCTGTTGTAACTGGCAAGATAGGCCATTTGTTTTTGCATTTGCAGACCCTGCTGTGTGCGTAATTGTCATGCCATGGGCCTGTAGGGTGATACTCCACTGGAGGAGCCGTCCATTTGTTTTTCCCATCTGATTCAACCACACCAGAGAGTTGTGATTGATCTTTACCTCAAAGTGTCTTCCACAGAGGTACAGCTCTAATTTCTTCAGGGCCCATACCAGCGTGCAAGACATTCCTTTTCAGTTGTGGAGTATGCCTGCTCCCTGGGAAGTAACTTCTTACTAAGGTACACAATCGGACAGTCTTTTCCCTGATTAGACATCTGGCTGAGGACTGCTTTAATCCCCACATCCAAGGCATCCATCTATATTATAAACTGTTGAGTGTAGTCTGGACTGGTCAACACATGGGCACTGCACAATGTCAATTTTAACCATGCAAAGGCCTGTTCACATGTTGGCTCCCAGTTTACTTTTTTGGGCTTTCTTTTCTTTAGCAAGCCAGACAGGGGGAACCACCAGGGTACTGTAATTTGGCACAGACTTTCGATAGTACCCTGCAGTCCCTAGGAAGCTGCTAACTTGCCTCTGGGTTTCAGGCATGGGCTACACCTCTGTTGCCTCAATATTTGCTTGATTAGGATGATGCTTCCCCTCCCCTACACAGCATAGGTATGCCACCTCTGCTATGGCCACCTGGCATTTTTGGGCCTTTACAGTGAGCCCTGCCCTCTGTATTTTTCCCAACACTTCCTTTAGATGGGACAGGCGTTCTTTCCATCTGGCATGGAAGATAGCAGTATCATCCAGATAAACCACTGCATACCGTTTAGTACCCTGCAACACCTGGTTGACCAACATTTGAAAGGTGACAGGGGCATTCTTCATTCCAAAAGACATTACTTGAAATTTGAATAATCTTATTGGAGTAATGAAGGCTGACTGCTCCCTAGCTCTGGCAAATAGCTCCACCTGCCATTACCTTTTAGTCAAGTCAGTTATGGTAAGGCATGTCACCCTTCCCAGCTTGTCCAGTATCTCATCCGTCTGTGGCATTAGATGGGCATCAGAGTTCGTTACTATGTAGAATCCACAGTATTCCTCACAGAAGCAAGTAGAGCTATCAAGCTTGGGGATGAGGACTATAGGTGAGGCCCAGGGACTGTGGATTTTTTGGATTACCCCTAAATCCAGCATTTCCTCCAGCCCCCTGCTAATGTCCTTTAGGATGGTCAGACACCTGGTAGGCTGTCTGTGGGATGGGCGCTTGCCTCCCTCTATCTACATCGTGGGTCGCTAATGGGGTTTGTCCTGGCTTGGCTGTAAACAAAAGGGCAAAGTCCTTTAATACCCCCCTTACTTCCTAGGTCTGTCACAGGGTCAATTGGGGTGACAGCTTGATTGTCTCTACAAAAAACTCCTGCTTGCTTTGCTCTAGTAAGTTCAGGAGGGGGTCTTCCTCGTCCATCCCCTCCCCAGGACTACACACTACAAACACCATGTCTGCCCAGTTTGCATATGGCTTTATCATACTGACATGATACATTGTTTGGGTACTGTATGTCTACTGTCAGGCAGTTCTGCAATATAATTTATGTTATTAACCTGTCAGACTACCTTGTGTGGTCCCTCCCAGTCAGCCTGCAGCTTGTTCTTTTGGACTGGAATTAGGACCATTACTTCCTGACCTGTACTGTACGTGCAAGCACTGGCTCTGCGATCATACCAGACTTTTTGTTTCTGCGGGGCAGCTGACAGGTTGCTTTGGGCCACTCCCATAAACTCCTTTAGTTTCTCCCTAAACTTAAGGACATATTCCATTATGGGAGTTCATTGGGTTGTGTGCTTCCTTCCCAGATCAAGTCTAGGGGCCCACACACCCTACATCCGTATAAGAGTTTGAAGGAGAAGAACCCTGCTGACTCTTGAGACACCACAATGTATGCGAACAACAGGTGGGGAAAGTATTTCTCTCAGTCCCTCCCATGCAGTTCAGCAAGCTCTTGGAGGATCAGTTTTAGGGTACCATTTAACCTTTCCACACACCCATTGGCTTGTGGACGATGAGGTATCTGTGATGACGGATAGCCATCTGCTTGTTATTAATTGTATTATATATACATAATAAATACATGTTTAGACTTCTGCTTAGGAACAGGCCAAGCAGCAAAGCCACATGGGATTTTTGAACAGAGAAAAAAGAGGGGATCTGCACTATACCTGACCCAGTGGAAAATCTAATTGAGAGCTTTGTTTTTGACACCAGGTTGTAAAACCAGCATTTGCTTTGAAACCTAGGAAACTGGCCATAGCAGACTGCATTTTATGATCTATCAGGAGGAAGGCAACTTCTGACAGATACCTGTGAAAATCCTCACACAGATAGGAGAAATCACTTTCAGGATGCCCTGAAGATCAGAGGAGTAATTCCAACCTGTCAGAATTCCTGCTCTGTCAGGCTCACTAATTAAATGCAGATGCATGTGACTAATTCAAAATGCAGGAAAGAGAGTGACCTCACAGCCAGCATCACCACAGAGCTATGACCTCACAAGATGGGTGGGACCTTCCCCCTCATGATTGTCAAGTTGCAGAGGGAACAATGCACACTTGTGTTTGGACTTTCAAGAGACACTTTTACTTCTGGACTCTAAAGAAGCACTTCTACCAAAGTTAGGTGATTTTAGCACCACTGTTTACTAACTGAAACTGGGGTAGGATCAGTTGCTCAGTAAAAAGGCAGTTTGTTTATACTTGCTACTTCTTTTTATGACTGTACCATTAATGTTATATGTTCTGTGTTTTGAATTTCATTTACTATTTTTAATTTTAGTAAACTTTGTTTTCTGTGAAATCCTGCCTGAGCCTTTTTCTCATTTTGAGTGTGAATTCTAAGACAGTGTTGATAATTCTAACAGAACTGTTAAGCGCTTACAGTGTGTTACCATATGCACCAAGGTAAGAAAAATACCAAGGTCTCAATTGATTCAGAAGGGGGATTGTAAACCAGGTGGTGTGCCTGCTGGGTTAAGTATTACAATGCATTTCCCCAAAGAGGGTGTGATATTTTGACCTGTTACCTGGGCATGCTAGTGAAAAAGGGTTCATATTTGACCCCAGGACTCGAGACCGGTAGTTGGTATGACCCAAAACAGACAGGAGGGCTACTCTGTTTTCTCCTTCAAGGTTGGGCACTGTGGGAGCAGAGGGGCTGACCCCCAGAGTGCATTTGTGACAGATCTGGTCAGCAGTGGTGTGATCTAAAATATTTAGTTTGCAGTGCTGCAGTCAAAAGATTTGTTTGCATACTGTGAAAGTATTTGGTCTCATGAGCATTAACAGTCCAGTGTGTCAGGCTGATAAACTATAACAGTTCACACACAAAACAAGGCAGTGATCTGAAAAAAAAAGAAGAAATATATCATTGTGGTTCCAGTCTAAGTTTCCTACCTGTTTTATTTTTTTTAGGTGCAAGCTAGTGTAGCCGTAGATTAGGGAAGAAGATGACATCCACCTACAGTGAGTACACAGCAGAATACCTGATGCAGTTGTGCCAGGAGAGAGTTGTACATTGTGAGGAGTGAAACAAACAGCACTTTGTGGAGGCTTTTGTGGCAGCTAATGCCTAAGACCTTGAGTCACAGTTGGTGACTAAAAGGGACCAGACCATGGGCCTGGAGGGGCATGGGTATATTGCAGTGTCCAGTCCCAGGGAGGAGGACAGCGGGACCAGTGTGAACCGGGAGCAACAGCTGCAGAGGAGGAGCACCACAACACTAGAGGCAGAAGGGATCAGGTGCAGATAGAGTGGAGAAGGGAGTCAGAATTCAAGCAAAAGAAGTTCCAGAAGGAGATATTTTATATATACTGTATATGTAGTGAGAGGCCGAGTGAGAGGAGAGAGAGAGCACCAGAGGAAGAAGAAGCTACAACTCCAAAGACCAGTGCCAGAGCAGGTAAGTGGCATGGGTGAACCTGGACCTCCAGGACTGGGTTACAAATTAAATTGTAAATTGATAGCTAAATTTAAAGAGGTGGAAGATATGGATGCACTTTTAAACTTATTTGAAAAGGTATGCATTCAGGCAAAAATTATCAGAGAGTCCTGGAGCTTCCAGCTATCCCTGCTGCTTACCGGGAAAGCTTGTGCTGCATGGGGTCGAGTGGACAATCACAACAGTAATGATTATGGCAAACTTAAAGTTGCATTGTTAAAATATTATGACTTGACCACTGAAGCATACAGAGTTAAGTTCCATAAGATCAGGAGAAGCCCTGACATGTGCTCCAAGGAATTAACCACTAATCAATGACAGTTTTTGAAACATTGGTGGGAAGGGGTAAAAGTAGCCTCTGTAGAGATAATTGAGGATGTTGTACTTTTGGAGCAGTTCTTTTGGGCTTGCCCAGCAAAGCTAAAAACCTGTCTAGAGGACTGAGATCCAAAAACAGTGCAGGAGGCTGCAGAGCTCTCGGACTGCTATGCCAGGAGCAGACCTGCTCTGAATGGGAGTAGGACAGGCATGGCAGTGCAGAAAGGGGAACATGTGCCTTCAGGGCAACTAAAAACCTCATTGCCTCCCAGAAAGCGGGCAGCCCCAGGTTACAAAGAAAGCATTTGCCTGAAAAAAGAACTGAATGTTGGTTTTGCAAACAACCTGAAAATTTTGTAAGACAGTGTCCTAAAAAGGTAGAGAGTGCAGAAAGTGGTGCTGGGAAATGTGTTTTTTTTATTTATCCCCAAAAGCATGCTCATAAACACAAGTGAGCTCATAGACCCAGTTACTGTGAGTGGGGTGCAAACCCATGGGTTAAGGGACACCAAGGCGCCCCTTACTTTGGTAAAAGGTGATTTGGTTGTGCTTGAACAACTTACACCCAGTCAGTTTTTTACAGTACAGGGATTCACTGGGGAGGAGAAAACTCTGCCACTTACTAGTGTTCTCCTGGACTGGGGTGAGACAGGAGAGACTGTGTAAAAAGTTGCAGTGGCAGAAAATCTTGCCCTGGATGTGATTATAGGGAACAATCTACAAAAGGGGATGGTGTGTGCAGTTGCCTGCAGTGAGGTGGAAGAGGCAGATTGTAGTTCCCTGGACCCCATAGAAGCTCCTGTGGAGAACACTGGGAGGCTGGTTCCCCAGCTTGTCTCTCCTGATCTGGAGAATAGTGAAGGGGGTAGAAATTCTCCAGGTAGCCATTGACAAACCGCTACAGAAGGTTACTCTGAGGAGGCAGGGGTAGCCGATTGTCAGAGAGCTAAGGACCCTAGTTTAGGAACTGAAGGGGACCTGTCCCATGCCCTGGTAATATGTAAAGATTTTGCATCTGCTCAGAAAAATGACCCTAGTGTAGAGAGGCTGAGGGCTTGGGCAGAATCTGACAGAGCACAGGGAGGTGATGGGAGTCATATAGTGTTCTGGGACAATGGACTGCTAGATACGCAGGACATAAGGACAGAGGGACAGGTTATGGGCAGGCAGCTTGTCATTCCCCAGAGGTACCTTGAGCAGTTGATCAAGATTGCTTATGATTTCCCCGTGTCTGGGCATCTGGGAATCGGGTACACTACACAGTGATTGGCCCTGAATTTCTGTTGGCCCAACTTCACCCAGCAGGTGAAGAAATATCGCAGGTCTTGTCACCGATACCAAGAAATAGGGAAAGTGGGTAGTAAAACACAAGTCGCCCTTTTTTCCTTGCCCATAGTGGAGGAGCTATTCCAGAGGGTAGGAATGGATATTATGGGGCCTCTGAATACCCCCGTCTCCTCCAGGAAGAGGTTTATCCTAACAGTGGTGGATTATGCCACCTGGTACCCAGTGGCAGTCACCCTATCCTCACTGAGGACAGGCAAAGTGGCTGATGCCTTGCTTGGGATTTTCTCCCGTGCTGGGTTCCTGCAGAAGATTATCACTGGTTGAGGAGTTTCCTTCATGTCGGACCTAATGATGTGTTTGTGGGAGAAGTGCGGGGTGATGAAGAGACACATGACACCTTATTACCCACAAGACAATGCACTTGTGGAAAGGTTTAATGGTACCCTTAAATCAATGTTACAGGCATTTGTTGACCAGCATGAGCGGGACTGGGAGAAATACCTTCACCACCTGTTGTTCGCATATAGGGAGGTGCCCCAAGAGTCAACAGGGTTCTTCCCCTTCGAGCTCTTATATGAATGCGGGGTATGTGGGCCCCTAGACTTGATTCGGCAGGATTGGGAAAGTAAGCACGCCACCCAAGGAACTCTCATTGTGGATTATGTCCTTAAATTTAGGAAAAAGCTGAAAGAGCTTATGGGAACAGCCCAGAGCAACCTGGCAGCAGCCCAGCAAAAGGTATGGCACGACTGCAGAACCAGGGCTCACTCATACACTGTGGGGCAGGAGGTTATGGTCCTAGTGCCAGTCCAGAAAGATAAGCTGTAGGCTGAGTGGGCAGGATCGTACAAAGTAGTCAGACAGGTGAATGACATAAATTACATTGTAGAACTGCCTAACAGGAGACATACCCAAAGGATGTACCATGTCAACATGATGAAGTCATGTGCTAATAGGGCTGACATGGACTTTGCAGTGTATAGTCCTGGGGAGTGGATGGATGAGGAAGACACCCTTCTGTACTTGCTGGAAGAAAGCAAGCGAGGGTCCTCTGTGAAGGCAATCAAAATATCACCCCAGTTGACCCCAGACCAGATCCAGGAAGTAAGGGAGGTTTTAGCAGACTTTGCCCCATTGTTTAATGCTAAGCCTGGACTAAGCCCCATAGCGACACATCATGTAGATATGGGGACGCAAGTGCCCATATGGCAAACAGCATACCAGGTGTCAAAGGCTGTCCAAAAGGATATTAGGAGGGAGGTGGAGGAAATGCTGAATTTAGGGATAATACAGAAATCCCACAGCCCGTAGGCCTCACCCGTAGTCCTTGTTCCCAAGCTGGATGGCTCTACTCATTTTTGTGTGGACTATCTTGGAATCAGCACAGTCACAAAGTCTGACACCAACCCAGTGCCACAGATGGATGAACTACTGGACAGGTTGGGAGGAGCAACATATCTTACTACTATTGAACTGATGAAAGGGTAGTGGCAGGTGAAGTTTACTGCCACAGCTAGGGAGAGGTCAGCCTTCATCACTTCAATAGGGTTATTTGAGTTTAAAGTAATGGCTTTTGGAATGAATACCAGGGGCGTAGCCGGGGGTGGGGTTCCTGGGTGCTTGGAATCCCCACCAGCTTGCCAAAACAGTGTCGAGTCAGTACCAAAAAAAAAAAAAAATGAATTCTCCCAGCCACAGTCGAGTGATGCCTCCCATCCTAACTTAGAGACTCAGTCAGTGCCACACCATCCCGAAGACCTGCCGAGGTGCAGTGCCGTTATCTCTGACCTCCGTGGCCGCCTGAGCAACCAACATCTGCCATTTAAACTTAATCCCATGCTGTTGCTAGGGGAAGCGGGGCGGGGTGCCAAGAGTGGGCTGATGAATATGGATGGGCACCCCGCCTCCCGCACTGCTGTCCTCGGCTCTGCATCACATGACTGCATTTGGAGTGGTCACATGATGCAGAGTCGCTGAGAAGCACAGACTCACTGTGCAGTCTAGCACAGTCTTTCCTGCCGTGTGGAGGCTGAGTCAGATTGCTGGATAAATTGTAAGGTCTCCAACCTCCAGGAGTAGTGGGGGACTAGTGTAGGGTCCCGGGCAGGCTGCAGCGGCAGCAAATTTCTGTGCAGCCAGGAAGAGGATGAGCTAGTTTGTGGCCAGGCAACACAGTCGGGGGCAGAATCGGGCAAGCAGGCCCAGAGTGTGTCAGTCACAGGTTATTTTAGAAGGTAGCGCAGGCTAAGTAAAAACAACTCCCGAGGCAAAGAGAAAAATAAAAATGATGAGATGATGGGTAAAAGGAAAATGACTGGGGGGAGGGGACTCCTGACTTTGCCAAAGTGGCTTGGGGAATGAGAGGGATTTAGGAATTGAATTAGTGTGGCTGACTCTGATAGCACAAGCTAAAGACACAAATTACTTATCTGGTCTCACATGAGACAAAAAACATAAAGGGGCTAAGATGAGACTATTAAAATAACACAGTGGAGGGGGGCAGCTGACCTTGAGCTGTGTCAGTAAAATAAATGATTATCTGAGGCTCTTGGGAAGGAAAAGTGCATCTCCTGGCTCTCGTAATGAATTTATCCAGCCTGTACTGCAAATAAATGTTAATGGCAAACGGGGGCTGATGTTGTGTGCTGTGGAGTAGTGAGTCTGAAATGATTAAATAAATGATTTGAATTTTGATACATTTTCTGACTCAACAGTTATTGCCTAAAATGCATAAAACTGCACCATTTAACTCCCATATTTTCAACATTTTCTGGGGGGCATGCTCCTGGACCCCTCCTAGAAGTGTTTCGGAACCCCCCCCACCAATCCTGGCTACGCCTCTGAATACCACCTCTGCCACCTTCCAAAGGTTGGTGAACCAGGTGTTAAATGGTACTGAAGAGTACACTGTGGCAAACCTGGATGATATTGCCATCTTCGGTGTTAGCTGGAAGGAACACCTATCCCACCCTAGGGAAGTGTTGGGCAGGATACAAAGGGCCTGGATCACTGTAAAAGCTGAAAAATGCCAGGTGGCCATGGCTGAGGTGGCATACCTAAGGCATATAGGGCAGGGCCAGCTCCGTCCTAATCAAGCAGAAATTGAGGCAATCAAGGCATGGCCCAGACCTGAAACACAGAAGCATGTTCTGAGTTCTCCAGGGACCGCAGGGTACTATTGAAAATTTGTATCTAACTACAGTGCATTGGGAGCTCCCCTATCTGGCTTGCTAAAGAAAAGAATGCCTAAAAAGATAAACTGGGTACTAGCCTTTTATTGAGCCTTTACACGGCTAAAGGAGGCACTATGTGGTGTTTCTGTATTAGCCAGTCTAGTCCACAGTAAACCATTTGTAATCCAGACAGATGCCTCAGATATGGATATTAGGGTACTGCTTAGCCAGACTTCTAAACAAGGGGAATATCACCCAATAGTGTACCTCAGCATGAAATTACTTCCCAGAGAGCAGGCTTATTCTGCAGCGGAGAAAGAATACCTTGCGATGATGTGGGCGCTAAAGAAGTTGGAGCCATAGAAACATAGACTTTGACAGCAGATAAGGACCGCTTGGCCCAACTAGTCTGCCCATTTCCCTACCTAGAGGATAAGCTGCAGATCCTATTTAACCAACAGCCTATTTCTTCCTACCCCCACAAAAATTGCCTTATGTCTGTCCCATGCATTCTTGAACTCTCCCACAGTTTTAGACCCCACAACCTCCTTAGGAAGGCTGTTCCATGTGTCCAGCACAATCTCTGTTAAAAAATACTTCCTCACATTGCCCCTGAGCCATCTCTCCCCTCTATCATCAAATTGTTTCCCCTTGTTCTTACACATCTCTTTTTCTGAAAGATGCTACCTTCTTGGACTTTGTTGATTCCACTGAGATACTTAAACATCTCTATCATGTCCCCCCACCTCCTTTCCTCAAGGGTATACATATTAAGCTCCTTTAGTCTCTCCTCATATGGCTTCTCTTCCAGACCCTGCACCATTTTAGTTGTCCTCCTTTGAACTGCCTCCATCTTGTCTACGTCCTTGCAGAGATGGGGTCTCCAGAACTGAATGCAGTAATCCAGATGGGGTCTCACCAACTGTCTGTACAGGGGATAACAGCTTCCTGTTTTCTGCTGGTGATGCCTCTCCCTATACATCCCAGTATCCCCCAGCTTCCTCCTACCGCCTTCTCACATTGCTTGCCAACCTTAAGGTCATCTGATATGATTACCCCAGATCCTTTTCCATTTTGTTGTTGTTACTACCTCCCCCACATTGTGTAATCTTCCCTGGGTTTTTGTTTCAGGCATTATTTTGCACTTTTTTGCATTGAATCCAAGTTGCCATACTTCTGACCATTCCTCCAACCTTGCCAAGTCCCTTCTCATTCTTTCCACGCCTCTGTGTATCAACCCTGTTGCACATCTTTGTGTCATCTGCAAGAGGCATACTTTTCCTTCCAGTCCCTCTGCAGTGTCACTTATAAAGACATTAAAAGGACTGGACCCAGTACTGAGCCCCGCGGTACCCACTAGTAACCCCTCTTTCTTCAGTGGACTCGCTTACAATTACCTTCTGTGTCCTGTTGTTCAGCCAATGTTTTACCCAGGCTACCACCCTGGGACCCACTCCCAGGCTAGTTAATTTGACTACTAATCTTTTGTGTGGGACTGTGTCAAATGCCTTGCTAAAGTCTAGGTAGACCACGTCCACAGCCTCTTCCTGGTCTACTACTTTGGTCACCCAGTCAAAGAAATCAATTAGATTTGTCTGACATGACCTTCCTGCTGTGAACCCATGCTGCCTTGGGTCCTGTGCCCCACTGGCCTCTAGGTACTCGGCAATTGTTTCCTTCAGAAGTGATTCCATCACTTTCCCTACCACAGAGGTCAAACTGACAGGTCTGTAGTTTCCTGCCTCTGTCTCGGTCCCACTTTTGTGAAGGGGAATTACATTAGACTTCTTCCAGTCCTCAAGTACCACACCATCCTCCCATGATTTGTTAAGAAGGGTAGTCAGTGGTGTCACTAGTTCTCTGCTTAATTCTTTTAGAATTCTGGGGTGAATTCCATCTGGCCCCATTGCTTTGTCCACCTTCAGTTTTAGGAGTTCTTTCAGAACCCTTTCTTCTGTGAAAGGACTGGGATCAACCCCCCCTCTCCAGAGTGCTTCTGTTAATTGGATTAAGCACCTCCCACTTCCTCTTTTGTGAATACTGAACAGAAGTATTCATTCAGTATCCCTCTTGCCACTGTCACTCTCTGCCCACCAACCATCCATTCTATTCAGCCTCACTATCCCTCCCTTTGTCTTTCTTACGCCCCTGATATACCTATAAAAGGTGTTATCCTCTTAACCGAAAGTTGGCTATCTTTCCTCAGTTTGTGCCTTTTGCTACTCTGACTACCCTCCTGCTTCCTTCTGCCTTAACTGGTACAGTTCTCTGTCCTGCTCATTCTATGTTCTCACACTTCCTAAATGCTATATTTTTTCTCCCTAACCTTCACCGCCACCTCTTTTGAGAACCATAGTGGCTTTTTCTTTAATTATGATTTGTTTATTTGCTTCACACAAAGGCTTGTTGCCTCTGTGATGGCAGTTTTGATATTTCCCCATTGTTGCTTCACCCCTCCTTCTAGCCTGTTTGCTAGTGCTTTTCTGAGGCACTCTCCCATCTTGCCAAAGTCAGCCCTCCTGAAGTCCAGAACCCTCACTTTTTTATGGCTTGACTCTGTAGCTGAGTTTATCGTGAACCACACTGTTTGGTGGTCACTTGTTCCCAAATGGCTACCCACTTCTAGATCTGAAATCCTCACACTGTCCCCATTTGAGAGCACGAAGTCTAAGATTGCTCCCGTATGAGTAGGTTCCAGAACTAGCTGTCTGAGGCATGCCAGCTGAACGGCATCAAGAATGGCCCTGCTTTTGGATGTGGCTGCAGCAAAGGTGCTCCAGTTAACATCTGGCATATTAAGGTTCCCCATCAACAGTATCTCCCCTTTCTCTGCCATCCTAAGTATGCCTTCTATCATATCCTTGTCCATTCCTTCCCCCTGACATGGGGGTCTGTATACAACCCCTGTGCAGATTGTGGTGCCATTTCCAGTCTCTAAGGTGACCCACAGTGCCTCCTTTCTTCCCTGTTTACTCTTTTGTTCAGTTGCTTTTATCTCTTCCCTTACATAGAGAGCTACTGCCCCCCTTCTGCCCTCCCTGTCTCTCCTATTTGGGTGGCATTTTGCAGTAACAACAGATCCTGACCCCTCTGGTTTGGCTGGCAAAAATAGGTAAAACAAATGGTAGGCTTTTAAGATGGAGCCTTGCCTTGCAGGGTTATAAAATGACTGTCACTCACAGGGCAGGGGCAGCAAATAGAAATGCAGCTCGGCTATCACCTCAGATCAGTGAACTGAATTTGGGAAACTCATCCCATGCCTAGGAATAGAGCTCCCCAAATTCAGTCTAGGAGGGAGGAGTGTGACAACAGATAGCCATCTGCTTGTTATTAGTTGTATTTATGGTAAATACATGCTTAGACTTCTGCTTAGAAACAGGCCAAGTAGCAAAGCCACATGGCATTTTTGAACAGAGAGAAAAGAGGGGATTTGCACTATCCCTGTCCCAGTGGAAAATCTAATTAAGAGCTTCCTTTTTGACACCAGGTTGTAACATGGTTTAAAACCAGCATTTACTTTGAAACCTAGGAAACTGTCCATAAGAGACTGCATTTTATGACCTATCAGGAGGTAAGCAACTTCTGACAGATACTTGTGAAAATCCTCACACAGACAGAAGAAATAGCCTTCAAGACGTCTTTCTGAAGATCAAAGGGGTAATTCTAAGCTCTCAAAATTCATGCTCTGTCAGGCTCACTAATTAAAAAGCATAAATATATGTACACATATGTTTTAAGTGGGATGTTTAGCAAAATGCAAATGCATGTGACTGATATTGATGACAGAGGGTGGCGGCAAATGGAGCTCAATCTGAGGAAAGGAGGGTGACTAGTGGTGTACCTAAGGGATCAGTTCTTGGGCAAGTCCTGTTCAATGTCTTCACAAGTGACATTACGGAGGGAGTATAAGGGAATGTGTGCTTATTTGCAGATGACACTATGATCTGCAACAAGGTGGACATTTTGGGAGGGGTTGAAAAAATAAGATGGGACCTAGGTAAATTGGAGGCATGGTCTAGAGTGTGGCAGCAGGGATTCAGTGTGAAAAAGTGCAAAATCATGCATTTAGAGAACAAGAACCCAGGGGAGAATTACATGATGGGGGATACCGATGGTCACTAAACAGGAAAATGATTTTGGGGGTAATCATATCCGATGACAAAGCAGACAAACAATGTGCCAAGGCTGTGTGGACACCCAGTGGATTGCTGGGGTGCATAGGGATAGGTATCAGCAGCAGATGAAAAGAGGTGGTGATGCTACTGTACAGATCATTGATGATGCCTCATTTGGAGTACTGTGTCCAGTACTGGAGGCTGCATCTCCATAAGGTCATAGACAGGGTGGAGGCAGTCAAAGAATGGCAACAAAGATGCTGCAGGGCCTGCATCAAAAGTCCTATGAGGGGAGACTGGGAAACCTCAGTATGTATATCCTGGAGGAGAAGAGAGGAGAGAGAGAGAAAGAGAGGGTACTCTCAAATGTATATGGAGAGAGGATCACATTTAGAAGTGGGTGGCCATCTGGGAAATAGCGACCATCGAACAGTATGGTTCACGATAAACACAGCAGTAGAGTCAAGCTATACAAAAGCAAAGGTCCAGGACTTTAGGAGGGCTGACTTTGCCAAAGAACGTGAGTGTCTAAGGAATGCACTAGCAAATGAGCAGGAATGAGGGGCGGAAGAACAATGGGGAATAATCAAAACTGCCATCACAGAGGCAACAAGCCTTTGTGTGTAGCAAATAAACAAAATGAAGTAAAAAAAAACACTATGGTTCTCAAAGGAGGTGGCAGGGAAGGTTAAGGAGAAAAAGATAGCATTCAGGAAGTACAAGGAATCACAGAAGGAGCAGGACAGAGAACTGTGTCAGTTAAAGCAGAAGGAAGCATGGAAGGCAGTCAGAACAGCAAAGGCCCAAACTGAGGAAAAGATAGTCAACTCAGTTAAGAAGGGGGATACAACCTTTTATAGGTACATCAGGGAGCGAAGGAAGACCAAGAGAAGGATAGTGAGGCTTAATAAAGGTGAGGGGGAGTGGGCAGAGGGTGACTGTGAAAAGGCAGAGATACAAAACAAATATTTTTGCTAAGTATTGACAAATGAAGAGGGGGAGGTACCTAAACCAAACAGTAGAAACACTCTGGATAGGGGGGTCAATACCAGTCCATTCACAGAAGAAAGAGTTCTGAAAGAACTCTTAAAACTGAAGGTGGACAAAGCAATGGGGCCTGATGGGATTCATCCCAGAATTCTAAAAGAACTAAGGTTAGAACTAGTGACACCACTAACTACCCTCTTTAACAAATCATGGGAGGATGGGGTGGTACCTGAGGACTGGAGGGCAGATGTTATTCCACTTCACAAATGTGGGAACAGGGTAGAGGCAGGAAACTACAGACCTGTTAGTTTGACTTCAGTGATAGGGAAAATGATGGAATCACTTCTGAAGGAAAGAATTGTTGAGTACCTAGAGGCCAGCAGGGCACAGGACCCAAGGCAGCATGGATTCACAGTACGAAGGTTATATCAGGTGAATCTAATAGATTTCTTTGACTGAGTGACCAAAGTAGTAGATCAGGGAGGGGCTGTGGACATAGCCTACCTAGATTTTAACAAGGCATTTGACACAGTTCCACACAAAAGATTAATATACAAGTTAGCCAGCCTTGGAGTGGGTCCCAAGATGGTAGCCTGGGTAAAAAAATTGACTGAACAGTAGGACACAGAGCGTAATAGTAAACTGAGTCCACTCTGAAGAAAGGGGGGGTTACTAGCAGTGTACCACAGGGTTCAGTACTGGAACCAGTCCTCTTCAGTGTCTTTATAAGTGACATTGCAGCTGGACTGGAAGGAAAAGTATGTCTCTTCGCAGACACAAAGATCTGCAACAGGGTTAATACACAGGGTGGGGTGGAAAGGATGAGAAGGGACTTGGCAAGATTGGAGGAATGGTCAGATGTATGGCAGCTTAGATTCAGTGCAAAGAAGTGCAAAGCAATGCACCTGGGAAACAGTAACCCAGGGGAAGAGTACACAATGGGGGGTGAGATACTAACAACAACAAAAATGGAAAGGGACCTGGGGGTAGTCATATCAGATGACCTAAAGGTGGCAGTCAATGTGAGAATGTAGTAAGGAGGGCTGGAGGGATACTGGGGTGCATAGGGAGAGGCATCACCAGTAGAAAACAGGAAGTTGTTATCCCTCTGTACAGACAGCTGATGAGACCCCATCTGGAGTACTGTGTTCAGTTGTGGAGACCTCGTCTCCGCAAAGACATAGGCAAGATGGAGGCTGTCCAGAGGAGGGCAACTAAAATGGTGCAGGATCTGCACCAGAAGACATACGAAGAGAGAGACTAAAGGAGCTTAATATGTATATCCTCGAGGTAAGGTAGAGGGAACATGATATAAACTTTCAAGTACCTCAAGGGACTCAACGAAGTCCAAGAGGGTAGCATCTTTCAGAAAAAGAGGTGTGCAAGAACAAGGGGGCACAATTTGAAGATAGAGGGGGTATGGCTCAGAGGTAATGTGAGGAAGTATTTTTTCATGGAGAGGGTTGTGGATGCATGGAATGGCCTTCCTGAGGAGGTTGTGGAGTCAAAAACAGTGGAGGAATTCAAGAATGCATGGAGCAGACATAAGGCAATTCCATGAGGGTGGGGGTAGGAGGAAGTAGGCTGTTAGTTAACTAGGATCTGCAGCTTATCCATTAGGTAGGGAAATGGGCAGGCTGGGTGGGCCAAGCGGTTCTTATCTGCCATCAAATTCTATGTTTCTATATGATACAAACCTAAAAATATCTAAAGAGCATAAATAGAGTACCGGAAGGTAGCATCTTTCAGAAACGAGATGTTCAGGCATAAGGGGGCATGACATGAGTTTCAAAGGGAGCAGACTAAGGAGTATTGTGAGGAGAGGATGTATTTCTTCACAGAAAGGGTGGTGGGTGCATGGAATAAATTCCCAGTTGAGGCAGTGGGGGCAAACACAGTGTGGGAGTTTAAAAATGCATGGGTTAGGCATGGGGAACCCTAGGGATAGGAATGAGATGGTAAAGCTGGAGATCAAGGAGGGTCTGCATGTTTTACAGTAGGTAGGGAAAATGGGTGGACTGTATGGGCCTAGCAGTCCTTCTCTACCATCAGTTTCTGTGTTTCCGTCTGTATTATAAAAAATAAGTGAACCCACTTTGTGTGCTTGTTTTGATTACTGCTTGGCTGTGCTTACATTTAGTGTTTGTCTGTGAAAGAAGCAGGGAAATCCTAGCTGCCCCAAAAAAATCATGGTAGTAAGTACGGTAAACACCAACATAGAGGTGGCGATAGGGAGAAGCGCTGGGGTAAATGGGGAAAGTGACAAAGGCAAGAAGGACAGGGATGGGGCAAAAAGGAGTAAGGCTATCAGGAAATGGAGGGTAATGAGTACCAATGCTCGTAGTCTGGGCAACAAGTTCCCTGAGCTGGCGGCCTTGATGGAAGAGGGGTGCTGGGATATCGTAGCAGTCACAGAAACATGGTACACAGAGAACCATGACTGGGATGTTAACATACCAGGGTACATAACCTACCTCACTATCCCTTATAAGTGACATTGCAGAGGGACTGGAAGGAAAAGTATGCCTCTTTGCAGATAACACAAAGATCTGCAACAGGGTTGATACACAAGGAGGCGTGGAAAGGATGAGAAGGGACTTGGCAAGGTTGGAGGAATGGTCAGAAGTATGGCAGTCAGGATTCAGTGCAAAGTAGTGCAAAATAATGCACCTGGG
Organism: Neoceratodus forsteri; assembly: GCA_016271365.2. Classification (NCBI taxonomy): domain Eukaryota; kingdom Metazoa; phylum Chordata; order Ceratodontiformes; family Ceratodontidae; genus Neoceratodus; species Neoceratodus forsteri. The sequence continues at coordinate 375,307,365 of CM057457.1, read as the reverse complement.
AAACAAGAACCCAGGGGAAGATTACACAATGGGGGGGAGGTAGTAACAACAACAAAAAAGGAAAGGGACCTGGGGGTAATCATATCAGATGACCTTAAGATTAGCAAGCAATGTGAGAAGGCAGTAGAAAGGGCTGGGGGGATACTGGGATGCATAGGGAGAGGCATCACCAGCAGAAAACAGGAAGTTGTTATCCTCTGTACAGACAGTTGGTGAGACCCCATCTGCAGTACTGCATCCAGTTCTGGAGACCCCATCTTCGCAAGGACATAGACAGGATAGAGGCAGTCCAGAGCAGGGCAACTAAAATGGTGCAGGGTCTGCAAGAGAAGCCGTACGAGGAGAGACTAAAGGAGCTTAATATGTATACCCTTGAGGAAAGAAGGGGGGGACATGATAGAAACTTTTAAGTAGAATCAACAAAGTCTAAGAGGGTAGCATCTTTCAGAAAAAGAGATGTGCAAGAACAAGGGGACACAATTTAAAGATGGGGGGTGGTTCCGGGGCAATGTGAGGAAGTATTTTTTCACAGAGAGGGTAGTGGATGCATGGAACAGCCTTCCTGAGGAGGTTGTGGGGTCTTAAACTGTGGGAGAATTCAAGAATGCATAGGACAGACATAAGGCAGTTCTAATGGGGGGTAGGAAGAAATAGGCTGTTGGTTAACTAGGATCTGCGGCCTATCCTGTAGGTAGGGAAATGGGCAGACTAGGTGGGCCAAGCGGTCCTTATCTGCCGTCAAAGTCTATGTTTCTATGTGTACTTTAGTGTATATGTAACTTTTCCTGCTGGATTATGTTAACCTGCTAACTGATTTTATCCTCCCTGGGACTACTATGAAAATGAGTTCATGTATCTCATGGAGATATCATACTTGGATTAATTTAAAAAAAATTAAGAAGAAAATATAATTTTGTCTTTTACTCTGACGTTTGTAACTGTCTGCATTTTAAAAATGTGACTTTTTTTTTTTTACTCGGGGCAATCACTGTTCAGAAATGTAGATTGTAACCAGAGCCAGCCAGTCAAATTACAGTTTTATTGTATTGTGACTTGCTCTGGTGACTATCTGCATTATAAACATGTGACTGTTTTACTTGGCAGAGTCGCAAATTTATAGCACATATAATCACCGGACTCAGAATATATTTGCATTGCGTAGTGACTGGCTCTGGCGACTGTCTGCATTGCTAGCTGCAGTCTGGCTTGGGCAACTGTCTATATTATAAAAAAGTGATTTAAGTTTTTTCTTGGGGTAGCTGCAGTTGCATTGCATTCTCACTGTCTCTGGTGACTACCTGCAATATAAAAATGTGATTTATGCTTTTACTTGGGGCAGCTGCAGTTGCATTGTATTCTCACTGTCTCTGAAGGCTACCTGTATTATAAAAATGTGATTTCTGTTTTTATATGGGGTAGCTGCAGTTGCATTGCATTCTCACTGTCTCTGACTACCTTCATTATAAATATGTGATTTATGTTTTTACTATGGGAAGCTGCAGTTGTATTGTATTCTGTTTCTGATGACTACCTGCATTATAAAAATGTGATTTATGTTTTTACTTGGGGTAGCTGCAGGTGCACTGTATTCTCACAGTCTCCAATGACTACCTGCATTATAAAATTGTGATTTATGTTTTTACCCGGGATAGCTGCAGTTGTATTGTATTCACAATGTCTCTGATGACTACCTGCATTATGAAAATGTGATTTATCTCTTAACTTGGGGTAGCTGCAGTTGCACTGTATTCTCACAGTCTGTGAAGACTACCTGTATTATAAAAATGTGATTTATGTTTTTACTCGGGGTAGCTGCAGTTGCATTGTATTCTCACTGTCTGTTGACTACCTGCATTATAAACATATGATTTATGTTTTTACTTGGGGTAGCTGCAGTTGCATTGTATTTTCACTGTATTTGATGACTACCTGCGTTTTAAAAACGTAATTTATGGTTTTACTATGAGAAGCTACAGTTCTTTTGTATTCTGCCTCTGATGACTACCTGCGTTATAAAACTGTGATTTACATTTTTACTTTAGGTAGCTATAGTTGCATTGTTTTCTCACTGTCTCTGATGACTACCTGCATTATAAAAATTTGATTTATGTTTTACTTAGGGTAGCTGCAGCTGTGTTGTGTTCTCACTGTCTCTGATGAACTACCTGCATTATAAAAATGTGATTTACATTTTTACATAGGATAGCTGCAGTTGCATTGCATTCTTACTGTCTCTGATGACTACCTGCATTATAAAATGTGATTTATGTTTTTGCTTGGGGTAGCTACAGTTGCATTGTATTCTCACTGTCTCTAATGACTACCTGCATTATAAAATGTGATTTCTGTTTTTACTTGGGGTAGTTGCAGCTGCATTGTACTCTCACAGTATCTGAAGACTACCTGTATTATAAAAATGTAATTTAAGTTTTTACTTGGGGTAGCTGCAGTTGCATTGTTTTCTCACTGTCTCTGATTAACTACCTTCATTATGAAAATGTGATTTATGTTTTCACTTGGGGTTGCTGCAGTTTTATTGTATTCCCAATTTCTCTGATGAACTACCTGCATTATAAAAATGTGATTTATGTTTTTACTTGAGGTAGCTGTAGTAGTAGTAGTCAAGTTTATTGTTCGGCAATATAGCCATTACAAAATAAAGGGCAGAAAAACAGTAAAATATTATAAATTAAACACAATTAAAAACCTTATACAAAAATACATATAGCATATTACAGGATGTAAAATGCTCACAAAATTAATATATTATAAATGTAATATGTAACTTTCGATTATAAATACACATAATACTCTGATCATTGCACAATTTTACCCTTTTATACTTTCAGTATAATAAATATTTTACCATAAATAAATCTAATAAGCAATACCTTATAATAAATTGCAATACTGATCAGACATATGGACCATGCAAGACTGTTATTTTATCATATGAGAGCGACATACATATCAGAGTTCTTAATCAGGTCTTAATTTAAAACAAGCTCAGTGCCTAAATAATCAAAGCAATTCTTCCCTCAGTCAATAACTACCCGATTATATGCAGCCTTCTTTGCTCAATTATTTTCAATAGGGAGACCACAGATCTCAATATTATAGGGTCAACAGTTGTAAATAGATATATCAATAACTGGGCAAGTTGATAATTTTGATAACTTAATATGTTCCCCAACAGGAAAGTCCTGTATTTTTCATATAATGGGCATAAGAGAACTAAATGCAGCAAGTTGTCTTCCCCCAAACCACAGTTACACTTGAAAATCTTATTTTTTTCCCCTGAAAATAATCCTCTTTTCTTGTTACTCTCAAAAATTTCAAAGCGAAATCTAGTAAGTAGAGTTCTCTGCCCTGGGTTAGGGAGGATAGAAAGATATCTTTCATATCTATAAGCCCTTTCATTTTTTTGCTAGCCAACTGCAGTCTTTAGATAACTTACAGGCTTCTAGATCTTTCTGAATAAAATGATCCTTTATTTTGTTTTTAATTATGAGTTTAATAAGATTAATAGGCAGCCTTAGACAATCCGTGTCTACATGTAAAAGTTCATACGGTTTAATGTGTCCCTCCAAAACCATCATACAAGGTAAGATAATATTTGAGTTTGAATAAATAATTGCTTCCTCTAAGCATAGGTGTGGAAGTCTGTTTTCATCATATAGACCCCAACCCAATAATTAATTTGTCACTGCACACATGCACATTCTATTGGTAGCGCTCCTATCTTTGCCCTAACCATAACTGAAGGGGCACTATTTGGGAGTCCCAAAATCTTTTTATGATATTTATTTAAACTGTGTTCTAAAAATCCCTTAAATTCCCCCCCCCCATACTTCAACTCCATAAAGGATCTGGCTTTTAATTTTCGCTCTAATGACTCGTAAATTCCCTTCTACTGATCTCCCTCCAAATTTGTAAGAGAAGGCCTGGATGGCTGGAATGAAGGCATCCAACTTATATTTAATACTTTTCAGATGACTTGTCCAAGATCCGGTTAGATTTAGCATTACTCCTAAGTAACAAAATTCTTTGACCACCTCAAGTCAAGATGTGTCCATATAAAAATGATGGCCCTTCTTATTGCCTCCAAGGACAAGTACCTTAGTTTTATCATAAGTTACTATTAGATCAGCCTTTTTACATTCAGAGTAAAATGTTCAATGCATCTGCTCATTCCTAGATGACTAAGGGAGAGTAATACCATATCATCAGCATAGGCCAGAAACAAAATCACTCATGACCCTATTCTTGGAAGATGGAACTCAGAATTGTACATGTTTCTCAGTACAGTACCAAAATAAAGGTTAAATAATAGTGGGGCCAAAGTGCAACCTTGTTTGACCCCAACATTATTTTTAAACCAGGTACTTAGTTCACCAGAATCACCATATCTGATACTAGTATAATTTTCTTGGTGCATAAGTCTAACTCATTTCCAGTAAAGAGGGGTCTACTCCTAATTCACCAAGTCTATTCCATAATAGTGTCCTGTTAACCCGGTCGAAAGTTGCTTTGAGGTCAATGAAGGTGCAAAATATTTTTTGCTTTTTGACTTTCCTATATTTATGAATCAGGTGAAACAAAACAAAAATTTGATCAATAGTAGAATAGTTTTTACGAAATCCAGCCTGAGCTTCATCAATTATACTGTTTGACTCTGCCCATATCATCAGCCTATTGTTAAGTATTCTGGTAAAAACTTTTCCCACGGTGTCCAAAAGGCTGATGGGTCTTTAACAGCTAGGATCTTTCTTATCCCCTTTCTTGTAAATTGGGACAATAATATTTAATCTCCAACTTTTAGGAATGTCCCCCGACTTCCATATATAATTAAATAAATTAAATAGAAAAGGAATCCAAAATATTTTAGTTCTGATTATTACATCTAATGGGACCCCATCAGGCCCTGGTGCTTTTCTTTTACTAAATGAGTCTAGAGTTTCCTCTATCTCACATATAGAAACATAGAATTTGATGGCAGATAAGGACCGCTTGGCCCACCCAGTCTGCCGATTTCCCTACCTAATGGATAAACTGCAGATCCTAGTTAACCACAGCCTACTTCTTCCACCCCCACCCCCTAGAATTGCCATATGACTGTCCCATGCATGCTTGAATTCCACCACTGTTTTTGACTCTGCAACCGCCTCCGGAAGGCTGTTCCATGCATCCACAACCCTCTATGTGAAAAAATACTTCCTTACATTACCTCTGAACCACCATTTTCATATTGTGCCCCCTTGTTCTTGCACACCTCTTTTTCTCAAAGATGCTAACTTCTTGGACTTTGTTGATTCCCTTGAGGTACTTGAAAGTTTCTATCATGCCCCCCCTTCCTCGAGGCTATACATATTAAGCTTCTGAAGTCTCCCTTCATATGTCTTCCGGTGCAGACCCTGCACCATTTTAGTTGCCCTCCTCTGGACTGCCTCCATCCTGTTTATGTCTTTGCGGAAATTGGATCTCCAGAACTGCATGCAGTACTCCAGATGGGGTCTCACCAGCTGTCTGTACAGAGGGATAACAACTTCCTGTTTTCTACTGGTGATGCCTATTCCTATGCATCCCAGTATCCCCCCAGCCCTCCTTACTGCCCTCTCACATTGCTTGCCCACCTTTAGGTCATCTGATATGACTACACCCAAGTCCCTTTCCATTTTTGTTGTTGTTATTATCTCACCCCCATTGTGTACTCTTCCCTTGGGTTTTTGTTTCCCAGGTGCATTACCTTGCACTTCTTAGCACTGAATCTAAGCTGCCATACATTTGACCATTCCTCCAACCTTGCCAAGTCCCTTCTTATCCTTTCCACCCCACCTTGTGTATCAACTCTGTTGCAGATCTTTGTGTCGTCTGCAAAGAGACATACTTTTCCTTCCAGTCCCTCTCAATGTCGCATATAAAGACATTGTAGAGGACCGGTCCTAGTACTGAACCCTGCGGTACCCCACTAGTAACCCCCCTTTCTTCAGGATGGACTCCATTTACTATTACCCTCTGTGTCCTGTTTTCCGGTCAATTCTTTACCCAGGCTACCATCTTGGGACCTGCTCCCAAGCTGGCTAACTTGCATATTAATCTTTTGTGTGGGACTGTGTCAAATGCCTTGCTAAAGTCTAGGTAGGCTAAAGATATTGTGATCTCAGCATCAGAGCTATATTTTCTTCCAGGATATTTGTGTCTTAATCAATCCAGATAAATAATCTGGATCTTCCCTATAAAATAAATGTTTATAATGGTTTACCCATATATCTGGTTCAATATGAGTATTAATTTTAGTATGAAAACCCATTCCCATGCTAACAGTTCTCCAAAATAATTTATTATCTTTTGTGAGAACCGCATTATGCAATTTTTGCCCGAGTCACTTAACATATTTGTTCTTATTCCTAGCTAATATCTCCCTGTACTCTTTTCTGGCATTATTCATTAATTTATTATTACCTTTGTTTGGGCAATGGTTTAGATTTTTGAACTTTTTATTCAAGATTTTCCTTGCATCATGACAATCCTTATTATACCAAGGTTGACCCTTTGGTTCTTTAATTTCAACCTTTTTTTGTTATTTCATAAGCAGTCATATTTATTTATTTATTTATTAAGTTTTGGTGACTGGGTAGGCCCACTGAGCCCCGAAGGTCCCTTTTTCAGGGGCGACCCGGGATAACAATACAAGTTATAAGAATGAACAAGGACATAAGGAACGTTTGAGGCATTGTGAGTTATATCATGAGGTGGTTACAGTAAAGAACAATAGTGGATACAGGCGTGGTAAAAGAAAAGCAGTGGATACAGGCATGGCTTTCAGGCATGGTAAAAGAAAAGCAGTGGATGCAGGCATGGGTACAGGCATTATTTATAATTGAGTTATATTTGGAAATTATGTATGGACCCATGGGTTGACTAGCCACAAAGGATAATTTGGGTAGTATTCCTCTACTCTCCAGTAAGTTCTCCAATTTTTCACTATCAATTATATTCCATTCAATACCCCTTTTCGTTAATATCATCTTTGGGGCCTTGATACCTTTATCAGGAATGAAATCACCATATCCTATTACTAACTCCAAGGCCTTATGCTGGCTTTTGGCTCTAAATACTAGTTTAATCGAGCAGATCCTATTAAATAGGCTTGAATTTATCCAAATATAGTCAATTATAGATGTACCATTGCCACCTATGAAGGAGTATTCCCCTTAAGGCCAGAAAATGAGCGACCATTCAAAAGAAGCATGTTATTCCTGCACATTATTCTATGTAACTCAACTCCCCTTTTATTAATATACTGGTCTTTAGAGTTCCTTTTTGTGTTCAAGGAAGTATACTGAAGAACCAACAAGGCCTCTATTATGTCTTCCGAACATCCTTGCAAGGACCCTGATCTTACGTTAAAATCTCCTAGTATCACTATATTAGCAATGGGGCAATCAGTTATAATAGTGGGAATTAGATCTTCTAATGAACTTAAATAATTAGGATCCCCATAATGGCTTCCTACAGGATGTGCATAAATATTTATCAGAAACCATATTTGTTTAGTAAGTTTCCCTATTAGCTTCACTGCTAGAATACTACAACTAGGCAAAGGAATTTCTTCAGTTGTGATATTATTATTCAATTTGATAAATGTGGCCAGCCCTCCAATACCGCTTCCAAATTTTTAATTTTTTATTGCTTTCTTATAGTATACTGTATATCCACTTAGATGAAGATCACCCAGTGCCCAAGTTTCCGGGATGCAGATTATATGAAAACAGTTCAAATAGTTACAAAATTCTGGGTCGCCAATTTTAATACCCAGTCCTGAGGAGTTCCAAGATAAAATTTTAAATGCAACATTGTTCAGCAATGTTGTATCAATGGAGCCTTCTTTGTTATGGTCTTCCCTTTCAACCGTCATGTTCCAATCATGGGTACGTGGTCTCCCCAGAAAATTATCCTGCTTGATCTGTCATTTGTCTAGATTTGATAGAATCTCAAACTTGTTTGAGGTCTCAACCAAAAATTCCCATTTCTTTGATTTTATATAAGCTGTGCCTTGATCAGGCTGAACAAGGGCATCCTCATTTTCTACATATAGATGGATATTGGGTTGATCCAAAATGCTCTGTTTCAACATTAAATCTTTGATTATAGAAACATGATTTACAAAAAAACAAATTTGGCCATCCCGCTCCACCCTTATAATTTTCTCAATATTATGATTACTTATATGTGTATTTAAACAGATGTTCAAAAAATCAATAAATGTATTTCATAGATTGTATTTGGATTCTTTTGGGAATTGTTTCAGCCCAAAAACCGAAACAGTACCCCCTTTTGGCGAAATCAAGAACATTTTGATTCATATAAAATTCAGGGAAAAGATCCATTAGTGTGGTGACCTCACCCACCATAATACCCATGACATCCAATTTTTTTGCCCCAAGAGCTATTGCTTTTAGGATATAAAATTATTCAGTCACCACCAGGACCAACTCTGTTTCCTTCAAAGGTCTAATGATACTGATTGAATCTTTCAAGATGGTACAGCCATTCAGTATGGAAGACAGTAATGCAGATAAAATATTCATTAAACTTTCTTGTATTTCATTTGGCATGCAAGTAACCCCAAAGAGAGGCAATACAAAATCAGAGCCTAAAGTTTTTGCTAAGAATAGATCAAAATCAACATGTTGATTGAGATTTCTCTCTGTTTTTTGAACATTTGCTATTTACAGCAACTACCTCTTCCATAGGTTCAGTGTTAATTGAGCATATTCTTCCATCGTCTGAATCCTTATCATTATTAGTTTTCTGGTTTTTAGCATTTGACCATTGCAAAGTTGTCTCAGATTTTTGATTCCCTAGCCTTTTAGTAGCTTGGAGTTCATCTTTCTTTGAGACAGTACTCTTCTTCACCTTTTTCCCCAGTGTCTTCCCATTTTTGGCTGTGATATTTTTATTTTTTATTTTAGATTGTGTAATTGTGCTTACCTCACTCTTGTCTACTGATACTTCATTAATCAGTCTTACCTCTCTGTTCTTGGAACTATCCTTTTTTTATAAGAGGATATGGGATATCCAGAACTACATCCTTTTTGCTACACTTTTTTTTTTTGAAGAATTGGTCTTCTTTATGTTTCCACAATTACTGGTGTGTGCTTCCTGTAGCATTCCTTTTTGCCACTAGGGAGCGTGGTTTTGTGCTAATTCCCTGCAGATGCTGGTGTCTCAATTCCACTGCTGGAAGCATAATACATTCAGACTCTCAATTTAAAGTACTATGATCACTCATTAAAGAATCAATAAAAGATGTAGTCTTGTAGTTCCCAGTATGTAATAAGGAGTTCACCAAGACCCTCCATCATGTGAACAGGAGAGTTACATGGCTGCTTAACAGCTTGACCCAAAGTACCAAGGGAAATGTAATGGGGGTCTGATTCTTTATTCTGTGAGTCAGTTTTATCCATCCTGGTTTCCCTTCTACTGTCTATTACATCAACTTTTATCCTATTTTCTAGACACACCTCTTTAATAAATGACATATCTTCCTTAAGCTCCATTAACTGTTTAAACAGCAAAATATTAGCTTTAACTGGATCACTTAGAACTGCGAATAATTCCCTCGAGATGCCATCTAAATCCTTAAAAGCAGAATTATCCTGTCCCTTAGGGCTCATTGTCCAGGACTTCGTGCTATAACTCCTGGACAAATGTCCTAAGTGATCATTCTGAGATCTCACTCTATCATTTCCCCCACTGTCAAAGCTATTATTGGCCCCAGGTATATAATTATACTTATGAATTTGCGATAAATTTGGCTGAATAATTTTGTCATGACTGTCGATTTCCATATGATGCTTAGATTTTTCTTGAGTGTTCTGAATTGATTTTATATTCAATCCAGTACTCCCTTCACTGACCTTCTCTATGTGTAAGGATTCTCTCATGTTCTGGATTTCCATATCCAAAACTGAAAGATTAAGAAATATTTTGGAGAAGTCTATCTTGGCATTCCTACTAATCCCTTCATCTGCTCCTTTGGGTTCACAGTGATACAACATATCTTCTTTAAGCCACTGACTACCAGTCAGGACTGGGTGGGTCATTCCTTTTAACTTCAGTATTTTCTTTTGGTTTATTCTCCTTCTTCTTAAGTGTACTGGGTGCTGACCCTGGAACTAATGGACAAAATAATTTTCAAATATCACCCCCATTCTCGAGGACCAAATTAGGAGTGGAAACCAACCGTACGATTTTGTTATCATTGAGTTTTATCTATTAAATGTTTACCATTCTTTTTCATATATTTTCCCTTTTTATTCAGTCTTTTTGAATTCATAACAAATTGTTTCATTGCCAGAGATTTTAAAGAAAGAGGCCTCTTAGATGTAGCACCCCCTCCCCCCCCCACTGGGGTCAGAATATCTACAACCCTTACTGGAAGAAATATTTAAAGTGCCTCCGATTTTACGTCTTGTTGTGGCTGGCATGATTACCAAATACTTATGCTCAGGTCAGTTATACAAGATAAATTATTAGTCCGTACAATAAAACAGCAGGAACAGATGGCGCAAGTGATACAAATAATAAGGTGCGTTAGTTCGCTAAAAGGAGAAAAAAGGTTAATTTTTTGGCAAAGTCTGTTAAAAGTCAATGTCAATTAACTGGTCAATTTTGTACCAGATACAGAGTGATTCTTCCCCTGTAATGACCAAAACCAGAGGAGAGAGTAAATGCCACCAGTAGAGCCAAGCAGTACGTTTCCTCTTTTTCCCTTAATGCTTCTCCTTTCTTTCTCTTTCTAAGCAGCTTTAATTTGCAGAGATGAATTCTCAATTGTTCCACAAAAAAAGTAGTAATAGCACCACCGAAGGAAAATAAATTATGGCACCAAAGCTCCACTAAAGACAAAAAAAAAAAAGGAAACAGAAAAAAACTTACTAAAGATAAGTAAGATAAATAAAATAACTGTTAAAACTACTGGCATCGGAGTCAAGAGGCTAGTGCAGACCAATACTGCCTGCCTCCCAGTACCAGCCTAGAACCCAAATGAGCCTAAAACACACTACTTAACAAACTGCCAAACATGGCCTAGTTCAATAACTGTTTAAGCGACTGTTTATGCAAAATACAGAGAAAAATGGCCAGCTTATACATTAGTTGCTACTAATATTACTACTTAAACAGTTTTTTTAGTATTTAATATACTAAAAAGAGTTTTAACCAGACAATAGCTTAAGTGCAAAAATTGCCAGATTGTTTACTTGTGCTTCTAGTGTGTAAGATATAATCAAAACTTGATCCGGGTTTTGGGTTTTCTGATTAGGCCAAACCTCACCAACTAGCTTTCCATTATCAACGGGAGTACCAACACCAGAATGTCTTCCCTTGAAACTGCCCAAATACGAAATAAGGTGCAGGTATGTGTTCATAGTGATGGCTGTGCCGAGACAAACCAGAACCAGCCGACAAATTCAGCAAGGCGATAAGGGGGATAAAGGATGGCGTTCGAGCAGTGGAAACTGCTGAAAATGAAGAGCGAATATGAGCAACTTTGAATAACTGAGAATCCAAAACTGGTGATATAAGGAGCAGGGCTAACAAAACAAAAAATGCGCTCACAAAGTTACCCCTAAATCTCAGCTTGTTTTTCTAATGACCAGCATCCAACCTTAAGCCATGACCTCTCCTTTCCCACTCAGGTGCACATACATGTTATATCCCAGACAGAGCATGTGATGGAGCCTGTTTAATTAAACACGCAAAAAAAGGTCAGACAATGTAATTGCTGAATATATAAAATTAAAATTTAACTAAGTTTTAAAAAACATAAACTCCTAATGTCTCCTATTAATGGACCGCCCAACCCACCTTCACCCATACCTCTGACCTCTATCTCAAACAGTAAAAGAAACAAACAGATGTAATGCTTAAAAACACAAGGAAAAAAATAATCAAAAGCACAATCTGAACTCAAAAAAAAAAAACCTTGAAAAAGTCCTAGAAAACTAAAGGTAAATTGATTGATCAGATGTCCTGCATTCTGAGAGACTTAGGTTGTGCCTTAGTTATTTAAAGCTTATACGTGAAATCTCAGAGTAAATCCAGTGTAGATTTTGGCTAATCAAAAGTTGAAGATTTCCACAAACAGTAGCTAGTGCAGTCAGACAGACAGAAAAATATTCAGAGAAAATCCAAGAATCCCCATTTTTTCTCAAGGTGTCTCCTCAGCTTTCTCGACCCTCTGCAGGGCGGCTTGTTTGCCGAAGCAACCGGGGCTCCCTGCCCACCACTGGGACTCCACACCAACTCCGCTCTGGTGAAACAAGCAAAAGAAAGGGGAAAACACAGGAATCAGATGGCACAAGAAAAACTGGAAAGTGCAGAGAGTTTAAAACAGTAGGGCAATGGTGGCATACCTTTATTAAAATTTATTTAAGCTTCTCTCTGCTCCTGCTTATGCAACTCCTCCTCAATCACTTAGCATGCAGACATCTTGGAACCAGCATTGGGTCGAGGTAACTGTAGTTGCATTGTATTCTCAGTGTCTCTGATGACTGCCTGCATTATAAAATGTGATTTATGTTTTTACTTGGGGGTAGCTGTAGTTACATTGTATACTCACTATCCCTAATGACTACCTACATTAAATATGTGTGTGTGTTTTGTTTTTTATGCAGGGGAGAGAGTAGCTGCAGTTGTATTGTGCTCGGTTTATTTAGGTGACTGCCTTCATTTAAAAATGTGCTTTTGCTTTTTTTTTTTTTATTTTTAGTCCAGGAGAGTTTAGCTGCAGATTAATGTTTTGTTCAGAATTACTTTACTCTGCTTATGTTTATGTTTAAACCATAAATTATTTTTTTGTCATCTGGACATTTTCCATTTGGGTTTGTGTGATTTGCTTGACCATCTTTTGTCCTGTTTCATTATTGTTTTTTGGTTAGCATACCTATACTGCCATGTTTTATTACCCATTAAAATACTCCCTTATGACCAGGTTTAGACCAGTGAGAAAACAGAATTACTGAGACCCATTCTGACCATTGTATAAAGAAAGACAACAGTTAAAATGTTGCAGAAAGAAAAATGTAATGCAAAGTATAGTAAAATAGAAATATTTAATAAACACATTTCTGAGGTTAAATCTCAGGCAAGTTGATGGAGTTTCAAAAAGATTACAGAAGAACAAGTGACACATTTGCTACTTTATTTTATGGACATACTAATTAAATGCTTATTTTTAGTCAACAGGACATTTAAGTGCAATGATACTTTCAGCCAACTGTCAGTGCTTGGGAATTGCCAGCTGAATCACGCAACACAGAAATCCCAAAAGAATCTTCAGTTCAGAAAAAGTTTCCATGACCTACATCTTACCACTGTAGAGCAACAGATTCATGAAGGAGAGGGGCATTTTAAAGATACCAAATGTCAGAGGAGTTTAAGTAAATTAAATCCAGTTAAATGTACTGACAGGAGTTTCACTGTACAGCATAAAACTATAACACACCAAAATCACAAAAAACGATATAAGTGTGCTCAGTGTGAGAAGCGTTTTCCTTACCAGAGTTTCTTCATTAGGCACCAGCGAATTCACACAGGGGACAGACCATATAAATGTGTTGAATGCAACAAGAGTTTTGTCCATAAGAGTCACCTAGTAGAACATCAGAAAATTCACTCTGGAGAGAGACCATATAAATGCACTGAATGCAACAAATGTTTTGGCTGCAGGGGTGCCCTGAGAAAACATCAGCAAATTCACTCTGAAGATAGACCATATAAATGCTATGAATGCGAAAAGAGTTTTGGCCAGAAGGGTAACTTGACAAAACATCAGCAAATTCACTCTGGAGAGAAACCATATAAATGTGATGAATGCGACAAGAGTTTTGGCTACAAAAGTTCCCTGGTAAAACATAAGCAGAATCACTCTGGAGAGAGACCATATACATGTGTTGACTGTAATAAGAGTTTTTGCGATAAGAGTACCTTGATAAAGCATCAACGATATCATTCTGAAGAAAGACCATATGCATGTGCTGACTGTTACAAGAGTTTTCACCAGAAGGGTAACCTGACAAAACATCAGCGAATTCACTCTGGAGAGAAACCATATAAATGTGATGAATGCAACAAGAGTTTTGGCCAGAAGAGTAGCCTGATAACACATCAACAAATCCACTCCGGAGAGAGACCACATAAATGTGATGAATGCAACAAAAGTTTTGGCCGTAAGCATCAACTGAAAACTCATCAGCGAATTCATTCTGGAGAGAAACCATATAAATGTCCTGAGTGCAATAAGAGTTTTTGCAATAAGAGTTACCTCACAAAACATCAGCGATTTCACTGTGGAGAGAAACCATATACGTGTGTTGCATGCAGCAAGAGTTTTGTCCAGAAAAGTGACCTGATAAAACATCAGCAGATTCACTCTGGAGTGTGCTAATTGAAATAGCCACCCCTAGTGACTACAGTGTCCTGTGTACAGAGAGACACAAAATCATGAAATACCAAGATATGCAGTCAGAAACCAAACTAATGTGGAATAAGGACACACAGATTGTTCCAGTAGTGCTTGAAGCAATGGGACTAATCAAAAATAACTTTCAGGCACATTTAAATATGTTACCAATATTTGTGACACCTCATGAACTTCAAAAGGAAGCCATTTTGGGGACGTTGCATGCGCTGAGAAGAGCACTGTCAGCAAACATCAAAGATTAACACAGTACTGATTTCTTGAGTTTTGAATATACCCTGGCTTAAGACTGGTCTCCATTCTCATCACGGTATCGGAAATCTCTAACCATTTGGAGACACTAACCATGAGAGAGACCATATAATTGCGCTGAATGTGACAAGAGTTTTGCCCAGAAGGGTAACCTGATAATACATCAGCAAATTCACTCTGGAGAAATGGCTCGGATGGAGTGATGAAGTGAGAGTGACGAATCGTTGGTGGAGCAATCTGTGACACTAGTGACAAGCCACAGTTATTTCGTTCTCAAGTCTTGGTGAGTACCTTCACTTGGTGGGCCCTGTTTTAACAGAATCTCACCAAGGCGATACTACTGTATAGACAATATATAGTATGGAAAGAGACAAAAATGAAACTGAAAGCTGGGCGCACAGATCCCAGCATAAAAAAGTGCCCAACCCTAGCCTAGGCACTAGGGCAAGGGTTAGACATGGATAGTGCCGCATCCTTGAGTAATAGTACCACCCCTGCCACAGTGTCAGACCATGGAGTGCATTGTCCCACAGTGGCAGCAGAAACCAGCAAGCCACAAACAGTAAAAAGCCTGATAGGCCAGCCCAGAGGACTGCAAACAGTTAAGTGGACTTACGAGGACAAACTAGAAATTATGTATTGTTATTATTATGCGACGCACCCTGAGTTTCCAGTAAGAGGATATACCATCAGACTTCGGAACAAATTGCAGCAGAGAGAAATAGTTGCCACAGACAAACTGAACAGTGTGACAGATGCAAACTTTAGATCCCTAATAGGACAAATAAAAATAAATAAGTACATAGATGAGATTAACTTGGGCAGACTACAGAAGGAAGCAGGTGAAGAGGTAGCAAAAGAGAAGGAAGAGGTACCAGAGGCTTTCATAGCAGGAAGAGCAGATACATGGGACACAGCAAAGAAAAGGGATCTGATATGGTGTAGCATTTATGCCAAAAAGAAAGCAGCTTTTACCAGCACAGCAACGAAAATTACAGACATATTCAAACAGACATATAGACAGAGACATCCAGATATGGCAAACATCACAAAGAAAAGAATAACCACACAAAAGTGGAATGTAATGAAAAGTGCACAGTTTAGTGATCTAGAAAGGCAACACATCGAAACAGAAGTCATTGAACAGTTAAAGAAAGAAGGATTTGAGGTAGAGACTCAGCCTCCACCAATATCATCTGGTAAGCTGTTACAGCAGACAACTGCTCAGCCAATATTGGTACATGAAACGAAACATGACACACCTCCTAAAGACACCCAGCAAAGTGCACATCAAGTGCCATATCCGAGCAAAACAGTTGAAGTTCCAGTTCAATCCATACAGACAGCGGAAGAGCAGGAAATGCCAATTACAGGAACAACCCTTAACCAAGAGGAAGAAAACATGAGAGAAGACTTGCTGGACCTAATTGACATGGACAAATATATCAAAATACATCAAAGGGAAAGACTGCAAAAATTACGCCTGACATACACAGTTAGGGAACACATAAAACAGATAAACAAAGTTATTCGAACCATCCAGAGGGATCCATATGATGTCACTGAAATAAACAGAATACATTATTGTGTGCAGCGAGACTAATAAATAGAGCAGTGCCAAAAAAGCAAGGAATGAAGAACAAAAAGAGGGAAATTCAGCATACCACCATGGAAAAAGCGGATAGAAGGGACAATTATGGAACTAAGATCAGAAGTATCACTGCTGGAGGAGTTTAGAAAAGGTACTAGATCAATGAAAGTAATCAGGAAAGTGGATGAAATCGAAGAAAAATGCTGTATTAAAACAGATCAGGACCTAAATTTTACCATCTCAAATAACAAGCTTAAGATCTCTGCTCAAGCCGAGAAGCTCAGGAGATACGTAGAAAGGAACAATGAAAAAAATGCAAAATAGATGGTTTAGAGAAGACCCGAAGAAATTCTATAGGGAGCTGGGAAAGAAAACAGCCAACATAAAAACTCCACCAGTAAAGAAAGAAATTGAGGAATTCTGGAGAAGTATTTATGAAGACCCAGTTGAACATAATAGGGATGCAAAGTGGATACAGGAAATAAAAGACAGCATTAGAAATTGTACTACTAGAGATATGGAGTGGCCTGACGTAACAGCTAAGGAGATAGAAATGAAGATAAGGAAGGCCTCCAACTGGAAAACCCCAGGTCCAGATGCAGTACCCAACTTCTGGCTGAAAGTACTAACATCTTTGCACCAAGATTTAGCTACCTCAAAAAACTATTTATACGCACATCCTGACTTGACACCCATCTGGTTAATGACAGGGAATACCACACTTCTTATTAAATCTGAACCTGCCAGTCTCCCCAAGAACTATCGCCCAATAACCTGTTTACCAACAACATATAAACTATATACTGGAATCGATGCAGATAGAGTCTACAATCATTTAGACTGCAATAAACTCATGACAATGGGACAAAAAGGTAATAAAAGAAAATCATATGGCACAAAGGACCATCTCATGTTGAACAAAGCCATTATGGAGAGCTGCAAAAAATGCCGAAATCTTAGTGTAGCATGGATCGACTACAAAAAAGCATTTGACAGTATCCCACACTCCTGGATCACTGAGCGTTTACGGATCTACAGGATACATCCCACACTGATAAACTTCATCACAACAACAATGACAAAGTGGCAAACCACCCTGCAATTAAATCATGAGAAAGGTCAAATCACCATCCCAAATATAAGTATCCAACGAGGGATATTTCAAGGTGACTTTGTCACCACTTGTTTTGCCTTGCCCTCAATCCCTTGAGTAGCCTAATCAACAACCTAGGCTATGGATACAGCTTGAACCCCAGAAACAAAAGCAATCAAAAGCTAACATCTCACCTTCTATTTGTAGATGACCTAAAACTTTACAGTTCATCTGACAAACATTTGAAAGAACAACTACAAATTAAGACCTTTTCTGATGACATACGGATGACGTTTGGCCTAGACAAATGTGCCAAAGCAACATTTGTAGCAGGAAAGTTAACTCGTAAAGAAAACCTGAATCTGGCGGAGGTTTGTGACATAAAAGAACTTGAGCAAGATGGAGTGTATAAATACCTGGGAATAGATGAAGGAGCAACAGCACAACATGAACAAATGAGAGTAAAAGTAAGCAAGTAATATTTTAGAAGGTTAAAGCTAATTTTGAAAACTGCTTTGACAACACGAAATAAAGTGCAAGCTATAAATCAACTCGCCCTTCCAGTGATATCATACAGCTTTGGTGTGATAGACTGGCCACAGAAAGTGTTGAACCAGCTAGATATAAAAACAAGAAAATGTTTCATGCTCACCAATTAATATACAAAAATCAGTGCATGCCAAGATTATACATCCCATAAGCAGAGGGAGGCATGGGCCTCATTGAGATTGATTACACATAGATCCACAATAGTGGGGCTACATACATACTTACTGACATCCTTGGACCCAAATATAGTCAAGGTCTTGCATCATGAAGAAAATAAGCCTAAAATGACTTCACTCATCAAATTAGGAGAAGCCTTCAGAAGGGTAGCAGAGATTGATGTCAATCCACAAGTAGATAAGGAATTGTCAGCAACAGAAAACGCAAAGAATCAGAAAAAGGAGTATAAGGATAAAGACCAACAGAAAAGAAAAAACAGTTGGAAAGTCCATAATTATAGTGGAAAATACAGGGAGCTGAGCTACTGGAGCAACCACAGGTTGATCAAGCCCTGACCCATGAGTGGTTAAAAAGAGGTGAATTTAGGCCACGAGATGAGAGACTAATAATGGCAGCCTAAGATAGTGGACTACGCACAAGATGGTTCACAAAATCCATAGAAAAAACAGGAGAAACAGACAAGTGCAGGTTCTGTAGTACAGAATTAGAAACAGTTGCGCATCTCGTGGCTGGATGTGAAGTACTCATGGCAGAAGGCCTGTATACTGAAAGACACAACAATGTAGCAAGATTGATCCACTGGAAACTGTGCAAACACTATAACATACAGGTAGCAGAGAGGCACTGAAAACATGAACCACAAAGAATCACAGAGAATGAAGAAGTAATGATCACATGGTATCTCCCAATACCAACAGCCAAGAAAGTGGAAGCAAGAAAACCCGATATTGTAATACAAGAAAAGAGAACAAAGGTAGCATTACTGATTGAAATAGCCACCCCTAGTGACTACAGTGTGCTGCGTACAGAGAGACACTAAATCATGAAATACCAAGATATGCAGTCAGAAACCAAACTGATGCGGAATAAGGATACACAGATTGTTCCAGTAGTGCTTGGAGCAATGGGACTAATCAAAAAGAACTTTCAGGCACATTTAAATATGCTACCAATACTTGTGACACCTTATGAACTTCAAAAGGAAGCCATTTTGGGGACGTTGCGTGTGCTGAGAAGAGCGCTCTCAGCAAACATCAAAGATTAATACAGTACTAATTTCTTGAGTTTTGAATATGCCCTGGCTAAAGAATGGGGTCCATTCTTGCCACGGTATTAGAAATCCCTAAACATTTGGAGACACTAACCCCGAGAGAAAATGTAAAATTGATGGTTTAGAGAAGACCCGAAGAAATTCTATAGGGAGTTGGGAAAGAAAACAACAAAAGTAAAAACACCCCCCAGTAAAGAAAGAAATTGAGAAATTCTGGAGAAGCATTTATGAAGACCCAGTTGAACATAATAGGGAAGCAAAGTGGATACAGGAAATAAAAGACAACACAAAAAATGGTACTACCAGGGATATGGAGTGGCCAGATGTAACAGCTAAGGAGATAGAAGCGAAGATAAGGAAGGCCTCCAACTGGAAAACCCCTGGTCCAGATGCAGTACCCAACTTCTGGCTAAAAGTACTAACATCTTTACATCAAGATTCAGCCACCTCAACCTATACGCACATCCTGAGTTGACACCCATCTGGTTAACAACAGGGAATACCACACTTCTTATTAAATCTGAGCCTGCCAGTCTCCTCAAGAACTATCGCCCAATAACCTGTTTACCAACAACATATAAACTACATACTGGAATCAATGCAGACAGAGTCTACAATCATTTAGATTGCAATAAACTCATGGCAATAGAACAGAAAGGCAATAAAAGAAAATCATATGGTACAAAGGACCATCTCCTGTTGAACAAAACCATTATGGAGAGCTGCAAAAAAAATGCCGAAACCTTAGTGTAGCATGGATCGACTACAAAAAAGCATTTGACAGCATCCCACACTCCTGGATCACTGAGTTTATACGGATCTACAGGATACATCCCACACTGATAAACTTCATCACAACAACAATGAGAAAGTGGCAAACCACCCTGCAATTAAATCATGAGAAAGGTCAAATCACCATCCCAAAGATAAGTATCCAACGAGGGATATTTCAAGGTGGCTGTCTGTCACCACTTCTGTTTTGCCTTGCCCTCAATCCCTTGAGTAGCATAATCAACAACCTGTGATATGGATACAGATTGAACCCCAGAAACAAAAACAATCAACAGCAAACATCTCACCTTCTATTAGTAGATGACCTAAAACTTTATAGTTCATCTGACAAACATTTGAAAGAACAACTACAAATTGTTAAGACCTTTTTTAATGACATACGGGTGACGTTTTGCCTAGACAAATGTGCCAAAGCAACATTTGTAGCAGGAAAGTTAGCTCATAAAGAAAACATGAATCTGGCGGAGGTTTGTGACATAAAAGAACTTGAGCAAGAGGGAGTGTATAAATACCTGGGAATAGATGAAGGAGCAACAGCACAACATGAACAAATGAGAGCAGAAATAAGCAAGGAATATTTTAGAAGGTTAAAGCTCATACTAAGAACTGCATTGACAACACAAAATAAAGTGCAAGCTATAAATCAGCTCGCCCTTTCAGTGATATCATACAGCTTTGATGTTATAGACTGGCCACAGAAAGTATTGAACCAGCTGGATATAAAAACAAGGAAACTGCTTCATGCCTGCCAGTTAATATATAAAAACCAGTGCATGCCAAGATTATACATCTCAAGATTAGAAGGAGGCATGGGCCTCATTGAGATTGATTACACATACAGATCCACAATAGTGGGGTTACATACTATACATACCTATTGACATTCTTGGAACCACATATAGTCAGGGTCTTGCATCATGAAGAAAATAAGCCTAAGATGACTTCACCCATCAAATTAGGAGAAGCCTTCAGGAGGGCAGCAAAGATGGATGTTAATCCACTAGTAGATAAGGAACAGCCAGCAATAGAAAGTGCAAAGAATTAGAAAAAGGAGTTTAAGGACAAAGACCAACAGAAAAGAAAAAACAACTGGAAAGCCCATAATCATAGTGAAAAATACAGGGAGCTATTGGGACAATCACAGGTCGATCAAGCCCTGACCCATGAGTGGTTAAAAAGAGATGAATTTAGGTCATGAGATGAGAGATTGATAGTGTCAGCCCAAGATAGTGGACTACGCACAAGATGATTCACAAAATCCATGGAAAGAACAGGAGAAACAGACAAGTGCAAGTTCTGTAGTGCAGAATTAGAAACAGTTGCACATCTCTTGGCTGGATGCAAAGTACTCATAGCAGAAGGCCTGTATACCAAAAGACACAACAACATAGCAAGATTGATCCACTGGAAATTATGCAGACACTATAACACACAGGTAGCAGAGAGACACTGGAAACATGAACCACAAAGAATCACCGAGAATGAAGAAGTGATGATCACATGGGATCACCCAATACCAACAGTCAGGAAAGTGGAAGTGAGAAAACCTGATATTGTAATACAAGAAAAGAAAACAAAGGTAACATTGCTGATTGAAATAGCCACCCATAGTGACTACAGTGCCCTTCGTACAGAGAGACACAAAATCATGAAATAACAAGATATGCAATCAGAAACCAAACTGATGTGGAATAAGGACACACAAATTGTTCCAATAGTGCTTGGCGCAATGGGACTAATCAAAAAGAACTTCCAGCCACACTTAAATATGCTACCAATACTTGTGACACCTTAGGAACTTCAAAAGGAAGCCATCTTGGGGATGTTGCGTGTGCTGAGAAGTGCGCTGTCAGCAAACATCAAATACTAATACAGTACTAATTTCTTGAGTTTTGAATATGCCCTCGCTAAAGAATGGGGTCCATTCTTGTCACGGTATCAGAATTCCCTAAACATTTGGAGGCACTAACCCCGAGAGAGAGATCATAGTGCTTTGTTGTGATAGCCTAGCCACAGAAAGTGTAGAACCAGCTAGATATAACAACAAGAAAACTGCTTCATGCTCACCAGTTAATATACAAAAACCAGTGCATGCCAAGATTATACATTCCAAGGTCAGAGGGTGGCATGGACCTCTTTGAGATTGATTACACATACAGGTCCACAATAGTGGGCTACATACATACCTACTGACATCCGTGGACCCAGACATAGTCAAGGTCCTGCATCATGAAGAAAACAAGCCTAAGATGACTTCACTCATCAGATGAGGAGAAGCCTTCAGGAGGGTAGCAGGGATGAATGTTAATCCACTGGTAGATAAGGAACAGCCAGCAACAGAAATTGCAGAATCAGAAAAAGGAGTATAAGGACAAAGACCAACAGAAAAAACCAACCATAAAGCCCATAATTATAGCAGAAAATATAGGGAGCTACTAGAACAACCACAGGTCAATCAAGCCCTGACCCATGCATGATTAAAAAGAGGTGAATTTAGGTTACAAGATGAGAGATTGATAATAGCAGCCCAAGATAGTGGACTACGCACAAGATGGTTCACAAAATCCATAGAAAAAATGGGAGAAACAGACAAGTGCTGGTTCTGTAGAACAGAATTAGAAACATTTGTGCATCTTGTGACTGGATGTGTAGTACTCATGGCAGAAGGCCTGTATACCGAAAGACACAACAGTGCAGCAAGATTGATCCACTGGAAACTGTGCAGACACTGTAACATACAGGTAACAAAGAAACACTGGAAACATGAACTACAAAGAATCACAGAGAATGAAGAATTAATGATCACATGGAATCACCCAATACCAACAGCCAAGAAAGTGGAAGCAAGAAAACTAGATATTGTAATACAAAAAAAAAGAACAAAGGTAGCATTGCTGATCGAACTAGCCACCCCTTGTGACTACAGTGTCCTGCATACAGAGAGACACAAAATCATGAAATATCAAGATATGCAAACAGAAACCAAACCAATGTGGAATAAAGACACATACATTGCTCCAGTAGTGCTTGGAGCAACAGAATTAATCAAGAAGAACTTTCAGGCCCATTAAAATATGCTACCAATATTTGTGACATTTCATGATCTTCAAAAAGGAAGCCATCTTGGGGATGTTGCATGTGCTGAGAGGACACTGTCAGCAAACATCAAAGACTAATATAGTACTGATTTCCTGAGTTCTGAATATGCCCTGGCTTAAGAATAGGGTCTATTCTCATCACACTACCAGAAATCCCTAAACATTTGGAGACAGTAACCCTGAGAAAGAGAGAGAGAGAAGCAGAAAAGTATAAAAAACAGGAAAAACAGACAAGTGCAGGTTCTGTAGTACAGAATTAGAAACCGTTGCATGTCTTGTGACTGGATGTTAAGTACTCATGGCAGAAGGCATGTATACCGAAAGGCATAACAATGTAGCAAGACTGATTCACTGGAAGCTGTGCAGACACTATAACATACAGGTAGCAGTGAAACATTGGAAACATGAACCACACAGAACCAACTGCCAAGAAAGTAGACGGGAGAAAAACAAACATTGTAATACAAGAAAAAAAAATAAAGGTAGCATTGTTGATTGAAATAGCCACCCCCAGTGACTACAGTGCCCTGCATACAGAGAGATACAAAATCATGAAATACCAGGATATATAATCAGAAACAAACTCTTGTGGAATAAAGGCACACATATTGTTCCAGTAGTGGTTGGAGCAAAGGGGCTAATAAAAAAGAACTTTCAGACACATTTAAATATGCTACAAATATTCATTTTTTTATCATTCAAATTGTATTGCGAGTTCAAGAAACATAAGTATACATACCAGCATAATAAAACAAGATACTACTATCATATCATAGCATACAAATATTGTGCAAGAGAACTAAGATATTGGATAAGGGAGTAAACTACTACATATCAGTACAATAAACATGTACAATATTAAACAAAACTATTAGTTAATACAGTTTTTTTGCAAAAAACAGAATGTAGGAAAGGGTTCCAAATGTCTAAGAATTTCTCTATACAGTCACTACAGACAAATACTAACCTTTCATAATTAGCTTTAATGGCAATATCCTCCACCCATTCTGTCAAAGTAGGAGGGGTATTTTGTTTCCAGTGTCTAAGGATTACGTTCTTAGCTGAAATCAAGGCAAAACTTAGCCATAGGACATTGGCCTGAAGCCACCCTACACAATCAGATGTAATGCCTAACATTACCAATTTCTCAGATGTTTTGATCTTTTTGTTCAGGATTTTTTCACATGCTCTGAAAACCTTATCCCACAAGTTAATTATTAGAAGACAGGACCACATTATATGTGAAATAGTGGCAATATCATTGAGGCGACTCCAGCATGTATAATCTAATAATCCCAATTTAAACAGTGTATCTGGTGAGTGATGCTGTCAATGAAATATTTTGTAATATGTTAGTTTAGCTTCTTTACATGCCTTGAGGATATTTGTTCAACTGAGATCCCATTCATCTGGGGAGATAGTACTACCTAATTCCAGCTCTTATTTTGCAATTAAGGGCTAAAGCAAATCTTCTCTAGAGTCCAAAATAATTTTGTAAATATTTTTACAACCCTCATTTGTAGTGAATATCTTATCCAATAAATGGGTAGTGGACAATATGATTGAATCATTGATCATTTCTTTTAAGATTTGTTTAAGCTGCAAGTACTTAAAAAATCTGTTCTAGGCAACTTATATTTACCAGGCAAATCTGCAAAATGCACTGTAGCTGTGCTCTGATCCAGCAAATCATTCAGGTATAAAATGCCCCTTTTTTCCAAATCTGCCAATTCAAGGTTTTCCCTTTGATTTTGAATATTTTGTTTTTCCAAGTGGGGCAGTGTGGAGAAAGAGTTGGGTTCTGTTCTAACCATTTTGCAGTTTTAGACCAGGCCTTTGATGTTACTCTTAGAATGGTGTGAGATGTTACTTCTTTTGGAAGTTCTGTAAACAAAATAACCCTAGGATTAGCTCCTTTCAGTAAATGCTTTTCAGTATCTACCCATCCTGGGATCAGATTTGAATCTTGAAGCCTCAGAGATTGAATACTCTGAGAGACAATATAAGTATCATATCTTGTTTTAAAATCTGGAAAATTAAATCCACATTTGTTTCTGGATTGTTGTAACTTGGATTTAGAAATTCTAGCAGGTTTATCCTCCCAAATATATTTTAAAAGAGCAGAGTTTAACAGCTTATAATATTTCTCAGGTAGATGTATTGGTATGTGATGCAATAAATAAAAACTTTAGAAACCAGAATAATATTTATTACCTGAATTTTCCCCCAGAAAGACATAAGCATTGGTCATCACCTTTGTAAATCCAATTTCAATGAATCCAATAAATTAGTAAAATTCTAATAACAAATTGTGTTGATGTCTCCACATATTTTGAGACCTAGGAATTTAATTGTAGATGTAGAGACTTTACATTTATATTGACTAAAGTCTATAGCACAAAAAAACTTAAGAAATTGGAAAAAATTCTGATGTTCAAAGTTTACTTTAAAAACTGAGAATAAAGAAAAGGAATGTATGATTTCTAGAAGGGGTCATAGCAAGCCGCTTGGATTTGTGAGGTTAAGTAATAGATCATCCATATAAGCCAAAAGTTTATTATGTTTACCATTTCCCATGCCTTTAATCTCATTTGTGGACTTGATTTTGATTAAGAGAGGTTCTAAGGCCAGTATAAACAATAGTGGTGAGAGGGGGCATCATTGTCTTGCCCCTCTATAAATGTCAAAGCTGTCTGAAAATACCCCATTAACTTTCACTTTAGCCAAAATTTGATTACAGTATATAGAATTTCCACCCATTCACAAAACCGATCCCCTAAGTTATATTTAGTTAAAATGCTTTGCAATTATCCCCATTCCAGTCGATCAACGGCTTTGTTAGCATCTAATGAAAGAAGGAAGGGTTTGTGAGCTGTGTTTTTGCCATTATGTGTAATATGAAGGGCCTTCTTGATTAGGTCAGCACTATTACGGCCTTTCACAAAGCCTACTTGATCTGGGTGTGTTAACTGGGGAATAATTTTGTTTAGATGATTGCAGTCATTTTAGCCAGAAACTTACAATCAAAATTAATCAGAGAAATAGGCCTGTAATTATCACAACTTGTAGGGTCTTTGCCCTTTTTTTTTTGGTAGTACACTTATGGCCACTTCCCTCATGGTGGAGGGCAAAATACCTGATTCCAGAGACTCAGTGTAAACTCTGTTTAACAAGGGGGCAATATTGTGTATTGTGGCTTTATAAAATTCTCTGAGAACCCATCAAGGCTTAGTGCTGTACCTGAAGGTGTGGACATAGTTGCTTTGATTAATTCCTCCTTAGTAAAAGGTTTGCTAAGTGCCTCTTTATCTTTCTCAGAAATACAAGGTAGTTTGATATTTTTTATAAAAGAATTAAGCAGTCTTTCATCATGAGAAACTTCAGATTATAAATAGTATTAACCTCATATTTAAGGCCCACTATTTCAGAGAGCAGTTGAGAGTCACAACACCCAGCATTTACATATTGTGCCTCTCTACTCTTCAGATCATTTTCCAGCTTAAACAGCTTTTCATTTTGTAGCTTTTTCTTATGGCTGGCAAGTGAAATAATCAACCTCTCAAGTAGGCCTTTAAGACATCCCATAGAACCCTGTTAGATACTTCCCCATTATCATTCAACTCAAAATATTTGATTTCTGTGCTTAACATCTTAACAAACTCCTTATCTTTCAGCAGGCCACTGTTAAATCTTCATAACCCTTTAGAACTAGAAATGCCCGCTATTTGTATGCCAGCAGACTCTTGTCGTGAGATTAGAAATGACCGTGTTACCTATTATACTACTAGCAAGGCCTGCTAATAGATGTTTGGAAATTAGCACGTAATCCCACCTACAATTAGAGTTATGTCTATTTGATCTAAAATTAAAATCCCTATCTCTGGGATATATTACCCACCATGTATCTGTAAGACCCATTTAATTGCAGAATTTAACAAAGACCTTAGATTAGTTTATTTGGTCTGCAGTTATGCCTGAACTTCTGTCTAGGAAATTATCGAGTGTAGAATTCATATCTCCTGCCAGGATAATAGATTTTGGGTCAGCTGAACCAAGTTTATCAGCCGTGCTTGCAAAGAATTCCCCTTGATTGACATTTGGAGCATATAAGTTAACTAATGTAATATCTACCCCATCTATTTGTGCTCTAACAATAACAAACCTGCCCTTTGGATCTTCTAGCTTAGAGTTAATCATGAAATTCAAGTTTTTATTAAATAAGATGCACACCCCTCTGCTTTTAGAATTGTAAGAACTACCTGTCACAATACCCACCCATTTTTTTTTCAATTTCAGCAGTTCATCTTCTGTAATTTGCATTTCTGAATAAACATGATGGCTGTTCATAATGATTTGAGAAACGCCAGCACCTTAGTTTGTTTAATAGGACTATGACACTCCTTGATATTCCATGAAAGTATCTTGAAAATGTTCTTATCTGTTAACATTTTTACTGTAGTGCAATCTGTCAAATACTACACCTTATGTTATAAACTAAAACCAGAAAGAACAAGAAACATTCAATAGTAACCAACTCTTGTTTTAGTCCAAGCTAATATATAGTAGTAATAAAGAGCTGAATCTAAGATTAACGAAAATTCACACTAACCCTCTAAAGTGATTGCTTTAGTAAAGGACAACACAATATCCCTCTATTAATAAACTACATAACAGACAATCTGAATTTAATGAATTAATAGAACTCCACTCCTTTGTGAACTCTCTTTTCTTTTGCTAGTGGACTCCATATAAGGCCACCTCACCACTTTATTTTCTAACTTTTCCCACATCATGCTTTAATCAGAATCACACTAAGACATTGTTGAGCAAGGATAACAAATAAGTAATATTCATCTAGCTAAACTAAGGTTTGATAGCTAACCTTTTAAATAATCATCTTTGTTATGTCTTCTATTACATTCCCCATCAAACTCTGGGATTAAATAGATCCAGCACTCAAGCACTCCACCACTATTAAAAAGAAGTTACATTTTAAAGTCTCCTATTCACTAACATGTAGAAACAGGTTATAAAAATACAACAAACCACAAACATACACCACTGCCAGGTTTTCCTTGTTGTTCGCCCCAGTGACTGCATCATAGTTTATATTTTGTTGCAGCTCCCCACAACCAATATAAAACCAAATGACCCACTTCATATATTTAAATTAGGCAATCTTTGAGAGTTTAGTTTTTCAGTCTGCAGTCTTCTGATCCAAATGCTGCCATAGCTCCCTATGACCCAGCTGTCACAGGCTGACTTTATTGTACTTGCAAGATTTTAAGGCCAAATACTCTGTATGCTGTCACACCTCCCTGTGACTCACGTACTGCTGACTGACCTTTGTTAAAGCTTCATGAAGTACCGCAGCTATTACTTTCAAGAGCAAAAGCATTATTAGGGTTACCATAATAGCATATGAGACAACAAGAAGCACATAACTGAATAACTACCAGAATATACATGCTGTATTCCAAAATGGTTGATATGCCCTTAAAACTAGGTGCTGCATCCACATAATGTCCAGGTATTAGGCGCAAGCCAGTTAGAGGAGAACTATCTTATATAGACGAATTGTAGCCCATTTATTATAAATCAGTATATTCTAAAACATCCCAGGGTTCTGTCACCTGAAACCAAACTCAGAACATAACAAAGTATGTTAGTGTTTTGTATTCTGAGTCTTCTATAGTATAAAAAAAATAGGAACGGTACATATGTATACAGTTTAATTCTCATACTCAGTATTTTTCTATTTGCTAACAACAACAAAAATGGAAAGGGACCTGGAGGTAGTCATAGCAGATGACCTAAAGGTGGGCAAGCAATGTGAGAGGGCAGTAAGGAGGGCTGGGGGAATACTGGGATTCATAGGGAGAGGCATCATTGGTAGAAAACAGGAAGTTGTCATCCCTCTGTTCAGACAGTTGGTGAGACCCCATCTGAAGTACTGTGTGCAGTTCTGGAGACCCAGTGTCCACAATGACATAGACAGGATGGAGGCAGTCCAGAGGAGGGCAACTAAAATGGTGCAGGGTCTGCACCAGAAGACATATGAAGAGAGATTTAAGGAGCTTAATATATATACCCTCGAGGAAAGGAGGGAGTGGGGGGGACATAATAGAAACTTTCAAGTACCTCAAGTAAATCAACAAAGTCCAAAATGGTAGCATCTTTCAGAAAAAGAGGTGTGCAAGAACAAGGAGGCACATTTTGAAGATAGAGAGGGCCCGGCTCAGAGTAATGTGAGGAAGTATTTTTTCATGGAGATGGTCATGCGTGCATGGAATGGCCTTCATGTGTAGGTTGTGGAGTCAAAAACAGTGGGGGAATTCAAGAATTCATGGGACAGACATAAGGCAGTTCTAGGGGGAAGGAGTATGAGGAAGTAGGCTGTTGGTTAACTAGGATCTGCAGCTAATCCAGTAGGAAGGGAAGTGGACAGATTGGATGGGCCAAGTGGTCCTTATCTGCCATCAACTTCTGTGTTTCTATGTTTCTGTGTCTGCTCAATGGATTACAAGCTAAGTCCTTACTTACTATTCAGCTTGTTCTTAGTTATGACATAAACAAGCTTCCCTGAGGTTTGAATGCTTCAGTTCTGATGGCGAAGGAACAATAATCTGATTCTCAGCAACAACAATCAGACATCTAAATGACTAAATATTACATTCTGCAAGACTATTAAACAAATTAGTAAGTGAAAGTAGCACAAAGTCCAGTCAGTTAGAACCATCTTGATGCTAGGAAAGCCCTTTGTGTGTAGCAACCGGAAATGAATTTTTTTTAAAAAGTCCCAGACTGCTTCGTTCCTAACCTTTGACACCTCCTGACCTTTCTCAGCTCATGAACATTTTGAGATATTGATCTTCACTTGTCTCCTGGTCTTTATTGAAATTGTCCATTGTTTTATTTAAAATAACTGAGGAACGTCTTGAATCTGTGACAGGACTTCTATTCCATTTTTGGGGGCAAAGTACTGCTTTGTTGTTGGCTTGCTTTTCCTACTAATGTTAGATAGCAAAGCAGTTCTGGGTGTACTAGATGTCTTGGCCCTCACCATTGATGCATATGGATGAGGTGTGCACTCTTTTGTTTGTCTTGGCTCTTGTTTATTGTTTGGAGAGGTTTGTACAGCTGTGGGCAGAGTGTGTGTGGTGGCTAGCTTCTTGGGGATCAGTGACTGACTTGTGGTGAAGTGGCATTAGGAGGATTCGAACAGTGGGCACCGCTTGAAACTGTGATGGCAGTTTGAACTGGGTACCTGCCAGAAAAAGATTTGATAATATCCCCAACCTACTCTGGATATTCACATATCTGAGGGTGACTCCCTGGAAACAATACAACCAAATTTGCGGGGTATTTAAAGTAATAACGAATGTCCATTTTCTGTAATTGTGATTTCAGCTCATAAAATGCCCATCTTTTTTCTACCACATCACTAGAAAAATCCTGAAAGAAATAAATCATGTTCCCCCTCCAGTTCAGAGCCTTATGATCCCTAGCAATCTTCAGAATCTTGTCCTTAACTGAATACCTCAGGAAATTTGCAATAATTGCTCTTGGTTTGCCCCCAGGTTGTGGTTTAGCTGTCAATGCCTGATGTGCCCTTTCAGTTTCAAGGGGCCAAGACCATTGATAGTCCAATATCTCCAGAATAAACTATTTTAAAAATGCTGACTTTTTATTGCCTTCCACCTCCTCTGGGATCCACACTATTCTAATGTTATTTCTTCTCCTTCTGTTTTCAACATCATCAATGTTCTGTTGTAAGTAATGGATTTCATCACTCATGATATTCAGTTTTTTTCTCAAGATAATTGACAGTAAATTCCAGCTCAACAATCTTTTGTTCAGAGACATTCGTCTTCTCTGCCATTG
This sequence comes from Neoceratodus forsteri, assembly GCA_016271365.2. Taxonomy (NCBI): domain Eukaryota; kingdom Metazoa; phylum Chordata; order Ceratodontiformes; family Ceratodontidae; genus Neoceratodus; species Neoceratodus forsteri. The sequence goes on along the minus strand of CM057457.1, from coordinate 375,276,390 downwards.
TTTCTGTATCTTTCTTTAAATGACCTATTAAGTCTATTTTAAGGCTGGCGAATAAATCTTTAATCTCCTGTATATCCCCTTTAGTGGTGATATTGGTACCATTACAATTAGCGGCCATAGCTTGTTTGTAGCTGTCCACGCCTGGCTTAGTAGTAGGGAGAGCCATTGTCATCCAGTGATTGTACACTTTAAAATGGTGGAAAAAGTGGCTAAATGTAATAAACTGAGAACATTTTTCACATGATTCATTCAGCTAGCTAAGGAATAAAGCTATTCATGTATCATTAACTTTAAAATTAGTGGGTTTTTATAAGTTTTCCAGTGCAGTGAGGTGAAGGCTCGTATTCAGGCATCCATACTCTTCAGCACTCAGCTCGTGCTCCCTGCTACCAATATTCATGACACCTTATGAACTGCAAAGAGAAGCCATCCTCTGGACACTGCATGTGCTGAGAAGAGCAGTATCAGCAAACATCAAAGGGTAATGCAGTACTGAGTTTCTTATTTTTGAATATGATCTGGCTTAAGAATGAGGTCCATTTTCATCACAATACTATTATTATTATCATTTCCATCCTTGATTTAAAAATATGCCTTGCAGGGGCTAAACTGCACTGAGAGAAGGGGTCTGTCTGTATTTCATCATGATACTAAAATTCCCTGAATGGTTTGAGACACTAACCTAGAGAGAAACCATATAAATGTGCTGAATGTGACAAGTAGTTTTGCCAGAACAAATAGATAATACATCAGCAAATTCATTCTGGTGAGAGGCCATATAAAAGTGCTCAATGTGACAAGACTTTTGGCCAGATGAGTACCCTGAGAAAAACATCAATGAATTCACTCTGGAGAGAGACTCTATAAATGTGTGGAATGCAACAAGAGTTTTGGCAACAAGAGTAACCTGATAAAACATCAGCAAAATTTCACCCTGGAGAGAGATTGCCATTCTCATCATGATATTAGAAATCCCTAAACATTTGGCAACACATAGAGAGTAAGAGGGAAATAAAGAGAGAGCATGAGAAGAGGGAACAAAATATACTGGAAATAAAAGCTTAAGAAATGAAACTGCCAGGGAATGGAATGGCCTGATGTAACATCTAAGAAGAGGCAAAAGCTAAAGAAGGCTTCCAAATGGAAAACCCCAGGTCCAGATGCTGTGCCCAACTTCTTGCTAAAAGCATTAATATCCCTACACCATGATTTAACCACTTTTAAAAACTATATGCGCATTCTGGAATGACACCCCCCACCCCCCCAGCAAAAGGAATACTATACTCAGGATCAAGTCTGAACTGATCTCTCCAAGAATGAGCCCCCAATAACCTATTTGCCAACAACATGTAAACCTTACACTGAAACTGATATAGAGTCTACAGCCATTTAGACTACACTAAGCTCATTGCGCTAGAGCAAAAAGGCAATAAAAAAATCATATGGTACAAAGGACCATTCCTGCTGAACAAAGCCATAATGGAGAGCTGCAAGCTATGCTAAAATGTTAGTGTAGCATGGATCAACTACAAAAAAAAAACAAAACATTTGACAGCATCCTACTCTCTTGGATTATTGAGTGTTTACAGATCTATAGTATACATCCCATACTAATAAACTTTATCACAACCACTATGAGAAGTGGCAAACCACCCTACAATTAAACCACAGGAAGGGTCAAATTACCAGAACAGGCATAAAGATCCAGTGAGGGATATTTCAAGATAACTCATTGTCACCACTTCTGTTCTGCCTTGCTCTCATTTGATTAAGTAGCATAATCAGTAACCTAAGATGTGGATACAACCTAAACTCCAGAAACCAGAATGATCAACAGTTAACATCGCACTTCTTCATTGTACATGACCTGGGGCCAGATATTCAAAACTTTGCGCCAGATGCAAACTGTGCAGTGATTGCGCCACATTTGCACTGGATTGCCATATTCAAAAGACCAAATAGTATCAGCGCTAAAAGTTAATATATGCATGGGACTGAATGAGGGGCAGGGATATGCATACACGTGCAACAGTATATTCAGAATTATAGTGCTGTGCAATGTGCATTAGCGCAACTTGTAGCACAGAGCTAATTACATAAAAGGGTAGCCTTACCTCCAACAAACCAAAGATGGGGGGGGTGTGGACACAGGAACAACATGCTACAAGGCTGTCTAAACCAATGGCGGCATGAAGCACTAGTATGCTGCAGCCAGCAATGAGGCAAGGATGGCAGTAGACCACTCTGGGTCACTCCATATGCCATGGCTGAGGCATGCTGTACACTGCAGGCACTGGCTATGTCACCATCATCTGGCACTGGACCCAACACTTCCAGGCATTTGTGGGTGCCCCAGCACTCAGTGGATGCCATGGCAGTGCGTCCAGGCAGCACACACCTCCAAACTCCCCATTGGGGTGCACCAACACATAACAACACACACGTGTATCACTGAGGGACTGGAGGGTGTTGTGGGGAAGGTGTGCAGGTGGCCAGGCTGCACAACATAGGTGCTGCCTCATGGCAGGGATGATCCATACAGAGTACATGTTCAAGTGATGGGATTGCCCTGACACCAGGGTGCCTGTCAGATGGTATGTGTCTGCCACCTCTTCCCCCAGAGCACATAGCACACACCTGTACAGGCACCACAGCACACACAGCCAGTCATGTGTACAGTATGTCACTGTGAGTATCCCATGCCATTGGTGCAACGTATGTGGGTCACAGGACAGCATGACAGTGGTGGCCATTGTTAGACCCTGCCATGTGGGCCTGTCACTGTGTGGAGAGCAGCAGTCATTGATGTCTGCCGCACCATAGGCATTACTGTGCCCCCCCAAATATCTGACACTGTGTTACTGTAGTGTCTGATATGCACTGTAGCAGGAACACTAAAATGTGTATGGCATGCAGCACCACCACCCGTGCCTGTGGTGCTGATACCCTGGGCACAGTAGTCCCAGCTGCTGTGTAGAGTCATACCCTGCAGCTACTGACCTGTTGATCCAGTCCGACATACAGGTGGTGCTGTGGGAATATCCAGCCTGCAGCTACCAACCTGTAGTTCCAGGCTGATCTACAGATGGAGCTGTGTGCACCCTGAAATAGCACTGAGTTAGCTACATGATAATGCATGTGAATCAGTGTTTAATGGCATGCTAATGTGGCTTTTTGCCCTTGGGCTGCCTAGGTAGGCTCATTTGCATTTTAGTTTTGAATGCAGCAAAATATTGCCCTGGGCAAACGTGTTAGTGCTGGGCAAATGAGTTTGCCCCACCTCAAACGTGTCAGTACCATAGCACAGTTTTGCAGTATTTGGCCTGTACTGTTTGCAGTTTTGTGAATCCACTTCTGTGCTAGCACACACATTGGCCATGTCACCTTTTCCTTACTCCATGTCTGTGTGCACTGGGCTACTGTTGCAGTTTGCATTGCCCGGTTACTATATTCAAAGCTGTCTTATTTGCCAGGCTGTTTTTGCACGTACTCAAAGCCCTGTTTGTATGCTGTCATTTGCATGTTCTATTCAACTGATTTAGCTCCTGGGATATTCCTTTGAATATAGTGTGCAAATGGGTCTGGGCTATTTTTGCATGCTGGGCAGTGTTAATTTTGCCCTGGGGCTTCTTTTTGAATATTGGGCTCCTGAAGCTTTATAGTGTATCCAACAAACACCTGAAAGCACAAGTGCACATTGTCAAGACTTTCTCTGATGATTTACAGATGATATTTGATCTAGAAAAATGTACCAAAGCAACATTTATAGCAGGAAAGAACTCGTAAAGAACACAACAACCTGATGGAGGGTTATGACATTAAAGAACTCAAGCAAGAAGAAGTGTACAAATACCTGGGAACAGATGAAGAAGCAACAATACAGCATGAACAAATGAGAGCAAAAATCAACACGGAATATTTCAGAAGGCTGAAGATTGTACTGAAAACTGCTTTAACAACATGAAACAATCTGCAATCTATAAATCATTGTGCCCTTCCTGTGATGTTATACAGCTTTGGTGGGATTTACTGGCCACAGAAAGTGTTGAACCCACTAAATATAAAAGGCCACATTTTCAGACAAGATGCGCGGTGCATCCCTGGATGTGCCATGCATCTCCAGACTTCCACAGGCTGTCGGGTGTGTGACCATATTCAAAGGTCACCGGCGCACTATGCTCCCCCAACATGCAATATTGTGATGCGCCAATGCAAATGAGGGGTCCCTCATACATATGCCACACATCACAATGTTGAAACCCTGCCAAGCATAAAAATGGCAAGCTACACCAGTGCATAGTTACGCTTTTGAAACTCTACTTTAACTATGTGCTGGGTAGGCTGGTGCCCCAAGCATAGTCCAGGGCCAAGTACACAGTCCCCCTACCCAGCCCCAGTCACCGTAAATAAAATTTCACCCAACCCCCTTCTTTCACAGTGTAGCGACACCCTCCCCAGCTCTGATCAATACTAAAATGAAAATAAATCCTGATCCCTGTTTTCCATAGTGTAGCAGCCTCCCTCCCCAGTCCTAATCTCTAGAACAATAGTCAAATCCAAGATCCCTGTTCCCTGGTGGCTACTGGTCCCTCCCAGCCTGTTAGGTATGGACCCACCACCCTGCTTCCCCCATCTCAACCCATTCCAGCAACAGGCACAGCCCTCCTCACTCTGCCACAGCCAGGCACTGACTGATCAATACCAGAGCACATGCAGTAAATGGTACATTCTACACCCTAGATGGAGATATTTTTGACGATGCACCCTCATTCAAATACCTCAGTGTCTGGCTTGACTGGCACCTTCACTTTTCTCAACACATAGATGCCATTCACAAAAAACTCCATCCCATTCTCAGTGCCCTTTACAAGAACAAAAGCTGCATCCCTCTGTCTTCTCGCCAGGATATCCTCTCTAAGATGATCCTCCTCATCATTCAATTATGGCAACATTATTAAAGGTGCTGCACCTAAGTCCAACTTAGCCAGACTGGATCCCCCTTCCACTCCTGCTGTTTGGCCTTCACCTCCCATTTCCCACAACTTAAGTATTACAACTTGTACACTCATCCTCTCCCTACCTCAATCCCCTCATTTCCTCTCTACCCTCCTTCTCCTACCATCCCTCCTTCCCTCCCTGCCTCCAGTCCTTCACCCTCTGTATCTCTACCCCTCCTCGCTCCCCTCAGCTACTGCCATAACACCATTCCCACTCTTCCTCCAACCCCTTCCTCTTCCTCCCCTTATCCTGTGCCCTTCACTTTATCCCTCTCTACCCCTTTACTTCCACCTGTCTTACTCCCCTTTCTCTATTTCCCCTGCCTCTCTCTCTTATTCTGCTCCAGTTGCTACTCCCAGATGCCCCTCCTGATTTATGACCATTGCCTTCTCTAATGCTACAGCCTGCGATTGCCTGTTATCCCACACTGCTGGTGTAATCAATTTTTTTGTAATTAATTTGTACCAGTGTGATACTATATATTCTGTACGTTGCTGTGTCTTATTGCTATATAATATTACTACACTTTTTACTTGTATTATGTACTGATCCACTCCCCCCTCCATCCCCCAGGACACATCTAGAAACAAGCTAATAAATGTCTTTTAAATAAAATAAATTGGTTGTCTCCTTCCAATTTGTGTGTGTATGTGTGTGCACACTTCCTCGCGTACATGGCTGGATGGGAGGGTGCCTGATGGTGCGCGGTCATCCATGTCATCACCAGCCCCATCAGCAGCCCCCACAGGAGTACCTATAGTGCAGCACTGTGAGTCCCTGTCCTAGAAAAACATCCAGAGGGCATTCTTTCACCCTCCCTGCCAGCCTTTGCTCATGACATCCAAGGTGCAGGTTGTGCACCTGGATTGTTAGTGTGTCAGAGTGAATCTCCATCACTCAGATCTGGCTGAACAACCACTTTAATACCAGAGTATAGCTTGAACAACAGAAATAAACAGAATTTTGAAATGAGCCATTGTTTAATAGCAATAAAGCACTCCAAGGTGTGTGTTATGCTGGGATAACATCACTTCTCAGGTGGTGGATGTACTCAGCCTCATACCCAACAACCCGAGACATGACATTATCCCAGCACAACACACAACCTGTCATGCATTATTGCTTAACTGTCTCATGATCTGGCAATCTCTTCCAAGTGTTCACTTACTGTAGATGTAGTGGACCTTCCTGATGTTCCTATTTCTCCACTCGATGACATTGAGTGTCCCCCTGTCCTATTCCTCCACTCGATGACACTGTGTGTACCTCCTTCCTGTTCTTCCACTCAATGACACTGAGTGTTCCCCTATCCTGTTTGTCCACTCGATGACATTGAGTGTTCCCCTGTCCTGTTCCTCCATTCAGTGACATAGAGTGTCCCCCTATCCTATTCCTCCACTCGATGATATTGAGTGTCCCCCCCTGTCCTGTTCCTCCACTCGATAACATAGCATGCCCCCATCTTATTCCTCCACTCAGTGACGCTGAGTGTCCCTTATCCTGTTACTCCACTCGATGACATGGAGTGACCCCCTATTCTATTCCTCCACTCGATGACATTGAGTGTCCCCCTATCCTAGTCCTCCATTTGATGACATTGAGTGTCCCCCATCTTATTCCTCCACTCAATCAACTTGAGTGTCCCCCTATCCTTGTATTATTTTGTATCTTAAAGAGCAACACTTTTTTTTGGGGTGGCAAACTCCTCAATAATAATTTGTGTGGGTCAAATGGGACAGCATGGGCAAGTCTGATGTGAACAGCTGCCCCATAAACAGTCAGAAAACAAGCATTTATTTGTCAATTCCCTATCATATCTCAGTGCTTACATGTTAAAGGCCAGCAAGTGGTTTGTTAATCAGTGGCACTTGCATCCAGACAACTGGGTTTACATATTATTCTCCTGTCCATTGCAGCTGCAGTTGGCTTGACATGATCGTTGCATTGCCTATGCTAGGCGCTGACCTGGTCTCTGCCCTCCTCGATTCAATAGTTATCACAGACCATGGCCCACATTACTTCACTCTGGAGACTGAGCAGTGTCAGACTTGGTCCAGGACTTAGAGGCTCAACCCAGTGCTTCTGCAACAACTTGAATTTCACAAGGCAGTGACAGAGGCCAACGCCAGCTTCTTGGTCTATTACCCAGAGTGGGATACTTCCTAATCCATGAGGATAAATGCTCTAAAGCCTATCTTTATGGGGTGATTGTTTCCTCATCATCTCATACAAAGAGAGTGTGCCATCTTTATTAACAGACATGGAGACAAAAATCACAGCATGTTAACATAGCAACAAGTAGTACCAGAGTCACACCCTGTATTGTAATTTGCAAACATTTAAAAGGGAACTTATTTATCTAGTTGTTTTTTCCTTTTTTTTTTTTTTTAATCGGGTAAGTGCACTGGTGTTAACTCCTTTGTCAGGAATGGCCTGGGTACTAAAAGTGCAGCAAATAGTAAGACATGCATAATACTGTATAATACAAAAACTACTTTATCTATTAATGGCATCCATTAAAAATTGTAGATCAAGTATTACTAAACATGACCAGAAGAAACACTTAAATGGTACATGAATGTTTAGCCATATAGAAGATTTGAACACTGGCACTGGAGCACAGTACGGGGTGGGGTACTGTAGTGTTGGGGTGTGCAAAAGTTTGGATAAGACATTAAATGAAGGTCCTTTCTGTCCACCTCTGGTGCTGTCCAGGTGAAAGTATAAGAACCCAATGCCCTTTTCACAAGAGTAGCTGATTCTCCCCAGTGTCCTGGCTAACATTTCCTTATGCATAAAACTAATTGTCCAAGCCTGTGTGTGGGTGTTGATGTGCAAAATGGCTGCCACTACACATTTACAGTCATTTCACTACCAATCTATCACTGCGCATAAAGCACTTTGGGATACAATGTGTATGAAAAATGCTATATAAATACACATTTTTCTTCAAACGATCTCTCAGTACAACTCACAGTTAGATCAATTGATCATTTGACCTGCAGTCACACTGTACTTAGAGAGTCAGGTAGCCATTTCAGGCAGTGCAGCAGTGGGATTTGAAATGAATGGAAATATATCATATGTAAATGGTGATATTTACCAGCTCCTGTGTTAGTCTCTCCCTGGAAAGGGAGAAAGGGCAGTACTTCAAATAAGCTATTCAGAGGGGACTCTTATTTCCAATCATACAGAGTTTTGAATCAGTTTTCAGTTTTTTCCCTGCTCTCTGCATATCTCATAGTGCATGCTTCCGAATAATATTTAATAATAATATTTTTATTTATATTGCGCCTTTCAAGTATCAAGGCACATTCCAATAAAATAAGATAAAAATACAAGAATAGAGACAGAAATACAGAAGTAATATTATAAAAACACACAGAAACAAATTAATGAACAGTAAAACCATATGCCTTTTCCCACAAAAAGGATTGAAAAGCCTGTTTAAAACTCCCTAGTCCGACGGGGTAGAGAGTTCTAAAGGGAAGGGGCCTCAAACATAAAAGCCCGGGCCCCAGCAGATTTTAACATCACCCTTGGAATCTCTAGCAACCCCTCGTCGACTGAGTGGTGCGATCTAACAGGGTGGTAAGGAATCAGGAGTTCTTACAGGTAATCAGGGCCCAGATCATGCAGGGCTTTAAAAGTCAGTAATCCAACTTTAAAGGTGATCCGCCACTGGACTGGCAGCCAGTGCAGTTCCTGCAGCACCAGACTAATATGGGAAGATCTAGGAGTACCCATCAGTACTCGGGCTGCGGAATTCTGCACCAGCTGCAAGCAGCGGATATCAACCCCCGGAAGCCCAAGGTAAAGTGAGTTGCAGTAGTCCAGACGTGCGGTCACAAAAGCATGGATCAAAGTTGGCAGATCACCGGACGGAACGAGGTGCTTGATTCTGGCGATGTTTCTTAGATGATAAAAAGATGACTTTACCACCACTGACACCTGGGATCCTAGAGTCAGCCTCACATCCAATATCACACCCAGATCTCGCACCCATTCAGAGACCCGTAGCTCGACATCCCCAAAAAACAATCCAGATGGGGTGCCGGCCATAGGCCCCCCCATCCAGCGATCCGGATCCAATACCAACACCTCCGTCTTTCCAGAGTTCAACTTCAGCCAACTGGACCTCATCCAATCCTGGATTTCATTTAGGCAGCTTTTAAGTACCGAGATAGCTCCTTCCTGGTTGGGTGTAAAGGACAGGTATAGCTGGGTATCATCTGCATAACAGTGAAACCTCAGCCCATATCATCTCACAATGTCTCCGTGGGGAAGCATGTACACCGCAAACAACATGGGGGACAATATAGAGCCCTGAGGAATCCCACAAAATAGGGAGATGGGATCAGAGGAGAAAAAACCTGACACCACCCTCTGAGTTCTTCCAGTGAGGTATGAAGTGAACCATCTGAGAAGAATCCCAGACAGCCCACAAATACATCTCAGGTGCTCAAGTAGGACCCCATGGTCAACCGTGTCAAATGCTGATGACAGATCTAATAGTACCAAAATGGACCGTTTTCTCTGGTCTCTTCCTAGTGGTGATTGAGACCATTTTGGAGAAGGGTGAACTCCCGCAAAGTTCCCACTCAGCTAAAACAGATTTAGAGGCCCCGATATTGTTTTCTGAGATTGTTCATGCCATTTAAAGACAGCAGGAAGGATGGGAACAGTGACTGGATGGATTCTTGATTGAATTTTTTTAGGTTTTATGTGAAGCATTTTGGGTTCTTTTGTCCAACATGATCACTGAATGTCTCCTTAAAGGACAATTGCCCCCCAATGAAGTTAATAACTATTACAGTCCTTCAGAAACCAGGTAAATAACTGACCTTATGTGTCTCCTACCTCCCAAACTATTTAACATTTGTTTACAAAATCATGGCTAAGCTCATTGTTAACAAACTTGAGAAGGTTTTACATTACCCAACCCATCCATGTAAATCTGACTTTCTGAAAGGACGGCATGGAAAACATAACATTCAGCGTACTTTAAATGCTGTTTGGATTTTGGTAACAAAAGAGGTAACAATTCAGCTTGTGTCATGACTTTGGATGATGAGGTTTTGACTGTGCAGAGTGGGCTACCATTCCCACTCATTGATTTACTACGTAACATTTTTCTGACCTTTAGGTAAGCAAAAAGTCCATGTTGTAGCCCTGCAAAGTCTCTTAAAGCTCCCCCTCATACCATACATATGTAAGAAAGACCTAACGTTCCCCACTTGAGAAGAAGTTACTGAAGTGTGTTAGATCCTTTAGTGTAACCCTCAGGGATGCCTGTACTGAGATATTGGGCATCCAGTTAAGCAGCTTATGTGCATCTATCCAAATTTGAGGTAGTGCACCTGTAGAAAGATTGGCTATCTGAAGTGCTACCACCTCTGAGCGATTGATAGTACCCTTCTCCTTAAAGATCAAGTGGATAGTTTTAATAAATGTTTCCTTTATCCAGGATTCAAGCATAATGAAAAAATGACTTTTGACATCAAACACGTGTGACTCTGTATTTTTCAAATCAGCATTAAATTTCTTATTTCAAAAGTGAGCCCAGTCCCAAAGTCAGACTTTTAGCATTTTACAGTGTCAACTCCATTTCAGTCAGCTCATGACCTCAAACGAGGAGTGAAGCACATTGTTAACATTCTGACATGCAGGGCCGGATTAACTATAGGGCAAAAGGGGCATTTGCCCTGGGCCCCCTAGTTTTTATGGGGCCCCTGTTCCCTTCCCCCCTTATTTTCCCCCGACCCCATGTACTTTCTCAGTAGTGTGACTACGGTGCCTTGGTGGGGACGGTGGTCGGGTTGATTCCCCCTCCAAACATCTGTGGTATTTTTGTTCCCCATGGACATTCTCTTAAGCCCAACATTCTGGTCCGTTGATGCTTTGCACATCCCCCACCTACCCAGATCAAAACTTCTCTGCCCCCCCGGTCCGTGCGTCAGTGTCAGTCATGCACCATGCATGTTTGTCCCGGCACACACACATGCTGAAGTAACTAAGTCCCACCTGGCTCCGGATCTCTCAAAAACAAGGCACCAGCCACACGCCATTGGTGCCAACAGAAGTAATCCCTCTCAAGAGCCGGCAGGCACTGAAAAATCCATCCATCTCATTTTTTTGGACAGACTCTAATCGTGCTGTGGTGGTTGTCACATGGACTGAACAAATACAGAGAGAGAGAGAGACACAGACTGTCCCTCCAGTCCACACACACACACACACACACTCTATGCCTGCCTGTTACTACTAGGTCCATTATTATCCTGGCTATTGAGGTCACTTTGGTTGTCATCAGGTCTCATCAAGGAGGTCTGTGACCCGTCTCCTGAAAATAATAAACAGTGCTGCACTGGTGGAGTGGAGAGACTGATGTCCACATCCACGACATCGAGTATGGGAGCTGCCAACGAGGAGCGTGATGCACATCAGCAGAGATCCTCAGTTTAACTTCTGCCCTATCTTTTTGTCCTCCTCTTGATTTTATTGAGGTAAAAATAAAAAAAGAATATGCACCTGATGATGATGATGATGATGATGAACGTCTGTGGACTACAAAGTGCAACACCATCACCCATGTTTTATGTTTGTTAAAATCTAAATAAAATGTGACTTGTGAGAGGTCCTCTTAGTCTTCGTTCTTCACACGTGTCACATTTTAGACTAGAGGCTCTAAATAAAATGTGACTGAGTATGTGACTTGTGTGAGAGGATTATCATAGTATAGATGGACTAGGGAGGGAGCTGGAGTAATTTGGGCTCTCATTGCGCCCAGCCCAACCAGTTTCTCTCACTTCTTAATCTTCCCCCAGACTGTGCTAGTGTAGGGTATATAGGGAGGGGGAGAGGGACTACTACCTGAAGGAATAAGGAAAGATGATGTAATACATTCCCTGTATAGATCCGTTGCTGGTTCACCCTCACTAGGAGTATAATCAATGTGCAATTTTGGAACCCACACGTGAGGAAGGACGGGACATGATGGACAAGGTGCATGCAGAGAGTGGGTCTATAATCAAGGCCCCTAGAATTCTGCGTCCGCAGAATTTTACGCAGAACTTGCACTCTACCACAAAACTTCTGCAGTGCTGCAGAATTCACTCTTCTTGGTGATTTTTTATTAATATTTTTGTTTATCCATAAAATCTGGTTCCCTTCCCCTCTTTTTATATTCAAGACCCCTCTATGCTCAGAATGCGATGTTTTCATTGCTATAACATCATACATTTAAGCAATAAGGCACAACAGGGTGTGAGTTATTGGGGATTATACAATGGCAATTAAAATGCTTAAATCTCATTGGTCAGCTGGCACCATTACCCTGTTGTAAAATTCAGCATCACCAACAGGAAGAAGTGCCAGCTGTGCTAAGGCTCAACCCCCTAGAAAGAAAACAATCTGATCCCCATTTTAACTTTCAAATGCCGCCATCTTGTCCCACCACATTACCAGCAACTGCAGTTTGAGTAAAAAAAAAATTTTTTTTAAATGGTAGTACCCCAGAGTTGGGTAGTAAAATCACTGCCTTTAGTTTACTGTGCATGTTGGCTTTGTCTCTGCTGTATCTGTACCTCGCTCCTACATGCTCACCGCTACTTGCCTTCAGCATCTTTTTCCCTCAAAATCCAATGCCTGTTTTAACTTTCAACTGCCGCCGTCTTTTCCCACCACATTACTGGCAACCGCAGTTTCAGTTCCAAAAAAATAAATAAAATAAAAGGTAGTACCCCAGAGTTAGGCAGTAAAATTGCTACCTTTAATTTACTGTGCGTGTTCGCTTCATCTCTGCTGTCTCTGCACCTCGCTCCTACACGCTCACCACTAGTTGTCTTCAGCATCTTTTTCCCTCAACTGAAAGCACAACACGAGCTAGTCCATGCCACCCAATATCACTGGTCACCTAAACATATATTTTAACACTGCCAGCAATCCTGAATTTAAGACAATATGTCCTAATAAGAAACGAGGACTACAAGTTCTATAAATCGCTCCTGAAAAGCGGAGCTGTACAGTCGTCCATGCGCTTATGAATATGCATAAGCACATGCATGTCCGGTTTCACGTCTCCACTTTTCTCTGCTGATTTACACAACTTGTAGCCCTCATTTCTTATTAATACACACTTTCTCCCCTTCATAATTATTTGCTAACTGTTAAGGTATACATTTAGTGAAATGTGTTGCATTTACATTGTTTACAGTAAAACTCTTCTCTGGCTGTCTCTCCTCTCAAACAAGAGGGATGAGTAATGGGGTAACATTATTCTACCTATCAACAGGGAACTATTTTTTGTGGCGGAATGACAAATGTAATAAAAATGATTAAAAGTGGAAAAAAATATATTTTATTTTAATTTTTGTTACAAAACAAATCAAGGGGAACATTGTATAATTGCAATAAACCACTCCAGGGTGTTGGTGATGCTGGTTTTACCCGTCTGGCGAGTTTAGTCACTCGGCCTCGCGACCTCATTGACCCGAACCATGTCAGGCATGGGTAAAACCAGCATCACCAACACCCTGTCATGGTTTATTGCTTAATTTACCCATGCCTTGTGTGGTGTGTCATGAGGTGCAGCCGGGTGACTTAACCACACAAGCAGTGGGTAAATCACCCAATAACTCACACCCTAAAGTGCCTTATTGTGATTATACAATGGACTTACTGTATGTGTAAAATAAATTTAAAATGTGTTCAATTATGTTTTTTATAAATGCCATTTCTCTGCTTTGTGTCATGCAGAATTTACCCACGGTCATGTGACATGTTACGACCAATAAGGTTACAGGACTTTCACACACCATTGTATAATAGCTAATGACATGGCTGCATTCTGCAGTAGAAATGAACAGTCACTTATCTACCACAGCTCCCACTGCCAGAGGCAGTGGCACAGCACATCAGCCATGGAGATATTTACTCAACATGCACTACAGCCTAATGCAATTTTCAGTCTTACATTATTGCACTAGGACCAACTTAAACAAAACCTTGTCAATAGCACAGATCTGTTAAGTCCATACCTCACTTTGTACAAACTTATTTGTGCCTTTAAGGTATAGAGATGCCATTTGAAATGAATAACTGGTAAAATGAATTTACCTGTCATTTTTAAGAAAAATAAAGTAATTATGCCCAGAAAAGTGTAATATAATAATGTGTAGACCTGCTGAAAGAATAGACCTGTTAAATAAATAATTGCACTGTACACATTTTTGCCAGGGTTATTGATTACATATTGTTACTGGTTGATAGAGTCACCCAGAAGTTATGGAGAAATGTATTCAGGGCCAGCTGTTGGGCCAGAGGGTAGCATGCTGTGTTTCCATGCTGGCAACTCAGGTTCAGAGATTAGCTCTGAGAGCTGGCTGAGCAGCACAAGAATTGGTGGGACATATCTCTGCTCGGAGCCTAGGAAGGTGTAGTGCAGTGTTCTGTCACACGGAGGACACATTGTGATGGGCTGGAGAGCTCTATCTCACAATCGGTTCGCATGCATGTCATGGCCTGATAGAGTTACATAGTGTGTCAGGGGAAGCAGGTCGGCATGAAAAATGAGTTTTGCAATGACTTCTCTATTCCTTTCATTCCATTTCCAATGGGACCTGTATGAACGAGGATGCAATTTCATGGAAATAAAAAATATATATATATATATATATATATTTATGTATGTATACACACACACAGGATCTCTCTCTCTCCATACACACATATTTGTATGCAAGTTACAGATTGCATATAAATATAGAAGTGATACACAGTGGGAACCTCATGAGTGGTGTAGAAAGCACATACAAATATATAAGTGATACACAGTGGAGACCTCATTAGTGGGATAGATAGCAGGTCCCCTCTGCATATTTCATTTATGCAATAGGCTAGGACCTTAAGAGAGAGAAATTTGTTTTGCTCTTTTAGGCATAACATTATTTCTATAAGTCTGTTATTTTTTGAACTAGTGTTACTGTGCTTTCCACCATCCTGGTTGCTATAACCACTGCCATGAAAGTGAAGTCAGGATGACAAGCTGACACTGTGATGTGGTAGTTTGTTAGTGCCGCAGAACTTCCGCGGAAATTACAAACCACTGCAGCAGAAGTTCTGTGGCAAATGGTAGTCTTGCTGCAGAACTTGGTCCCACTGTGCATGAAAAGTAGGGGCCTTGTCTATAATCAGAATGATTATGGGGTAACAGGGTTTGTCCTATATTCTGCAAGTGCTTCACTGCTTCTCATAGGAGTCCTATGAGAAGCAGTGAAGCTACTACAAAATCTAAACAACTACACATTGGAGGACAGGAGAAAGAAAGGTGACATGACTGAGACTAGAGTTGCTTAGACTCCATCTTAAGGAATCAGATGCATCACATTTCAAGATTGTTGTTTGAAGAATTGGGGATTTTGGTATTTAAGGCCACAGCCCAAGAAATAAAAGCTTCCCTTGCCTGGTGAAGTAAGGGGATTAGGGGAACATCACACAGATCGCAGTCATCTCATACTATCAAAACTTCTTTTTGATTCTCTTGCTTCACCTGGTAAGGGGAGGTTTTATTTAAGTCCTCCCTCACCCTGTTCCCCTCCCTTGTTTTTCACTATAGATATGTGTTGGTTCAGAGCTTAGTCAGGTGAGTCCACCCCTGCCAGCACCACCCTCACTGATAAGGGTGGGCATCCTTCTGTGTCCAGTCACTTAACTTGCCAGTGCCAGCATTCAAGCTGTCACAAATGAGGAGTCTGAGAGAGCACAGTGGATCCCTCCTTGCTCCCAAGCCTGGCACCTTTCAGTACAGTTGCCTCTTGTGCCCTCTGGTGACATACTGGCTTGGCTATACTACAAGCACCTTGCCCCAATGAGCTACCCCTATGCTGCTGCCAGTGGTAACCATGCACAATCGGTCCTGGTCTTCCCACTACTGAACTGCGTGATGCAGACACCGTGAAAAAAATTCTGCAGAAAACAGGACCAAGAAGAAAATGTCCCAGCAGCAAACAAAACCAATTACTGGCCACTCAGGACATTATAGCTGTCCTCTAAGTATGTTGTGAAAATTGAGATATAGAGCATGACTACCAGAACCAACCACTGTTTTATTAAGCTGCAGATACTAAATGTGAAACAAGGTGTCTGCTTGACTAACTACCCAGGGTATCATGCAGGAAGACCTGGTCACCACAATAATCCCAGCATACTCTAGAGAACTGTTATAGCTGGGATGTCCTTCAATTTAGTTTTTCTAACTAAGTGGATTGGAGTCTAGGCAGGGATTACGTTAATGGCTACTTGGGCTGGATGCCTGGGACAAGGAGAATAATTGTTCTGGCTGGGTCAGTGACAGAGTGGTAATGACAGTGTTGGGGGGGCGTAATAGGAACCAGGGGCTCATGTAACCTACTACTTTAGTACCACCCATGGTAAACACAGGATGAGATGTTGGTGTGGCGGGGTCAGTAACACATGGCTACGCTTAAGTGCTGACACTAAGTGTGAATGTACTCCAGCCAGACAACTCCAAGCAATAACCTTCTATTTCCACCTGGCATTCAGAGTAGCTGGAAAACCCTCCAAATACATTTTAAGGCATCAAAAATTGTTCAGCTTTTGGGGGGCCTAGGTGGCCCCTGAACCCCCCGGCCTATAGGTTAAGTCTCAGGGGGACCCACAATTCAGAATTGCCCAGGGCACCGCATCTTGTTAATCTGGCCCTGCTGACATGCCTCATGCAGTGACAGTACGTGCTGAAAAAAGACTAATTTCTAATTAATTTCCCAGTTAGAGGCTGGCAAACTACTACTGTTGTGAGCAGGAAAGTTAATAGAAGAGTGTAAAGAAGGGAGATAGGGAGACTTACCAAGAGAAACAGAGGTAGGCAGGGAATGCAATTAGGAGCACAAACAGAGGTAATTGCTAAAGCTGCATCAGTAGGGGATAACACATTTATTAGATACATAAGCAAAAGGGGAAAAACCAAGGGAGGGATAGTAAGGCTGAAAGGAGAAGAAAGGGTGTTGTTTGGAAGAGACCAGCAAAAGCGGTTATAGTGAACAAATACTTCTGTTCAGTATTCAAGGAGAAGGGGATAGGAAAAAAGCCAAAGATAAGGGACAAGGGTATAAAGAGATGGGAGCTGGATATAAGCCCTTTTACAAAAGAATGAGTGCTTTAGGAACTAACAAAGTTAAAAGTAGACAAGGCAGTGGGGCCAGACTGTGTGCACTCCTGGCTACTGAGTGAACTGAGAGGAACTGGCTGCACCTCTAATTGCCTTTTTCAACCTGTCATTAGAAACAGGGAAGCTAAGATATACCTAAGAGGGGTTTTGATTGGTTTAGCTTCCGGTAGGAAAAAAGCCAGGGAATGACAACAGTTACAAATCTTGTCCCAAATTAGAAAACTAGAGCTGAAATTAACCCCACAGTCTCCTGAGTCTCATCATCAGGAACTAATCAAACTGAGAGCTGCTTACCTAGAGCTCTTAAGAGAAAAAGTGGAACATGCCATACTGAGGACTAAGGCATCTTATTCAGATCAGGGTGAAAAGGCAGGACGCCTACTAGCTCTCAGAATAAAGCAACAAGAATCCTCCCACTTTATAGCCTTGATATGCTGTCAGACTGATGGTTCTCTGAAAACTTCCCCAGTTGATATTATAGCTGAGTTTACGGAATATTATAAATCCTTATATGGACCAATGCCCAATCCCCCCCACTGCAGGGTTTTATTTAACTCTAAAAATTGATTAGCGTTTTGCTCATAAAAGTGTTAAAACATTGTAAAAATGCATAGCACTTGCCTCATTGTGTTTAACAAGCATAACACTTCTAGAAAACCTATATAAATACTTTATGTACAGTAAGTGTTGTCACAGGAAAAAAACTGCTAATCAATTATTTAAAACCCTGCACTGAACAGATTCTGGATAAGTGCCTTGAGGAGTCCAACTTGTCCCACCTTTCTGAGGCACAACAGAAGATACTACTATCCACCATCAGGACAACAGAATTAACTGAAGTAATTAATAACTTCCCTACAAACAAGACCCCTAGGCCAGATGGGTTTTCATCTAATTTTTATCAAAAATTTAAAAAACAACTTATCCCTTTGCTTGTCCCCTTATATCAGCATGTACTCTCTGGAGCAGAAGCTGACGCTACCCTTTTTGATGCCTTAATTGTCCTTTTACCCAAACCTGGTAAGACTCCTGAATTAGTCGAAAGTTACCAACCCATTTCCCTCCTTAACCAGGATATAAAAATCTTGACTAAACTACTTGCAAAGTGTATCAGTATGATTGTCCCAGACCTTATTGGACCAAAACAAGTAGGTTTTATGAAGGGGAGATCCTCATCAGACCATCTCTGTACCCTTTCTCGTGTCTTCTCAGTATCCAGAGATGCTTCTTTCCCTGCCATCTTGGTGTCTCTGGATGCTGAGAAGGCATTTGACAGGGTAAACTGGCACTATCTTTTTCAGGACTCTTAAGGCTTTTGGTTTTCCATCAGACTTTCGAAAACAGATACGCACTTTGTACCATTCCCCCACTGCCCGAGTGACTGGTAATGGGGTGAATTCAGAACTTTTCCCATTGCAGTCAGGTACAAGGCAAGGCTGTCCCCTATCCTTGCTGCTTTTCAGTCTTTATTTAGAGCCACTTATCCACAGACTAAAAGATTTCCTGATGAATCAGGGCATTACTATACAATCTCAAGAAGTAAAGGTCTCTGCCTATGCAGATGACCTTCTCCTTCAGCTTTCCCATCCTGCTATGTCCATTCCCCAACGTTAGAAATCATAGAAAAATATAGTCAAGTATCTAACTATAAGTTGAATATCAGTAAGACCATTGTTTTCCCCCTCAACTACAAGATATTTAAACTTCTATATTAGCATTAAGGCTTTCCTGGAAACAGGATTCCCTAAGATATCTCGGAATTGAACTTACTAGAAATCCAGCACACTGTGGCTCCCTTGTACATACTATTAGTCAAGATTTAGATCGTTGGTCTACTCTACTGATCTCCATCTGGGGCAGGATCAACTTAACCAAAATGAATGTTTTTCCACGCCTTTTTTTTTTTTAACCCCCTTAACTTCCTAAATATTTGGCTTCCATTGTCCTGGTTTAAAAAAGTGCATGGTCTTTTCACTAAATTTATCTGGTCCAATAAGCCGCTCAGACTAGCTTTCCATAAACTAGCTGCTCCCAAATCTAGAGAGGGATTACATCTTCCCCACCTAGGCCTTTACTTTTGGGCCAGCCATGCCAATAAGTATCTTAGATGGCTTTCCCCAGATATATTTCCTTGTCCTTCTCGGGGAGGAAATGGACAAGGAAATGATAGAAAGCATACTTAGAATGGCAGAAAAAGGGGAGATATTGCTGATGGGTGATCTGAATATGCCAGATGTTAACTGGAGTGCAGTTGCAGCAGCTACTTCGAAGAGTGGAGTTATTCTAGATGCCCTACAGGGGGCATGCCTCAGTCAACTGGTATTGGAGCCCACTCGAGGGGGAGCAATATTAGACCTGATTCTCTCAAATGGAGATGGAGAGAGGATCACAGATGTAGAAGTGGGTAGCCATCTGGGAACTAGCGACCATCGAACAGTATGGTTCACAATAAACACAGCAATAGAGTCAAGCCATACAAAGGCAAAAGTACTTTCACTTTAGGAGGGCTGACTTTGCCAAAATGGGTGAGTGCCTAAGGAATGCACTAGCAAATGGGCAGGAAGGAGGGTGGAAGAACAATGGGGAATAATAAAACTGCCATCACAGAGGTAACGAGCCTTTGTGTGAAGCAAATAAACAAAACAAAACGATGTAAGAAACCACTATGGTTCTCAAAGGAAGTGGCAGTGAAGGTTCAAGAGAAAAAGAAAGCATTCAGGAAGTACAAGGAATCGCAGAAGGAGCAAGACAGAGAACTGTATCAGATAAAGCAAAAGGAGGCTGGGAAGGCAGTCAGAACAGCAAAGGCCCAAACCGAGGAAAAGATAGCCAACTCAGTTAAGAAGGGGGATAAAACCTTTTATAGGTACATCAGGGAGTGAAGGAAGACTAAGGGAGGGATAGTGAGGCTTAATAAAGGGAGGGAGGGTGGGCAGAGGAGACTGTGAAAAGGCAGAGATACTAAACAAATATTTTTGCTCAGTATTTACAAATGAAGAGGGAGGTACATAAAACAAACAGTAGAAACATTCTGGATACAGAAGTTGATACCAGCCCATTTACAGAAGAAAGGGTTCTGAAAGAACTCTTAAAACTGAAGGTGGACAAAGCAATGGGGCCTGATGGGATTCATCCCAGAATTCTAAAAGAACTAAGGGTAGAACTAGTGACACCACTGACTATCCTTTTTAACAAATCATGGGAGGATGGGGTGTTACCTGAGGACTGAAGGAGGGCAGATGTGATTCCCCTTCACAAAAGTGGGAGCAAGGCAGAAGCAGGAAACTACAAACCTGTTAGTTTAACCTCAGTGATAGGGAAAATGATGGAATCACTTCTGAAGGAAAGAATTGTCAGTATCTAGAGGCCAGAGGGCACAGGGACTCTAGGCAGCATGGATTCACAGCAGGAAGGTCATGCCAGACGAATCTGATAGATTTCTTTGACTGGGTGACCAAAGTAGTAGATCAGGAGGGCTGTGTACATGGCCTACCTAGACTTTAGCAAGGCATTTGACACAGTCCCACACAAAGATTAATACACAAGTTAGCCAGCCTGGAAGTGGGTCCCAAGATGACAGCCTGGGTAAAGAATTGGCTGGAGAATAGGACACAGAGAGTAATAGTAAATGGAGTCCACTCAGAAGAAAGGAGGGTTACTAGTGGGGTACCGCAGGGTTCAGTATTAGGACCGGTCCTCTTCAATGTCTTTATAAGCGACATTGCAGAGGGACTGGAAGGAAAAGTATGTCTCTTTGCAGATGACACAAAGATTTGCAACAGAGTTGATGCACAGGGTGGGGTGGAAAGGATGAGAAGGGACTTGGCAAGGTTAGAGGAATGGTCAAATGTATGGCAGCTTAGATTCAATGCTAAGAAGTGCAAGGTAATGCACCTGGGAAACAAAAACCCAGGGGAAGAGTACACAATGGGCGGTGGGATACTAACAACAACAAAAATGGAAAGGGACCTGGGGGTAGTCATATCAGATGACCTAAAGGTGGGCAAGCAATGTGAGAGGGCAGCAAGGAGGGCTGGGGGGATACTGGGATGCATAGGGAGAGGCATCACCAGTAGAAAACAGGAAGTTATTTTCCCTCTGTACAGACAGCTGGTGAGACCCCATCTGGAGTACTGTGTGCAGTTCTGGAGACCCAATCTCCATAAAGACATAGGGCAGGATGGAAGCTGTCCAGAGGAGGGCACTAAAATGGTGCAGGGTCTGCACCGGAAGACATATGAAGAGAGACTAAAGGAGCTTAATATGTATAGCCTTGAGGAAAGGAGGAGAGGGGGACATGATAGAAACGCTCAAGTACCTCAAGGAATCAACAAAGTCCAAGAAGGTAGCATCTTTCAAAAAGGGTGTGCAAGAACAAGAGGGCACAATTTGAAGATAGGGGTGGCTCAGAGGTAATTTAAGGAAGTATTTTTCACAGAGAGGGTTGTGGATGCATGGAACAGCCTTCTGGAGGAGGTTGTGGAGTCAAAATCAGTGGTGGAATTCAAGCATGCATGGGACAGACATAAGGCCATCCTAGGGGGTGGGGTAGGAAGAAGTAGGCTGCTGGTTAACTAGGATCTGCAGCTTATCCAGTAGGTAGGGAAATGGGCAGACTGGGCGGGCCAAGCGGGCCTTATCTGCCATCAAATTCTATGTTTCTATAGTCTCCTTTAGTCCCCAAGTTGGCTTAAAATTGAATTAGCCTATATTCATTCTTGTGACTTATCTCCTGCAGCACTCTTGCACATCAGAGAAAGAGCTCTCCCTTCTAATTTAAAAAGCACCCCGAATGCCATCTCAATAAAGATCCATTTCCAACTTTGCCTCTTTCTTAAATATAACCACACTACAAACCTAACACAACCCATGTGGGGTAATCCTAGCTTTAAGATTGACAGCAAAGTTCTTTTTCCCCATTGGTTGCCTTACCTGGGGGATGGTCTACTCATTAATCTTACTACAGAAGGTGGCTCCTGGCTTTCTTCTGCAGAAATTATACACAGATTCAATATCCCAACTATCCATGCTTTTAAGGTCTTTCAATTAAGACACCTCCTTTCACACGTGTTGGGAACAGACCTCCCCATAATAGTTGGCCCATATTTCCAAAGGGATTTAAGCCACTTAGCAGGCCTTCACAAGCTGTTTCTAAGATTAATGTGTCCCTATTTGATTGGATCCATCTGGACTGCTTTGGCCTTACAGCCTACTGGTCAACCTTTTTTTCAGAACTCAATGACTGGCCTGCCCTATGGTATAATTGCCATTGTTTTTTTACACAGGACAGGCTGAGACTTATGCAGATACACATGCTTCATAACTTGTATTATTCCCCTCAAAAATTAGCCAGACTTGGATTGATACCCTCACCCTTATGTACTCACTGCCTTCAAGGCAATGGCATACTATACCACATTTTTTGGACTTGCTCCAAGGTGGCTGCCCTATGGGCCAATATTCCTCAAAGGGTTGACCCTCTCTTAGACCTAATAGATTTGTTTACTCCTGAAATTTGTCTCCTGGGTGACTACTTGGGAATTACAGTTCTTAATCATAAATACTACATGGCCCTTATCTCCATGTCTGTTAAAAAAATTAGTACTTAAGCACTGGAATGATAAAGATGACATTCCTTAAACCGAATGGCTCACTGAATTTCGCCAACCTTAGGACAGAGAAGGCGATTGCAAGTCTGACCAACAGATTAGATAGGTTTAAGAGAATCTGGGATCCCTTCTATACTTTTTATTCCTATGATTTAAATGTATTGCTACTTTTACTATACTCAAGTCATTAACCTTGATTGTGCTGTATGCTGTGCTGGGAGGGTTAGGGAGGGTAGGGGAAGGGGGAGGGAGGAGAGGGAGATTGGGTGGACAGTTCTGTTATGACATTGTATCTCTGTTTAATTGTTCCTGCCTATATTGTATCTGTCCTCCGAAGGGTAAAAAATGTTTTCAATAAACTTTGAATTGAAAAAAAAAGAAACAGGGAAGCTAGTGGTGGACTGAAGTAGGGCAGATGTAGTCCCATTCCACAAAAGTGGAAATATGGAGGAGGCAGAAAATTACAAGCCTGTCAGCCTGATGTCATTGGTGAGCATGGTAATGGAGTCACAATTGAAGGAAAGGATCAGGGAATATTTTGTTACCAATGGTCTACAGGATCCAAGGCAACATGGTTTCACAGGGGGAGGTCTTGCCAGACAAACTTGATTGAGTTCTTTGAATGAATGGCCAAGGACGTTGATCAGGGAGGGGCGGTGGACGTGTCCTACCCGGATTTCAGCAAGGCCTTTGATACTGTTCCACACAGAACACTGATAAGCAAGCTAGGATACCTAGAAGTGGATCCTAAAATAATAAAATGGGTAAAAAATTCTTAATTCCCTACCTATAACTTCTCCTGTGCCTACTGCATTTAAAACAGTCCTACCTGGTGAATACAGCTTGCCCCATTCTATGGCTTTATCAGTGCCTGTTCCATTTAAAATGCCATTCCACTTGGGGTGCACTTAGGGATGCACGCATTCTCCACTATTGGTTGTGCGTCTGCTAAACTTTTATGCTTTCTGCCCAGTTTCTGGCCACACCAGCACTTCTCCCACATTGCATTCTAAGCCCACATGTATATCTGTGTAACACAGAGCAGCAAACATGTTGTTACAGTACCATCTTTCACAGATGTGCCACTATAGGGTTAAATGCAGCACTGGTTGCAGTGTGCTCGACAGTGAAAGGCAAGTGATCAGCAAGGCTGATCATAACATTATTCTCTGTTTGCAGGGCAGAAACTTTATTATTTATATTTGTTTTTGTTTATTGGGTGAGTACCATAGCCAAAAACATGACTATTTTTCAAGCATGACCCGGGAGGTTACAGTGACACAGTAAACATAGAAACATAGAAGTTGACGGCAGATAAGGACCGCAAGGCCCATCCAGTCTGCCCATTTTTTTTTCTACCTTATGAATGTGCCATTGGCCTTTGCTCTGTCAATGGCCTATCTATTCATACTCATCTGTATTGCTCCCTTATGCCTATCCCATGCCTATTTGAAGCCCTGCACTGTATTCATATCCACCACTTCCTGAGGTAGGCCATTCCATGCATCCAACACCCTTTCTGTGAAAAAGAACTTCCTCACATTACCCCTTAATCGGACTCCCTCTACTCTCATGCTGTGCCCTATTGTCCTGCTATTTTTCTTATATTGAAACATGTTAGACTCTTTCACCTTGCTAAAGCCCTTAAGGTGTTTGAATGTTTCAATCATATCACCTCTCTCCCTCCTTTGCTCTAGGGTATGCATATTGAGCTCCATTAATCTGTCCTCGTATGTTTTCTGATGCAGTCCATGCACCATTTTGGTTGCCCTTCTCTGGACTGCCTCAATTTGGTAAATGTCCTTGTGCAGGTATGGCCTCCAGTACTGCACACAGTACTCCAGATGGGGCCTAACCAGTGTTTTGTAATAAGGGATTATTACCTCCCTCTTCTGACTTGTGATACCCTTACTACTACATACCATCATCCCCCTAGCCTTACCTACTGCTTTAGTGGTCTGCTCGGATGATTTCAGGTCATCAGTGATGATGATGCCCAAGTCTTTTTCTTCCCTTATGACTGCCAGCAACTCCCCTCCCACCCTATAGGTGGCTTCAGGGTTTCTCTTCCTTATGTGCATGAGCTTGCACTTCTTTGCATTAAACCCCAGTTGCCACTCTTTCGACCATTTTGCCAGTTTATCCAGATCTCTTCTCATTCTGCTCACCCCATCTGGATCATCTACTCTGTTGCAGATCTTGGTGTCATCTGCAAACAGACAAACCTTACCCTCCAGTCTATCTGCAATGTCACTGATGAAGATATTGAAGAGGACTCGCCCCAGGACTGATTCCTGAGGTACCCCACTTGTGACTTGCATCTCTTCTGACTGTATACCGTTTACTTCCACTCTCTGTTTTCTTCCCGTCAACCAATTTGTTACCCACTTGACCAACCTCTGACCTACCCCAAGACTACCCAGCTTATTAATCAATCGTCTGTGTGGAACAGTATTGAAAGCTTTGCTGAAGTCAAGGTAGGTGACATCAACTGCTCCCCCTTGGTTCACCACTCTGGTTACCCTGTCAAAGAAATCTATGAGATTAATTTGACTGGGCCTTCCTTCTGTAAACCCATGCTGTTTTGGATCCTGTGCTCTTATGGATTCCAGGTGTTGCACTATATTTTCCTTAAGGAGTGCCTCCATAATCTTGCCCACTACTGAGGCAAGACTGACTGGTCTGTAGTTCCCTGCCTCCTCCCTGCTACCACTCTTGTGGAACAGGATCGCATGAGCCCTTCTCCAGTCTTCTGGGACCTATTCTGTGCTCAGAAACTCACTAAACAGTTCTGCTAATGGCTCTGCTAGTTCCACCTTTAGCTCCTTTAGTACCCTTGGATGTATGCCATCAGGTCCCATTGCCATCCCATTGCCTTGTCCACCCTGAGCTTATCGAGCTCATGTAGGACCCTTTCTTTTGTGAAGGGACTAGTGCACACCTCCTTCCCCCCTTGTCCATGGTGCCAAGCTGTGGGCCCTGCCCAACTTTCTCTTCAGTAAATACTGAGCAGAAGTATCAATGTAGAATAGATGCTTTTACCTGGTCCTCCTCCTCATATGCCCCCTTATCCCTTTTGATCTTAGCAATATCCCCTCTGGACTTTCTCCTTTCACTAATGTAGCTATAAAAACTCTTGTCACCTTCTTTTACTGTTTGTGCTAGTGTTTCTTCAGTTTGGGCCTTTCCCTGCCTTACTGCGTTCCCTGCTTCCCTTAGGGAAGTTTGGTATACCTCCCTATCTTCATCACGCTGCTTTTCCTTATATTTCCTGAAGGCCAGCCTTTTGCTCTGACCTTTTCTGCTACTGTTTTGGAACCAAAGTGGTTTCCTTCTTCTTTTGCACTTCCTTTTCTCTCTAACACAGTGGGATGTTCTTCAAGTATTGCATCCTTAATGCATGCCCACTTTACTATCACCACCTGTATTTCTTTTTGCCAGGGCTAGCTTAACTCTGTTGGCCATCTTATCAAAGTCAGCTCCTCTGAAGTCCCATATTTTTGCCTTGGATTGGGATGATTTAGTTCTAGTGGCCAAATTGAACCATACCATGTGATGGTCACTGGCCCCCAGGTGACCTTCTACCTGAAGATCTGTGATCCTTTCCCCATTAGTCAGTACTAGATCTAGGATAGTCCTGTCTCTTGAGGGTTGTTGTACCAGTTGTTTGAGGCCTTCCCCTTGCAGGGAATCCACCATTTGTCTAGTTCTGGCAGATGTTCCTGCTGGTATTGATCAATCTGTACCTAGTGTGTTGTAGTCTCCCATTATCAGAACCTCCCCTTTAGCTGTCATGTTTTGTATATCTTCTAACAGTAATGTGTCTGTGTCCTCCCCCGATCTGAAGGCCTGTAGACAACCCCAGTTTGTATGGCTGTCCCATTTCCTGTTTCCAGGGTGACCCACAGTTCTTCTGGCTCCTTATGTGTATTCTGAATTTCTGTAGCTTTGATACTTTCATTGACATACAGGGTCACTCAACCTCCCCCCCTTTTTGCACCTTGGTCTCTTCTGAACAATACATAGCCAGGTACTGAAGTCTCCCAAGTATGGTTGCTAGTAAACCACATCTCGCTAATTGCTATGTCCAGTTTAGCCTCTGTCATTATTGTCTGCAGGTCTGGGATCTTGTTTCCCAGACTGCAAGCATTAGTGTACATGATTTTCCATTGGCCAGATTTCGATGTGTTAGTTGTTGGGTGAGGTCTAGCATCTCCCCTATGTGCTGTATGGGGAGCCGGACCTTTTTCCTTACCTGGTGATGCAGATAAACTACAAACATGCTGAACTCTTGTTTGTCCACTAGCTGAGGGTGGGTGTTCTTCCCAATCGACGTATGGGGTGCTGCACCCCTTTTCCCATTTGCTAGTTTAAATATTCTGCAAAGACGTCAGACTTCTGCCCCAATGCACTGACTCCCTCCTTAGTCAGATGCAATCCATCAAATTTAAAGAACCTTCGCTCCCAAAACTGCTGCCAGTTCCCTACAGATTTCTGTCTTTTTCCTGGTACCAGCCCTTGAGCCACATGTTTAGCTCCCCTGTCTCCCCTTCTCTGACATTCCATCCATCTTCCCCCCTCTCTCAGACTGGCAAGATCTCAGAGAAGGAGATGCCGGAAGAAATGGATGATAGTTTGTCACCCAGCCTGGTCAGGTGTTCCTTGGTCTCTACAACTGACCAGCTAGCAAGATCGCTAGTCCCTATGTGTACCAAGACATCAATGTTTTCTCCTGCTTCCTGAACAATTTTAGCAATGCAGTCAGTGTCTTTCCATGCTGATGTACCTGGGAGACATCTGACCATTACCCTTGGCTGGAGATAGATATCAACTCCCCCGAATCATGGAGTCTCCTATGATCAGAAGTTTTTTGGATTTCCTTTTTGCTTTTTTTATTTTGATTCCTGTTTTCAGCAAGTTTTGTCATGCTAGCTCCTGTGCTGCAGTGTCATGCTCTGCAGTGTCCTCTGCCCCTTTGTTTGATTTCATAGATAGAGGCAGATACCTGTTTGTAGCTTTTATATGCTTTGTGGAAGTAATATGTTGGAGACCACCGAGTGATGGGGCACCCGGTTTGCCCCTCCTAACCACCTGCCAACCTCCCAGACCAACTACCCTCTGCAGTCAAGGTGCTTCTATTGGATGTTGGAGAAATGGCAGGTGGTTCTTATAATATATTTCCTCTTTAATATGCAATTTGAAGTGCACAATCTCTGCCCATGCTGCCTGGAGCTGAGCCCTTAGATCTCCAATGGCCCAGCATGTAGGACAGTGTCCTAAATCCTGTAAAACTGCCCTTCTGAAAAGTGTTCCACAGTACCTGCAGTTAATGCTATCCATTTTAGATAAGTTGCTGGGTTTATTACCTGATCAGAGTAATTAGAAGGAAGAAAATTAAAGCAAATGTTTGAGTTTGTGTTTTGTTTGTTTTTGTATAACATGTTATAACAAGTTAAATTATTAGTACCCCTGTAAATGAGGTCACTGTGTGGATACCCCTCTATCCTCCCCTTCCTGCTTTGCCACAGGAAATGTCACGACTGTGCTACCCTATAAAAGGAGTATAGTGTGGGGTGGTTGGGGATAGGTGTGGGTGGCTGGGCCCTTCCTCTGCTGAAAAAGAAGAACCACGGACAAAAGGAACAAGGAGGTAAGAGCAGAAACAATCAGCCAGCAACAAATGCAGTAGCCCTGAAAGCTTATCTTAATGATAGATAAAACTGTAAAACCTGTAAAGCACCACCTGTAATAATTTTGCAGAAGATATATCCTGTAAGAAACACTTTGCTACAGAGAAATATAAAGCAGTAACAGAAGATATACCTTGCAAAAGACAATTTGAATCGGAAGATTACAGCAGTAATCTTTTGGCACACACCTGTAGGCACATCCTGTAATAATGCAGCACAAGGTATACTCAACAACACACTGTCCAAATCAGAGAAATATAAAGCAATACAATGTTAGCAACAAACTAACAATCCCTGTGAATACAAAATAAAAATAACAACACACAGTAAATCTGCATAGCCAAAAGAAGCCTCAGTCATTTCCCTTGCTCTGGTAAGATTCTTTGCTCTGTCCTTTCAAGCAACCTAGAAGAAAAGAGCTTAGGTGAAGCTGGGTGCCTTGGCCAGCAAACCTAGTCTTCACAGTAGTTTCAGGGTGAGACATAAGAAACCAATTTACAGTACATGAGTGAAATAAAAACAAGATAGGACAAGAATTCAATAATACAATGACAGTAATTCATAAAAACATAACCAGTTAGAGGAATCTAGTTAGGGGTGAGGATGCAACTAACAGTAGTGAGACATAAGTGCAAGTACAAATAACTAAATGACGGAATAGGTGGAGACAGAGGCAGGGAGGAAAATTGTGAAAAATTCAGGGGGGTTGAAGCAGGAGCAGGAGGCCTGGCTAAAGAAGAAAGAGCGATATTTGTTTTTGAACGGAGCATGACTGGAAGCAAGGCGAACATCAAGAGGCAGGGAGTTCCACAGTTTGGCCGCTGAGTGGGAGAAGGCTAGGTCGCTTTTCTAAGATTTGCTCCTGGGAAAAAGTAGCAGAGATTTATTGGCTGACCGAAGGCCATGGGAGGAGGGTAGCGGAGACAGCAAAGAGGCAAGCGAGACAGGGATACCTGCTCTAAGGATATTGTCAGTTAGGGAGGCTAGGGCATGGGTATGAGTGGAAGAGGGTGGTAGCCAGTTTAGCGCAGCATAGAGTTGGCAGTGGTGTTTTGACCAAGAGGAGGCAGAGGCATATCCACACATACTGTTGTAGGTGACATCCCATTTCCTAAGAAGGGTTTTAGATGCATTAAGTTTTAGGTTACAACCCCATAGGATAGTGATGGCAGCAAGATTCCATGGGCTATAGTGAGTCTAGCAGACTGCGTAAGGGCATAGCTAGTTTTGTAGGCAACCCCAATCTTAGAGTTTACCTATTTACATTTTGACGTGATGTGCTTATCAAAGTTAAGATTTTCATCAAGGAGGACTCCAAGGTATGTAAAATAGCATACAGATTCCAGAAACAACCCTTCCTGACCTGATATCTTGAACTGTGCTCGATTGGCTTTTAATTTGATGGTAGAGCCAAGCAGCATTGTTTGCATTTTAGCAACATTAAGTATTAGCTTATGTTGATCTAGCCAAGATTGGATAGACATAAAAGCAGAGAAGTGAGTAAGGTTGATGTGAAATATATCCCTATTACTGCAGTACAGAAGTAAGTCATCAGCATGTAAGATGGAGGAGCAGTCTGGGATAGAGGACGAGATGCTGTTAATAAAAACAGAGAAAAGAAGAGTGCCTGATATAGATCCCTGGGGAACTCAAAGATTAATGGATCTAGGACCAGACAAGGCAGAGTTGAATTTAACAGTCTGGGTTCTATTAGCAAGATAGCTATTATGCCATGTCACCGAGTGGGGGGAGAAGCTGAGGACAAGGAGGCTAACTAGGAGAATAGGATGATCAACAAGGTCAAACGCCTTGGTAAGGTCGATGAAAACAGCACCGGTAAGGAGGCCAGAGTCCATGGCAGCTAGGGTATCATTTGTGAAGTGGATCAAGGCAGTAGAGGTGTTATGTCCTTTTTGAAAGCCATGTTGGATAGGTGACAGGAGATTATACTTGGTTAGGAATTTAGTGACTTGAGTTGATACTAACTTTTCAAGTATTTTGCTCAATACTGATAGTATAGTGATAGGCCTATAGTTTGCCATATCTTTTCTGTCACCCTTCTTACAGACTGGCATGACTTTAGCCATTTTCCAGATATCATGAACGATGACATTACAAAGGGAGAGGGTTAGGATCCAGGACAG
The DNA here is from genome assembly GCA_016271365.2 of Neoceratodus forsteri. Lineage (NCBI taxonomy): Eukaryota > Metazoa > Chordata > Ceratodontiformes > Ceratodontidae > Neoceratodus > Neoceratodus forsteri. Next base: position 375,245,762 of record CM057457.1, on the reverse strand, counting down.
AGGCTAGGCGATATATGGCGCATCCAGTTTTAGACGTTTTGGCTCAATGTCATCTGAACCCACACCAGTATTATCGGAAATGGAGTTCAGTAGTCTGAGAACTTCAGATTTAGATATGGGCTTAAAATAAAAAGGAGGGTGCAGACCAAATGGGGTTGGGGGAGAGGGTAGATGAGGGGGCTGAGAAGGGAGGAAAGATGACATGAGGCTAGACAGGTCAGAGAATTGCGTATTAAAAGCTTCTACGATGGTCTTAGGATCATTGCAATGGACTCCGTCAATGATCATTTCATTGGCAGAAAGAGTTTGTTTAGACCCTAAGAAAGTTTTTGCGTGGACCCAGAATATCCTGCGGTCACCAGATGCAGCAAGTAAGAGTCCCTTGCAGTAAGAGCTCTTTGCAAGCCTGATTTGTTTTTTACATGCATTCCTCTGAGCCCTATAAGTTTGGTGGTCACCTTGGAGGCTGGATTTCTAAAACGCCTCCAGCTCTTGTATCTGGTCCATAATGTGGCCAGCAGATTTTTGTGTAGCCACCTTGTGGGTTTGACTCAGACTCAACAGGTCACAAGGGGTGTGTGCCTGTTCTGAAGGGCAGAAAATTGGTCCAAAAAATAGTCAAGAGCTACCTGGGCATCCCAGAACTGATAAAGATCGAACCAGTCAATAGACGATACTTCATACAGGAACTTAGCCTGATCCAAGTTTGCATAGTTCCTAAAAGTAATAAAGTGAGGCAACTGAGGCAGGGAAATGGAATGTTGCCACACACAGAAAGAAGGGGAATTGTCCAATATAGCATCCAGTAAAATACCAGGAGTCACAATTCTATCTGCCCCATTGGTTGAAACCCAATCAAGTAGTGTGCTAGATATAGCATTAGGGGTTTTCCTGGTGGGCATAGTCATGATTTGGTGCAGGTTTAGCTTTGGACTAAAGATAGGAGTGAGTTTTGGGTGTTTCCAAGCCAGTTCAGATTAATATCGCCAAGAGGAGTCAGCTGGTCTTATCACACAGTGGTTATCTCATTCCATCTACATGACACTGCCTAGCAACCAGCTAAGTGGCATAATCATCAGTCCAATTTTGTTTTTCACAAATGCCACCCAGTCCCACCCTCTGCGAGCACTTTCACCCACCAACCCTCTATTCATGGTCCGTACACAGGGTATAATGGACTGCCAACATTGGACTAGCCCAAGATCTCTTGGTGAGTGAGTACTTGGGGTGGGGTGGAGGGTTCATTGTTGACTCTTGCCACTGTCTGGTCCATCTGGGTGTCTTTTTCCAATGGTTTCTCTTTTTTCAGGTGACCATCACCCTGACCAGCAACACTGTTATCCCTTCTGCCTTGTTGTCCTGTGTCCTGCCTTCCCACTTCAGCCTGCTGAACTGTAAAAATTGTGTGCCATGTGTGTGTCCACCATGAAGATGACTGATTTTGGCAGTTGCTGCTTTTTGGTGCCATTCACCAGTCATCTTTTGGTGGCATGTGGTTTCAGTAGGACTTTTTTTTTTATTGAAGCCATTTTGCTGAAGCCTGAGGGATGGACAGAAGAACTGGGTGTCAGGATTCAGGATTGTGGCATGTGAGCAAGGGCTCATGAAGGGAGGCAGTCAGCCCAGGCCAATTAATGCTCTGTTTACAAGCAGACATCATTCAGCAGTTCAGAGGTGGGAACAGACCCAGCAAGGAAACACTTGTAGGACAGGAGATACAAATCCTGATCCACCTGTAACCCAGCACTCTGGGAGAGGTTGCAAAAAGTGAAATCAGTGTCACTACTATGGTGGGCCTCAACTCCAGGCCAGGCACAAAATGGACAAGTTAGTCAACAGCAGCAATCAGATTCTGTCTACTTTGTTGTGGGTTCTGTTTGGGGTGAATGGGAGGTATTAACTGTTAGCCAGCCTTAGGTCAAATTGATGAAGAACGGCAGAGGGCCTCTGTGTGCCCAAGCTGAAGAATTGATTGGTGGGTCAAGGCAGGAGAGCATGACAGTCAGAGAGGACTGTGTTACAGTATCCTTGTGACAGAAAGTGTGAAATTTGTAGCAAAATGATTTTCATAGGTTTCATAGGTATCATAGGTATTGTACAAGCCAAGAGAGCCAAAGGCCCATTTTCACCAAGGGATAATCCAATATCCTGTTTTTTATAAAATTATTATCTAATCTTGTTTTAAGTACAGATACTGAACTGTTGCCGACAACCTCTGGTGGGAGGCCATTCCAAATACCTACCACCCTTTGACTGAACCATTTGACTCTTCTTTTGGTTACATTGGTCTCCTCTTTAAGCTCTAGATTGTGTTGCCTTGTATTGTGACTATGGTCCTTGCGTTTAAAACCAAGGACATTCTATAGGTCATCAGTGGTAAATGATCTGAAGAGTAAACAGAGGTCACATCTGAGTTGACTGTACTCTAGTGATTACATGTCTAAGTTAGTCATTCTTTCCTCTTAGCTCATATGTTCAAAACCGAAGACCATCTTAGTTACATAGAAATATAGAAACATAGAATTTTACGGCAGATAAGGACCGCTTGGTCCACCTAGTCTGCCTATTTCCCTACCTAACGGATAAGCTGCAGATCCTAGTTAACCAGCAGCCTACTTCCTCCTACCCCCCCCACTAGAATTGCCTTATGACTGTCCCATGCATTCTTGAATTCCCCCACTGTTTTTGACTCTATGACCTCCTCAGGAAGGCTTTCCATGTATCCACAACCCTCTCTGTGAAGAAATACTTCCTCACATTACCTCTCAGCCGTCCCCCCTCTATCTTCAAATTGTGCCCCCTTGTTTTTGCACATCTCTTTTTCTGAAAGATTCTACCCTCTTGGACTTTGTTGATTCCCTTGAGGTATTTGAAAGTTTCTATCATGTCCCCCCCTCTCCCTCCTTTCCTCAAGGCTATACATCCTTAGTTCCTTTAGTCTGTCTTCTGATGCAGACCCTGCATCATTTTGGTTGCCCTCCTCTGGACAGCATCCACCCTGTCTATGTCTTTGCGGAAATGGGATCTCCAGAACTGTACACAGTATTCCAGATGTGGTCTTACCAACTGTCTGTACAGAGGGCCAACAACTTCCTGTTTTCTACTGGCGTGCCTCTCCTCGCATCCCAGTATACCCCCAACCCTCCTTACTGCCTTCTCACATTGCTGGCCCACCTTTAGGTGGTCTGATATAGACTACCCCGGTCCCTTTCCATTTTGTTGTTGAAGTATCTCCCCCATTGTGTACTCTTCCCTGGGTTTTGTTTCCCAGGTGCATTACTTGCACTTTTTGCATTGAATCTAAGCTGCCATACATTTGACCATTCCTCCAACCTTGCCAAGTCCTTTTCATCCTTTCCACCCACCTTGCATATCAACCCTGTTGCAGATCTTTGTGTCATCTGCAAAGAGACATACTTTCCTTCAGTCCTCTGCAATGTCACTTATAAAGACATTAAAAAGGACCGGCCCCAGTTCTGAACCCTGCGGTACCCCACTAGTAACCCCTTTCTTCACTGTGGACTCCATTTACTATTACCCGCTGTGTCCTGTTGTCCAACCAGTGTTTTACCCAGGCTACCACCCTAGGACCCACTCCCAGGCTGGCTAATTTGTTTATTAATCTTTTGTGCGGGACTGTGTCAAATACCTTGCTAAAGTCTAGGTAGGCCATGTCCACAGCCCATCCCTGGTCTACTGCTTTGGTCACCTAGTCAAAGAAATCAATTAGATTTGTCTGACATGACCTTCCCACTGTGAATCCATGCTGCCTTGGGTCCTGTGCCCCACTGGCCTCTAAGTACTCAACAGTTCTTTCCTTCAGAAGTGATTCCATCATTTTCCTTACCACTGAGGTCAAACTGACAGGTCTGTAGCTTCCTGCCTCTGTCTTGCTCCCACTTTTGTGAAGGGGAATCACATCCGCCCTTCTCCAGTCTTCAGGTACCACCCCATCCTCCCATGATTTATTAAAAAGGGTAGTCAGTGGTGTTACTAGTTCTTCCCTTAGTTCTTTTAAAATTCTGGGGTGAATCCCATCAGGTCCATTGCTTTATCCACCTTCAGTTTTAAGAGTTCTTTCAGAACTCTTTCTTCTGTGAAAGGACTAATATCAACCCCTATATCCAGAGTGCTACTTTTGACTGGATTAGGTATTTCCCTCTGCTTTTCCATTGTGAATACTGAGCAGAAGTATTAGTTCAGTATCCCTGCTTTTTCATTGTCGCTGTCTGCCCAACTACCTTCCTCTTTGTTTGGCCTCAGTATCCCTGCCTTAGTCTTTCTTTGCTCCCTAATGTACCTATAAAAGGTTTTATCCCCTTTCTTAACCGAGTTGGCTATCTTTTCCTTGATTTGGGCCTTTGCTATTCTGACTGCCTTACCCGCTTCTTTCCGCTTTAACTAGTACAGTTCTCTGTCCTGCTCCTTCTGTGGTTCCTTATACTTCCTTAATGCTATCTTTTTTTCCCTTACCTTCCCTGCCACTTCTTTTGAGAACCATAGTGTTTTTTTCTTTCATTTTGATTTGTTTATTGGCTTCACACAAAGACTTGTTGCCTCTGTGATGGCGGTTTTGATGTTTTCCCCATTGTTGCTCCACCCCACCTTCTTGTCTGTTTGCTAGTGCTTTTCTGAGGCACGCTCCCATTTTGACAAAATCAGCCCTTCTGAAGTCCAGTACCTTCAGTTTTGTGTGGCTTGACTCTACAGCTAAATTTATCGTGAATCACAGTGTTTGGTGGTCGCTTGTTCCCAGATGGCTACCCACTTCAAGATCAGAGATCCTGTCTCCATCCCCATTTAAGAGTACCAGGTCTAAGATTGCTCTCTCCCAAGTGGGTTCCAAAACTAGCTGTCTGAGGCATGCCCCCTGTAGGGCATCAAGAATGGCCCTGCTCTTGGATGTGGCTGCAGCAAAGGTGCTCCAGTCAACATCTGGCATATTCAGGTCCGCCATCAGCAATATCTCCCCTTTCTCTGCCATCCCAAGGATGCCTTCCATCATTTCCTTGTCCATTTCCTCCCCCTGAGACGGGGGTCTGTATACAACCCCTGTGCAGATTGTGGAGCCATTTCCAGTCTCCAGGGTGACCCACAGTGCCTCCTCTCCTCCGTGTTTACCCTTTAGTTCTGTTGCTTTTATCCATTCCCCTACATAGAGAGCTACTCCTCCTCCTCCTCCTCCTCCTCTTCTCTCCCTGTCCTTCCTGTAGATTGTGTACCTTGGTATGTTGACATCCCAGTCATGGTTCTCTGTGTACCATGTTTCTGTGACTGCCACAATATCCAGGCATCCCTCTTCCATCAAGGCCACCATTTCAGGGAGCTTTTTACCTAGACTACGGGCATTGATGCTCATTACCCTCTATTTTTTTATGACATTATTTCTTTTTGCCCCATCCCTGTCCCTACTGCCTTTGTCTTTTTCTCCATTTACCCCTGCCCTTCTCCCTATCGACTGCTCTATTTTGGTGTTTACCTCACTAATTACCCTAATTTTGGGGGGGGGCTAGGATTTCCCTTCTCCTCTTCAGTGCCTCCCCCTTGGAAAGTTTAAATGCTTGCCACTGAAGCATTTAAACCTATCACCTAGGATCCTGGTTCCCCTCCAGGGTAGATGCAGACCATCACGCCTGTATAGGCCTGCATCCCTCCAGGTGGAGCCCAAGTCCCCAATGAAGCCAAATCCCTTTGCTCTGCACCAGCTTTTCAACCAGTCATTGAATCCCATGGTGCAGAGTGCCCTAGCTTCATCCATGCCATAGACAGGTAGCACTTCTGAGAAAGTTACCATGTGTGCTACTTGTCTAAGACCCTTCCCCAACTCTACAAACTCCTGTTGCACTGCTCTGATCTCATTCTCAGTCAGGTCATTCGTCCCTAGAAAATAACCTCCTTGATTCAGGTTCTTAGTTCTGTCCTTTCAAGCAAGCTAGAAGGAAAGAGCTCAGGTAAAGCTAGGTGCCTTGGCCAGCAAACCTAGCCTTCCACCTCTGTACTCCCTCCAGGATCTTAATCTCTGCCTTTTTGATTGGAGACCAGTATCGAGAGCAGTACTCCATCTGCAGCCTCAACAAGGAGCAAAAAAGGGACATTTATACCATTTTATTCCTGCAATGATATGTCTCTTTATGCCATGCAAGGTTGCATATACCTTCTCAGTCATCTGTCTACAGTTTCAAATCATTAGAAACTATCACACCTACTGTAAGTCTTTTTATTATGTCACCACCTTGAGTTGTACACTATTCAGTGTGTAGTCTGCATACCGGTTTGTGTTTCCAAGGTGTATAATAGCACACTTGTCAATGTTTAATTTCAGTTTATATGTATCTGCCCAGATCTCTAAATTATGTAAAGCCATTTGCAGCCTAACAATATCTGATCGGTTGTTGTCAATAGTACAAGTTTTAAGCTGGCCCGCTGGCGCAGCGGTAGGGTTACCGCTCACGGCGCCAGCGATCCCGGTTCGGGAACAGACTCAGGCAGCTGGAGGGCCAGCCGGGGGGAGGAGGATAGAGCGCCCAGAGGCTGCTCTCCTCCTCCGGGTGGGGTGGGATGCGGGTCCTGCCGCGATACCGCCACCTGGGTGACCACGGGTGGTGGTGCAGCGAGGACCACATGTAGCAGGGAGGGAGGACGTCTACCGGGAGTCAGAGCGTTAGCATGTTGTGATGTGCATCGCTCCTAGGCTGTCCCTGCATGCAGACATCCTACGGGGATAGGCGAAAAAGGAAAATACCCTCCGGTGTTCCCTGTAGACGAAGCTTCAGGCCCCGATCCCAGGGCCCCTGCCGGCACGGGCTGACAGATCCCCAACGAAATCACAGTCGCTTGGGGCCGTGGAAGGGGGGAACCCCGCCTCGTACCTGCCTGGGGGTCAAACCAAGGCAGCGTGGGGGGATGACTGCACCCAGTGCCGACAGACGAGCAGGGACGCACAAGGCCGTAGGAGACTCCTGAAGGTGAGGAAGTACCGGGGTGAGAAGGCATAAAAAGAGAATATAAAAAAAAAAAAAATAGTACCAATTTTGGTATTGTCTGCATATTTAGATCTTCAGATACCATTGTCACAATCTATTGTTGATATGTACACATTGAATAGGATAGGCCTTAGTACAGATCCCTGTGGCACTTTGCTTGCCACACTTGTCCAGTTTGATGTTGTACCTCTAATTTTAACCTGTTGTTTTCATCTGTAAAACCAAGATTTTATCCATGCTATCTCACTGATGTCAAGACCTGCAGTTAATAATGTTCTTTTTTTTTACTTTCTGTTTATCTCCTCCTGTCTACCCTTGGTGCCCACTCCTTTGGGCCGCTCATCGCCATCTCTGCCCCCTACTCCAGATCTGCTCCTACAGTGCCTTACCTCTTCCTTCCTCCTGCACAGTGGGGTCTGTTTGGATTCGGTGGTCTTGGAGGGCCCGGAGCGGTTGTCATCTAGGACTACTGAGGGGTATTTTCCCGTTTTTTTTTTCCCTGTGGTTTTTGCCCTGTCCCAGCCCTCTGAGATGCCGGCGCAAGGACAAAGCATCCAGAGAAGAGACATGCTGATGCACGTCCCTCTCAAGCGCCTACAGACATCCCCCCTCCCCGACTCTGTTAGACAGAGCCGCCAACCCCTCGAGAGCCCGATTTCCACCGGCGCTTTCTCAGAGCATCGGGTGCATACTGCACCCCTGGTATCCCACCCCAGAGGGAGGAGAGCATCCATTGGGATGCTCAATCCTCCTCCCCTGCCAATCCCCGCCGATCCAGCTCATTCCCCGAACCTGGGTTGCCGGCGTAGCGTGAGGTGTTGCTTCCAGCGCCTCAGCCCTCAGCACCACCGGGCCGGTTGGTTAATAATGTTCTAATTAATTCACAGTGTGGGATAGAATTGCACGCCCAACTATAATCTAGGTAAACAACATCCACCAGATTCCCTCTATCTAGGGACTGACTGACTTTTTCAAGAAACTATAGTGGGGTTGTTTGACACGACCTACAAAGGACAAACCATGTTGATGTATACCTATTTGGCCAGTTGTTTTTATAACATTTTCTATATAGTCCTTAATAAAGTCCTCTAGGATTTTATCCAAGGTGGTCGTTAGGCTAATAGGCCTATAATTACTAGGGATCTTCTTATCTCCCTCTTTGTAGAATGGAGATGCTAAGCCCACTAATTTCTCAGCTAGTTCCTGTAGCATTCTGGTATGTATTCCATCTGGGCACGGAGCCTTGTATGGGTTTATTTTAATTTTACTTCTTGCTCTGTTAGGACAAATGGTGATATCTCTTTATCCACTACATCAACGATGATGTGGAACCTTTGTAAATTAACTTTTAGCTCAAAGGTATTATCCGAGATTCCAATAAATAAATAAATAAATAAATCAAAGTCAGGGCTAGGTGTCTGTTTTCCAAGAACTGAGGCAAAATAATTATTCATTACTTCCATTTGACTACTTTCATCTCTGATAAATTCCCCTTCCTCACTGGTCAAAACCTTTAAATGAGTTTTTTCTGCCTATGTCTGATTTATGTAGTTGTAAAAAGCCTTATAGTTATCCTTTACATGAGTTGCCAAATTCAACTTAATATCACACATTTCACTCATTCTGTCACAAGGACACTCTGACACAATCTGCTGCAAATTGAGATGTGTGACATGTCGGATAAAATTAAAATGTGTGACATGTCAGACCAGATTAAAATGTGTGATATGTCAAACCAGATTAAAATGTGTGACATGTCAGATTAGATTACTGTGTCGGAACAAATTAAAGTGTGTGACGTGTCAGATCAGATTAAAATGTGTGACACATCAGAATAGATTAAAATGTGTGACACGTCAGATCAAATTAAAATGTGTGACATGCCAGAACAAATTAAAATGTACATGTCATATCATGGAAGAAGCGATGGGAAGCAAAATGTCAGTGTGATGCTGATATTACTAGTTTATTTCTGGTGTGCCCCGAGTTTGTTTTTTTTGTCCATGTGTTTTTGAGTAATGTCCTGATATGTGCTGAGGCAAGAGGCTGAGTATAGGGGCAATAACTGAATGGAACTGCTGTCAAAATATGGCACACAGCGCAAGATAAAGTGGAATGGGGGACTGTTTTAGTGGGACATAATCCTTGCAGTGGGGTACAGGAAAAACTCAATGGAGTCTTGCATTACCCTGGAACTGGGGGAAAGGGGGTTTGGTCTGAATGGGGTATTACTCTGGCACTGAAAAAAGTAGGGCTTGCCTAGTCTCTGTAGGGTATTGCCAGAGCTTGGTGAAGGGTCTGTTTTTCAGACTGTTTGAGAAGCCAAGATTGGAATTCTTAGCACCTGACTTAAATCCCAGGAGCCATTCCTTCTTCACATGGTATGCTCTATATATAATTAATGGGATTGGGAGATAGATTTATGAGAGTGGGTGGTGACTAGTGCCTACATTTATTTATAACCCAGCTCTAAAACTGTGTGGGTAGATCTGATAAACATAGAGGGAGTGAAGAGGCATGATCAGTGGTGTGGCTCCAAGTTCAGTATATAGTACTGGGAGGCAGACTTATGACAGCGGGTGGTGACTAGTAACTACATTTATTTATTATCCGGCTCCAAAACTGTGTGGGTAGATTTGATAAACAAAGAGGAAGTGAATAGGATTGCTTTTGCTTTAGCTTCCACTTAGCTAACTTCTAGCATAAAATAAGAGCGGGGAAAATAAATCAGTCTGCTCTGCAGTAGCAGAGTTCACAATTAGCAGTGGTCTAAACTGACACTTAGCATTGTTCGAGAAAGCATTTTTTTTAACTACCCTCTCTGCATATTTTATTTATTTCAATTGGAAATATTGTTTGAAGTTAGGCGGTTGATGTGCTGTGCAGAGTGTGTGTGTGCATGCATGTGCATGTGTAACTGCAGTGCTGATTTGAATGCGCCCGCTTGACAGACACATAGTAGAAGTAAATGAATTGGCTGCTGTCACTGCTTCCCATAATGACGCAGTTGTAATTAGTGCATCGAGTCAGAAAGACATTAGTAAGAAAAACATTGACTTTAGAGTGTACCACAAAGATCTGACTGTGCAGCAGCTTATGCTGATGAGATGATGCTAATGGTGGGGGGGGTGTGTGAAAGGGAGGAGCTCACTGAAAAGAAGTGTTGCAACATCACCAAGTAATCCTAAGAGATATACATTGTAACAATATGCAAACTGGCAAGTACTTGAGGCACATCCATGGAGCTGGAGTTCACACATTGTGCACACTGCACATCCATGGGCCCAGGGTGAAAACTCAAGTGGAAAAATAACCCAACTGCAGGATGATGGCTGACCCCTTGCAGGCCCAGCACCAGCACCCAGGCACCTGCCAAAGTCCCGTGGTAGAGAATGATGGTGGGAAAGGAAGTACCAGAGAAGTTGAGTGATGGGGTTGGGGTGGGTGTCAGAATTTTAAACCCAGGGCAGCTCAGGAGGATAGAAAACCTGTATGGAAAAAAAAAATACATACACTGGGACCTAACTGAAAATGAGATACAGAACTGTATCTAAGCTGACATACTGTGGGTCAATGCATTCAGAACCACTTCCCTCAAAAAACACCAACTAACTGTTACAGCATTCAAGTAAACATTTGGCATGGACAAATGCTTCATACAACATACTGGGTCACACTGCTGGGGACTGCATTCCAATCCAAGGGCTCTCAACAAGAAAACTGACTGCAGAAAAAAAAGGTGCCACTTTTAAACTGCTAGTGCAGTTTAAATTGAGGGAATTTGAGTGAGTGAGTCAGTTAGTGAAGGATGTCAGGGGAAGAAGGTGGGACTGGTCCCCGCTGGGACCCCCTCCTCCCCTAATCCTGCTACAAATCAACAAAATGTTTGTTTCATAAAGGGACTGGGAGCACAAACTGCTCTGCAACTTTTCCACACTGGAGCAGGATCCTGGATCGCACTTCCAGGGGTCGTACTGTGATCCTAGAGCTCTCAACAAAGAACTGATGCAATTTTAAACTGCTGGTGCAGTTTAAATTGGCTCAGAAGAAATTCAACTGAGCGAGTCAGTCAGAGAAGGATGTCAGGGGAAGGAGGTTGGACTGGTCCCTGCTAGGACCCCCTCCTCCCCTTATCCTGCTACAAATCGATGGAATTATTGTGCCATAAAGGGACTTGCAGCATGACCTGCTCTGTTCCTTTGCCACACAGGAGCAGAATCGTGAGTATTACTGCTGGGGGCCATGCTTCAATCCAGGAGCTCTCAGTAAAGAATTGACTGGGGGGGAGGGGGAAGGTGTCAATTTTAAACTGCTGGTGCAGTTTAAATTGGGTCAGAGGGAATTTGACTGAGTGAGTCTGTTGGTGAAAGATGTCAGGGAAGGAGGTTGTACTGGTCCCCACTGAGATCCCCTCCTCCTCTTATCCTGCTACAAATCGATGGAACTTTTGTGCCATAAAGGGACTTGCAGTGTGACCTGCTTTGTTCCTTTGCCACACCGGAGCAGAATCATGGGTTGCACTGCTGGAGGCCATGCTTCAATCCAGGAGCTCTCAACAAAGAACTAACTACAGGAAAAAAAGGCACCCATTTTAAACTGCTGGTGCAGTTTAAATTGGGTCAGAGGGAATTTGACTGAGTGAGTCAGTCGGTGATGGATGTTGGGGGAAGGGGGTTGGACTGGTCCCTGCTGGGACCCCCTCCTCCCCTTATCCTGCTACACATCAACAGAATTTTTGTGCCATAAAGGTACTTGCAGCACGACTTGCCCCTCTCCTTTTTGCACTGAAGCAGGATCCTGCGTCACACTGTGGTGGCCATGCTCTGATCCTGGAACTCTCAACAAAGAACTGACTGCAGGAAAAAAGCCCCCACCCACCTTCCCCCTCCTCCTCAATTGCTTAATGTTCTTGTCACAGCATTTGTGATTGGGGCTGTTCTTGGGATGTGTGATTTCATGTGGCTGGTGTGCTGATGACGAGATCTGAATATCAGTTTCTGTTACTGATCTGGTTTAAAGTAATAGTGTTCCTTCCTTAATTCAACAATCTGTAGTGCCCATGCTGATTTCACAACCAGAGAATCTCACCTGGAAAGTTACTGCCTATGGTGAATTCAGAAAGAGGTTGTTTATGAAGTATTTTGTAATGTTGATTCCTTGTTAGACACCTGCTGTATCTGCCATAGGTACTAGTGCCTCTTTAATTAGTGCAACAGTGTGGGGAACCTTAGAAACTAGCCGTGAAACATGCCATATGTGAGAACTTGCTGCTAATGAAAATAGAATGATGCTTTGTAGGGCGTCTCAAATTGACCTTTCCTATTACCCACCTTACCATACCCTATTAGCTGTTTGAGGGCCACAAATCATCGAGTCTGTGGCTCTACCCTTGTTCTTCATTCTTTAGGGAGCAGCATTATCAGCTTGACCTATGTGTATGTTTTATCTGACATTGCTGTATCCAATCTACTGAAATCCTGCATTCAGTCTCTGATACAGCTGCTAAGGTGTGTTCCTATCATGGCTCCTCTAAACCGGGGCACAGTAGCTCCAAACCCCCCCCCCACACTGCTGTTAGTATCCACCTAACTTGTTTAATTACTTCCCTGTGTCTAATGGTAGCCTCTGTAGACTATTTCCCTCCTCTAGTGGGTCCTAGGGAAAAGCATGGGCAACTCTCTGAGTCAGACTTTGCCTTTCCTAACTTCCTAGCCACTGAGAATCTGTAACTCTGACCTATCTGGTGCATGAATTTCAAGTCTGCTTTGTTCTCCATGAAACTGGTCAGGCGCTTCCTGCACAAAACAAGTTCCCTGAAAAATCGCCACTCCATGAAGTACCTTGTATGGCTTTCACTACTGCTCATTGTTCTGGCAGGAGACATCTATTTAAACCCTGGCCCCTCACCTCCTAATGCCCCCTTCAACTTCTCCTCTCCCCCTAGCTACCTTATGCCCAGTGTGGCTGAACCTTCAGCTTAGGTAGGTCATTACAACCCTGATATCCTTGACATCACAGAAATGTGACTTAAGCCCACAACCCCTGACTCTGCATGTGCTCTTCCTGGCTTCAACCTCATTAGGCTTGACCGTGCTGGGGAAGAAACATGCGGGTGAACTAATGATTTATTACAACAATCATCTAAATTTGTCTACCATTTAGCACCATCAGCCTTCCTTGCCCCCAGGTGAGTTCCTTCATGTTCTTCTTTTGTTGAGTAACATGAAAAAACTGCAGTTACAAACCCCTGAAGGATGGTGTGCAAGGGCTAAGGCAAGTTGCTGATTCTAGGTGACCTTAACCTGAATTGGCTAGGCAGCAATGCTAGACAGTATAAACCACTGCTGGCAGGCCTCTCTCTTTTGCAGCTTGTCCATGAGCCTACCAGACTGTCAACAAATGGTGGTAAAAGTACTCTCCTCGACTTGGTGTTGTCAAACAGACCTGAGAGGATAGCCGTCTTGGGAACATTTCCTGACTCGATCTCAGATCATATCCCCATTTATTGTATCTGAAAAGTCTCCTCCCCCAAAATCCTATGTGAAATTCTCCTTATGAGGGATTTCTCCAGTTTTGACCTGGAATCCTACCACAGAGATCTTGGGTATACAGACTGGTCAACTGTGTTAGATGCTCCCAACATTTCCAGTGCCCTGAACAATTTTCTTGCCATTTTTACTGCCCTGCAAGACACACATGCACCTTTTATCAAAAGGAGGGTAAGGGGTACCGTTACTAAATGGCTGCTTGGTAGCCTACTTGCCCTTATGAAGACTAGGGACAGAAGCTGAGCTAGTTTCAAGGCCTTAAATGACATGACTTTACTTCAGGAGTACAGATGCCTTAGGAATGTATGTAAGAAAGCCATTAGAGCTGCAAAGAGTGAATTCTGTAAACCTGTTCTGCTTTCCTTGACCAGAGACCCTAGGAATTTTTGGCAAAATATCTAAAATATTGTTAGTGATTTGTCAAAAGGTGATGTCTCTCACATGATTATAGATGGTATAAACTGCAGTAATGCCCTAACTATTGCTAATGCCTTTAACTTTAATTTCTCAGACCTATCAGCTTATACCACCCAATTTCCTGTTCTTGTGCTTGATACGCAAGCAGTGCCTCATAGCTCCCAGTCTGAGCCTGTCTCTTGTCCCCCTTTTTATTTCAAGGCCGTGACTGTCAGGGTGATGCAGAGACTTCTTTCTGCTCTCTCCCCATACTCTAGTGCTGGTCACAACAATGTGAAGCCCAAACTACTTTGCCTTGGTGCACCCTGTATTGCCTTACCCATCTCCCACATCTTTTTTTTTTTTTTGTATATTCTGTTTATTGAAAATTTTCAATCACAAAGACTACTGCAAACTACATACAACACAAAACACACACAACTACAGTACACACAATACATACAAACCCATTTACATCATTAATTTATCACATGTATTTCACTTACAAAAAGTGCAGTCGAACGTGCAGTTATATCCCATTGACTAACACATACTTAACTACCCTTAGCTAATTGTCCCCATCAGTAAGGGGAGCACAGAGAGCAGTCCCCCGCCCCATTACCCATTTGTAGTATGCTGTATTATGCTAACAAACCAGGCCCACACCCAGCTTCTAACTCCTGTATTGACTGTTAATTTTAATTTTAAATTGTAAGTTTACCCCTCACCCCCAGCTATGAGAGCTATATTCTAGTCCCTATCCAGCATTCTGGGCCTAAATATTCAACCCCACACGGAGCATTAGGCTTTTGGACACACTCAGGGTTGCTAAGAAAGGCGCCCAATCTCTCAAGAACCTCTCCTTCTTTTCTCTGACTAACCACGTGAGCCTCTCCAAAGCTAACGAGCGTAAAACCGACCTTCTCCAGTCTACCAATGTGGGTCCCTTTCCATTCACCCAGGTGTTCTGTATGCAATGCCTGGCCAGCACAAACACTACCCTTGCCCATCTGGGTAGTAGTTGCCAATCCTCTTCCCGTTCTATTCTTTCTACCCCAAATAGACACACCGGCGGGTCTCGAATCAGTCGGCCCCCCATCCCTTTATCAACCTCCTGAACTACCCCCCTCCAGAAATTCACCAGAACGGGACACATCCAGAAACAATGTAAAATGATACCCAACCCTCTGCCACACCTTCTACAATTTGGTGAAAGAGCAGGGTGCACCCTATGCACCGCGACCGGCGGCCAGTATATTCTGTGCAAAAATTTATAAAAAGCTTCTTTAAATTTGTTGCAAATCATAATCCCTTCTGACATGCCTAACATCAGCACCCAGTTCTCTTCTGATATCTGCAACCCCAAATCCCTTTCCCAGCATACCTTTATAGGACCCGTCAGGTCTGGTAAACTCTGCTTCTCTAGTTTAGCTATTTTCCCTACTAATCCTTTTGGTTCCTTCCTAGCCTGGTATATTACCTGCTCAACCCTATTTGAGAGTAGACCTTCCCTTCTGCACACACCCAGTCTCCCCACATATGTCTTCACCTGTAGATACCTATGTAAATGAGTGGCTCCTATTCCTAGCACTCGCCTAACTTCACTAAATTCGCGGAACTCCCCTTTCTCCAGTAGGGCCCCTAGACACACCACTCCTCTCCTTTCCCATTCTAGAAATCCCCCATCTTCCATCCCAGGGGCAAAGAAAGGGTTCTCACAATAGGGAGTAATATAGTCTCCCTCCGGACTAATCCTTTTCTCCACCAAAAATGATCCCAGGCCTCTAATGTCGCCCCAACTAATGGGTTACCATTACCCAATTCTCTAAATGCACACGATCCCTTACTATGGAGATATGCTGTGAGTCTCCCTGGGTTACCCTTTTGTTCTAGCCCAACCCAACTGGCCACTGCAGACCTATGAACCTAGTCTGCCACTCCTCGAAGTTGTACTGCCTTGTAATATGTATCTAGATCAGGGAAGCCAAGGCCTCCTCCACCCCTATCCGCCTTGAGCCTCGTCAAACTGATTCTCTGCTTTTTCCCTTGCCATATAAAGCCTGTGAACCCCTTCTCCAACCGTTTCACATCCTTTTGTGTGGGTCTCAGCTGCAACATTTGCATGGGGTAGAGAATGCGGGGGATAATATTCATTTTTATGAGATTTATCCTCCCAATCCAAGATATCGGTAGTTGCATCCATCTCTCCAAGTCTGCCAGCAATATTTTAATCAAAGGGGTAAAATTCAACTTATACAATTCTTCCCATCTTCGCCCAATCCGGACCCCCAGATATTTAAAATCTGAGCTTACAACCCTGAATCCCTCCCGCTGAACCTCTGGGTCCACATCTGGGAACCCCATAATTTCCGATTTCCCCACATTGATCTTATATCCGGAGAACCCAGCAAACTTCTCAATAATGCCCAACAGGTGCTTCATTGAATCCCGCGTCTTACCTAAGAAAAGTAGCATATCATCGGCATATAGTGCCACCTTATGTTCCCTGCCGTCTCCATCCCTCACCCCTACTACGCCCTTATGCTGACGGATCGCCGCTGCCAGAGGTTCAATTACTAAAGCAAATAGCAAGGGGGACAAAGGACATCCTTGCCTCGTTCCCCTGCCTAGCCTAAATTTCCTAGACAAGCACCCATTCACCACCACCTGTGCACAGGGCCTCAGGTACATAGCCCTGACCCACCCTATAAATGTGTCTCCCAAGCCAAACCAGGTCATTACCTCGAATAGGTACTCCCATTCCACTCTGTCGAGCGCTTTTTCAGTGTCCAAGGAGATCACCCCCGCCTTGACATCAGCCCGTCCTGCCCGCCACACAACATTTAACAATCTACGAACATTATGATAGGACTGCCTCCCTTTAATAAACCCAGTTTGATCCAGGTGGATCACTTCCGGCAGGATATTCTCCAATCTTGTGGCTAGTATTTTGGCTAAGATTTTCATGTCCACATTAAGGAGGGAGATCGGTCTATAAGCGGAGCATTCAAGCTCGTCCTGGCCCCCCTTACGTATTAAACAAATATTGGCATTGTAACATGAATCAGGAAGCACTGGAATTTGTCCCTCCTTCCCTCTATCGAATACTTTTTCCAGTACTTTCACCATTTCCCTCCCTAAGATCCTATAATATTCAACCGGAAAACCGTCCGGTCCACTTGCTTTTCCTTCCTGTAATTTCTGTATGGCCCCTAGGATTTCCGCTCTTGAGATGGGCTGACTCAACTCCTCCCTCTGCTTATCCGTGATCCCCGGCAGCTCTACCCCACTCATAAACTCCCTTATATGCTCTTCCTGCCCCACATGCTCTGCCCTGTATAATTTTTCATAAAACCTCCCGAAGCACTCTGCTATACCCTCTGAACTTGTAATGACCTGCCCTTCCCCTTCCCTAATCCACAAGATCCGAGTTGGGCATCTACCCCCTTTCATCAACCTCACTAGCATGGGTCCAGGCTTGTTCCCCCACTCAAAGATCCTCCTCTGACAACAAAACCATGCTTTCCCCGCTTCTTCTCTCAAGAGGGAATTAAGAGCTTCTCTCGCCGTTGTCAGCAATTTGGGAGCTTCTCCTCTTTCTCCCCCTCTGACCCGTCTCTCCAACTCCTTCACCTGCCTCTCTAATTCTTCTCTTTTGCCCCTGTTCTGTTTTTTAATCTTGGCGACATATGCTATTATAGCACCCCTCATATAAGCCTTTCCCGCCTCCCAGAGGAGATCACTGGAAACCTCCCCCATATCGTTCAACTCCACATAAGTTTTCCATTGCTCCATTAGGTATTCCCTAAAACTTCGATCTTTAGCCAAATATGTGGGGAATCTCCAGGCTGAGTTCCTACTTTCCCCCCCTTCTCCAGTAATCCTTAGTACCACCATAGCATGATCCGAGATGAGAATAGGACTGTGGCTTATCTCCTTAATCCTTCCCATCCAACTTCTAGGCAGGAAAATGTAGTCTAACCAAGACCAGGTCTTATGGGGGTTGGAGTAGAACGTATATTCCCGCCCCATGGGGTTTACCGCTCTCCAACTATCCACCATGTCCAGATCTGCAATTCCAACTTTCCACTGGCTCATAGCCTCCGCCACCCTCCCCTTTCCTGTCGAGTGATCCACCCTTGCGTCCATTGTCCAATTAAAATCCCCCACTTATGATAAGCCCAGAAAACTGCTCTCTGACAAGCAAGCCCAGTAAAGAGGAATAAAAGGGCGGATCATACATCGCCGGCGCATAAATACATCCAAATGTAATAGTTTCACCCCGCCAGACCCCAGTGGCAAAAATGTATCTACCCTCTTTAGGGTCTCTTACTACCCTCTTCACCTCGAATTGCAGGTTTTTATGCAAAAGTATCGTAACCCCCCTCTTTTATGTGCGGAATAAGAGGCCACCAGACACTTCCCAACCCAGTTCCGCGCCAATTTGGCATGCTCCACATCTGTTAAATGTGTCTCTTGTAGCAGTGCCACTTACGCCCCTTTGCATCTAAGCGCAGTTAGGAGTGCAGTCCTCTTAACTGGGCTCACTATGCCCTTCACATTCCATGATACAACATTTAGGGTAGCTGGATCACTCATTCCATCCAGTAACACTTTCCATTTTTAGGGGTACGTTTCCATAATATTGCATTGCATACAACCATTTTATCACCCCCCTTATCAAACTAAACTTACATTTTTGATTTTTGCACACTCGACTGCTGTTCTTCAGACATAACCGGGTAACTACACTACAGACTAAAACAATAAGAGACCTCTCTATCCTAACATACATATCCAAACCCCTCCATACCTCCCTCCCCTCCTTCCCATTCCCTTCCCCCCAACACTGCCCCCCACTCTCCTCCTGCTACACTAATTGCTAACATAGCACAAGTGCAGGCTCACCCCACAAACAGAAACAATTCAAACTCCTCCTCCAAAACTAAAGATGTCGTCCGCCACTCTCACCAGCAGCCAGAATCTTCCTTCTGAAACCATTCCCCCTCGGAGTCCCTAGCAAGGTCCACCTCACATCTGCATAGCCTCTCCCACCCTCAACTCTTACTGCGGGGCCCCTCCTCCTCACCCCTCGCTTCCCTCTCTATGTCTTATCCCCATCCCCCCACCTTGCCCGTCCCAACCCCTTACCCCCACATCTCCCTCAGACCTCCACCACACCCTTTCAAATTCACCTACCTCCCTCCTGATCCTATTTCTCCTTCCCAAGTGAGGCGCCACTGACACCAGCCTCCCACACCCATATCTCAACCCAATCCCCTGCTCTCAAATCCCAGCTCCTCACCCAGGTGCGCCCGCCACATTCAGTGCTAACTCTTACCAGGCGAGGCACCACTCCCGTCGCCTCCCCAGATTCCCACCGCCCCATAAAGCAACCCACCCTCCCTCCCCAATCTCATAGTAGCCTTCCCTAATCCTCCACCAGTACTCCCGACACCTTAACGCGTCCTGGATCCTCTTAATAACCCTGGGGCTCCCACCCATTATGAGGAGACCCATTGAGCTTTCTTATCCCCCACTAACCGGTCCTCCAGCCGCCTTTTAGTCTACCCACATATATAATTCACCCTCCCTTCTCCCTTCCCCCTTTGACAAAGAAAATCCCTGCCCCCTTATTCAGGCTTCAGATGCATTTATTTTACATCAGATCGTAGCAATGTCCACGCAGGTACGGATGGCTAGGCTGCGGTATCCTAACACACGCGCTAGGCCCTCCTCCGCTCCTATCTCACAGACGTTGAGACTCCCTCCACCTTTATGCCTCTCTGCAATCCGCTCAGTTCATCAGTTCACAAGGAGAGGCCCCTCATGAAGCCGGGGGGAGCACATCCTGCCGATTAGCAACCAGTCCACTCCGGTCTCCTTCGTCAAGAAATCTTCCACCACAGCTAATCCATCATTCCTCTCCTCCAGCAGGTATCCCCTTCCCATAGAAAAGGCGCAACGTCGCCAACCATGCACACATCAAACAACTCTCAGTTCATAGTCTGCATATCAAGTGGTATTATGCTGCTTAAGTAGGAATAACAAAAGAGAGAACAGTCACAGGAAAAACAACACTTCCCATCACCCGCTCCTCCGCCCTTCATAACTCCTCCACAACCATTCAGCTGATTCTTCTCTTCAGGCCTTTTATAAACTCCTCCGCTTTCTCATACTCCCAGAAGGAGTAGGTCGCTCCCTCATGCTTGATTTTAAGTGTAGTGGGGTAAACCAGGAAATTCTCCACCTTAAGGCTTCTCAACTGCGCCATCAGTCCATTAAAGGCCTTCCTCTTTTTCAGCAACCTAGCTGAATAATCCTGTGAAATGAATAGCCTATGGCCCTCAAAACTTGGAGGCCCCTGAGATCTATACGCCTTCAGCAATGCTTTCTGGTCTTGAAAATTGTGGAAACGCATTATTATCTGGCGGGGAGGCTGATCTGCAGGGGGCCACGGCATTACTGCCTGATGTGCCCGTTCCAGCTTAATCTTCCCATTTTTCACCTTAAGTCCCAGTATTTCAGGTAACACTCTGCCACAAAAATTGAGAGCATCCTCCCTCTCCATGCCCTCAGGGAGTCCCCTGAAACGCAAATTAAGCCACCGGTGATAATTTTCCTGGTAGCCATAGGCCTCCTTGAACTTCTCGAGCTCCCTCTGCAACGTGTGGACCTGCTCAGGGACGGCAAGTACTTCATCCTCCAGCCTTGAGATTCTCTCTTCAGCTTCAGCCATTCGAGTGTTCTGCTGCACCTGCTGCTCCAATACTTCCTGCAGTCTGCTGCCTAATTTGTCTTCCAGCTTTACCAGATGTGGCTCTAGGGCC
Source organism: Neoceratodus forsteri (assembly GCA_016271365.2). Taxonomy (NCBI): domain Eukaryota; kingdom Metazoa; phylum Chordata; order Ceratodontiformes; family Ceratodontidae; genus Neoceratodus; species Neoceratodus forsteri. The sequence continues at coordinate 375,225,005 of CM057457.1, read as the reverse complement.
GCGATGACTTGACCCATCAGCTTCTTTCCTAAGGCCACCACCTCAGCCGCCGAAAGTGATACCAGGCCTGCATTCTCTCCTCCAGGGCCTGCCATTCCTTTCTTTCCAGCCTTACCAGTCGCCTGCTGACTTTTGGAGGGCATGGGTGCCAGAAATTCATCCATCGCTCTCTCTGCTACACAATGTTACAGTTTGACTTGCTCCTGGGTGGGGAAATCTTTATTTTAATACTTAAAAACTGGCCAAACCGGCGGAGCTAGCGGGAAACGCGTCTACTCAGTTTAGCTGCTCATTAGGGCCCACATCTTTAACCTGCCACTCACCTCGGGATATGTCCCTGACCTCTGGAAGGTGGCTAGGGTTGTCTCAGTCCTTAAACAAGGTGATCCTAAAAATCTGGAAAACTACCAGCCTATAGCCATCCTGTCTGCTGTTAGCAAACTCCTTGAGAAAGTTGTCATTACACAACTCACAGACTACATTCAGAATAATGAGCTGCTGTCACCAGAACAACATGGCTTCCACAAGGGGTACAGCACATCCTCTGCCATTGCCAAGGTTTCCTCAGAAGTCAGGGTTGCCATAGATCATGGTAAGCTCACTGGTCCCATCATTGTAGATCTTTTCAAATCCTTCAACTTGGTTGATCACATGCTCCTAAGGTTGCAACTTTAATCCTTTGGCATGTCATCCCCATCCTTGGGTGGTTTTCCAACTACCTCCATGGTAGTCAGCAATTTACAAAGTTCAGCAAGACCCTGTCGGAGCTCACCCTGGTAAATTCTGGAGTCCCTCACAGGTCTGTCCTAGGATACATATTTTTCTCCTTATTTGATAATAATCTTCCTGCTGTACCACTCCACAGCAGTGCCGTGCCTTATGCAGATGCCCAGCTGATTCTTACCCATTCCAAAGATATTGGTGTCATAAATCATAAACTTAATGTTGACTTTTGCAACATTCAGTACTGGCTGAGGGCAAACAGACTTGCACTAAATCTCAAAAAAATCCAGGCCATGCTTTTTGGTTCCCAGACTAAAATAAAAGTGTTCCCCTGCACCCCAATAATAACTGGCACTGATGGATCCCCAGTGAAGGTTGCTGACTCCATTAAATATCTGGAAGTTACCCCTGACCCTCAGCTTGCCCTTGCCCAGCATATCCGCAATGTACGTAGGACAGTAAATAGTAAGTCGGGATTGGCTTACTGAGCAAAGAACAACCTAACCCGTGCCGCCCACCTTGCACTGGCAAGAGGAGTGTTCTTCTCCACACTTTGTTATGGACTCATCCCATTTGCTCAAACTGCTAAATCCCACCTGTCCAAATGGGACTTATCTTATAAAAACATATGTCATTATGCACTGGCTGCCCCTTGTGTCACCCACCACTGTAATTTGTACAACAAACTAACCTGGCTGATCTTTGGCAATCATTGGAGCTTTGTCTTAGGTTGCTTCACTGACAGTGCCGTCTTAACTTGCACCCCACCTGTCTTAGAAACATAGACTTGGATGACAGATTAGGACAGCTTGGCCCACCTAGTCTGCCCATTTCCCTACATATTGGATAAGCTGCAGATGCTAGTTAACCAACAGCCGACTTCCTTCTACCCCCACTATAATTGCCTTATATCTGTCCCATGCATTCTTGAATTTCCCCACTGTTTTTAACCCCATGACCTCCTCAGGATGGCCATTCCATGCAACCACCACCCTCTCCATGAAAAATTACTTCCAGATATTGCCCCTGATCAGTCCCCCCATCTTCAAATTGTGCCTCTTGTTCTCGCACATCTCTTTCTCTGAAAGATGCTCCTGTCTTGGACTTTATTGATTACCTTGTGGTACTTGAAAGTTTCTATCATGCCCCCCCCTTTCCTCAAGGGTATACATATTAAGATTGTTAAGTCTTTCTTCATATGGCTTCTGTTGTAGACCCTGCACCTAGTTGCCCTCCTCTTGACTGCCTCCATCCTGTCTAGGTCCTTGTGGAGATGGGATCTCCAGAACTGTACACAGTACTCCAAATGGGGTCTCACCAACTGTCTGTACAGAGGGATAAAAACTTCTTGTTTTCTACTGGTGATGCCTCTCCCTATGCATCCCAGTATCCCCCAGCCCTCCTTACTGCATTCTCACATTGCTTGAAATATAAATATCAATTGGGGGGGCCCTTAAAATTATCATGCTTCAATAGTATTTTTGTGATCTTTATCTTTTTTTATGCGTGTCTTCATCTTCCCCTACATTTGGCTCCAAGATGGAGCTTGTTCACAGGGTTTAATTTCCTTTAATTCTTTTCATCTGTTAATACATAATACATTTCATGTTTCTCCATAACTGATTTTACCTGTTATTTTTCATTAACTGTTTTATATCAGTACAGCATACCACTGCTGCGCATATATTATGGCCTTCATCTTAATGTTTGTTTTTCATTTGTGGCCATAGCTTGTTACAGCTTTAAACTAATTTCCTGAAAAAGTCAAAACACATTCTGTACTTTTCTTTCTTAGTCACCACATACTTCAGGTAAAAAAATGTTTAATACTGCTTAAAATAGGCTTGCCCCAACAGTGATAGCAGTATACCTTAATTTCCAAATCAGGCTGCTTCCCTTGGGATGTGTGTTTTATCTGCAATGATATACGTTTTTATAGTTCCTTTGAAATTTGTGCTTTTTTCTTGTGTGAATCTTTCACGTTTTCTCCATTGTTATTTAAACATGTAGCTTGCATGGGACTCTTACCTCCCAGGACTTCGCCTTGTCATAACTGTGCTGCAGCATAACGGCTGTCTCACTTGGAGCTGCTAGCTCCTTTTCTTCTCACTCGTTTTGTCCTATTTATTTTTTGTCATGATTCATGACAAATTTAAGATTCTCATCCTTCAGTCAGTTCCTGAAAAAATTCCCCAAGTTCTTATTCTGTTCCTTCCCATATTGTAAAGATGTCATCTATATATCTAAGCCAGACATTTGCTTTTTTTGGATAAATTTCTGTGTTCGCATAAATATTTTTTTTTTTTCAAAATACTTCATAACACAAGACAAGAAGTATTGAACAATATTTAAGAAGAAAATGTCATGGCTTGTTTACCTAACAATCTGCTACACAGCAGGGCCAAAATTTCTGACAAAAGTGCCCCTCAACCCACAAACAGAATAAGCTATATAGCTGTATTAAAGAGCAACACAATATAGTTAAAAGTTATATTTCAATTGTAGCAGACACTATTTCATGTAAAAGTAGCCTGTTTTGTGAAAGTTTGGTCTCCAGTATGGAGACAGTGTATGGTTACCTAGCAACACTGCCCCACATGCACAGACACTCGAACATTCGAAGAGATGTCATACATCATCACTACATGGGATTTCACAAAACAGGTGAGATGAGAAGGAGCTAGCAGCTCCAAGTGAGGCAGCCATTTTCCATAGAGTAGGGTCCCCCCAAACCATCCTCAATCATAGTAAAAATACAAACACCCTGTTTACATAGTGCAGTGCCCCCTCCCAGCCCCAATCCAAATATAATACAAAATAAATATCCCCATTCCCCAGCTTTTCCATAGTGAAGGGTTCCCCCTCCCAGAGTTGATCCCCGATATAATAAAAAATATAGATCCCCATTCCCCAGCTTTTCCATAGTAGCCCCCACCCCATCCTGGTCAACATGAAAATAAAATATCCCCCAAATCCCTGCTAATCTAATGACCCCCACATCGATTATACACATAATATAAATAATAACCCCTCCATATCCCTGGTAGTTTAGTGGCCTACCCCTCCATCAGGATGGGACCCCCACCCCACTTCCCCAACCCAACTGAAGCTAGTGAGTGGCTCAGCCCTACTCACACCACCACAGCCAGCTGCCAACTGAACTGTCAGTGAATGTGTACATTATAAAGTATGTGCTCATTGTACAAGAGCCAGTTCTCCCAGTAAATTTACTTTTTGCTGCAGAGAGTCCTTTGCACTATCTGTGAGCTCTGTCATTTTTTGGGGGGGTAGGATCAGTTTGCTGCACCTGACCCAACTCCTCCTATCTGACCCCACCCAACTACTCATCAGGAGGAAATCTGCCCTGGCTGATGCCTCCTTGGTTTGCAGCTGGGGCTCAGGGCTGCCAGTCTTAGCTAGCCCCTCACCCACACTAGTCTCTTCCTCAGCTGCTGAGAGAAGGGTCAGCAGAGGCTGTCTCATCCCCTTCTTGCCCTCAGACACTTGCCCATGTACCTGGCTATGGGTAGTAACATATACTAGATTTTCCTTGTGGTCAGAATAATTCCCCATAATCACATGCACATGGAGAGCAGGTACAGCTACACTCTACTGTATCCCATGGCCACCTTCCCAGCTTAGGAATATCTAAGCCATTGGCACTTGGACCCTTGGACCCATGACTCTGTGACTCTTGGAAAACTGCCCTGGCAGAATCCGCTATGCTTGTATCACATCCTGCCTCATCATGGAGATGGAGGCGCCAGCATCCCTCAATCCCTGTGTTACTGTCCTATTGACTAGAATAGGGTGTATATGCTTGGAGGAGTTTGATGGCACTGCAGTGTGTGCACAGTGTACCAACTGCTGAGTACCATCTTGGTCATCACCTCTCCAAGGCTCTTGTCCTTTGCTCTTGTTTTTAGGGCAGTCATTGGATAGATGTCCCACTTTCTGGCAAATCCAGCATTCCTTTGCACTCAGCTCCTTGTTCCAATAAGAACTGTGGTTGTGGGGGGAGGATATCATATGCACCAAGCAGAAAATGGATCTTGGGATTGTCATCTATGATGACCTCAAGGTAGGGAAACAGTGTGACAAGACAGCAGGTAAAGCAAATAAGATACTGGGATGCATAGGCAGGGGCATCATCAGCAGGAAAAGGGAGGTCATAATTCCAATATCAAGAAACTAGTGAGGCCCCACATGGAGCACAGTTCTGGAGACCTTACCTACATAAGGACATAGGGTTGAGAAGGTTCAAAGGAGGGCAACAAAGATGGTACAGAGCAAAGGAGGGCGAGAGGTGATATGATCAAAACATTCAAACACCTTAAGGGCATTAACAAGGTGAAAGAGTCTAACATGTTTCAATATAAGAAAAATAGCAGAACAAGAGGACACAGCATGAAATTAGAGGGAGACAAATTAAGGGGTAATGTGAGGAAGTTATTTTTCACAGAAAGGGTGGTGGATGCATGGAATGGCCTACCTCAGGAAGTGGTGGATATGAATAAAGTGCAGGGCTTCAGACAGGCATGGGATAGGCATAAGGGAGCAATACAGATGAGTATGGATAGATAGGCCATTGACAGAGCAAAGGCCAATGGCACATTTATAAGGCAGAAAAATAAATGGGCAGACTAAATGGGCCTTGCGGTCCTTATTTGCCATCAACTTCTATGTTTCTATGTACAGAGATTGCATCACAAGTCCTATGAGGAGAGGCTGAAGGAATTGAATATGTACTTCTGAAGGAGAGGAGGAAAAGTGGGGATATGATAGAGACATGCAAGTACCTTACAGGGAGGAACAGGGTGCAACAATACACTATTTTCCAGTGAAAAAGATGATATAGGACTGGAAGACATGGGATGAAGTTGGAAGGAGGGTGATTCAGAGGAAACGTGAGGAAGAATTTCTTCACAGAATGGGTGGTGGACAAGTGGAACACCCTGCTAGGGGAAGTGTTGGGGGCCAAAACAATCAGAGGATTTAAGAATGCATGGGCTAGACATAAGTAAATCCTGGAGGTCAGGGTAAGGGCATTGAATCTGCGTTATGCCCCCTATTGACCCACATACACCTTATATTGTATTCCTGGTCTATTATACTGTGATTCTGCTATTTTACACTAACATGTAGATTTAGGCACCCATCTTATAGGCATTGGTGCCAGCAATGTGCTTTGCTGCTCATATATTCTAATGTTGACATCTTTATAGGATTATATCATGCATGATTCATTATACCTCACTATAATGCATTTATCTAGATTATGTGTGTCTTTTATATATATTCTGTATATAATCTACCTAATTACTGATAAGATTACTCTGAGGGATCATCAGTGATTACTGTATACACTTTTATATACTATATAGTCATATATAATCATATGTAGTAGTGGCCTGTCAGCACTTCTCTTTGTCTAGGCTTCAAGCTGACAGAGAGAAATCCTTTGTTTTGTCTTGCACTTAGGCAAGAATATGCCATGCGTAGTTTGGGCCTGTCAGCATTTCCTTTGTCTAAGCTTCATGCTGACAGGAGCATATTCTTTGTCTCATATTTTACTCATTAGTAATTCTGTCTCCTAAGTAATTATCCAATGGAGAATGTCATGTACAACCTTGTTTATAATATAGAGCCAATATATTATGTCCTTTATATCTGCTGCCATGATGTTATCTATAATATATAGCCTCGTGTAAGCCAGCTGTCACTCTTGAGAACTGTACATTTTTCTGAGACTGGCAAGAAACCAATTCCCTTGTGATTTTCACTGTCACATGCTTGGTGTGAATATAATAAATTATCATTATTACTTCTGATTGTGTGGTTGTTTCTTTGACTGACACTGTAGACATACAAGAATCTGATTTATTACCCCAGAACTGGTTTCTGGGTGACATTCATGGTGACCGTGACCGGGCAAAGAAACAACCACACAAGCAGAAGTAATAATGATACCAAGTAAATAGTAAAGGGTTATTCATGGCAACGATTTTAACAGGTTTTGACGCTGCTTTACATGAATTGTCTGTGTTGAAATCTGAGAATGCTGCGTGCAGGCAGGAAATGGGTCTGATGAATGCTGACCATATAAGGAGGGTAGAGAGACTGGAATGTCATATACAGTCCCTGCGTCAGCAAAATGAATCTTTGTTACATGACTCAGCTCACAGTAACAGCCAAGAACTGCATGCTTTATGAGATAATTGTGAAAGGGCAGAACTGGATAGGAAACTGGCTTTGCAGATGGACGGTGTCCTGTCAGACACCAATGATAACCTTATGTTTTGAAAATGAGAATCTTAGGTTAGACATGACTGAGGTAAGTGCTGAGCTAGATCATCAGATCAGGAAGAAGTCCAAGGTTACTGCTGCATATAGTATTTAAACAAAGAATTAGTCATTGAAGTGTCTGGAAAAGATTCAGGCATTCACCATGATAAATGCAGGAAAAAGGTGGCAAAACTGCAACATCAGAGGGAAGTACTTATGGGACATGTTAGGTCCAGTGAGGACAAGATGCATATTCATTTTGCCTCTTCTGGTGATGAGGAGTCTGAAAATGAGGAACCACGGAGTGCTGTGGAGTGGACTAACCCAACAACTGTCCACCCTTCTAGTGATTCACAAAATGGAGGCTTGTTAGTGTCTCAAAATGGTGGACACAAACGTCATCATGTCACGTCCCCATGCCATCCCCAAGATGGCCAACAGGATGTTGATAGTGATGATAAGGTACAAGCTGTCATGACCCAAGATGACAGCACCCATGGGTCATCATCCCAAAATGGTCAACCATCACGTCACAGACATTGGAGTACACAACCACAAGGAGCTGTGATCACTGCCTTGTCTACTAGGGACAAGCAAGAGATTCAGGAAATGATTATGAAAGTTTGTGATAGACTTGATGTAACTGAGGAGCAGAGAGATGCACTTAGAATGGGAGTGGATGAATATATCAAAGAGGCTAGCCAACAGCCCAATATTGTGAGAGCTTTGGCAGATGCTGCAGCAGAGGCTGCAATAAAAGGGAGCCACTCTAGCTCTTCCGGGAAACAAAACCAGTGCCACTTAACCCCACGAAGTCTGCACAGTCAGCACAACAGATGGCTGATAGCATTGGATGCATGCAGCCCTCTGATAATTTGAGTTTTTACCTTGTCAAGATTAAAGCACATTGTGAAATTCTTGGTTTGCCTCCATATGGTTGTGTGCAGGTGCTAAGGTTAACTGTAGATCCCAGCCTTTGGTTTAAACTTCCATCAGACATAAGAGGCGGTACAAAAAAAAAGAATGGGCAAGTATTTGTTCAGTCTTGATGGCTGCACAGTACCCAGGAATAGTTGGAACACAACTGGCATACAATGTGAAGCAAGGGGCTAAAGAATCCCCTGCAAATTGTCATGGATGTTTGTGGATGGCTTATAGTTCAGGCAAAGCATTAACAAATGAAAGATGTGAAGCTGATAATTTGGAGTATAAATAGTTATTCCTACATAACATGGCACCAGGCCTTCATGAGAGGGTTCAGTAATCTATTTTTCCTGAGGATAATTTTGCAAAAATGTTGAAAGTGGTTGAAAGAGCATTTCAGGTGTACCTGCGCATACTTGACTCTGGCACTAAAAACAAGGTTGCTGCTGTTCAGCAGGCTTCTGGAGGGGCAACCCACTACACAGTGGAAGGGGGGGGCACAGGGTAAAAAGGTCCTGCACCAAAAATGTAAAATGCAATAAAAACTGAAAGAAGAGGTAGTATAATAACAAAGGGGATAGGCAGGGTGGCAAGTATCAGCATAGTGGACCATCCTACATGGAGATTGCAAAGGAGAACAAAAACCTTCGAGAAGCCCTGCAGTCTAGAAAATCTAGGAACCCTATTCCTGAACGCCATGTGGCTGTGATAATTCCATCATCACAGGCCACTGGGGGAAGGGGATGCAGGTCTGATTTATGAACCTGTACTACCAGCTGCTAGAGCAGCAACTCTTTCAGTTGTATATATACTGCTGTACTGCCAGCTGCCAGAGCAGCACCTCCTCCAACCGAGTATACTGCTGCACTGCCAGCTGCCAGAGCAGCACCTCCTCCAACCGAGTATACTGCTGTACTACCAGCTGCCAGAGCAGCACCTCCTCCAACCGAGTATACTGCTGTACTGCCAGCTGCCAGAGCAGCACCTCCTCCAACCGAGTATACTACTGCACTCCCAGCTCCCAGAGCAGTACCCCTCCAGTTGAGTATACTACTGCACTGCCAGCTGCCAGAGCAGCACCTCTCCAGTTGAGTATACTGCTGTACTGCCAGCTGCCAGAGCAGCACCCCTCCAGTTGAGTATACTGCTGCACTGCCAGCTGCCAGAGCAGCACCCCTCCAGTTGAGTATACTACTGCACTGCCAGCTGCCAGAGCAGCACCTCCTCCAACCGAGTATACTGCTGTACTGCCAGCTGACAGAGCAGCACCCCTCCAGTTGAGTATACTGCTGCACTGCCAGCTGCCAGAGCAGCACCTCCTCCAACCGAGTATACTGCTGTACTGCCAGCTGACAGAGCAGCACTCCTCCAGTTGAGTATACTGCTGCACTGCCAGCTGCCAGAGCAGCACCCCTCCAGTTGAGTATACTACTGCACTGCCAGCTGCCAGAGCAGCACCTCCTCCAACCGAGTATACTGCTGTACTGCCAGCTGACAGAGCAGCACCCCTCCAGTTGAGTATACTGCTGCACTGCCAGCTGCCAGAGCAGCACCTCCTCCAACCGAGTATACTGCTGTACTGCCAGCTGCCAGAGCAGCACCTCCTCCAACCGAGTATACTGCTGTACTGCCAGCTGCCAGAGCAGCACCTCCTCCAACCGAGTATACTGCTGCACTGCCAGCTGCCAGAACAGCACCTCCTCCAACCGAGTATACTGCTGTACTGCCAGCTGCCAGAGCAGCACCTCCTCCAACCGAGTATACTGCTGTACTGCCAGCTGCCAGAGCAGCACCCCTCCAGTTGAGTATACTACTGCACTGCCAGCTGCCAGAGCAGCACCCCTCCACTTGAGTATACTACTGCACTGCCAGCTGCCAGAGCAGCACCCCTCCAATTGAGTATACTACTGCACTGCCAGCTGCCAGAGCAGCACCCCTCCAATTGAGTATACTACTGCACTGCCAGCTGCCAGAGCAGCACCCCTCCAGTTGAGTATACTACTGCACTGCCAGCTGCCAGAGCAGCACCCCTCCACTTGAGTATACTACTGCACTGCCAGCTGCCAGAACAGCACCTCCTCCAACCGAGTATACTGCTGCACTGCCAGCTGCCAGAGCAGCACCCCTCCAGTTGAGTATACTCCTGCACTGCCAGCTGCCAGAGCAGCACCCCTCCAGTTGAGTATACTACTGCACTGCCAGCTGCCAGAGCAGCACCTCCTCCAACCGAGTATACTGCTGTACTGCCAGCTGCCAGAGCAGCACCCCTCCAGTTGAGTATACTCCTGCACTGCCAGCTGCCAGAGCAGCACCCCTCCAGTTGAGTATACTACTGCACTGCCAGCTGCCAGAGCAGCACCCCTCCAGTTGAGTATACTACTGCACTGCCAGCTGCCAGAGCAGCACCCCTCCAGTTGAGTATACTACTGCACTGCCAACTGACAGAGCAGTACCTTCTCCAATCGAATATGCTGATGCACTGCCAATTGCTAAAGCAGCATCCCCTTCAATAGAACATACTGCTGAACCACAAACTATAGCTGAAGCAGCACGCGCCTTTTTCACTCTGCTTTTAACACATGTAGCACCACCTGTGTGTGCAGCACCATCTGCATATAAACCACCTCATATGCAGGAACCAGTGCATGCAGAGGTAATACCACCCACATATGCAGTACCAGCTGCACACACACCACCACCTGTACATGCACCATCACATTTACAGGTACTACCACCGGTACATGCAGAGCCCTCTGCATGTGCTCCACTACCTGTGAGATCATCTCCATCAGTGCCTCAGAGACCATCCCACATAGTGGCTGCAGTATCAGGCAAGAGACGGGAACTGCATGGGGCAGCCCCAACAGCAGGCACTTCTAATAAAAAGGTGCAAGATATTGTAAAGAAACTTGAGAAAGGAAACTCTAATAAAAGGCAATGACAATTAGAGGCCCCAGTCTGCATTGTATCCCCTATTATAATGGATCTAAGCGGTAGGCCGTGTGTAAAGGCCAACTAGTAATGCTGCTTGATTCTGGAGCAGCCATGTCAGCATTTCATGATGAGAATCCTGAATTCTCACACTGGTCTACCGGATTGGAGACTGGTGCACAAGGGGTGGATGGAACTGCCCCACAGATCTATTAGTCCAAACAAATCCCTGTAGTGGTGGGCAACTAAACCACAAAATTCACCTTTGACCTCATGGTATTACATTGTCATCCCAGTATTTTGGGAATAGACTTTCTAGGATGACACGGATGTGTTGTGGATCTGACAAACAGGCTTATGATCCAAATACCAGGACAATACCATTCAGTCAAGATATGTGATTCACATACACTTGCAGATATAACACACAATGACACTGAGTATGATGTCATAGACCTTTTTAAGGATCATGACGAATACAGAGACATATAGCTAACTAATGTCAGACACAAGAATGTGTTTGCAAAGGATAAGCATGATTCTGGTAGAATGAGTACTACCATTGAAATAACAGGACCTGACCCTGGCAGGCAGAGGCAATACCCTTTTCCTGCCGAGGCTCTGCCATCTTTAAGACAGACCATAGAATCCCTGCTTCAACAGGGTGTAATTAGGCTGTGTGTCTCGATTGTCAACTCACCCATTTGGCCTCTTTGAAAGCCAGATGGAACCTGGAGAATCACAGTTGACTATAGAAGGCTCAATCAGACAACCCCAAGCTGTTCACCTACAGTGGCATCAGCCCCTGATCAGTAGCGTATCAAATTCCCAGAGGGCCTGGGTGCAAGGTGATGTTACAGGGCCCCTCCCCAGTTTTGAATGAACATCAAAATTATGATTTGGGCCCCTCAAACCTCATGGGCCCGGGTGCCACTGCACCCCCTGCACCCTTGTAGCTATGCCCCTGCCCCTAATGTCCTTAAGATGCTGACCCCAGACAGTAAATGGTTCACTGCATTGGATATTTCCAATGGATTTTTGTCCCTACCACTGGCTAAAGAGAGACAGTACAAATTTGCCTTCGCTTTTGAAGTAAAACAGTATATGTGGAGATGTCTTTCCCCAGGGATTCCACAATAGTCCATCCCTTTTTCACCTACACATGAAAGATGCATTACAGGGATATACAACCCCTGAATACCTACTGCAGTACGTAAACAATTTGCTCTTGACTACTGACACAAAAGAAGAACACTTTGTTCTGTTAGAAGAACCTTTGACAGAACTCAGGCCTGAAGTGTAACCCATCTAAAGCACAACTGTTCCAGAAGGAGGTTCTCTTCCTAGGACTCCACATAACAGAAAAAGGAAGAAGCTCTCATATGAATATTCAGGGACTGCAGGATTTACCCCTGCCAACCAGTGTAGGAACACCAATATATTTTTTGGATATGGTAAACTACTGCAGATACTTTATTTGTGATTTTGCACAAAAGGCTGCACCTCTGTATGAGTTACTAAAAAAGGATGTACCTTGGACATGGGGACCATTACACACTACAGCTGTAACCAGTTTGAAACAATCACTGGCAACAGCCCCAGCACTGATTAATCCTAACCCAGCTTTAGGGTATCATTTGGAAACTGCTACATCAGATACAGCAATCTCAGCAGTTTTAGCACAAAAATTCAATGGATATATTAAGCCCATTGCCTGATCATCCCAGATGCTTTCCCCAGTAGAGCTAAAATACAACCCTTGTGAATATCATACTAAGGAAAGTACAAGAGCGAGAAGGCCGAAGCCCATGATGCTTCCATTCTAATCCAATATATAGTAAGAAAGATCATACCCATTACTAATAAGATTATCTAATCTATTTTTGAAAATGCTTTTAGTTTCACTAATGACAACTTTAAGCGGAAGTCTATTCCATGGACCAACAACTCTAATGGCGAAAAAGTATTTACGACTTGATCTCACAAAGGGTTTTCTGACTAATTGTAAAGGATGTCCCCTAATGTTGTGATAACAGCTTTTAAATTCTAGACCGAGTTCACGCAAAAGATAAGGATCTTGAATGATGTCATATAATAACATTAGATCACCACAAAGCCGACGTGTGGATAGAGGCATAAGTTTTAGGATATCCAACCTACCCTCATTAGAGACATCATATAGCCCTGAAATCTTTTTAGTAAATTTTCTCTGTACGTACTCCATTAAAAGGCCTTCAGATTTTTTATATGGACACCATAGCTGGGTGGCATATTCCAAATGCGGTCTAATGTATGCACGATATAGTGGTAATAACATATCATGCTTTCTTGATTTAATATTGTGCAAGATAGACCATATGACTTTATTAGATTTATTAATAATGCTATGAACGTGTTTATTGTAAGAAAAGTTGTCTGAAATAGTTATACCCAGATCTCTTTCATCTGAAGTTGTCTCAAGTAATATACCGTTCAAATAATTAGGGGTTTGTAAATTGCTGGTGCCTAGGTGCATTACCTTGCATTTGGAGATATTCAAAGACATACCCCAGGTCTTAACCAATATAGAAATGTGATCAAGGTCTCTTTGTATGATATCAGTTAGGTAATCAGAGGCGCAGGGGCCACCTATTCTTGCATCATCTGCATATTTAATGGAAAAAGATGAACAGCCTATAGTAAGGTCAGCAATAAAAGCTTGTAGTGCGTTACATTCTGATCACATGCCAACAAATTTCATACTCTCAGACAGAGTAAAAGATGGCTCTGTTTCAAATGCCAGACTTACTTACTGGTCTCTGCTTTTACAGGATTGTGACATCACTGTTCTTCCTGCTAAAATTCCATCCTTACTGGCCCATAGCCTACTATTTACAGGTGACACACATAATTGTGTACTCCAACCCCTGACCTACCTGACCCAGGGCCCTTCCTGCCAGCACCTCAGGAAGTGTTAAATGACACCACAGGTGTCATGTCTTTAGTGATGCTTCAGCCATGCACACCAAGGAGGGTCGGATAGCAGGGTTTTGAATTCTTATTGTACATGACAGAGTGCACATAGCTAAGTGGTGTACCATCATTTCTGCACAGTATGCTGAACTAGCTGCTGTAGTCTGTTCTCTGGAAGTGCTGAAACAGGGCACTGCAGATACTGTTTTCTTTACAGGCTCTGATTGGATCTGTTCCCCCCTGACTGAATTTATATCCTTTTGGGAGAAAACAAATTTCCAATTCTCTGATCATACCCCTGTAAAATACAGAGACTTGTTTGTGTACATCACGACACTAACCAAACAGTTTAAATACAAATTGTATATACATAAGGTCAAAGCACACTGTAAATGTGAATCTTATGATCCTTACAACAGCCATGCCAATTCACTGGCAAAAGATGGTTCTCAGGGGAGAGGACACATTGGAAATGAAAACTCCCTTTGTCCTAGCTACACTATATGTTGCTGCCATTAACAATGACACAACTCCTTTTGAGCCCATGCATCTAAGGTTTGCACAAAAGAAAGACCCTCACTTGAGGGCAGTGTTTAGGTTCCTTGATAAAGGAACTGTGGAAAAACTTCCAGAAAAAAGCCCCTATAAAAAAGTGAAAAATGACCTTCACCTATCCAGTGATGGCCTACTTATTTGGTATCACTGCCATAAAACTCCTAAAAAGTTAAGGGTAGTTCCTGAACACCTGAGGGTAGATTTTATCTACCAAGTACACGATACTCCAACTAGTGGACACCAGGGCATCACTAAAACCCTAGACAGACTGAAGTCCTCTGTCTGGTGGCCACACATGAGAAATGATGTAGAACATTACATCAATAACTGTTTAATCTGTGCACAGAACAATTCTATACCAGCTAGGAAGAATGCTAAATTGCAACCTCAGAGGCACTCAGGCCCCTGGAACAATATCCAGATTGACTACATTGGCCCTATGCCAATCACTAAGAACAACAATAAGTTTTCTCTAGTGATCACCGACCTATTCTTTAAATGGGTCGAGGCTATCCCAACAAAGAGCAACACAGCCAAAGCAACTGCAAAGGTTTTGATAAACCAGTTGTTTACCAGATGGAGTCTACCCCTAAAGGTAAATTCTGATCAGGAGAATCGGCTTTATAGCCAAAGTAATGCAGGAAACTCTAGATTTGTTAGGGGTAAAACAAGTTTCATATCCCTTACGATCCACAGTCATCAGGACAGGCAGATCAGAGTTATGTTATCCATATTTGTTCAGGAAACCCCCAAAAATGTGAGATTCATTATTGCTGTTGCTCCTTATGGCAATAAGAGGGACATCTTCTGCAAGTACACAGTGTACCCCATTTGAAGTCATGACCGGACGGTCCATGAGACTCCCAGAACACTTACTTCTGGACCTTGGTGCCCCCACTGCTGCTAGGGTGTCAGTAGACAAATATGTGAAACAGCTCAAATAAGATATCCAAAAGATACACTTGTTTGCTGCACAAGGCATGGGCAAGGCCCAGCTACAGGCCAAAATCCAGTTTGACAAAACTGTACATCCTGTAG
Organism: Neoceratodus forsteri; assembly: GCA_016271365.2. Classification (NCBI taxonomy): domain Eukaryota; kingdom Metazoa; phylum Chordata; order Ceratodontiformes; family Ceratodontidae; genus Neoceratodus; species Neoceratodus forsteri. Next base: position 375,209,597 of record CM057457.1, on the reverse strand, counting down.
ACTGGCAAGTTGGGGACCAGGTAATGGTACGTCGATTTGCACAACCTGCACATCCATTTGTAAACAAATGGGAGGGGCCCTATCCCATTGTAAACAAACTCAGTCCAGCAGTCTACCCAGTTAGACTGCCTCACAATAAGAGAGTAATTGCTAAATGGCTACATGCCAATCAAATGAAACTGTTTAAATAAGATTAAATTACTTTTCCCTACCCCAATGGGTGGAATAGTACTGAACTATGTTTTCTTTTCCTTTTAGGTTCCAGAGAAAGATGTCTGCTTTTCACTTACTTTTCTTTTTAGAAATATTGGTCTTACAAGCCCAAATTGTATACCATAATACAGATAAGAAACCAGTGACCCCTAAACCTAAACAGCTTATTGAGGCAGAATACCTCGCAAGCCCGTGGGATCTGAAGGCATCCTGTGGGGTGCATATTGAAGTCCTTGAAGACATGGTCATCATCCAGGAGGGTATTGAGGCCCTACTGCATGTTATAATCATCGCTTCGGATCAATCCGGTCTTGAAATTGCATGGTATGCAGTTCATAATAAAGATCTAATCCCAGTCGGCTGCATTTACAAAGACACTTTCCAAGGCTGACCTAACGTCAAAATTTACCCTGATGCTACCTTATCTATACAAAAGGTACACTCCATGAATCTGGAGTATACAACCTAACAGCTAGGATTGATCCAGACTTTTGTTTACAGCTTGTTGATCAACAGGAATATTGTATTCAAAATTATATGGCAACAAAAGCCATTAACCGTAAGGTTTTACCCTGTGATGTCCCAAAATTTGAGACACTTGATATTGAGTGCCCAAAACAGAACCCTGGCCCGCCCAGTGGTCTAGTTGCCACTTCCCAGCTAGGTACAATTGTTAATAATGAGCAGTTCATGCACATCCCAGTGGTTTTGAATCTTACGCATTGGAATTTGGAAGAATTTGGCCTATGTTCCACAACAAACATTTCTCATTTCTTTCAAATTATGTTATTGTATACCTTGGCAGCATACCCGGTGTGCAATAATGACCCTATACTGGGGCTGATAGTATCCCACATAGAGGATTTTCAAACCCTAAACCTATTAGTACTGAGAAGATACTTACAAAACTGCAAGACCCCTGAAAGGCGGTAAGATCCATACAGACCATGTATAGACCCAAGACGAAGCCATTTCAGAAGCAATATCACTGTTTTAAAGGCAAGCAGCCTTGATTTGGACAGCAGCAGAGAGGGAGCTTCAACCATCTCGAGCTACAGGATGTTCAGGTGCCAGGAAGACTCCTCAGGCAACCCTCCCCTCCCCTCCCCTTCACTTCCTGACTCATTGTAGACCACTCCTCTCCCTCCAGTTCAAAGGGAAGAGAAGGTCAGGGGTCGTTTCTCAAGACACCTAGCAGGATGGTGACAAATCACTTCAGAGCAATGGGTATTTCAATTAATTCAAAGAGGGCACTCTATCGAATTCACCAGGCAACCACCATCCAGACTACCACTACAGTCTCAATATTCGGGACAACATGCTACACTGATCCGAGAGGAAATCAGTGCCCTTCTTGAAAAGGAGGCCATAGAGGATGTCCCATAGATTCAGAGAGGGAAAGGGTACTATTCCCACTTCTTTCTAGTATCGAAAAAGACAGGGGACCTGCTTCTCATACTAGACCTCAGCAATCTCAACATCTTTGTAGCATACAAACATTTTAGGATGGTCACCTTGCCAGGCTTAATCCCAGTGCTACGCCTAGACACTTGGCTAGCATCGCTGGACATACAAGATGCCTACCTCCACATTCTGATCACGAAACATCATCAGAGGCTCCTACAATTGGAATTCCAGGGTCACCACTACCAATTCTGAGGCCTGCCTTTTGGCCTGTCATTGGCTTCGAGGGTATTCACCAAATGCCTGGCAGTAGTGGAGGCAGCATTCAGGAGATGGGGCCACTATGTCTTTCCTTACCTGGATGACTGACTCCTGGTGTCTTCATCCCAAAGAGAGCTAAAGCACTCTCCACAGGACACCTTTTTAATATTCGATGCCCTAGGGTTCACCATCAGCCTCTCAAAGTTGACCCTTACATCTTGCCAAAAACTGCAGTTCATTGGTGCGGTACGGGACACCAGAAAGGGAAGGGCCTCTCTATCACAAGACAGGGCAGAACATCAAAACCTGACAAGAAACAGCATGGGACAGAAACAGGTCTCAGCAATGACCATGTTGTGTCTTCTAGACCACATGGCAGATACCATAGCCACGATTCCCCTATCATGCTTATACATGAGAACCATTCAGTGGACACTCTGGGTCCAGTGGGATCAACATCAGGACAACTTAAATCAGCTGATCTTGGTCCCTAACTCTATCCTCCAAGTCTTGCAGTGGTGGTTGGTCCTGGAACACCTCACGGTAGGAGTTCCCTTCCTATCTCCTACCACTTCACTGATCCTGACCATGGACGCATCAGTTTCAGGCTGGGGTGCCCATCTGGGTGGCAAAAAGACCCAAGGATTATGGTCAGGAATGGAAAGAGCCCTTCACATAAATGTCCTCGAAATGAAGGCAGTTCTTTATGCCCTTCAGGCCTTGCATATGGACCTAACCCCAGGACATCCACTGATACAAACAGACAGTATGTCAGTAGTGTTCTATATCAACAAACAAGGGGGCACTCACTCATACCAGCTCTGTCGAGAAGCAAAGATAATGTGGTACTGGGCAATAGAGCACAATATCACCCTGTCTGAAGTTCATGTTCCTGGGTTACAGAACATGCCAGCGGATCTACTCAGCAGATCTTGATCCAGCACACATGAATGGGAGCTCCTACTTCCAGTGGCAGAAACTCTGTTTGCAAAATGGGGGACACCAGAATTAGATCTGGTCGCCTCTCCGTCCAACACAAAACTGCCCAGTTTCTGCTCACTAGATCCAGGGCCTGATGTTTTCTGGTGAGATGCATTTTCCCTCTCCTGGACAGGCAAGTTCCTCTGTGTCTTTCCTCCCTTCCCTTTGATCCAGAGAGTCCTGCTCAAGCTGCAGGATAAGGGAGCAGTCATGATTATGGTGGCCCCATATTGGCCAAGACAGATATGGTTTTCTCTTCTCCAACAATTGGCAAGCAAGCCACTCTTTCCTCTCCTGTTCAGCTCGCATTTACTGTCACAAGACAATGGGTCTCTGATTCACCTGAATCTCAGATCCTTACACGTGCACGCCTGGCTTCTAAGGACCTAGCAATGTCTCACCATGGAGTCTCAAACAGTGTGGCCAACGTCCTACTGGCAGCAAGGAAACCCTCTACTTGTGCCATGTATGCCATGAAATGGTGCAGGTTTTGCATTTGGTCCTTGGCCCATGACCTGGACCCTTTAACTTACCTGATGAAATCGGTGTTAGAGTACCTTCTTTCCTTGTCAAAAGTGGGGCTGAGTTGCTCCTCAGTAAATGTGCACCTCTCTGCAATATCTGCATACCATGCACCTTTTTTGGGACAAATCTTTAGCCCAACTGGACTTGTCACACACCTTCTTGTGTGGCATCCTCCACTTGAAGCCACCCATCAGCGAGCCAGTCCCTCCTTGGGACCTTGTCTTTGTTTGAGAACAGCTCACAGTACATCCCTTTGAACCAGCTGCAAACTACACCTTCTCTCTTGGAAGGTGTTATTTTTAGTTGCAGTTACCACTGCAAGGAGAATTTCTGAGCTCCAAGCATTCATGTGCAAAGAGCCATACTTGATTTTTCACAAGGACAGGGTGTCCTTAAGGACCAATCCTAAGTTTTCACCTAAGGTAGTGTCAGTGTTAACCCTCAACCAGGATAACGACCTCCCGGTTTACTACCCGGAGTATTCCAATCAAGGAAAGGCTCTGCTACACACATTGGAGGTACACAGGATCTAGAACCAGACTGCACTGACAGTCTGAACAGTTATTTTTTGTCCTTTGCCCACAGGACGTTAGGGGCACCAGTGTCTAAACAGACACTCTCAAAATGGTTGGTAAACTGCATTGCATTCTGCTACCAGAAACGAAATAAACCCATACCGGGACCGGTAAAGGGTCACTCCACCACCAAAGGGGTGGCAACATCATTTGCTTCCCTGAGGAATGTTTCAGCTCCTACCATTTGTGCAGCAGCTACATGGAGTACAGTGCACACATTCATTAGACAGTACAGTGTGGACATTGCCCCCAGGTACAGAGCAGGCACTGGCCTTGCCATCATGCAGGGGCTTCTTTCATGAGGGGTTCCCTTTCACCCTTCTCCTATCCTCCTCCCAAATGTAGGGGTAATCTTTAACACTGCTTGGGACTCCATCCTAATGGTGTAACCTGCTGCAAGAGCTGTTTCTCAAAGTTAAGATAGTACAGTTACATAAGAACTTACTGTAACAGTAGATCTTTGAGAACTGCGCTCGCAGCAGGTACTTTCCCACCCACCTTCCACTCAGAAGGTCTGCTGCTTCTGCAATAGTAGTTCCTATTAGTCTTCCTTTGGAAGCAGATCCTTGGTCTCCCCATCAGAATCACATCGCTATGCTGGAATCTCTGGTGGGAGAATGGAGGGATGCTGGGGGACCATCCCTTTTATGATTTATGGGATGTCGAGGGCAGGGCTGACATCTGGGGTGGTCTCCGGCTGTATGTAGCTAGCTAGAAATTTTCTGTCGGGTCCTGCTACATGTTGGCTTCAGTATTAATGGTGTGACCTGCTGCAGAAGTGCTTCTGGAAGATCTACTGTTACAGTAAGTTCTTACGTAACTGTACTTTTCTGCTGTCTCTTTTGCAGAGTTGCATGCCTGGTCCAGCAGCCATATGCGCAGGTCATCAGATACAATTTTAAGAAATTGTTCCCTTACAAACAAATCTTTAATTTGCTCTACAGTCCTTGCTTTAACCCCATCCACCCAACAGTCTAGAAAGGCACACATTTGGACATGAAGTTCTACACAGCTATCTCCTAGGCCTTTTCTTGGTTCTCTGAAGTTCTGCTTATAAGCCTCAGGAGTCAATTCAAAACATTTCAGTAATACTTTTAACTTTGTCATAGTTCATGCAGTCCTTATCATCCATTGCGGCAAATACATGCAAAGCACGGCCAGTAAGCAATGGCATCAAGTGGGACATCCACAAAGCCCTGACCAATTTAAACTGCACAAGCACCCCATCACATGAGAGGACGAAAGTGCAACAGGTGTGAGAGCTGGGCAGGGAGGAAGGGTTCAAAGGGAATCCAAGACAAGGATGGCCGGGCCGGTAGGGAGGAAAGGGGACTGGAATAGACAGGGGCCTAGGGGTACCAGGGAGGGTAGGAAAGGAGTGTACAAGAAGACAAGGGAACTACCCTTGATGGCGGTGCCAAAATCCTGGTAGAGGGTACTAGTTCCTATGATAGTGACAGACTACTGTGAAATATTTATAGATCAGGGATTTGAAAGGAGTTAATGGAACAACACGTGTGCACCTGAGTGCCAACTAGATAAGATTCCATGCCAATGGGAAGGTGTAGTTAATGGCACCCATGCCGAGGGAGGTGCACATCCAAGGTACGTCAAGGAGGATGTAGTCAGATTTTCCAAGGGAGTAGGAGCAATGGCTTTGCATCTCTGGCCATGCCAATGAGGTCTAGATAGCGATCCATGACCCCCCCCTTTCAGGGGCTCGGTGCTTTTCGGTGGTGACACCAAGGACATTATCACGGACCTTCAGGACTGTGGTCAGGCCCTTAGGTCCGTTAGGTATGTGTATTGTTCAGGCACACAGGATCAGCAGCCCTTTCAGAAAAGGACCTGGAGGTAGTACAAACAAGCTCAGAACCACCATTAGGGCAAACACAAGGCCACAGGATTCTTCTCTTCCCCTCCTGCCTCCAAGAATCAAAGACACTCAGGGGGTCCTCCCCACTGCCTGTCCAGCCACCTCCTGACTCCCTTGCCCCACCCCCTTCTCAGCCCCAGTGTGAGGGTTGGAGGAATTTTGCCCGTCACATGCAGGAGTGACGGAGCATTACCTCTGTTGCTTGGGTCCTGCAGTTAGTGTCCCAAGGACACACCCTGAAGTTTCTGGAATCCCCTCCAGAGTCTCCACTATGAAGGTTGGCCTGCTCCCAGAACCAGACCATTCTTGTAAGGGAGGAAGTGCAGGCTGTATTGTTAAAAGAAGCAATAGAACCAGTCCCTCTTCTCCGCAGAGGGCGGGGGTTTTATTCCCACACTTTCAGGTTCGAAAAAAGACTGGCAACCTGCAACTCATACTCAACCTCAGCAGACTCAATCTGTTCATCGAGTACAAGAAATTCAGAATGTTGACACTCTAGAGCCTCCTGTCTCTTCTTCAGGAGACTCACTGCTTGTGTGCCTTGGACATACAGAATGCCTACCTGCATATCCCAATTTTTCCCAGTCACTGCCACGTCCTGCATTTTGTCTTCCAAGGGGAGCACTTCCAATTTCAGGCCCTCCCCTTTGACCTCTCCTCAGCACCATGGGTTTTTACCAAGTGCCTAGCAGTGGTGGCTGCGACCCTTTGACACCAGGGCATTGCGGTCTTCCCCTACCCAGACGACTGGTGGATTTCAGTCACATCCAGGGACTCTCTTTTGGAGGCCCTTTCAGTCACTCTGGATCTGTTTTACAAGTTGAGGATCACAGTTAATGTCTCTAAGTCTTCTCTAAATCCTTCTCAGAGACTGCAGTTCATTGGAGCAGTATTGGTTACAGTCCAGGGCAGAGCTTTCCTCCTCTTAGACAGGATGGAAATTCTGGTCAGACAGGCCACGTTGGTAGCTTTTTCCAAGTTTCTCCCAGCCAGGGAGCTCCTACACCTGTTGGGTTTGATGGCAGCCTCCATCTCCACAGTTCCCCTTGTGAGGCACCACATGACAGTGGCTCAGTGGTCCTTGCGGGTCCAGTGGGATCAGCTTCTAGATGATATGGACCATCCAGTCCTGATTTCATCTGCTCTTCGCAAAGACTTACAATGGTGGAGGGATCCCTCGAACCTGACTCTGGTTCTCCCATTTTGGCGTCCAGCTCCCCTCAACTCGCTAACCACAGATGCTTCCAGTCTGGGTTGGGGGGCTCATATGGGGGACCACCAAGCTCAGGGACTCTGGTCTCACTTGGAGATGTCTTTGCACATCAATATTCTGGAGATGAGAGCGGTCCTGTATGCTCTTTGAGTGTTTCAGTTTGTTCTCCCAAGGGGATTGCTGCTAGTCCAGATGGACTACATGTCGATATTCTGGTACATCAACAAGCAGGGAGGCATTCAGTCGTACCCCCTCTGCAGGGATGCGATGAGAGTGTGGAACTGGGCAGTCCAACATGATCTGTCTCTCACAGCAGTGCACGTTTCAGGAGTGCAAGACGTTTTGGCGAACAGCCTCAGCAGGTCTTACACCCTTACTTACGAATGGGAACTACATCAGGAAGTGACGGATTCAGTTTCAAAAGTCGGAGTGACCAGAATTCGACCTTTTCACCACCCCATCCAATGCAAAACTTCACAGTTTTTGCTCGCTCGTTCAAGGGCATACAGTACAAGTCACATTAAACTGTTCCCCCAACTCACTGGTTTAGCATTTTTCAGTGTGCTGCTTAATGTGTGCACTTCTGGCTGCAATTAATTATAAAGAGTTTCCTAATGGTTTGTCTGTTAGCAGCTAATCAGTTGCAGCTCACTGAAAACTCTTATTTAATGCAGTGCACTAATACTAAGGAGTGCACGCATTAAGCAACTCACAAAAATGCTGTACAGTACTATACTGTACAACTGGAGCCTGATTTCACTGCAGTCACACTGCAGTGAAATCGGGCTCCAGTTCTCTAGCCGTGTTTGAGAAACATTGAAATTCTGCCTGCCCTTCAGCAGTCACAGGGATGCAATCCTTACCTGGTTTCCCCAAATAAATCCCTGATGACTAGCTGTACTACCCCATCACCTGCCTGCCAGAGGCAAAGAAAGAAAATCACCCACTCGCCCATGTCTCATAATACTGTACAGTAGTACCCCCCATCCCTGAAGCCCGATCTTTAATGCTGCATAGTACAGCACTTTTTGCTTAATTTCCTGGTGGTCTAGTGGTCCCTCCTGCAACCCCTCCCCATCCCGACAGGTAATATCCCACACTGCTCTCCCCTTCCCTGAAGCCAGACTAGAAATGAGTGGGAACCAAGTGATGCATTTGGAGTGAGCGTCCGCTTCCTTCAGACCTCCGTGATCAAACTTTTATAACCATGGCTAACTACCATCAAAGCTAGCTACTTTTTTACCCCAAATCACAAATTTCGTTAGAGGAAATTTTGTCCTAACAAATTCTGTCGAAATTGCCAAAAATGGATGATTCTGTGCCTCACCAGATGGACACAAGCTCCCCACTGCCAGCCCTACAGCGCGGCTAGGCAGGGACATAACTCTCCACCAGACGCGGCACCTCTGGAGTCCCAGTTGGAAAAAATGGACCCTTTCTTCTCCAAACTCACATCAGTCAAACTCTATCTGTGAGCTTGGCTCTGACCTTAAATCATTTAAACCAGCACTTGAGCAGGCCACCAACACAGCCCTCCTCCCCTCTCTTCCATGGCTGGAAGCCCGCTGAGAAGTAAATGAATGAGTGCATGCTGGCTCTGCAGGTGCTCATTCATTAACTTCACAGTGGGCTGCCGGCCGTGGAGGAGAGGAGGGCTATGCCGGTGGCCCGCTTCTTTTGGGGATGGGGAGAGTGGGGTGTGATATTACCTGTTTGGATTGGGAAGGATTGTGGGAGGGACCATGAGACCACCAGGAAATTAAGTAAAATGTACTGTAGTGTACAGTATTAAAGATCGGGATTAAGGGAGTTGGGGGGGTTACTACTGTACTGTGCAGTACCTTTACCACTAGATCACCAGGGAAAAAACATAAATTTTACTATACATTACAGTACTTTTAGGGGTAACTGGGATGGGACCGACTGGGAGGAGGGGGTCGGCTGTGTACAGTACAAGTACTGTATCTACAGTACTGTGCAGTGTAGGTACATCCAGTTTGCTGTTCTCTCGGGGGTGCCTCACTGTACTGTACTGTTGATAGGCAAATAAAACATACAGTGCATTAAGCATACAGTACAGTACTGAATAAATAATGCACTGTACAGTAATTACTGAGTGAGTGAGATGTGGGATAGTGGCATAGTTCAGAGCTAAGCGAGAGGCAAGATGGCGGATACTGTAATGCTGAAATTACGTATAGCACAGTACTGCACTGTAAATGCATTTGGAAAAATGCATTGCATGACCTTTGGAGAGGGAGCTGAAGTGAGTTGTATAGTGGCTAGAAGTGCATTGCATGTGAGCTGATGATTAGCTGAAAAAGAGTTTGCATTTTAAGCATTTAGAATTGCCACTGCATTGTCAGCACAAAAAAACAACGCCAGAGCAGTGAGCTGAAGGAACAGTTTAATGTACCTTGTACTGTAGTGCTTTCTGGTGTGACGCATTGTCTCTTTCTTGGACAGTAAGATTCTTGTACGCCTTCCCCCTGTTTCCCATTCTGCAGAGGGTACTCATCAAACTTTAGGCTGTGAGGGCTCAAATGATCCTAGTAGCCCCTCTCTGGCTGAGGCAAATTTGTTTCCCACTTCTACAGCAGCAAGTGAGGGAACCCCTGGTTCCGCTTCCATTGATGCACGACCTCCTCACTCAGAACCGAGGTCGGCTAATGCATCTGGGGCTCAGGACCCTGCATCTGCATGAGTTGCTCCTGCAGACATAGTGAAATCTTGCTTTGGGGTTTCCACTAGAGTAGCCCCGGTGCTGGTGGAGGCTAGGAAACCCTCCACCAGATCCACTTACACCATAAAGTGGAAGCGTTTCTCTATCTGGGTGGCTTCCAAGAGTTGGGACCCTTTCACTTGTTCAGCCCCTCATATCATGGAATATCTGCTTCATCTTTCAGATTCTGGGTTATCCTACTCCTCTCTCAAAGTACATTTGTCTACCATTTCGGCGTATCACGTGCTAGTGGATGGTAAGCCTGTGGCCCGGTTGGAGATTTCTAAAAATTTCCTGAAAGGGATTCTCCATCTGAACCCCCACCCCCCCAATCTACAGCCCTACACCACCTTGGGATTTGAATTTTGTGTTGGAGAAATTCACACTCCCTCCTTTTGAACCAGCGATGAGCTGTGACCTGCGCCATGTGTCTTAGAAAGTGCTATTTTTAGTTGCTGTTAGTTCTGCTCGTAGAATTCCCGAACTTCAGGCCCTCATATCTAGGGAGCCTTATTTGATTTTTTCATAGGGACCGGCGGTCCTCAGAACAAATCCTAAGGTTTTACACCAGGTGGTGTCGGAGTTCACACTGAATCAGACAGTGAAACTACTGGTATATTATCCGGCTCCTGAGGATAGAGGTGAGGCACTTTTGCATACCCTGGTTGTGCACTAAATCTTTAGGTGCTATACTCATCGGACTAAGGAGTTCTGTAAGGATGACCAGCTCTTTGAGTCCTTGGCCCCCAGATCTCTGGGGAAGGCTGTCTCTAAACAGTGCCTCTCTAAGTGGTTAGTCAACTGCATCACTCCTGTTATCAGAAGCACAACAAACCTCTACTGGTGGCTGTTAGAGGTCATTCCACTAGAGGCATGGCTGCTTCTGTGGCTTTTCTTAGGAATTTTTCAACAGCAGAGATCTGTGCAGCAGCAACTTGGAGTTCGCTCCATACCTTTACCAAGCATTACAGTCTGGACATAGCTTCTAGATGGATGGCCAGGTTTGGCCTAGCCATTTTGCAGGGCCTTCTGTCCTAGGCTGGTCCCATTCTGCATTTCATGCTGCTCCTTCACCCATGTTTGTCTCAGTCTCTCTTCTGAGGGACTGCTTGGGATTCAGTCCTACAAGTAATGGCCTACTGCAGGAACCCTCTCGAAGTAAAATAGTACAGTTGGCTATGTTTATGAAAATCTTGTACCAATGGAATGGAAATGATAAGAGTGTGATATAAAGTAAGGAAAAAATTAAAAAATAATATTAGAAATGCTGTTTTAATGCTTTGTATATGTAGAGATACATATAATAAAATTGTGGTCCACAGCTGTCTGGAATCTTTGTTGTTGTTGTCCAACCCAATTTCCCTGCTGTTTTATTGGTCCTAAATTGTGACATGGAAAGTCTTTAGGTTTCAGTTGTATGTTTTCTGTCAATTCTGCCATTTTTCTGTTTAAATAAAATATGCTTTCAACAATTCAGATGCTGTCCTGTAGTTCTTTTACCCTAACTATGTTATTTAACCCATTATTTTTATAGTTTGAAGCACCTCCAAAATGTGTTCTGAATGTACTAGTTGGTGTCCTCAGCTAGTACATTCAGAACATGGCCAATTAATTACTTTTTGACATGCACATCCTTTTTTTTAATGCTCCTGTGTGTTTCCAGTGCTGCCCTTGTTATATTGCTGGGTAGTACATCTTGCCTGCTCTTTATCGTTTGAGTCAGGTCATCGTTTTCAGCCCTTCCAACCAGTGGTGTCCATGCTCCTCTTAGGTACATTCAGAACGCCCCCCCTCAATTGGTTGCCCGATTGTTTCGGGATTCCAGTTTTCCCCTGTGACATAGGTGGCCAGTGGGAGGTGTAAAATCTGCTGCACATAAGTGCTTGCCCCCTTTCTAGCTGTTTTTTGTACAGCAGAAAGTGTTGGTGTCCACTGTTGTGCATTCAGAACGAGGAAGAGCCCCAGTCATCCAAAGTGCACTCAGAGCACCAAAAGGTAAGGTTCTGACCAGGTCTTCCAGTTTTAGGGACAGAGGATCATTGTGCAGCTTATTTGGACTCCAGTAGTGTGATTTATTTACTGTTTGCTGCCCACTGATGTTTGCTTCTGTGGCTGGAGGGTGATTTAGTACTTATGCTCAGCCTTTTTGCTACCAAAATGCTTGTTTAAATCCATGGTTCGTTGTATACAATTTTTAAAACCACCCACTGTATGGTCTCCACATGGCTGGTTGCTGAGCAGACCATGCAATCTGTGGTTGTTGGTGGGGGGGGCAAAGTATTGTTTGGGCTGGTCCAAAAATGCTATTTTTGTTGCATTTCACATCGTCAATGGGTAATAATAGTCTCCGTGAATTTTTGTAATGTCCATTGTATTTTTTTTTTAAATCCATGCTTTGCTGTGCTAATGCTTAACATAGAAACATAGACTTTGATGGCAGATAAGGATCGCCTGGCCCACCCAGTCTGCCCATTTCCCTACCTATTGGATAAGCTGCAGATCCTAGTTAACAAACAGCCTACTTCCTCCTGCCCCTCACCAGAATTGCTTTGTCTGTCCCATGCATTCTTGAATTCCTCCACTGTTTTTGACCCCACAACCTCCTCAGGAAGACCATTCCATGCATCCACCACCCTCTCTGTGAAAAAATACTTTCTCACGTTGCCCCTGAGCCTTCGCCCTCTATCTTCAAATTGTCCCCCCTTGTTCTTGCACATCTGTTTTTCTGAAATATACTACCCTCTTGGACATTGTTGATTCCCTTGAGGTACTTAAAGGTCTCTATCATGTTCCCCCTCTCCCTCCTTCCCTCTAGGGTATACATATTAAGCTCTTTAGTCTCTCCTCTTATAGCTTATGGTGCAGACCCTGCATCATTTTTGCCCTCCTCTTGACTGCCTCCATCCTGTCTATGTCCTTGTGGAGATGGGGTCTCCAGAACTGCACACAGTACTCCAGATGGGGTCTCACCAACTGTCTGTACAGAGGGATAACAACCTCCTGTTTTCAACTGGTGATGTCTGTCCCTATACATCCCAGAATCCCCCCAGCTTAATCATGTCTGACAGAATTTTGTGTAATCACCCACTGCATGGTCTCCACATGGCTGGATGCTGAGCAGGCCATTGTTTGCTGCTCAACCTTCTGTCACTTTGACACCTTGCGGTCTGTGGTCATTTGGGGGAGAGGGAGTGCAAAGTATTGTCTGACTGCTACTAAATGTTTTTCTGTGAAATGGTTTGCCTGTTGTGTCCATTTCTGTGGTACTGGGACTTATGTCCATCTGCTTTTGTGTAACCATCCACCGCATGGTCTCCACATGGCTGGATGCTGTGCAGGCCATTGTTTGCTGCTCAGCCTTCAGCCATTTTGAGACCTTGCAGCCTGTGGTCATTTGGGCGATGGGGGAAGTGCAAAGTATTGCCTGTCTGCTACTAAACGTTTTTTCTGTGAAATGGTTTGCCTGTTGTGTCAATTTCTGTGGTACTGGGACCTTATGTCCATCTGCTTTTGTGTAACCACCTACCACATGGTTGGGTGCTGAGCAGGCCTTTGTTTGCTTCTCGACCCTCATCCATTTTCAGACCATGTATTTGTGGGAATTGAGGGGGCCCGGGTACTTTGGGGCTCAGAATAAGGCTATGCATTGTTTTTAAAATGTTTCTCAATGTTTTGCTGAAATGTGCTTCCTAATGTGTCCTGCATGGTCTTAACATGGCTGCATGCTGAATATAGTCCTCTTTTGTTAGGCACTCAGTGTGCAGCCATTTTAAAGGAAGTTTCCGATATAAGGTATTGGGCTTCATAGCCCAATACCTTATATCGTCCTGAGCTCACCCCTGCAAAAAGTTTCATTTTAAAGTTAGTAATTTTAGCATGGGAAGGGATTGTAACTGGCACCGAACCCTAAGCCAGCCGATCCCATCCAGCTTCCTGGTGTACCCAACTCCACCCCTGTGCTCTTAGAAACTGTAATGTGTGGCCATGGAGAGTGCGAGGGTCAGCCCCATAAAAGTCTATGGGGGCTATTTTTAAAGCCGGCTGTTAGTAATTATTAACAGTCCTTGAGGGAAAATCAAAGCAGTCGCTTAACTAGTAGGGACTCTACTTGTTAAGTGATGGCTTTAATTTTCCTCTAGGACTGTTAAAAATTACTAAAATATGGCTTTCAATATAGCCCCTATAGACTTGTATGGGGCTCGCCCACACATTCTCCCTGGCCACAAGTCACAGTTTCAGAGAGCGTAGGGGCAGAGTTGGGCAGAGTTGCAAGCACCGGTAGCTTGAAGGATTGACTGGCTAAGGCTTGTTGCAGTTCTTATCCCTCCCATGCTAAAACTATGAACTTTAAATTTAGATTTTGGGGGGTGAGCTCATGTTCTTATAACGTATTGGGATATGAAGCCCAATACATTATACCAGCTAGTCAGAAATTCACTTTAAGACCATGTGTGATGGTGGTGGTGGTGGGATACAAATGATAGCTATACTGAAATGTAGCTGATGTTGCAGTGCACCATTCACTTTACATTCATCACACTATGTTATGTAGCAACTGATGGGTGATCTTCTTCCACCAGCTGTGATGTAATTGTCCACCTCCTGCATTTCATTGTTTTATGTGCTGTGAAGTAACTGATGGGCGATCTCTTTGTTTCTTTCTTTTTCCCACTGTGAAGTAATTGCCCACTTTCTGTTCTGCCATTTCATCTGCTGTGAAGCAACTGATAGGCAATCTTTGTTTCTTCCTTTCCCCTGTTATGAAGTAATTGTCCACTTTATGTTCCACTGTTTCATCTGCTATGAAGCAACTGATGGATGATCTTCGTTTCATCCTTTCCTCTGCTATGAAGTAATTTTCCATGTTCTGTTCTGTTGCTTTATCTGCTGTAAAGTAAGTCATGGACAATCTCTTTGTTTCTTTCTTTCCTCCACTATGAAACAAATTAACACAGCCACACCAGTAGAAGTGCAAGTAAATTTTAGTGATCCAGCTTCAGTCGGGGACACCCGATCAGATGCTGGCAACCAAAAGGCAGTTCAAAGGACTCAAGCAGGACTGCCTAAGTCACCTGCATGGTTTGCATCAACAATAAAGTGATAAGCGATAATATCAAGTTCACCTGCAAAGCAGACAGCAGTGTCAAGAAGAGGACTAAACATGAAATGATGTCACAATTTAGAGGCAAACATTATGGATGTCATGAAGGAAAATGTGAAGAATAGACAAGAGAAACGGGAGAAGGTCAGAGCAGTTTTGGTGCTGAAAAAATACAAGATGCTATGTACGTAAGCACAACCCTTGGGATTAGCTGGACAACACTCATGAATGCATCTCGGAGAGAACGGAAGATGTAAAAAACATACACAATTCTGTACTGCTTCAGGAAATTCAAAGTAAAACACTTTTTTGAACAGTCAGCAACCCCTCTGCCATACAAGAAGGCATTCTTAAAAAGAAGTCAATGTTCAAATTGTTCCTATCTAAACTCCTTCATTTACTACATGCAGAATTTCTGAAGCAACACACAGAGTATCAAATTAGTGCCATGAAGTTCAACAGTTTGTGCCCCAAGCATATAAAACTTGCCAGACCATAGAAACCTGACAAGTGCCTATGCGAGTACTGTGAAAATGCCGCATTAAAACTGCGATCATTAAACCACATGGCAGATTTTTACAAACTGCCATAGTGCAAAGTCACTAATATTTACAAAACTGGAGCTGACAATGTGTGCAAATGAAGGTTCCATGTTTTTCAGAAAAGACTGTCTGGAGAAGGTATGTGGGGCTTGTGCAGTGAAGGCAATTGTAAAACATGCAGAGGCGCTATTGAATCAACATAGGTTAGAAATATTGAGATAGTACCAGTGGGAAACCATTACAGCGAAGAAGACAAATGATGGCATTAACACAAAAACATCCCGCAAAGTGTTGGTCAGCAAGAAGACCACGTTACAACAACTTATTGGAAGGCCTACAGTTTCTCGGTCACCATCTACATGTGGCATTGTGGCAAATAATGCAAGTCGCACTACTCAAGACAAATCTACCACAAGGCTGGGTCATCATGGTGCTGGACGTTGCCAAAAACTATGCCTGCAAGTACCAGGATGAGATCCAGTCCTGCCACTGGCATCAAGAGCGGGCTACAGTGCACCAGATAGTTGGATATTACAGGTGCTCACATTGTAATGACCTTGTCATGGAATACATGGTATTCATCTCAGATGACCTCACACATTACCACCATGCTGTTCGACATTTTGTTAAGATGGCCAGTGAAAACATCATGAACACTCACCACATAAACATTATGAAGAAGGTACATTTCGCAGATGGCTGTGCCAGTCAATACAAATCAAAATGGTCCTTCTATGAAATTTCAAAGGCTTCATCAGAGTGTGGATTCCCTGTTGAATGTGTCAATGTTTTGATCACAACATGGTAAGCACCCCTCTGATGGGGAGAGTGGTGTGGTGAAATGGTCAGCAACCAGGACCGTGAAATCACAAATCGCTATAATTTCAACAGCAGAAGAGATGTTCACGGAATGCCATGATAATCTGACGAGAGAGCCTCCAAGTGATGGGTGTGGGCATTCCAAGAGAAATGTTTTCTGAGTGCCTGACAAATCCACAAGAATGCCAAAATGAGTGGATGTTATAGCTTTTCCTGGGACAAGACTTGTCCAGAGCACACGATCGGTGGAAGGTGGTGTGATTGCCACCAGAGCACTGTCTTGTGTCTGCCACAAGTGCCAAAATGATGAAGGCCCATGTGCGGACATGGAGCATGTGGATCAATGTACTTCAAAGAGGCTCAAACTGAAACACTGCAGCACCAGTACTTCTCAGATAACTCAAATGCTTGAACTCAGGAATGACACTGTCCAGCAATGCTAGTGACATACTCCTCTACAACTCGGTGCACAAAAAGAATGCCCATGAGCACAGCACTGCAGATATGGACACTCCTGCTGTTTCCAGCACTCCAGTGACTGACCCCTCCTCTGCTCTTGCCACTCTACTAACAGACCCCCTCTGCTGTAACTAGCACTTCATCAACCAACCTGATTGCTGCTTCAGGCACTGAAGCAATGGACAATTCTATTCATGAAACTTCAGCAATGGCCTTCTCCACTGCTTCTGTCCCTAGTGTGCTTGCTGACTGTCCACCTGCTAAAAAAAAAAATTAAACCCAGACAAGATACAGCTGGAAAAATTCTATGCAGTCTGCTATTCCAGTTTTTTTTATGAGGCAAGTGCTTGCATTTAATGAACTACAATGTACTTTCACTGTCAAATTCCAGGACTAGCATGCAAATCGGTGTCTCACACGGCCACAACAGCAGGACACTGATATGGTGAGACAGCAGAGACTTTTCCATGGACCTGTTCATCTGTCAGGAAATGGAAGCTTTACAATTGCACAGGATGAACTGCAAACTATCACTACAAAATATGAAAAGCTCAAGAATCACTGGAATTGACAGCATTTAAAGTGCTGGACAATATGATCATTTGCTATGCACAATCTTTTCTATGATGTTTTTATTTTTACATCTTATTGATGTTTTTTTTCTTATTTCAGTGCACTTCAGTACACAAATATGTAACTCTTGACAACATGGATCACAACTGGTAAACTTTTATGAACCTACATTGTTGTTTGCTGGTCTTTGCCATATTGACAATGCACGTTTGGTGTCTGCTATTCATTCAGAACACAAGGTTGGTGTCCACTATACATTCAGAACACAAGGTCGGTGTCCGCTGGTACATTCAGAACACAAGATTGGTGTCCACTGGTACATTCTGAACACAAGGTTGGTGTCCACTGGTACATTCAGAACACTGAAGCTTATTTTTCTTGGTCATTTAAAAGTCAATTATCTTGTAACACAGTGCATTTTTCACTGTAGGGTCATGGCATGTTAAAATGCTAGAAAAAAATGATCTACTCTGCATTTGAAAATTAACCCCTCATGTCACAATTTGGTACACATTTTCATGAACATACCCAGTTACGTACTAACTTACCGTAACAGTAGATCTTCGAGAGAGGTTCCTGCAGTAGGTCATATTTTTTCCCAACCCTCTTTCCCTCAGATTTATGTTGGGACTCCAGAATCTGTTTCATTCTCTTGTTTTTCCTTCAGGGTCTCCGGCAGAAGAACTGGAGGGTGGGTGTGGGGACCGCCCACTATATACGGTCACGCTGACATCAGTCACGTGATGTCGGTTGGGCGGTCCCCCACTGGGCATTGCTGGAAAAGTTTGCTGTGCGGTCCTGACACCAGGTGGCACTTGTCCTACTAGTAATGACCTACTGCAGGAACCTCGCTCGAAGATCTACTGTTATGGTAAGTTCTTACTTAACTGTACTTTTTACAAGTTAACAGGAACCCATTAAAATGGCATTTTCTTCAGAGGTTATAAAATGCATACTTTGTCCCAGCAGATCAAAGTAGGAATATTTTACAATGTGTTATAACCTGGCATTTGGAAGGAAGCACTATGTGTCAAACAGTTAGGAAGCTTGCAGTTTGGCTTTCTCCAGTTACTGTATTAGGGGTCAAAAGGTTAGGCCCCTTAAAAAACTGATGTCTGCCAGTTCCTTAAGCAGACATTCACATAAACATATATTTATATTACAAATATAATACAATATAATGACAAGTTGATGGGCATAGTGTCACAATCCTCCCTCCTAGACTGAATTTGAGGGATCTATTCCTGCATGGGATGAGTTCCCCAAAGTCAGTTCATTGCTCAAATTGACACGATAGCCCATCTGCATTTTTGTTTGCTGCCTGTGCCCTGTGTGAGACAGTCATGTCATAAGCCTACCATTTGTTTTACCCATTTGTGGCAGCCAAACCAGGGGGTTGTGATCAGTTTGTACCTCAGAATGCTGCCTGTAAAGGTATGGCTCTAACTTCTTTAGTGCCCACACCATGGCAATACACTCTTTTTCCACTGTAGAGTAAGCCTGCTCTCTGGGAGGCAACTTCTTACTGAGGTACGCTATTGGGTGATCTTTCCCTTGGTTGGACATTTGACTAAGCACTGCCCCCATACCCACATCTGAGGAGTTATTCTGGACTGCAAAGGATTTACTATAGTCTGGACTGGCAAATACAGGAGCACTGCATAGTGCCTCCTTTAGTCGTGTAAAGGCTTGTTGACAGGCTGGTTCCCAGTTAATCCTTTTTGGCATCCTTTTCTTCAACAGGCCAGATAGGGGAGCGGCCAGAGCACTGTAATTTGGTACAAATTTCCTATAGTACCCTGCAGTCCCTAGAAGACTCTGAACCTGCTTCTGTATTTCAGGTCTTGGCCATGTCTTGATTGCCTCCATTTTCGCTTGGTTAGGATGGAGTTGTCCCCGGCCTACTACGTGCCCGAGGTATGCCACCTCAGCCATGGTCACCTTGCACTTCTCAGCTTTTACAGTGAGTCCAGCCCTCTGTATCCTGCCCAGCACTTCCCTAAGGTGGGACAGGTGTTCCTCCAAGTTGGCACTAAAGATCATCCAGGTGTCATCCAGGTACACCACGGCATACTCCGCTGCACTATTTAACACCTGGTTCACCAACCTCTGGAAGGTGGCAGGGGCATTCTTAATTCGGAAAGACATTACCTTAAACTCAAATAACCCTATCAGAGTGATGAAGGATGACTTCGCTAGCTGTATCAGTTAACTCTGCTTGCCAATACCCTTTTGTCAGGTCAGTAGTGGTAAGGTATGTTGCCCCTCCCAACTTGTCCAGTTCATCCATCCATTGCATTGGGTGGGCGTCTGACTTCATGACTGCACTGAGTCCATGATAAGCCACACAAAAACAAGTAGAGCCATCTGGCTTGGGAACAAGCACTACGGGTGAGGCCTAGGAGCTGTGGGATTTTTGGATTACCTCTAAATCCAGCATTTCCTGCACCTCCCTCCTAATGTCCCTTTGGATGGCCTGTGACACCCGATATGCTGTTCATTGTATGGGCGCTTGCGTTCCTGTCTCCATATCGTGTGTCACTAAGGAGGTTAGTCCAGGCTTGGCGTTAAACAATTGGGAAAAGTCTGCCAAAACCTCCGTTACTTCCTGGATCTGGTCTGGGGTCAACTTGGGCAACATTTTAATTGCCTCCACAGAGGACTCCTGCTTGCTTTCTTCCAGCAAGTCCAGAAGGGGGTCTCCTTCATCCATCCCTTCCCCAGGACTACACACTGCAAACACTATGTCAGCCCTATTAGCATATGACTTCATCATGTTGACATGGTACATTCTTTGGGTATGTCTCCTGTCCAGTACTTCTATAATGTAGTTTATCATTCACCTGTCTGACTACTTTGTACGGTCCTGCCCACTCGGCCTGCAGCTTATCCTTCCGGAACGGGTTTAGGACCATGACTTCCTGACCCACAGTGTACAAGCGAGCTCTGTCTCTGCAGTCGTACCACACCTTTTGTTTTTGTTGGGCAGCTGTCAGGTTGCTCTGGGCTGCTCCCATAAGCTCCTTCAGCTTTTCCCTAAACCTAAGGACATAATCCACTGTGGAAGTTCCTTGGGTGGTGTACTTGCCTTCCCAGTCCTCCCGGATCAAGTCTAGGGGCCCACATACCTTGCATCCATATAAGAGCTTGAAGGCAGAAAACCCTGTCAACTCTTGGGGCACTTCCCTGTATGCGAACAACACGTGGGGAAGGTATTTCACCCAGTCCCTCCCATGCTGTTCAGCAAATGCTTGGAGCATCGTTTCAAGGGTACCATTGAATCTTTCCACAAGCCCATTGGCTTGTGGGTGATAAGGTGTCGTGCACCTCTGCACCTCCCCACTCTTCTCCCACAAACATTTCATCAGGTCCGAGATGAAGGAACACCCTCAATCAGTGATAACCTCCTGCAGAAACCCAACACAGGAGAAAATCCCTAGCAGGGCATCTGCCACTTTGTCTGTCCTCAGTGAGGATAGGGTAACTGCTTCTGGGTATCAGGTGGCATAATCCACCACAGTTAGGATAAACCTCTTCCTGGAGGAGCAGGGCCGTTCAAAGGCCCAACAATATCCTTTCCTACCCTCTGAAATGGCTCCTCCACTATGGGCAAGGGAATTAGGGTGGCTTGGGTTTTTTTACCTGCCTTCCCCATTTCTTGGCACCGGTGACAAGACCTGCAATACTCTTTCACCTGCTGGGTGATGTTGGGCCAATAGAAATTTTTGGCCAATCACTGTGTACTGCATGCAGTTCCCAGATGACCAGACATGGGAATATCGTGATCAGTCTTGAGCAACCGCTCATGGTACCCCTGGGGAATGACAAGCTACCTGCTCATCACCCCTCCCACGGTCTTTACATCCTACATATAGATCAGTCCATTGTCCCAATAAACTTTATGTTTCCTGTCACCTCCCTGTCTTCCGTCAGAGTCTGCCCAAGCTCTCAACTTCTCTATACTAGGGTCACTTTTCTGAGCAGTTGCAAAATCCTTACACATTCCCAAGGCATGGAACAGGTCCCCTCCAGTTTCTAAATTAGGGTCCATAGCTCTAGTATCAGGACATTCAGGATCACTGCCATCCCTAACCCTCTGACTACCGGCTACACCTCCTTCCTCAGGGTAACCTTCTGTAGCAGTTCTGTTAACTCCTACCTGGGGAACGTCTACCCCCCCCTTTCATTATTCTCCATGTCTGGAGATACAGGCTGGGGAACCAGCCTCCCAGTGTTTTCCACAGGGGCTTCTATGGGGTCCAGGGAACTACAATTTACCTTTGCTGCTTGACTGCGGGTAACTGCACACACCATCCCCTGTTGGAAATGTTTCCCAATAATTACATCTAAAGCAAGGTTCTCTACTATGGCAACCTTTTGCACAGTCTCCTCTGACTCACCCTAGTCCAGGAGAACACTAGCAAGTGGCAGCGTTTTCTCCTTCCCAGTGAATCCCCATACAGTCACAAATTGATTGGGTATAAGCTGTTCAGGCTCTACCAAATCCGCTTTTACCAAAGTCAGGGACACCCCCCCATGTCCCTTAACCCATGGGTCTGTACCCCATTCACAGTGATTGGGTGTATGTGTTCCCTCATGTTTACTGGCATGCTTTCAGGGACACACAAACAACCCACTTCTTTCCTAACAGGACTTTGTGCACTCTCTGCCCTTTTTGGACACTGCCTAGCAAGATGTCCAGGTTCTCTGTGAACCCAACAATCATTTCTTTTATCAGACAAATCTTTTCTTTGTAACCTGGGGCTGCCTGGTTTCGGTGGAGGCAGGGAGGGTTTTAGCTGCCCTGAAGGTGCATTTTTCCCTTTCTGCACTGCTATGCCTGCCCCATTCCCTCTCAGAGTTGGTCTGCTCCTGGCATAGCAATCCAAGAGTTCAGCAGCCTCTTGCACTGTTTTTGGATCTCGGTCCTCTAGCCAGGTTTTCAGCTCTGCTGGGCATGCCCCAAAAAACTGCTTTAACAGCACAACATTTTCAATTTTCTCTACAGAGTCTGCTTCAATCCCTTCCCACCAACATTTTAAAAACTGATATTGTTTAGTGGCTAGCTCCTCGCAGCTCATGTCAGGGCTCCTCCTGAGCTTATGGAATTTAACTCTGTATGCCTCTGCTGTTAAATCGTATTTCTTTAGCTGTGCAGCTTTAAGTTTGCTATAATGATTACTCTCCTGATTGTCCATTTTACCCAATGCATCCCAAGCTTTCCCGGTAAGTAGCGGGGACAGTTGGAAGCTCCAGGACTCGCTGGGAATTTTTGCCTAAATATATACTTTTTCAAAGGAATTTAAAAAGGCATTCATATCTTCCCCCTCTTTAAATTCAGCTGTCAATTTAGAATTTAATTTGTAACTCAGTCCTGGAGTCCCAGTTATACCCAAACCACTTAACCTACTTTGGCGCTGGTGTTTGGAGTCATAGCTTCTCCAGTTCATTTTTCCTCTGGTGCTCATGCTCTTCTCACTTGGCCTCTCACTGAAGCTGTCATTCTTTTTCCTCAGCCTCTCTCCAACATTGGTTTTCTTTTTTTCTCAGCCTCTCACTGCTCTCACTTCTCCTCTCTCTCCATCTCCAGCTTCCTCTGTTCAAGCTCCCTTCGCTGCTGGGCTTTGAACCTTTTCTATTCAAACTCCAGCTCCATTCTCCACAACTCCATCTGTAGCCTGATCCCTTCTGGCTCCAGAATGTTGGTGATCTTCCCCTGCTGCTGTGGCTCTTAGCTTGCTCTGGTCCTGCTGTCCTCCTCCCTGGTTCTGGACACTGTGTTGGACCCTGGCCCCTCCATGCTCAAGGTTTGGTTCTTTCCAGTCACATACTGTGACTCGAGGTCTTGGGCATCGGCTGCCACAAGAACCTCCACAATGTGCTTTTTGGCTCACCCCTTGTACTGGACTCCCCTCTCTTGGCATAACTGCCTCAGGTAGTCTGCAGTGTACTCGCTGTAGTTGGAAGTCATCTTCTTCTTCACTAAGCTACGGCTACACTAGCTTACACGCAAAAAGAAAATAAAACAAGTAGGAAACTTAGACTGTAAGCACAATGATATAGTTCCTTTGCTTTTTAAATCACTGCCTTATTTTGCATGTGAGCTGTAAAGTATTTAATCTGACACACTTGGCTGTTAATGCTCATGTTACCAAATACTTTTAAAATCCCACCACTGCCAACCAGATCTGTCACAAATGCACCCCGTAGGTCAGGCCCTCTGCTTCCACAGTGTCAAACCTAGAAGTGCAACATGTGAACAGGAGACAAACAGGGTAACCCCCCTGTCTGTTTTGAGTCTGAATCACCTACTAGCCTCAAGTCCTGGGGTCAAATATGAACCTTTTTCTGCTAGCACACCCAGTTAACAGGCTCAGATATGTACTCTCTTTGAGGGATGCAGTACAATACTTCACCCAGTGGGCACCAGCCTGGTTCACAAGTCTACCCTTATGACTCAAATGAGACCTAGACATATTCTTACCTTAGCAAGATAGTAACACTCTTTTAAGCCCTTAACAGTTGTCAGAAATTAACACTTTTCCAGCATTCACATGCAACAGAACTGAGAAAGGCACAGGCAGAATTTCAAGAAAAATTATGCTTACTAAAAATTAAAATAGATCAAATATGAAACACAGAACATATAAAATTGGGTTACAGTCTATTAAAATAAATGGATAATTATACAAAAACAACGCCTTATTACTGAATTTCTACTATCATAGGTTTCAAGTAATAAATAGATGGTTGAAATTTACCTAAGTGCTGTGAGAGATTATCCAGAGTCCACCTCAAAACCAGAGGCAAAATGCACACAAATCAAAAGTCGAGATGCAATCTTTTCTATATATTTTTCTAACTCGTCCTCTCTGATGACACATCTCACAGATGCTGGCTGTGAAGTCAGTCAAACCTGAGAACTTGAATTAATTTTATCAGTCATATGTCTTAGCCCACTGCTAAACACATTCCAAAAAATATATATATATATATATATATATATATATATATATATTTTTTTTCTTCTTCTTAATTAGTTAGGCTTTATGACAGAAGAATTATCCCTTTGATCTCTCTACCAGCTTCCTGGCCCTCCAAGTAATTTCAGTTTTACAAGTTAATAGGAACCCGTTAAAATGGCCTTTTCCTCAGAGGCTATAAAATGCACACTTTGTCCCAGCAGATCAAAGAAGGAATATTTTACAATGTGTTATAACCTGGCATTTGGAAGGAAGCACTATGTGTCAAGCAGTTAGGAAGCCAGCAGTTTGGCTTCTGCAGTTACTGTGTTAGGGGTCAAAAGGTCAGGCCCCTTAAAAAAGCTGATGGCTGCCAGTTCCTTAAGCGGATATTCACATAAATATTTATATTGCATATATAATACAATATAATGCCAAGTAGATGGGCACAGTGTCACAGTTATAATCGCTCAGATCATTGTGGAATATGGCTGAGTGTGGGATTTTATGATGACAGTTTGTGATAATTATGTCCAGAATGGAGCTTTTCCTGGGGTTCTTGGCATTTAGCCGGGTTGGCTCCATAATGAGTTGGGACAGTCCAAGCTCATTACAGAGTTCTTTTAGGAGACATGCCTAAGGTGAGAGCCAATCAAGGTTGAGATCGCCTAGAATGATGACCTCATAGCTGTTGGGGGTAATAAAGGTTTTGAGGGTTGAGAGTAGCTCAAAACCCCCTGAGGGGGGCCTGTAGCAACATAAAAATGTTGGAAGCTTCTGCTGAGGATAATTGAATTTTAATGGCCACATACTCAAATTCTTTGGGCTTGAACATGGTGTTGATGAGAGTGACATTTAAGGTGTCTTTCACATAGATGACCCCCTCCCATGGATCTATCTGCTCTGAACATGTTGTAGGAGGGGAGTGAAATCTGTTGATCAGAGATTGTGCTCCTCAGCCAGGATTCAGTGATGATTATCAGATCTGAGTAAGTGTGGGCTGCCCAGACTCTTAATTAGTCTAATTGGATGATCAAGTTCTGCACATTAATCGGGGTCATTTTTAGTCCTCTGGGAGCAGCAAAGTCTGAGGGGGATGCTAGGTGGCTTGGAGGACTAGGGTTCACTTCTATATTGCCAGTGCATATGAATAAATAACAGGATATGGTTTTTTTCAAGTTATTACTTGTGGCAGTATGCTTTTTCTTAGTGTGATGCCTGTCATGTGAGAATAGAGGAACCTGATTGTTAGGAGGAGATATGAGTCACAAGGGACAGACCATTGCTAGGAGCAAAATTGTTCTAATAGAAAGGGGAGCTGATAGTATAGCCAGGGGAGACTGGAAAGTCGAGGGAGGATGCTTTGTAATCTGGCCACATGTGAGGACTGCTGTAACTCACCATACGGGGGTATTGAGGGCAAAGTTTGGTTACAGCTAATGGCTTGGGACAAGGACAGCCAAAGGGGTAGGGCCATTGACCATACCTGGGAACAAAACAAGAGCTAGTGCCAGGTGGAAAAGCATGGTTGGAATCGATTAGAAGGAATGATAGAACGGTGGTAGAGTGGACAGTTTAAAATGCTGCTAGAAGATGATTACTTTAGACAAGATTGAACTGAGGTGTGGTAGTGTTAAAAAAAGCAAGGGGTGAATGCCAGGGTTAAGGAAAATAAGAGAAACAAGTTATAGGTTAGAGAGTAATCTAGGTGACAGTCCCTTTAAGAAGGGCAGACTGCCTGATGTTACTTCAGTTGGATTGGTGGATCAGGTGGGGTGGATCCTTTTGGGTAGCAAGTCCATTTAAAAAGTGCTGGGGTTGGGTAGTAGAAAATTCAAGCCAGAGTCCAAGTAGTAAATTAAACTGGAGCCAGAGACCAGTCTGCCACAGTAGAGTAATAGTGTCAGAATTCAAATTCTGGCCTGTACATGATCAGGTCAGTACCTTGCTGACTTCAGGGTGGAATATGCAAGTGAGCGGGGTTGCTTGGCAGTCCAGGATCCGCTGCAGGTGTGGCATAGCACGAGAGCCCAATCAAGGGCTAACCATGAACCTTGCTGGTTAGTGTGGGGTGTGCAAGTGAGTGGCGTTGCTTGGAGGTCCGGGATCTGCTGTAACCGTAGCACAGCACAACAGCCTGACCAAGGGCTAACCAGGAGCCTTGCTGGCTTTGGAGTGGATTGTGCAAGTGGGTGGGGTTGCTTGGAGGTCCGGGATCCACCACAGGCACAGCACAGCATGATAGCCCAATCAAGGGCTGACCAGGAGAGGGCATCAGTTCTGAAAACTAAGGTAAGAAGGGGGCTAAGATGTATGCTCTGGAGCAGACATATGAGAACTGGGCAGCAGAGAAGAGGCAGAATTGTGACAATTGGGGCAGGGTAAGAGGCAGATATGTGAACACTGGAGCAGGGAGGATCAAAAGGTGAGAACTGGGGGCCAGATATGTAAGAACTGGGGCAGGGAATGGGCAGATGTCTATGAGAACTGGGGCAGAGAAGGGGCTGATATGTGAGAACTGGGGTAGGGAAGGGGTAGCAGTGTAAAAACTGTGGCATGGAGTGGCACTTATTGGAGAACAGGGGTAGGTGTGTTGGAACTGACATACAGACTGGAAGGAATGTAATGTTTTCAGGCTGCACAAATAATTTCTTAAAGGTTCTGATTTTATCCCTTAGACTGCCAAAAGAAGTAAAATGTATTGGAGTTCTGGACAGACATATCATTCCGTGGCCCTGCAAAGGTTAAGCAGAACCATTCAGAACTCTCGCCCTTGTTTCCTGGTCCTAATAATAAGGTTCAAGACCTTCTGGTATCTGTCTAACCCTATTCTATTGCATGCAGGTCACATAAAAAAGACAGCAACTGGCAAAAGTGACAGAATGCCTCTCAATCAAACTCCCTGAAGTAGGTTGGCTGTAGCACTACTGGTCACGATGCCTATCATCCAAGCTCAGGAATGAGCCCTAGTCATCGGAGGGTTACCCGGGTAGGGGAGAGATGTGTGTCCCATAGGACACACACTCTTCCTCTGGGAGGGAAGCGGACCCAGTAATGTAATGCAACAAGTCTTTAGAGAGCTGGCTGGGGAGGGAAGGGCTGTGTGTCCCACAGGACATGCTCCTCCACTGGGAGGAAGGGGGACTCACTGTTTTTGTTTGACTGATCATTGGATGGCCAGCTGGGGAGGGGAGGCAGTGTGTCTCATAGGATACTCTCCTCATCTGGGAAGAAGCAGGACCAACTATTGTAATGCAACAGGTTGTTAGAGAGCTGGCTGGAGAGGGGAGGGCTGTGTGTCCCACAGCACTCTCCTCTGCTGGGAGGGAGGGAGACCCACTACTGTTGTGTGACTGGTCGTCAGATGGCCAGTTGGGATGGGGAAGCAGTGTGTCCCATAGGTCACTCTCCTCCTCTAGGAGGGAGGAGGACCCACTATTGTAATGCCACAGATTGTTACAGAGCTTGCTGGGGAGGGGAGGGCTGTGTGACCAGTAGGACACTCTCCTCCACTTGGAGGGAGGGGGATCCACTACTGTCATATGGCTGGTCTTGATGGCCGGCTGCGGAGGGAAGATTGATCATCCTACAGAACCCTGTCCTCCACTGGGAGGGGACAAGACCCAGTACCTTTTTGTGACTGATCAGTGGAAGGCTAGCTGGGGAGAGGGGATTGAGCATTCCATAGGAAACTCCCCTTCCCTGAGAGGGAGGAGGGACCCACTACCCACTGCATGACTGCTCATCAGAGGGTCAGGCGGAGAGGGGCGCTTAAACATTCTATAGGATATTCTCCTCCCCTGGAAGGGAGGGAGGGGGGACCCATTACCCACTGCACAACTGCTCATCAGAGGGTCAGCTGAGGAGAGGGTATTGAGCATTCCATAGGACACTTCTCCTTTGGAAGGGAGAGGTAGGATCACCACCTTTGGATGAGGTAAAAACCAGATGTGAAACCACACCCCAAACTCCACCTCTGGCTCCACACCCTTTTTATGACTGGCGAGTATATCGCTCTTCCTCCAAAGCCATTTGTAATGTTGGGATAGACACTACTAGTGATAGGAAATCATTTTTATACTGTTATTTATTTGATTTATTTTTATTCTTTGGCAACCAGGTTAACTCCCATAGGTCACCTAGCCCATTTTACAGGAGTGACCCAGGAGCACAGGAAGGTTAAATGACTTGCTTAGGGTCACACAGTATGTAAGTGGAGGTTGTGGGAATCAAACTCAGGTCTGCTATATGTGCCAAGCTCATCCACAGCTTATTGCTCAGCCCTCTGTTAAGCACTCTCCCATGTTCCTTTCCATGTCAGTCATGTATTCTGATGCTTTGACCAATTTTTGATAACTTAATTATCAATGCTTGTGGTACCCTTAATACTGCACTGTGTTCCCCTTTACCTCAGCAGCTACTGCTGTTTCTTTCCATATTTCTAAGATATTTCACAATTTCAGACACACCATTCCATGCTGTTTGTCTGAATGACCTGAGAAAGTGTAGCTAATATCATGGAATGTTCAGGTAATAAAAAAAATTAGAGCAAATGTGGTGATAAAGACAATAAAATTAGATTATTAAGTTAACAAAACTGGATCTAAACATATCAGAATATAGGATAAACAAAAAGAAACACTTAAAAGCACATAAAGGTGTAAAAGCTGTTTCCTGTCATAGCAGTAAAAGACCATACTTAAAATTCAGAGTGGAAAAGATTAGGTTAATTTACTGCTAATGATCTTAATGGCCATACTTTACACCTCCCAGTCTGGTTTTGCAAACAAAGGCAGGTCTGAAATTCTTTGTAACCTGGACATGTAATGCAGCCAAAACTGTGAATGATTTGATACATCAGTTTTAAGAATATACTGTATGAGCAGTCAAAATGGCCCCAAAACCGGACTGCGTTTAATCAAAACCGGATGACCGGATAAGGACCAGAAAAAACAGATTATCCAATCAAAAACCAGATTATCCAGTCAAAAACTGGATAGGTGGCAACCCTAGAGAGGGGAACCAATTCCCACAGCACAAGTGGTCACTGGGGAGCCACTGGGAAGGGGAGGATTGAGCATTTGAGTGGGGCTCACCACCACCACATAACTGCCACCTGGGTGAAGACAGTTGGCAATGCAGGCCAGAGTGAGTGCAGGGGCAGGGGACACAATTGCCTGAGCTAAAGCAGACTCCATACATTCACATCAGGTCTAGTGCATGTGTCCCCATGAGAAGCTGGGACTAGAAAAAGTGAAAAAAAATCCCTCAGTCATTGCAGAATGAGGGCCCTCATGGAGCTTGCAGACCCAGCACCTGTCTACCCAGGCTGGCTCCCTGCACATAAATGTCACCTCTCTGAGGGACCTGCACCAGTTCCAAGACCATCGCTGTAGGGAGGGGATATGATGGGTGCTCAGCAGGATAATGAGTAAGCCATGGAAGAAGGTGTGAGGTGATGGGGTTGGGGAGCCATGGGAGAAGTTGGGGTGATGGGGTTCGGGATCCATGAGAGAAGGTGGGATGATGAGGTTGGGGATGCATGAGAGAAGGTGGATGATAAGGTTGTGGATCCATGGGGAGGGGATACTGCGGGTGCACAGCTGGAAAATGGGCAAGCCATGGGAGAAGGTGGGGTGATGGGGTTGGGGATCCATGGAACGGCCTTCCAGAGGAGGTTGTGGAGTCAAAAACAGTGGTGGAATTCAAGCATGCATGGGACAGTCATAAGGCAATTCTAGGAGGTGGGGGTAGGAAGAAGTAGGCTGCTGGTTAACTAGGATCTGCAACTTATCCATCAGGTAGGGAAATGGGCAGACTGGGTGGGCCAAGCGGTCCTTATCTGCCGTCAAATTCTATGTTATGTTTCTATGGGTAGGGGATACTGCGGGTGTACAGCTGGAGAATGGGTAAGCCATGGGAGAAGGTGGAGTGATGGGGTTGGGGGTCCATGGGAAGGGGATATGGTGAGTGCACAGCTGGAGAATGGGTAAGCCATGGGAGAAGATGGGGTGATGGGGTTGGGGATCCATGGGGAGGGGATACTGTCAGTGCACAGCTGGAGAATGGGTAAGCCGTGGAAGAAGGTGGGGTGATGGGGTTGGGGATCCATGAGGAGGGGATATGATGGGTGCACAGCTGGAGAATGGGTAAGCCATGGAAGAGGTGGTGTGATGGAGTTAGGGGTTGGGGGTCCATGGGGCTTGAAGAGAGAGGCTTAATGCAGGCTTAGAGTGTGGAGGTGCAAAAAGTATAAGGAAAAGAAAACTCCTTAGCACATTTTGGACCTATACAGGTACTTTACAAAGGGTGGTGAGCTGCTCAACCCATAATGCCTTTATACTCACATTTTTAAAGGGCAATGTGAAAAGGGTAAAGGCATTGGTATTAGCTGTTGATTTGTGGGGACAACCAAACCATCATAATCACAAAAAAAAAAAACAGAGTAAAGATTGCACAATGATAATTGCAATGGTTAAAAACAAGGGAACACAGAGTCTAGGAACTTCAGTTCAATAACCAGCATCACTGCAGTTAGGTGTACCACAAATAAATTGACATTTTGGGATACCCTTTTTTGTGTGGCAGGGATGGCAGCTTGTTAGACACAGCAGTGTGTCTTGGTTCATCCTTCCTGAAGAGGATTTCCAAAAAAAATACTCTCACTCTGACTGTGACCAACCAAGAATCTGAGGTCGGGATTGCTTTCCTCTAGGAATTTTACAGAATTTAAAAGCTGTAACTATGTGCCCTGTCACACCGCTAGGATGTCATACATATAATACCACCATAGACTCTATACAGTTGAGAAAAGGATTTGTTTCCGCATTACATACTACTCTTTTCTTTCCACTCTCCAAAGTATGGTGTAAACAGTCACCATATACCAGCAGGCTCCTACCCCTGCCGTGCAGGCCTAAACAAAATTGAGGGGCCTGGGCTTTGTTTCTGGTGGAAAAGGAGGTTCTTTCCCATAGATAAAACAAATCATGTGGGGAACCCCGGTCCTGTATATATTTAGGAGCGCACCTTTCCTGATTTCCTTATGATTCAGTGCAGGATAATCGTTCCTCCCTGTTGCTTACAATAAAACAAGATATACAGCGGTGGTCTGTTTTATCCTTCTCCCTCTGGGGACATATTAATGTATTTAAAATGAATCACTTTCCACACTTACTTTACCCCTTGGGATGCTGAATGTTTTTTTCCCAAACTGTGGTTTGCCCGTTAACAATGTATAACTAACGATTTCCTGTGGAGGGAAGGGGTCATCTGCCATGTGTATTTTAAATTAATCTCTAAACACTGCGGCAGTTTGCGCCTCACTAATTTCTTCTTGTATTACTGTGCTCTTCGCAGTAGTAATCTTCTTCTGTGGCGTGATTACAGGAGCACCCATTCAGGCATCGCCTATGTGCCAGTTTGACTTGACATAGAGTGCTCCATCTGCAACTGTGTTGGTATACAGCTTAACCGCTTACTCTACATAAAGCTGCCCCAATTACCTTGTTCTTTATGATTGATACTGATACATTGGTATCTAAAAGCTCACAGACAACTTGGCTTATATTTAGGACTACCATGGACTAAAGCGGTGGCCCAGCCCCTTTTAGGCAACCCCAACATCTGGGTCGCTGGAAATCCCATTCCGGTTTCCTTTAGCCCCTCTGACTAAATGGCTTATCCATTGGCTTTTTTTTAAGAGGGGAACAAGTTTATGTCTTTTAGCTCTTAGGGAATGTTTTTAGCTTTCTAGGTCTGCTGGTTTTAAACATCTCCTCTAATCCGAGCCCTAGACCTTGGACACTATTGAAGCTCTCTGTTTTCGAGTCTTTTTTAATTACTGTGGTACAGCCCCATCCAGTGTCTAAATGTTATAATCTTTTTCAATCATTAGACCCTAGGAGCCCAATGGGGATATGTTATTACTGGCAACAGACCTTGGGCCTTCAGGATGTCCCCCAGGTACAGTATGAGCAGCGGATTACACTAAATATTTTTTATAGTTTTCATTACAACTTTTCCTTCACTGGCAGAGAAAAAGACCCGTTCTGTCTACCTGCCCATCAGGGAAATGTCTTCTGCTTACTCTGACAGTGATATAATCGAGTCTTTGGCTATAACAGAGGCCTTTGTTGGGTGCACATACAGTATTTTAGGAGAGAAACATTCTACCAGTAGAATTGAGCAGAATTTTGAATCCATGTATTCCATGATAAACATTCTATATCTTGAATCTTTGATGCCAGCAAAGGACAAACTTTATCCAACAATAATACAATGACATCATCTATGGCATCATTTGCAGTGGACAGAAGGACTATTTCATCATAAATGCACACAAGTAAATATATTGTTTCTACATATAAGCATTCTTTTCCCAACTGTAAAAAGTTAAAAAAGAAACCCATTTGATAAGTGCAATAAGCCATTTCGGGGTGTGTATGAACAAGATGGTAGCCTGGGTAAAGAATTGGCTGGAGAACAGGACACAGAAGGTAATAGTAAATGGAGTCCACACAGAAGAAAGGGGGGTTACTCGTGGGTACCACAGGGTTCAGTACTAGGACCAGTCC
This sequence comes from Neoceratodus forsteri, assembly GCA_016271365.2. Taxonomy (NCBI): domain Eukaryota; kingdom Metazoa; phylum Chordata; order Ceratodontiformes; family Ceratodontidae; genus Neoceratodus; species Neoceratodus forsteri. The sequence continues at coordinate 375,176,795 of CM057457.1, read as the reverse complement.
TCTTCAATGTCTTTATAAGTGACAGCACAGAGGAACTGGAAGGAAAAGTATGTCTCTTTGCAGATGACACAAAGATCTGCAACAGAGTTGATACACAAGGTAGGGTGGAAAGGATGAGAAGGGACTTGGCAAGGTTGGAAGAATGGTCACACGTATAGCAGCTTATATTCAATGCTAAGAAGTGCAAAGTAATGCACCTGGGAAACAAAAACCCAGGGGAAGAGTACACAATGGGGGGTGAGATACTACAACAACAAAAATGGAAAGGGACCTGGGGTAGTCATATCAGATGACTTAACGGTGGGCAAGCAATGTGAGAGGGCAGTAAGGAGGGCTGGGGGATACGGGGATGTATAGGGAGAGGCATCACCAGTAGAAAACTGGAAGTTGTTATCCCTCTGTACAAATAGCTGGTAAGACCCCATCTGGAGTACTGTGTGCAGTTCTGGAGCCCCAGTCTCCGCAAAGACATAGACAGGATGGAGGCAGTCCAGAGGAGGGCATCTAAAATGGTGCAGGGTCTGCACCAGAAGGCATATGAAGAGAGACTTAAGGAGTTTAATATGTATACCCTCGAGGAAAGGAGGGAGGGGGGACATGATAGAAACTTTTAAGTACCTCAAGAGAATCAACAAAGTCCAAGAGGGTAGCATCTTTCAGAAAAAGAGGTGCAAGAACAAGGGGGCACAATTTGAAGATAGAGGGGGGACGGCTCAGAGGTAATGTGAGGAAGTATTTTTTCATGGAGAGGATTGTAGATGCATGGAACAGCCTTCCTGAGGAGGTTGTGGAGTCAAAAACAGTGGTGGAATTCAAGAATGCATGGGACAGTCATAAGGCAATTCTAGGGGGTGAGGCTAGAAGGAAGTAGGCTGTGGGTTAACTAGGATCTGCAGCTTATCTATTAGGTAGGGAAATGGGCAGACTGGGTGGGCCAAGAGGTCCTTATCTGCCGTCAAATTCTATGTTTCTATGTTACCACATTTCCAGGGGATGGAAGGCACTCGGCCTGTGGTCTTGTGCCTCACCACGCCCTTGGAGGTGCAGTAAAATATATTTCATACACCTCCCCCTTCACGTCTTATTGCTTTCATAACACACACCCTGCCATGTTTTCCTGCTTAATTCTACTCTAGTCTGCATTCAGAATGAACTCCTGGCAGCTTTGCTATGACATTCCTGAGACACTGTGCAGAATTCGATGCACATTTGTAAACACTCCAAACAAATCTAAATATATTGAAAACTTTACAAGCTACACAAAAATACCCAGCAGCAAAGCTGTTCATGACAAAAAGGCCTTTACATTGAGGGTAGTTGCTAAGCTGAACTCTGTATAGATTTTAAAAGTTCATTTTCATTTCATTTTTATTTTTTTACTGGTAGGTTTGTGGGACAAGCCCATTTTCACAAACGTCCAGTTATTACAGAAAGATACAAAACATTGCAAACATTTACAAAACATTAACATTCAACAAATATACATCATGTAAAACATTTGCAAATTGAATTCACAAACAGATTATTTCTAAGAGCTGTCTTAAAAGTTACTAGCTTCTTTTGACTAATAACACTACTGGGAAGACTATTATACAACCTAGCGGTAGCAAAATTTAGTGAGTTTTGACCAAAGGCTGTGTGAAAGAATGGAATCAAAAAAAACATCCCTACTCTGCAGTCTTGTGCTGCCAGATTTAATGATCTAAGGAAATAAACCAAGGATATTTTGCGGCATTAAACCCAACTGAATCTTATGTAAGAACATCAGTGACCTAAAATTATATAGCCATCTAATTAACAACATTTTTTAGAAGAGCTTAACCAATTTAGTGCGCTTGTTCTCTGGTCCTCATTGGTTTGACCAGAGTTCCCAAAAGTTTATTTTAAGCCAGCTTTCTAGTTAGGGGAGATAGTGAGGGCTTTTAGTTTGAGGCAGGGCAACAGAGTGAATAAGCTAGGTAGTTAGTTTTCTTGTTTTTCAGCTAGGTTCTGCAGTTCAGTCAACTTATATCAGACTGCTCCAGAGGATTTTGTGTTGCCTGTTGTGCCGGCGACCTCTTGTTATTGGGTCACAATGCTGTCACGACAGACTGTGGATATATCCAGCTGAGCGTTGCACTTCCCTGGGAGGTGATGTCTTGAGTAACATAGGGGCCGACTTCTGAAGATAACACCAGGCCTCCTTTGACCGTGACCAGTCTTCGCATGTGGCCATCATCTTTGTGGACTTGGACAATCCTGGAAGGTGCTTCTTTTTTTCACAAGAGGGCTGACTGTTTGATCATGGTTCTGTTTTCCACTTGGACTGCTTTCCCAAGAGAGTGCAGTCGTTGAGGGCACTTCTGCGTTCTCCATCTCAGGGCAAAGGGCGGACTGTCTGGTACTGTGTTCAGTGTGCTTGGGGACAATTGCTTCACCAGCTCATTGTCTGTTTATATTGCTGGCTGTTTTGCATTACAGTTTATTTCTGACCCAGGACCTCCAGACCCACTGGATTATCATTTGGGGGCCAGTTTATTTGCAGGACACTGGACTATAGTAATTTTCCCTGGACTCCAGAGCTGGTGAGTGTAGCCCTAGTGAAATCCTGGGAGTCTATCCTGTTTGTTGCATTCTTATCAGTTACACAGCTGGGTTATCACTCTGTATACAGACTGGGGCAGTAAGAGGGCCCTCAGTCTTCAATGTGGTGGGCTGTGATTCTGATTTCTGCATTTTGCTTTTCTCAAGCTACAATAACTGTGGTCTTGTCTAGTGGGACCTCCTAATGTAAGCTGGGAACTTTGCTCTGCTGCACTTAAACATTAACCCTTAGGCTTTTTTGCTCCTTTGGATGTGAGTGGGAGTTATGTTGGTAGAGGATTTTTTTTTTTTTGGTTTTAACTATTGTTTGAGTGATGTGTGAATGGTTTAGGCTGTTAGTGTATTAGTGTGTAGTTGTATGTGTATGTGTATGTGGGGGTGTATAGTTAGAATAGTGCATACCTGGGATATCATAGTCAGGCAGGATGTATCTGGGGAAGCATGAGAGCCTGCGGCGGTCTTGGATTGTATACAGGGCATTCCAGCTGCTCAGTTTGTGGCCCTTCTCTGACCTTCCAGTTTTGGCCGCCACAGCTTGTTGCTGTTGGGTGGTCAGGATCAGGAGGAGCCATGTTGATTGATCATGGCATGGCACCTCGGGAACATTGGTTGGGGACAGGATAAAGGTAGTTAGGTGTAGAAGATGCCCTGGGGTCTGACAGGTCCAAGGGAGAGGCCAGACATGTTTGGTACCTGTTACCGTGGTTCCCCCAGACCGAGTGGGGAGGTAGCCAGAGGGGCTGCATTGGCCACCAGTCCCCTGAGGGCAGTGCTTTACAATGCCAGATGGATCAGAAACAAGACCGCAATTTTAGCAGACTTGATTTCTTCAGTCAATCTAGCTTGCATCACAGAGACCTGGGTGGGTGATGATGCTGGCCCGGTTTTAGAAGCCTCTGTCCACTGGGGTACTGTGTAGTGCACTGCCCCAGAGTGGAACGCAGGGGCGGGGGGGGTGGCCATCTGCTTTAGATCTGAACTGGGCTTCTCTGTGCACCCAGTGAGAAAACTGAATTCCTCTGAATGTGTGGCTGTCTGTGGGGGTCCAGGGTGAAGTCTGCAGGATTCTCCTGATTAACCCCTCCCCAAGGGGTGGAAGGATAATTCCTGCAGGTGGTAGCTGACTTCATCAGCAAAACATTGGAAGTCCCCAGATGTTTAGTTCTGGGAGACTTTAATGTTTGGGCCAATGATGAATCTTCTAGGCTGGGTTATAACCTCCTCCAGATGATGTCATCTCTGGGCCTGTTGCAAGAAGTTTCTCCCGGGACTCACGAGGATGGTCACATGTTGAATCTGGTCTTCTCACTGGGGCTTGAGATAAATAATCTTAAGACTTATCGGGTCTCTTGGTCCAGTCATTGCACATTGAAGTTGTAGTTTAGGGCCCCCTCCCAAGAGCCCTCCCCCTACTGAGATGGTTAGCTACTGTCTATTGAGGGGTTTGACCCCTGAGGGTTTTCTGGCAGTGGCTGATCTATCTAGTGTGGAAAATGCATGAGTAGGGGGTTACGTGCATGGAAATTGCTGCCTAAAACAAGTCAATGTCTGATGCGCTTGACTCCCTTGCACTGGTCCATGTACGACCCAGCTCTTCGCACTTGAGGTCCCTGTGGTTGGATGGGGAGCTCAAGGTGATGAAGATTATGGGCCAGAGGTTATAGTGCTGCTAGCGGAAGACCGGACTGGAGGTGGACAAGCTGGCCCTTCATACTCATTACAGTGAATACCAGGGGGCAGTCAACCATAAGACAGCAGAGTTCCTGTCCTGGGATACTGCTGCTGGGAAGAATTGATCAGCTGTACTTTTTTGGGCTGTAGACAGGCTTTTACATTCTGCTTGTCTGCAGCCAAAAAAGACTTCTTTTTGACACTTCATGCAAAGAGTTTGCTCGGTTCTTCTCAGAGTGTCTGCCATCCGACAGGGAATTACGCCAGTGAACCAAATTGTGGCTGACAGTGGTCAACCTAGAAGCCTGGAGAGTAGTCTACCGCATTTGGGTGAGTTTAGACCAGTGGAGGTCACTGAGGTCACTGAGGTGGTTTCCAAATTGAGACACACATATTGTGAACTGGACCAATGCCAGCACGTTTCTTGATAGGATGTGTCAACTTTGTTGGCTCAGTGTTTGCCTTGATTGTCCAATGCTCTTTGTCAGATGGGGTCTTCCCAGATGCCTTGAAGGAGGTACTGGTGAGACCCCTTCTGAAGAAACCACCTTTGGACCCTGATGCCAAGGCAAATTACCATCCTATCTCCAAACTACCATTTTTAGGTAAGAATGTTGAGAAGATTGTTGTGCATAAGCTTGAGGAGCACTTTGGCCCATGATCTATATGAGCCTCTCCATAGGCATAGCACAGAAACTGTGTTAGTTCGGGTGCACAATGACCTCCTTAGGTCAAGAGACTGAGGGGATGGGACAATTCATGTTCTCCTCGTCCTCTCCTCAGCCTTTGACATGGTGGACAATTGTGTGTTACTCGACTGCCTGAGGGAATTTTGTGGACTAGCCGTCACTGTCATCTGCTGGTTTGAGTCCTATCTCATGAACAGGAGGCAAAGGGTAGTGATGAGGAACTTCTCCTCCTCACCTTGCCTCCTGTCTTGTGGAGTACCTTAGGGTTCGGTCTTGTCACTGATGTTGTTCGCCATGAACCTGCTACCCCAGGGAGAACTCATTAGGAAGTAGAGTCTGGGTTTTTATTGCTATGCCAATGATACCCAGCTGTATCTTTCCTTTGCCCCTGAGATATCCAGTGCAGTGGACGTGCTAAATGATTGCCTTGCTGACCTTGGTGTTTTCCTGGATAGTGGATTGACATTTGCATCTCAGGTGTCATCTGTTGTCCATGCTAGTTTTTATCATCTAAGGAATATCACCAGGATCAAGCCACTAGTTCCGACCCTGGACCTCCCAAACTTGGTGCATGCCTTTGTGATGTTGAGGCTTGACTACTGTTATGCACACTACCTTGGGGTCTCGGGAGGTGCCCTCTGCTGGCTACAGCTGGTGCAGAATGCAGCTGCCAGGTTTTTGACAGGGCAGCCTAAGTACTGCCACATCACCCCAGTGCTGCATGAACTGCACTGGCTGCTAGTCCAGCGGAAGGTCCTCTTTAAGATGGCCTTCCTCACCTTCAAGGTCCTACACAGACTGGGTCCTGGTTACCTGGCAGACCTTTTTATACCTGCTGCCTCAGTCTGCTCCCTCTGTTCCTCCTCTAGGGGCCTCCTTGCGATTCTCAGGATTAGGCTAAAAACAACCGGCAACAGAGCTTTTAGTGTCACCAGCCCCATCCTATGGAATTTGTTACCTCCAGCTGTAAGGGAGGCCCCTTCAGCAGAGGTATTCAAGGACCACTTTAAGGTCTTCTTGTTTAATCAAGCTTTCCAGGACCCTGTCTTTTAATTATTGCCCTGGTAGTGACACACTGCAAAACAGCTTTTGTCCCAGGTTACCAATTTAGTTACTTATCTTCTGATTTCATTTTACTATATTTGTCTATTTAATACTGCTTTATTAATGATTCTGTGTTTTATTTATTCTTTGTGCAATATACACAAACATACACCAGAGTCCCAGGGATTGGGCATCTTTTAAATAAAATGTGCCTTGTCTTGCCAAATTTCCATGTTTTTTTGTTTTTTTTTTTTACTGAATTTCCCACTTTAGATGTCAAATATTTCAAAAACTGTAAGGAGTTCAGTTTCTAGGACCGTGGATATGATGTTCTATCCACACTTGTTGGCAATGTCCTTTCCCTTTAAATTTTGCCAGATCATCTGAAAGCTGACTCCTCCCACCCACCCAGGTGGTATAACCCTCAGCTCTGCCCTATGACGCCAGATCTTCCTTTCCACTGGAAGATTCAGGTTCCCTCCTTACCACTCCCACATTGAGTAGGCCCTAGCACTAAATATTTCAGTTTTACTGATGATTAAAATTGTTAGAATTTCCTTGTGAAAGTTTGCGATCATAGCTGCGATGGAGGACAAGTCCTTGCCCAGGTTCCACCAGTGTCTCTGTGGGCAGAAGATGTCCTGTATTGACCCACATGCTACATGCGTTTACTGCCTGGGACATGACCACTATACCCAGGCCTGCAACCTGTGTCATGCTTTCCATCCTGTGGTTTTGGATGACCACCTCACACATCTGCAGCTCAGATGCCTGGAAAAACGGCACCCCACCAGCCAAATCTAAAGATGCCCATTGTGCGATCTCCATGACTGTGGGGTCCTTATAACAGTTGGAACAGATGAAGGCCTTTGAAGATGAAGCGGCTCGTGCCACTGAGCAATCATCTTTGTTATACAACCTGTGTCTCCTCCCTACTTGCATCCCTCCCTACTCACCCTATCACTCAGCCCCCATCTTTTACTTTCTCCCAGTGACAACCATTATCAGAGAGCTTTTCCTTCTCACCCACTTACCCAAATGACACTCTAATAACAATTATCTCTTTGAATCCTACAAAAGGCAGCTCCCCTGATAGCCTGGACCCAAAGCTGCTATACCTCTCTGCATTTGCTTTCTCTGTCCCTCTGTCTGATCTCCTCAATCAGTCCTTTCACTCTGGATCTATCCCCAGCTCCTAGAAACATGCAACAATGCTTCTCCTATCTACGGGCAGTGATCTCTCATCTCCTGGGAATTATCACCCCATCTCCCTCCTGCCCACTCTGGCTAAACATCTGGAACTTTTTCACGCTCTACCAATCTGGCTTTAGAAAGAGTCATTCCACTACCACCTCCCTCCTCAGACTCACTGACTATCCATTCTGCCATGGATAAAGGTCACATCACATCTGTCATCTTTGTCAATCTTGCCAAGGCTTTCAACACTGTCTCCCACTCTCTCCTCCTTGAATCCCTCTCGTCAGCTGGCTTGTCTTAGTTTGCTTGCAACTGGTTTCGTGCTTACCTGGTATGTAGAACACAATCACTTAAAATAGCTCACTCCATGTCCCCTCCACTGCCTAGCTCTACTGGTGTGCCTCAAGGCTTTGTACTTGGCCCACTCCTAATCTTTATTTTCCTAAATGACCTTCCTTCAGTATGCTGCTCTTTTGCCATCCATATGTACACTGATGACACAGTGATATTCACCTCTGGCCTTTCTGTTTCTGATATGACATCCAGATTACAGATTGACTTCATCAGTGTTCAACACTGGTTAAAATCACACCAACTTTTCGTTAACACCAAGAAGATAGTCTCCATGACCTTTGGCATTAGGCAGAGACTCTCTAGGGTACTCTCCCTACCCTCCTTTCACACCCTTGATGGCATGACACTTGAGGACGCTTCCTCCTTCAGATATTTAGGTGTCTGGCTGGACCAGCACCTAACCGTTTCTGTACATATTGATGCTATCCTGAAATAATTGCATCCCAAGCTTGGCGCCCTCTACAGGAACTGTGGCTGCCTTCCTGTTCTGGCCAGACGGGATATTGTACAGAAAATGATTCTCCCCATTTTTGACTATTGTGATATAGTCTAGCGTGCTGCTCTCAAGTCTTCCCTTGCCAAATTGGATCCTCTTTTTAATGCTTTCTGTCACTTTGCTCTAGACTCTTTCTCACGCACACATCACTGCTCCCTGTATCACTTGCTAGCCTTCCCATCCCTAGAATGCAGATGTCTCTCACACTGCACAAAATTCACCTCTAAATTCTGGTTTAGGACTCTCTCCTCTTACCTTTCCTCTTTACTTGCAGTTCCTCCTCCTTCCTCCCACCATCTTCAATCCACTGACCCACGCACTCTAGCCATTCCCTATCACTTCACCTCTGTAAGGTCAGGAGGCATTTTCCTAAGATCCCAAGGTAGTGTGCATTACAGTAGTTCTGGAAACAAGCTGGTTGCACCTCATGTTGTCTTCCTGTTGAAATATTTTCAAATAAAAAAAAAAAATTATTGGTTTTCGTTCCTCTCAAACTAGGCACTTCTTTCTCCGGCTCCTTCAAGGAGTTGTGCCAGTCCCTCTCAATAAGAGGAGAGGGCCCTGGTTCACACGTCTCTCACTCCCATAAAAAGGATTCTGAAGTGTCAAGAGAAGACACATCTCGTTGATGTCACTTCGGGAGAGAGCGATCTCGGTCCCAGGAGGTCTCGTCAATTTCCGCCCAAATTGTATCTCTGGGCTGCTGACCTCGACAACCCCGTCAGGCCAGCTGGCTAAGATGTGGGGCGATGACCCACTCAAGATTGTTCTCAACCTCATTGACTGCTGTTGACCAGTGAGACCAACAATTCCCTGTTCAGGACTTCAGTCTGGGCAGGCCTTGCTGAGGTGGAGAACCAGCTTGCTGGGAATCACCCGGCAGTCTCTGTCCCTGACCTGGAGGAGCCATGGTCCTCTCTAACTCATTCGGAGCACCCCCATTGGTCCCCCCATTTGGTTGAGGTCGAGGGTCTTGGACATCCCCTTGACTGACAGAAGCGAGACAATTCGCTTAAGCTGTCAAGAAGCAGCGGACGCCACTATTCGTCCTTTTCCTCCTCAAATGAGGAGATGCTTTAACGCAAATTGTGTCACCACTCTGAGGATCTCATGTGACAACAGCTGATGCTGGCCAGTCTGAAGTCCTCCATGGCTTCCACTCCAGCCTTCACCTGGCTATCGCCCTCTAGGCTGTTGTCGACCACTCCAGAGTCAGCTGTCACCACCCCTCCACCTGCAGAGCTGGTTATGATCCCCCCAACTCGGCCAAAGCTGGCCTCTCCACTGATTCTGGTGGAGCCGCCACCTAAGCAGCCTTCCTTGAGGGCTCCTTCCAAGGAGTCTTGGCCCATCAAGGGTCTCCCACACATTCTGTCTGTCACCCTCACTCCCGACCATCTGCGGTGGGTCAAAAGTGACTCTGGTGTTTGGCCACTCTATCCGGACTCTTTGAAGTCTGTGGACTCGGAAATGACTTTGTATCCTTGTGATGATGATGTAGTGAGTCTGTCGACAGAAAATGGTCCCTTGTCCTTCCTGGGCATCTTCCCTCTGATCTACGGGGATGAAACTCAAACCCACTGAGAAACTGAAAAATACCCCTTAACTGACATCTTCAGAAAATGGGATTCCCCGACGGAGGCCTTCCCAGTTGCTGAAGCCATTGTCAGCCTGATACTGGAGCTTTGGCAGTACCCAGCTTCCTACCCTGCACCTTCAGCCCAGGTGGCTGATCCCATTGGCTCCCTTTCTGCGTTTACTCAGCACTCCTTGGCTGAGGGGGTGATGACCGAGTCTGTGTTTCAGCACTCAGGGAATTCAGGGGACACAGATAGACCCCCAGGAAAAGAGTTCAAGATATTGGATCATTAGCCAGAAAGGTCTATGTGCCTCTTCGCTTGGTCTCCATCAGGCGAGTTCAGCAATAATCATGGCACACTTCCTCCATGCCCTCTTTGGATGAGGTGCATCATCATTTCCCTGTGAATCTTCAGACTATGGGCAAGCAGGTCCAGGACCAGGGTTGGGCTGTTGCCTGACAGCAACTCCAAACAGCTTTGGATGTTGGGGAATGTTGTGCCTGTTTGGTGGGAGCCACAGTCATCATGCACCACAGGGCTTGGCTGAGGGTCTCGACCTTTACGGCAGACACCCAGCATAAATTAGCAGATGTTCCCTTCCTGGGTACCGACTTGTTTGGTCCAGGAGTTGATGATCACCTAGAACATATTGAGAAGTTCAGTACCACCTTGGACTCAATTACTGCTGCCCAGAAGGATCCCCAGTGTTCCAAAAAGCAGAAGAAGAAGAAGCCTTTTTGGCCTTCTGTCTCTTTGGCCAAGCAGCCCCAGTGCAAATCTGGGCAGCAGCAACAGGCTCAGCCTTGATGCCCTTTACCCAAGCCAGGGGCTCAGACAGACCGTAAACCCAGAGGGAAGGGTCCTGGACGTCCCACATCTGGATCCTCCTCCTCCTCTAAGCCTTCTCAGTGATGGAATGAGAGCATCCAACCTCATACCCATCACAACCACTCTGGGTCCTCCTGTGGGGGGCTGGCTTCACCACTTCCTTTCTGCCTGGTCCACTGTTATAATGGACACATGGGTATTGGAGGTGGTAGGCCAGGGTCTACCTCTGGAATTTGAGCAGTACCCACCAAGCCGATCCTGCACCCCATGGGAGATAATTGTATCCGTGGACACTAGGTCAGCTCTTCGAGATGACATAACCCAACTCCTTCGCAAGGAGGTAGTGGTCAGGGTCATGGATCCCCCAGTCAACCCAGGGTTCACTTCCAGGTACTTCCTGGTCCCAAAACAGATGGGGGGGCTGGTGCCCCATTTTAGATCTGCATGACCTAAATCAATTATTCAGGTCTCACACCTTCATGACGGTAACTGTCTCAGATCACACCATCTCTCAAGCAGAACATGTGGTTTTGCTATCTGGATCTACAAGACTCATTCTTTCACATCCTGGTCCATTCACCACTCTGAATTTTCCTCTGCTTCCAAACAGGGGGAACCCTCTACGAATTCCAAGCCATGACATTCAGCCTCTCATCAGACCCCAGGGTCTTCACCAATTGCATTGCAGTGGTGGTGTCCCACCTTCAGCATTGAGGGGTCAGAGTCTACCCTTATCTCAATGACTGGCTCATAGTGGATCCCTTCAGAGTGGTGGTGGAGAAGTCCAGGTATCTGGCCCTCCAGATCTGTCTCAGCCTTGGCCTCCTGATCAATGAGGCCAAGTCAGAACTTGAGCCTTCACAGGTGACATGCTTCTTCGGGGCAGAGCTCGACTCTTGCCGAGCCAGAGCCAGGCTCCCGGCGTACAGGGCAGAGGTTCTCTCTTCCTTTGCTCGATCATTTCTGGTTAGGCTCTTATGCCCTGCTCGGGACTTCCTATGACTTTTGGGTTACATGATGGCATGCACCTCTGTGGTCCAATGGGCATGGTGGCACACGCACCCACTTCTGTGGAAGCTGGCCAGCCAGTGGTCCCAGCATGTAAGTCATTTTGACCAGCTGGTCACTGTAACCCAGAAGGTGTGGGATGCTTTCCAAAGGTGGATCATCCTGGAACATCTGCAGGGAGGAATCCCATTTGTCTGCCCCGAGCTGATGGTCATTCTCATGACTGACACCTCTCTCATAGGTTGGGGAGCCCATATGGGGAACCACAGGGTCCACTGGCTCTGGACCCCAGAGGAATCCCAATGTCACATCAACCTGTTGGAGCTCCGAGCAGTCCCAGTTGCACTGACTGCATTTGCTCCGTTCCTTTGGGGTCAAGTGGTTCAGGTCCAGATAGACAACTCCACAACCATGTACTATCTCAACAAACAGGGCAGCATGCACTCCGGCCTTTGTGCAGGGAAGCTGTCCATGTCTGGACCCTCATGAGCTGACTGGAGACAGAAAAGAAGCTGTAAGGACCAAATTGTAAGAATTAAGAAGGAGGGATGATGGATGGAAGAAGGGGGTGAAAAGGCAGAAGTGCTCAATGACTACTTCTGTTCAGTCTTTACAAAGAAAAGGAGGGGGTGCTACCCATAGTAGGAGGGAGGACAGAAACAGATGGGGGGGTGATGGATGGAGAAATCACAATGGGAAGGGTGCTGGAGGGGTTAAGGGCATTGAGGATAGACAAAGCTCTGGGACCAGATGGAGTACATCTGAGAGTGCTGAAGGAGCTGGCAGAGGTCCTGACAAGATCCTTGGCAGACTTATTTAATTCATCTCTAGACACAGGATGCATACCGCAGGACTGAAGTCTGGCTCATGTGGTTCCCCTCCACAAGAGTGGACCCAATGATGAACCAGGGAGTTATAGGCCAGTAAGGCTAACGTCCATTAGCGGGGAAGCTAGTGGAGACCATCCTAAAGAATAGGGTGGTGGCACTTCTGTAGGTGAACAGAGAACAGGATGGGAGGCAGCATGGCTTTATCAAGGGCAGGTCATGCCAGAACAACCTAGTGGAATACTATGACTTGGAGATTAGGCATATTGACAGGGGCCATGCGGTGGATGTTCTGTACCTAGACTACAATAAGGTCTTTGGTTCAGTGCCACATGGGAGACTTGGAATCAAACTACATGGCACAGGGGTGGGAGCAAAGCTGATGGGGTGGGTGGAGAACTGACTGAAAGATAGGCAACAGAGGGTGGTGGTAGGTGGGGGAACACTCATCCCCTAAACCTATGACAAGTGGTGTTCCACAGGGTTTGGTGTTGGGCCCAATGCGTTTGGCATATTTATTGCAGACATCTCGGAGGCAGGGACACTGGTTTTCTGTAATTGAAAAAGAACAAAATCTGTTTTGCGTAATGGAAAAACTGGTATTGTTACTGGTGTTTGCAAAGCCAAATTCCGTTTTTACCGGTGTTTGTTTTGTGAGCTTTGTTTAACATTTATTTTTTCTGAGCGATCTTGTATTTTAATAGTTTTATTGTCTAGTACTATGCATCCATCCTCATAGTTATTAGAAATAATAAACTTTATGATAAGTTCAGCATGTACCTCAACCAGGGGCTAGGCTTGTTGTATTGCCTCCGACTTCTATCATCAGCTTTGTGCCAAAAAACAGTGATGTTCACACTCCTTCCTTTCCTCTCCTATGGCATGCTGCTACTCCTTCCAGTCAGACCCCCATCCTCTCTCACCGCAATCAACTTTATCTTAGGGTAGGATGTTTTGCGCTAGTGGTCGACCCCCAGCATCACCACTGTAATGTCCTCTTATTACTGGGCTGGTCACCTCCTGAGTCTCCATTTCAGTGCATTACAATGTGCCTAATGTATAAGCTGGTCCACCTTAATACCCCCCCCCACCTGGGTGACCTGATCAATCAATCAATCAATCAATCAAATCTTTATTTATCCAGGCGAGCACCATTGAGCAAGCTCATTTACAAGGTGGACCTGCGTTACACATGGTCATAAAGAAAACAGATAACATAATTGGCAGAGAATACAAAAACAAGACAAGGTACAAACATTGATGTAAAGACAGTAATAAATGTGTTCAGTCGAACAGGCACATTAAATATCCATCCTAACTTTGAGAATTAATCAGTGCAGCAAGCCCAGATAGGAGGTAAATCCTTGACGGGACTAAGAGTGGGGAGAATTAGGGATGGCCAGCTATGGCACCAGGAGGCACCGGCGGCCAAGCTCACAGCAAAGGGGTTCGTGGCTCATGGGGGGGTATGTAGCGTGGATCAAGTTGTAGTTCAGAGAGTGACGGCTGCCCAGAGGCAACAAGCGGTATCCTAGTGGTACTTTCAGAGGAATTTGGATGTTGAGGAGCGCAAGCTGCTCTGGACAATTACAGGTAGCGGTATTGGAGGCGCCGCCACGGATATCCTTGATCGTGCAATGACTATCCTTGGAGGACTTAGGGGGCTCAGTGACCCTAGGAGAGGAGAGAACAGAGCAAGAGAAGGATGAAGAGAGGAAGGGTGAGGTAATGGTAGGGGAAGGAGGGGGGGTAAATGCGCTGATGAGACGGAAAAGCGTAGGTGAGTATAGAGGCTATAGCAAAGTAAAGTCAGTGAAAGCAGTGACATTTGTCTTCGGTTAGCTTTGCATATAGGGACTTAAACACTGTGATAGTTACTGTAGTTCTTAGCTTCAAGGTTTTCTGGATTTCATTCCAGAGTGATGGAAGTGAGTAGCTTATGGCCGCAGTCCCATAACGTGTGCAGACCCTGGGGATATTCAGGGTGATGAAGGAGTAGCTCCTTAGGGCATATTTGCCGACTTTGCTTAAGGGCAGGAGATCAGAGATGTAGCATGGAGGTTTTCCAGCAAGTGCTTTCAGAGTCCATGTGGCCGTGTTTCTTTTCCTTCTCGATTGAAGGGAGGTCCACCCTACAGCATCGTACAGGGAACAGTGGTGGGTGGAGAAGGGGAGACCGGTAATGAAGCGCAGTGCTCTGTGATACAGGACATCCAGCTTACTCAGATATGAGGCATTGCAGTGGCAGTAGATGAAATCAGCGTAGTCCAGCAGGGAGGTGAAGGTAGCCTGTACGAGCTGTTTCCTTGCCTCCGTAGTTAGAAAGTGGTTTATCCGATAAAAAAGCCCTAGCCTCTGTCTTAGCTTTTTTACCATGTCCTCCAGATGTTCTCCGAAGGAGAGCTTGTGATCTAGCCACATTCCCAGGTATTTGAACTTGGTGATATAGTCCAGATATTTCCCCCAGTAGGGTAGTGATGGGGGGGGGGGTGCCAAGGGCAGAGTGGGATGGTAGGTTGCCAGGAGAGAGAATCATCGCCTTGGTTTTTTTTGGCATTAACTAGCAGTTTTTTATTGAGAAGCTGGTGTTGGAGAATGTCGAAGTCCGATTGCAATGCTTTACAGGCAGCTTTAGGTGTAGACCGAATTAGGTACAATACCGTATCATCTGCAAACAGGTGGATATTGGCATTTTTGATACCAAGGTTGATATTGTTGATATATATGGTTAAGAGTATTGGTCCCAGTATGGATCCTTGAGGGACACCTCTAAGTAACGGTTTGGGGGGGACAACTCCCCTTCTGCTTTTACCTGTTGTTGCCTATCCATTAGGTAGTTCTGAAACCAGCCCATAGAAGTGGCATCTAGGCCTAATGTTTTTAGTGATGAGAGAAGTAGGGAGTGGTCAATGGTATCAAATGCTTTGCTGAGGTCCAGGAAGACAGCACATATGAACTGTTTGTTGTCGAGGACGTGCAGCCAATCGTTGGTGACCTTGGCCAGCGCCGAGACCGTACTGTGGTTCATGTGGAAGCCTAATTGCATAGGGTTTAGAAAATTTGTCATTTCCAGGTAGTCATGCAGCTGGGAATTTACTATTTTTTCCAGGATTTTTGAAAATATGGGGAGTAGTGAAATTGGCCTATAGTTATTTAGGTCACAAGGGTCCCCGGATTTGAAGAGTGGTATAATATGGGCAGTTTTCCATAGTTGTGGAAGGGACCCCTGGGAGAGTGAGATATTGAACAGATGGGTGATGGGCACTGCCAATACATGCCAGGCAATTTTTATGAAGTAGGGATCCAGGGCATCCATGCCGGCGCTTTTCTTGATATTGAGGCAAAGTAGGTGTTCTTCAGCTTCTTTTTGGGTAACTGGTGAGAAGGAGAAGGTGGCTTTCATTGGATTTGGGTCCGGAGGTAATATGTTCATGTGGGAGTACAACTTACAGGCAGGCGAGTTGTCAAAAGCCAGGCCAGCTGAGGCAAAGTGGTTGTTGAATGCTTGTAGTATTTCGTTTTTGTCACTAATGATGCCATTATTGGTGGATATTTTTGAGGGGAGTGCATTGCCTGTTGTGCATCCAGTGAGATTTTTTTGTGGTGGTCCAGAATTTTGTTGGGCAGTTTGAAGTGGCGTTTAACTCTGAACGATAGAAACTGGATTTGGTTTCCCTGATCAGCTTTGTACATAGGTTCCTGGCGGTTCTGAAGAGACACCAGTCCTTATCCAGCTGTGATTTATGAGCGTGTTTCCAAAGCTTGTCCCTGTTTAGTAAAGCAGCTTTGAGGTCTGCAGTAAACCAGCGGTATGTTCTTGGCTTTATACGGGTTTTGACCATGGGAGCATGGGTTAATATTTCTCGGAAGATGGTAAAGGTATTGTTTACTGATTTTGCTAGGTAGAAGTTCAGCCAAAAAGGAGAGTCCCTGAGGTCATTGATATAGGCCAGTGGGTCGAAGTTCCTTTTAGATCTCTTGGTCGAAAATCTTGAGTTTGGTTTGGGCATATGACTGGATCTCACACCTGCAATAAAACAATGGTCGCTGACATCTGCGTGGAAGATTCCTGCATGGGAGAAAAGATGGGGTTTATTTACTAATTGGACATCTAGGAGGGTGCTACTTGACGGATTTTTCTTATTGATATGTGTAGGTTCGTTGATAAGTTGTGGGAGACCATGGGAGTCGCAAATGGATTTGAGTGGAAGCGAGGTGTTGGACAGCCAGTCGTAGTTGAGGTCTCCCATTTATAGTTTCAAGGTTGGCGGAGTCCATCATGGATGAAAGGTGGGTAAGTAGCTGTTGTCCCGTGGAAGGGGGTCTGTAGCAGCCGATTAGTCTGATGGCTGACGCAGGGGATGTTTCAATTTTTAGGGACAGACATTCATATGCATTTGAGAGCGAGGAGGAGTCGAGGATAGTGACTGACAGTTTGTCCTTTGTGTAGACGACAACTCCACCGCCCCTGGTTTGTCTGTCGGCTCTGAATTGGAGATAATTCGGTATGGCAATCTCCTCATCAGGCGTAGATGGACGAAGCCAGGATTCTGTTATGACAAGCATGTCGGGTTCTGTATGGGTAATCCAAGCTTGAATAGTGGACAGTTTTTTCAGGAGGCTACATGCATTAACATGCATGAAGCTGATACCTTTGAGCCTAGGGAGATCTGCAGGTGAGGCAATGTCATTTGTGGGCCCAGGATTCAGTTCCACATTACCTGAACATAGTAACAGGAGGAGCATGAGTTTCTTTAATGCTGCAAGTGATAATTTAGAGATTTTTTTACTTCTCCTAGTGGAAGTAACATCTGAGTCTGTTTGCGGAGGCTTGTTGTAGGTGGTGTGTTGTCCTGCCATTACATAGCATAGCACCCTAGCTGTGAAGTACCACAGGGTGTCTTTGCAGGGCGGAGAAGACTGACTCTTTCCCACTGGTAACTGATATCCTATTGCAAACTGATAGTATCATCCATGGTAAGAGTGCAGAGGTGTTACAGGAGTGGAGGAGAGGCTTGATGTACACGCATTCAAATGGGGAAGGATGGAATTCCCCAGTAGTATACATCCAACCTCGAAGTTCCCCTAGTAGAGGTAATATGCATAAGGTGCTAATGAGCTGAAGCCACTTTGCCATGATTTGATGTGTAGGGAGGTCAATATAAAGACGCCTTTTCTGAGTTACAATTCCTTATTTAAGTTAAAGGCTAGGGTGATGCACTAGGTAGTATCCCAGTGTGTTTAACCGAGGGAAAAAAGGTAGGGAAGAGGAAGAAGTGAAGTAAATAGAGAGGGCCAATAGCTGAGGTGGGCGGGGCAAGAAGGTCAATATAAGAATGTGCAGGGAGGGGGGGATAGGCGGGTGGGCATACAGTTTGCGGCTTTCCCGTACCTCTATGCTTGAGTCCGTGCTTGTGGTCTCAGGCGCCGCCTTGTGGAGCGCCGACCGCCTGGTGGCCGCGGATCGTGCAGCGGTGGAGCTGGGAGCACTAGGAGGGTCTCGGCTAAGGAGGGAAGGAGCGAGGAGCCAATTAGTACTGGAGGAGGACAAAGGGTCTCGCAGCCAGTGAAAATAGAAATTTGCACTTGAATAGGGGCGATTTCCTTGGCGCCTGAGAGTCTGGCTGCAGTTACCAAGTCAAAGAAGGGCTGTAATCACTCTGACATTTATGAAGCTTTAGTAAAGTCAAAACAGCTTTTCTATGTAAACTTTAACAATTTCTAGGCAGATATAGGCAGTAAAAACAGTCTAGGAGATAGATTACAGTCTGTATTTAGTGTAAAATGTGCCTTTTTGCTCCGCTAGATAGGAACAAATGGAGGAGTAAAGGGACCAATTGAAGCGAGCCTGGAGAAAGGCGCTTGCACTCCGATTGGTTTGTCGGCTTTCCCATACCTCTCCACTTGTTGAGTCCGTGCTTGTGGTCTCGGGCGCCGGCTTGTGGAGCGCTGACTGCCCGGTGGCCGTGGATCATGCGGCGGTGGAGCTGGGAGCCCTAGGAGGGTCTCGCCTCCGCTTGTTGAGTCCGTGGCCTGGTCTCGGCACCGCTTGTGGAGCGCTGACCACCCGGTGGCTGCAGATTGTGCGGTGGTGGAGCTGGGAGCCCTAGGAGGGTCTCGGCTCCCCGCTTGTTGAGTCTGCGCTTGTGGTCTCGGGCGCTGGCTTGTGGAGCGCCGACTGCCCAGTGGCCATGGATCATGCGGCGGTGGAGCTGGGAGCCCTAGGAGGGTCTCGGCTCTCTGCTTGTTGAGTCCGCGCTTGTGGTCTCAGGCACTGGCTTGTGGAGCACTGACTGCCCGGTGGCCGTGGATCGTGCGGCGGTGGAGCTGGGAGCCCTAGGAGGATCTCTGCTCTCCGCTTGTTGAGTCCATGCTGTGGTCTCGGGCACCGGCTTTGGAAGCACTGACCGCCCAGTGGCCGTGGATCGTGCGGTGGAGGAGCTGGGAGCCCTAGGAGGGTCTCGGCTCTCCACTTGTTGAGTCCGCGCTTGTGGTCTCGGGTGCCGGCTTGTGGAGCGCTGACCACCCAGTGGCCGCGGAGCGTGCGGCGGTGGAGCTAGGAGCCCTTAGGCATGCCCAGCGTGCACTACGGTCTGCCTCCTTCCCCCGACTTGTAACTCCCCACCCTTGTTTGGCAGTTTGCAGAAGATTCTTTGCCTTTCCTGCCACAACCATCTGGAATTCCCTCCTGCACATGATTTGCATGTTTGGCATCTTGAGTAGTCCAGCCCTCATAGGTGACAGCAGCAGCACCACCATGACCCTCACTTATGATCGCATCCCCCCGGGGTAACGGCAGCAGCAGAAGCACTATGACTCCCATCTCTGAGTGTGACAGTGGCAGCAGCAGGAACAGCACTATAGCTCCTGTCCCTTAGGGGTAACTGCAACAACATTACAGCCTTTGTCCATCAGGATTGACGGTGGCAGCACTATGGCCCCCATCCCTCAGGGGTAAGAGCAGCTATGGACCCCATCCCTCAGGGTGAAAACAGCAACAATTAGACCTCAATCCCTAAAGTGTGATGGCAGCAGCTGCACTGCAGCCTCCATCCCCCGGTGGTGATGGCAGAAGCACTATGGCCCTTGTCCCTCAAGTGTGATGTCAGTACCAGCGATGCAGTCCATATCCCACACAGGAGATGACAGTAGTGACAATACTACGATCCCCTTCCTTCAACACCCACACCCCACATGCCCAAGTTACAAATTACTGGGTATCTTTGCTTGTCAGAACTCAGATGTGAATTAATCTGAACCACCACCACGAAGGTGGATCATCGTTTTTTTTCCTAAACTGCCTGAATTTGCTCCTTTGAAATAAAGTGTCTTCACCTAAAAATCCACAAGGAATTATTGGAGAACCTTCTAAAAACATGTGGATGTCTTTGTTTTTACTTGGTCTCCATGAAAAGGGTGTCTCTCAGTTTTCATGTCTGAGCTCAGATGTGAATTGAGCACCACTCTGCCCACCAGCATCATACAGTCCTTGGGGTCTTAACTTCTGTGTGTCCTTGAGTGTGCTTTCTGGCTTGGGTGTGGTTGCATCAACCCACTCACCCCTACTGGCATTAAACAGTGGCAGGTAGACTATAAACAGCATTGGGCCATAGAGCAAATTCAAGGTTGCGCAGATGCTAAGGCCCCCAACTAATTTAGGGAAAACAAGAATCAAACATCAGCAGCCCCACTCTGCCCACGGGCATCGCACAGTATATGGCACCTTTTCTGCTGTGCTCCTCTGAGAGTGCAGTCTGGCTTGGGTCCTGTTGCAGTACCCCACCTTCCCACACTAGTATAAAGCTGTGGCAGGTAGGGTAATAACAGCATCTAGTTATGCAGAAATTCAGGGGTACTCAGAATCTAAGCCCCCCCTCACTCAGAGGCACACAACAAACAACAGCAGCATGGAGAACTGCCAGCTCTTACACCGTCAGCAGCCCAGCCGGCAGCCCAGCTCACCCACCCAGCTAAAAAAGAACACTCCCAAAATTAAAAACAAAATAGTGTCGCAGGCTTGTGGTTTGCAGCACTGACAAATGGAAGATCTGTGTTTGTGAACTGAGCTGATCCAGACTCCCCTGATCTGGGTTGGTGGGGTTTAGAGTGTGATGCAGAGGCACTGCATGCTGGCCTGAAGACGACATATTTCAGTGGATTGTGGGGGCTGCCTTGATAATGTGGGTGACCACACAGTGTCGTAAGACCCCACCAGACTGGATGATCCCACACAAAGACACCCAGATCAGAAAGCGTCCCTTGAGACTCCTATGTCAGCAAGACTAACAGTTCAACTTCCCTGATATACACATTTAAATAAATGCAGTTGATGACACCCAACTGAACACTGCCCCCCCCCCCCCCGATTCTCCACATGTGCTGATACTAAGTGTTTTTGGGGCTTTAATCATGCAATGAGATAACAGTTGCATCAGCTGATCAAAGGGTTAGGAGTACAGCAGTTAAACTTTAAAACTGTCCCTCCTGCCAATACTGCCCAGCCCAACTGGACTTAACTTTTTGTGGAGTTGTTTTAAATCAGCTAGTGTGAAAATTTTTTAGGCATATATTTTTTTCTACACAGAAACATTACTTTCAGGTTGGTGATCAGTCACATCAGTTGAGGGAATGAAGGGTTAGAGGCAGGAGCAGTTAAACTGTAAATATGCCACTACCACCCCTGCTGCCTAGTCCAGTTCCCCATGTGCAGGGCCACTGAAAAACTACACCCACAAGCTTTTACTCTGAACTGTGTAAAAAGTGTTAACATTTTCAATACAATACTCTCAAATATATTGACAGTTTTGCATGCATACTGTACTTGGGTTTGGCTGAAACAATGCAGTGCAAGGTAGGGGAAGGGTTTTATGTTACCCCGCGTTCTTTTGAATTCTTGTCTGATTTGGTTTCAAAATCCACTGGCCAAGCTAAGTACACTTAACATTTGATTTGTGTTGAAGCAGTCAATCAGAAAACTTCTTGTTGCCACAGAGACTGAAACAGCAGGTGGTAGAAAAGGTGCAAATTATCCCATTCACCTAAATGGGGTGCTAACTATGAAATTTTTTCTTGTAAGTGGTAAGGCAGTTTCTTCCTTCTGAACATATTTTCATTCAGACTAGTGTAACCCCTAGATGGCGCTATCCCAGGGGCTACTACCCCTGCCTGATTTGCCACTAACAGGTTGAGGGGCCTGGATCCAATGGCGGGTGCCTCCACCCAGAGGTCAGGGTTTGCAATAGTTAAACTAACTTGGTCACAGCCCTCTGGGACACTGCAACCCCTTTCTTCCCACTAGTGGCCCACACAATATATCAGAATTACCTTCACAGTATCGCTTACCCCCAGGTCTGGTTCCGGCACTGGGACCTCCTGTGAAATGAGATACAGTGCAACAATCACAGTGCAGTTACTTTAACATAGACAAATACCTCAGGCAGTATAACTTTGCTGAAACAAGCAGCTCTGATTTATTTAGGGGATATAAGGACAGGGGGAAATCAGGTTAATTAGCTTATCACTCTAATAATCTACCTATGGCTCTGTGCACAGGCCTATCCCTATCAGTTACTGTCCCTGGGTACCCAAGCCCTAGTGGCTAGTCCAACCGTGGCAGCTGGTAGGGGCCCTTTCACACAGAGAAAAGGAGAATTAAAACAGTCAGCAGTACAGTAATTCCATTTGGATTTAATGTGGCAATTCAACAGGGAGCAACCTGAATTAGTACTCACGACCTCCAAATAAGATAGGGTCCTTCAATGTCAGCAGGGCTCACTTGAGGTACACAAACCTCTTCACACATCCATATAAAAGAAAGTACTATACCAGGCAGGCTGCATCTCGTATCCCGGATCGCAATTACTGCACAATACCGGGAGAACACACAGCAGATTCAGTTCCTGACAGACCGAGTGCAATTTTCAGCAATTCTTCCAGTCTTCTACAGGGTGAGCCTGGTTTCTACTCTTCAGAGATCCTTTGATTCTTTTCTACAGGATTGATTCAGTCCCAATAGCTGTTACACAAGCTGCAGGCCGGAACTCTGGGCCTTACACGCTTTTTTGACTAAAACTGCACACTGAAAAGCACAGGGCTCCTTCCTTCTTCACTGCCAAAGCTCAACTGAACTCCAACTGACGTAAACTGGGCACTTCCTTTGAGTTCCTCCCAGTTCTTGACTGGATTGGCTGTCACTCACAATAGACTCTGCTGTTGGTCCAAAAGGCACTGAAGTCTAAACTACATCTCCCAGAGTCACTGCCCATACAATCCTCTCTGTGGCTGGCTCAGATTATGAGTCCAAGTTCTGATTCGGTCCAAGGCACCATTTTAGAGCTACTACCCCACACTGATTGGTCCAGTTCAGCAGTTCAAAACTAGAATGGGGAACTAGCAGACACAGTTCTGACTGCAAAGAAAGCAGGTTAGACAAACTGTAATTTCATTATTACTCTAAATAATTTCTGGTAAACAGTTACATCTTTCAGATAGGTTCCTTTGCACTCTAGTGACTGCAAAAATTAAGTGAATTGGCAGCAGCTCAAGTGGTACTCAGAGAAGCACACAGTCCCCATCAACTAATTATGTCTGCAAGCAGACAGCTCTTAAAGAGACAGTACCAGAGGCTCTAAAAACACTCACTGATAAATGGCTTAAATGCCAAACACCATTCAGGCTTGGAGCATTCAAGCAAGCTCCTGTAAGTCTTTTGGGAACCCCCATTTGCAGGGGGGTTACACCCTTCCTGGCCTGGGAAAGCTTGACGTCCGCGTCAAGCAAGTACCCCCATAAGTTTCAACTGCAACCATATACATTTGCATTAGGCTCACATGTAATCATCAGTCAATATATCATTTACCAAGAACATATTCTGAAACATTGCAGTACGTCCTCTTTACACAGTATTACATACACATTGTACCATAACTCAGTTATTACCTCTTGTACATGGGAAACCTGAAGAGGGGGCCCTTCCCTATCAGTTACTTTGGGGCTGGACGGGGCAAGGGCACCATACTTAGAGGGCAACACAAGTAACTTGGAGTTAGCACTGACGCTCAGTTTGGGCAATGAGCTCGGGGACACATACACTCCTTTATGGACAACATTGAGAGGCAAATCCACAGGCCTCCCAAGGAATCATAACTGAGGTGCACCACAGGCTTTACAGCTCGACCAGTCTTTCTAGGGGGAACTGTTACAGTCTCTGCACTCTGAGCCTCATTTTCAGCATTGTCCACACTTGTCAGGGGAGTCTCCATGGGGGTAGAGAGGCTAGAACTTGGGGCACTTTCAGCTCCAGGAGTTACAGTTTCTGAGTCCACAACATTTGGCTCGCATGGAGAGCTTTCGGACACTGGCAGTGGACTGTCAGGGCACTCAAAATACTCTTCTTGTTCGGGTGTATACACCAGTCTGCCCTAATCTATCATTTTCCTCCCTGAAAGCTCAAACAGTTCAACCATGCACAATGATTCCATTTCATCTGATCTGATGCTTTGCACTTCACTTTCTGGGAGCATTGGCTCCAGGGATGAAGCTGGGGCTTAAACAGTCCAGAAGGCCCAGCTTTGTCTCCAGTATTGACTAGGGATTGCCCAAACAATTGACTCAGTTCAGTAAGAAGGATAGTATTCAAAGTCACTCTCACTTTCTTCCGATATGGACTGACAGTCATGCTCAACTGGGACTTGTGGAGGGAACACTTTAACTTTGCTTCTGTAGGTGCAGACTTTCTTGATCTTTCTTAGCAGCAGCTCTAGTCACTGGTCCAGAGGGGCATCTTCTAGGGCTCAGACTCAATTAAGATTTGTCCAATGGGCAGTAAATGATTTCTATGCATTGTTTTTACATCTTTTGAATTATTCTCAGGCCTTACTTTGTACACTGGCAGATCATCTAGTTTGCCCACTACAATGTGAGGGAGATGGTGCCATCTGTCAGCAATCTTGTGCTTGCCATGCAATCCCAGATTTCTTAGCAATACCGATCTCCCTCCCGGAGTTCCTGTGCTTTCACCTTTTATCATACTTTTCTTTGTTGGCCAGATTTCTTTTGGCAGCCATGGTTTGAGCCAGTTGGTACGCATGAGTTAGCTGGGCCTTTAACTTTTGCACATACTGTAAATAGTTGTCAGCCTGAACCCCATCAGGAGAGACCCCCAAAACACACATCTACTGGTAGTCTAGAGCTTCTCTCCAAACATCAGGCGGTAGGGGGAGAATCCAGTGGCATCACTTTTGGTGCAGTTATAAGCATGTACCAGGGTGCTAATTTGTTGGCTCCATCTAGGCTTGTCCTTTGGGTGCAGGGTGCCTAGCATATCTAGCAAAGTGCGGTTGAAGCGTTCAGGCTGTGGGTCCCCCTGGGGTGGTAAGGAGTGGTTCTGGACTTTCTGACTCCCCACAGAGAAAGCATCTCTTTGATCAGGCGACTCTCAAAGTCTCTCCCTTGATCAGAATGGATTCTTTGTGGAGCCCCATAGTGAACAAAAAGTTTTCTACAAGTACTTTGGCCACAGTGGATGCTTTCTGGTCTTTGGTGGGAAAGCTTGGGCATATCTCGTGAAATGGTCAGTGACCACCAGCACATTACTGATATTTCTTTGATCTGACTCCAAACTTAGAAAATCAATACAGACCAGCTCCATGGGTGCACTGGTGGTGATGTTAACAAGGGGGCAGCCCTCTGGGGCAAAGCTTTCCTCTGTAAGCAGCGATACAAGTTCGAATGTGTTGCTCCACATCAGCCCCATCTTAGGCCAATAGAATCTGGATCTCACCAAGTCAAGTGTTCTGTCTATACCAAGGTGCCCCATGTGGTTGTGCAAGGACCTCAGTACTGAGTCTCGAAAGGCAGTGGGCAGCACTAGTTGTTGTTTGTCTACTTGTCCCCCTCTGTCTACTGTTTCTCTGTATAACAGTTTATTGATCAGTTTCAACTTAGGACCTTCTTTGTATAACAGTGCAGTTCTCAAATCAGTGGAGCGTAATTTGGACACATCTTTTCCTGCATAGAGGGCTTCTAAAGCTGCTTTGATCATGGGATCGTGGGATTGAGCCCGCCGAATACTGTCATTGTCCAGCTGAGGCAGTGCACCAATGTCTATTGCAGAAAAGTGGCAATAAGCAGCAGGTATGCAATTCTCAGAGGCTCCCAAGCAATCCACCATGCAGTCCACTGCGTCCGTGGACATTTGTTCCTCCCTGTCAAACTTCCGGCAGAGTGCCCGAATGTCAGGTTCTGCCAATCGGACCCAATCATTCTGGGGAACAGGCCTCCGGGAGAGAGCATCAGCATCTATGTGGTTCAGACCTGCTCGGTATTCGAGAGCATAGTCATATGTAGATAATGCAGAAAGCCACCTATGGCCAGTGGCATCCAACTTAGCTGAGTCTGCACATAGGTCAAAGATGATTGTCTGTTTTTACTAGTATTTTGGCCCCATACAAGTACTCATGGAATTGGTCAACAATAGCCCACTTCAAAGCTAGGAACTCTAACTTATGTACAGGATAGTTCTTTTCGGATGGGGTCAGGCTTCTACTGACAAAGGCCACTGGTCTCAGGCCATTCGTGCTCTTGGTACAACACAGCCCCCAACCCTTGCAAGCTAGCATCAGTGTGCAGGACGTAAGGTTTTCTTGGATCGGCATAGGCCAGCACTGGAGCATGGGTAAGTTGATATATGATCTCATGAAAAGCAGTCTCACAATCAGGAGTCCAGCGGGCCCCAATACACTCGGATGAAAATACACTCTTTCAGTCTTGAGGCGCTGACTTTTGGTATTTTTGTGGGTTGGGGATACCCTTGAGTAAGGTTAAGTAAAGGGCGGATCACTCTTGAATAGTCCTTGATAAAGCGCCGATAATAACCACAGAATCCCAGGAATCTTTGCAGTTCTTTTAGATTTTTGGGCTGTGGCCAGTGGTCAAGGCCTCAACTTTACTTGGGTCGGTCTCTATTCCCTCGGTGGATACTATGTGTCCACATACTTTACTGATGTTTGAAAAAATTGACACTTATCAATGGACAGTTTAAGGCCAAAGTCCTCCAGTCGGTCCAATACCTTAAATAATCTGCTCTCATGTTCCTCCAGTGAGCTGCCAAACACAATAACATCATCTAGGTATACCAGGCACTCTAGTAAGTTCATGTCCCCACTGCACGCTCCATCAATCGTTGAAAAGTGGCTGGGGCACCTGAAATCCCTTGAGGCATCCTCATGAATTCATAGAAGCCAAGCGGACAGATAAAGGCTGTCTTTTCACGGTCCTCTGGGGCCGCCGGGATCTGATAGTACCCTCGTGAGATCCAGCACAGAGAACCACTTGCTCCCGTTTAGGCAGTCCAAAGCATCCTGAATGC
This sequence comes from Neoceratodus forsteri, assembly GCA_016271365.2. Taxonomy (NCBI): domain Eukaryota; kingdom Metazoa; phylum Chordata; order Ceratodontiformes; family Ceratodontidae; genus Neoceratodus; species Neoceratodus forsteri. The sequence goes on along the minus strand of CM057457.1, from coordinate 375,150,150 downwards.
GGGGCATTGTGTACTGATCAGGGATAGTCCGCCCGGTTTAAAGTGCGATAATCCACACACATCCTTACTGTTCCATTCTTTTCCTCACTACCACAATGGGGAAGCATAAGGGCTTCTGGATTCTTGTATTACACCAGCAGCTAACATCTCTTGCAGATGGAGTCTCACATCATCTATGTCCGGCAGGTGCCGAAGTCAGTGACCTCTCACGAAATGGTCTTCCGTCATGCAGCGGATATTGTCTCAGCTCCTTGCACGCATCCTACATCCCATTCCTTTAAAGAAAACACCTGGTCTCTCTGGCAAGCTTCTCACTGATCTTCACTTTCCATTCAGCTGGCATGAGAGTCGCGAAATCAAACAAGTCAGGCGTTACTCTGTCATTCTTCCTTGAACTCTTGCTGCTGGGTAGCACTGCAGTGTCTGCACAATGCACATTAGCCAGGATGCAACCTCTGTTTACTCGAATGTCTCTTTCAGACACATTATGAACTTGGACCAGTACCCTTCTGGCATAAGCATGGGCTCTAGCGGGCAAAATACTAGGCTTGACCAGCAGTCCCTCTGGCAATTTTCCATCGCCTGGTGCATCCAACATTAATATTTTATTCTTAACATCCTTTCTGATACGGACCTCTCCTGTAAGGTACACTGGGCATTTGGCGCCAGGATCAGAGACTCAGGATCCTTCTTCCATACAATTCGACCGGTTCCTCTGGTTCTGTTTTTCAGCATCTCTGTGCCTCATAGGCCTTCTTAATTAAAGCCGGAACTCTTAAAGCTCTACTAGTCTTTGACCCTGTTTTTCATAACACAACTGTGCCAGCCTTCCGAACATATGAGCATTTGTTCCAATCAATAAAGGACACCATCATACAGTCCAGTGGGGGGACACACTAAGGCTAGGGTCTCTACTTGTTCGGCCACTCCAGCCACGGAGGTGGGGAAGACAGCCAAATTCGATATACCCGGAATAGGGGTAGGGCCTTCTCACTTAACCCCCATACATGCAGTCCTTCTAATGGTTGTAAGGTACGTCTGACAAATGCTTCTGATACCAATCTTGGAACATAATTGTCACTTGGGAGCCACTGTCTAATATAGCTCTTGTAGACACTCCGTTCCACCTTTACAGTGGTCTCCATGGAGGGACCCACTATTCTGGACCAGTCTGGAGAGGCGGTAGTGGGGGCCTGGGCAACTGACCTTGCCACAAAGGGCGTGAATTAGCATTTTTGGTGCCCTCACTGGGATCATGTCGTGCACCTCTTAACCACTGATTTCTTCTCGAAGCTCTCCTTGTAGCCTATATGCAACTTTGTCAGTGTCTTTTGGGGACTGGCATTCCCTTTTCATGTGCCCATCTTTCCCACAATTATAGCAAAACATACTTTCTGGAGTTTGAGCTGGCGGGCGACACACTGGGTAGACCAGGAGCAGAGTATTACTAACTGGAAACCTTGGTGCCATCTCTGTCTGCGGCGTGATAAGCATTTGGAGACATCTCGTCAGTTCTCCACTTCCATGGTCAAGGAATCGAGTTCGAGCTGTTATCAGCAGGAGATACATGGGTGGTACCCCCCACCTAGCAGATGCAGTCGGATATAGGTCAGGGCCCGTACTTGCAGGCGTGGCCTTCATAAAGGACTGTTTTTAATTCCCGGATCTCTCTCAACAGTTCGCCCATTGTGACATATCTTTTCCTTGTCAGAGCACTCATTGACTGCCAACCTCTGCCCCTGAACTTCACTTGATGGGTCACCCTCAGTCACTCGGGTCGTAGCAGCAGCTATTGGTGCAGGTCCCTCCAGGTCGTCTTTTCTCAACTCCTCGAATTTCTCTCATTAACTCATCATAGGAGGGTGGGATTCCAGTCGATCTGCCAGGTGTAACTGAAGCAACAGCAGTTCTGAGAAGGGGCAGACTTAGGATCCTGTCCAGCCTGGTTCGGTCCAGTTCAATCGCTGGCAAACTACCTTTTCTGAGGCATTCTTGCAACAATTTTTCCAGCGAGATACATACACAGACAACAACTCCCTTGGTACTGTTGTGCATCTCTTACTCTCCACCATAGGTCCTCATCAGAATCTGGGCTCCCATACACATTCTCCAAGGCCTCAAGATAGGCCTGTGCAGTCGCTTCAGGGTTACTGGCCCGTTTAGCACGGATGGTAGCCAGGGCAGGACCTCGGAGGCTCTCACTAACCCTCTTTCGCTTTTCACCTTCCGAGCATTGCCATTCTAGCACTTGGGGGGCAACATAGTCTATCCAGGTCTCCCAGTCATCCTCCCCTTGGGGGGTGGGGAGGGTGCCAGAGAAGATCCCCAACCTTCGGTAAGAGTCGTGACTAATGGCAGGTGCAGAAATAGGAGTCTGCATTGGTTCAGCCACCATTACGGGCACTGGAGCAGGAGAGGGTGTTGGGGGAGGAACACCCCCAGGTGGCAAGAATAGTTTCTTCAAGTCCTCCACAGTTTTCCCCTCTCCCAGCAACCATTCAGCAAATTTCTCCTCAAAAGTTTCAGATAGTGGTGGGGGCTGATTCCCCCCCGGGTCTTCACTGTCCTTAGTTATCACTCTCCAAGCAGTGAGGGCTCCTCTGGGGTAATGGTCTGTGGCACTTTGGAGCTATCTATGGGATCCTTAAACTCTACTAGGGCCAGGAAAGTGTGGGTGAGCAGATTAGCATGCCGACCCACCACCACAGGGTTTTGTAAACCTTCCACCTTGGAAAGTACTCCCTGCACAGTGTCCGTATTGATACCCAGGGGATGTCCAGGATAAGCATAGCATTTTGGGGTCGATCTCTCCCCAGTACACCACTCCACCAGCCGTGCACAGCCACTTCTGTCGGGGTACCATTTTTTCTTAACAGTGGTTAGTAAATATGGCCACTAGAGGACACACAATCCCAGCGGTGAGCCTCCAAGATGTAACCCCTAGATGGCGCTATCCCAGGGGCTACTACCCTGCCTGATTTGCCACTAACAGGTTGAGGGGCCTGGATCCAATGGCGGTGCCTCCACCCAGAGGTCAGGGTTTGCAATAGTTAAACTAACTTGGTCACAGCCCTCTGGGACACTGCAACCCCTTTCTTCCCACTAGTGGCCCACACAATATATCAGAATTACCTTCACAGTATACACTTACCCCCAGGTCTGGTTCCGGCACTGGGACCTCCTGTGAAATGAGATACAGTGCAACAATCACAGTACAGTACTTTAACATAGACAAATACCTCAGGCAGTATAACTTTGCTGAAACAAGCAGCTCTGATTTATTTAGGGGATATAACAAGGACAGGGGAAATCAGGTTAATTAGCTTATCACTCTAATAATCTACCTTTAGGCTCTGTGCACAGGCCTATCCCTATCAGTTACTGTCCCTGGTACCCAAGCCCTAGTGGCTAGTCCAAACCGTGGCAGCTGGTAGGGGCCCTTTCACACAGAGAAAGGAGAATTAAACAGTCAGCAGTACAGTAATTCATTTGGATTTAATGTGGCAATTCAACAGGAGCAACCCTGAATTAGTACTCACGACCTCCAAATAAGATAGGGTCCTTCAATGTCAGCAGGGCTCACTTGAGGTACACAAACCTCTTCACACATCCATATAAAGAAAGTACTATACCAGGCAGGCTGCATCTGTATCCCGATCGCAATTACTGCACAATACCGGGAGAACACACAGCAGATTCAGTTCCTGACAGACTGATGCAATTTTCAGCAATTCTTCCAGTCTTCTACAGGTGCTCTGGTTTCTACTCTTCAGAGATCCTTTGATTCTTTTCACAGGACGGATTCAGTCCTAACAAGCTGTTACACAAGCTGCAGACCGAACTCTGGGCCTTACACGTTTTTTGACTGAAACTGCACACTGAAAAAGCACAGGGCTCCTTCCTTCTTCACTGCCAAAGCTCAACTGAACTCCAATTACGAAACCGGGCACTTCCTTTGAGTTCCTCCCAGTTCTTGACTGGATTGGCTGTCACTCACAATAGACTGCTGCTGTTGGTCCAAAAAGGCACTGAAGTCTAAACTACATCTCCCAGAGTCACTGCCCATACAATCCTCTTGTGGCTGGCTCAGATTATGAGTCAAGTTCTGATTCGTCCAAGGCACCATTTTAGAGCTAGCTTACCCACACTGATTGGTCCAGTTCAGCAGTTCAAAACTAGAATGGGAACTAGCAGACACAGTTCTGACTGCAAAGAAAGCAGGTTAGACAAACTGTAATTTCATTATTACTCTAAATAATTTCTGGTAAACAGTTACATCTTTCAGATAGGTTCCTTTGCACTCTAGTGACTGCAAAATTAAGTGAATTGGCAGCAGCTCAAGTGGTACTCAGAGAAGCACACAGTCCCCCCATACAAACTAATTATGTCTGCAAGCAGACAGCTCTTAAAGAGACAGTACCAGAGGCTCTAAAAACACTCACTGATAAATGGCTTAAATGCCAAACACCATTCAGGCTTGGAGCATTCAAGCAAGCTCCTGGAAGTCTTTTGGGAACCCCCATTTGCAGGGGGGTTACACTAGTTTTCATTCAAACAGATGAGGATTTTGGATGGCCCTGCTGATTATAAACTTGAATAATAACAGTGATCCTGTGCTTAGCAATCTACAACATAGATGCTTACATGCAAAGAATACAATACAACCTTGACTAGTGTCTAAAAACAAGCCTATAAAACACATAAAATGTATCTGAACAGTTATCTTTACATAAACAAAATCATTGCAGCCCAAGTAAAACTCAAATAAATTACAGGGTACTCGGACTACTGTATGATGCTGTGAACATACATAATTTTTTGTTTGTTTTATATTCTTTTTGAACTGAGTAAGGTCCACATATGCAGAAATTCCTGTTTTCAGGGTTGACCCAGGAGCACTGGAGAGAGGTTAAGTGACTTGCTCAGAGTCAAAGTATGCAAGTGGAGTTTGTGGGAATCAAACCCAAGTCTGCTGGATGCACCCAGTTCATTCACTGTTTGTTACTCTAACCTCTAGGTTATACTTCTAGCCACAAAACCCCCAGATATAATGCTTTAATATGTGATTTCAATAATAGTGTACAGTACCTACAGTGCAAATTATGAACATCAAACACTTTTTTTCCAGTTGTTTAACCAGGTGAGACACACTAAGCTAAAAGCTTGTTTACAGGTGCAAACTGGGAGCACAGGGAAGTTAAGTGACTTGCTCAGGGTCACACAGTATATGCAAGGGGGGCTGTGGGATTCAAACCCAAGTCGCCAGATTTGCAGCTCAGAGCCTTAAACCACTGTGCTATACTGCCTCCAACAACATTTAACAACATTTTACTAAAACTGAATTATTCACCACTCCATCTGCTTATTGCTTCTTACACCAAAGTGGGTGAATAGTTGACAGAGCACTGTAAATAGCTTTTGATCAGGCTTCGTTACTCTACGTCCAGAAACAGACACAGTTTCTTAATTCTGGATTTATTTAATATTGATTTTCTGTGGAACACTAATCAGAATCTATTTCGAAGTGTATAAGGCAGATGTTTTTAAATTTTGGAAGAGAGGCAACACAACTTATCTCTTTAGTATTCATTTTAGGAACGTAATCTTTTCAAGTTTAAAACATATTCAAGTGGCAATGTATTCATTTAGCAGTTTATGCTGACTAATATATGCTGCAGAAAACAGTAAAAGATTTACTGTGAAGCACTCAAGTTATTCAGTAGAACGCCTGTCATTTCCCCACAATTTCTGCAAAAAAGCCACAGTTTCAGGCTTTTTCCATAATTTTCCAGTGGCCCTGCCCATGTTTGCTGATATTTGTATTTTTTTTGTATCATCCAGTGTACTATAAATAATAAAAGAAGTTTAGGAACATACTAAATGAAAACTGTGCTTTCAGGATGGAGAGCAGTCCTCAGCTGATGGAAAGGTAGGACGGAAGCATGGGTGGTTAAATTGAACCATAGCTGGTTACAACAAAGCAGTGTGGGTAGCTTCCTTACCAATTCTATAAGCAGCAAAATAGAAAGAATGCTCAGCAGAGCAGCATTAATTTTAAGAAGCTGTAATCTGGGCTGGCCCTCGGCGCAGCAGTATTGCGCAGCCAGCGACCCGGGGTTGGAAGTGAGCTCGGGTTGCTGGAGGGCCAGCCAGGGGAGGAGAATTGAGTGCTTGGGGGGCTGCTCTCTTCCTCTGGGGAGGGTGGGCTGTGGATCCCGCTGTTTTACCACCACCTGGGTGACCACGGGTGGCTGTGCAATGGGCTGCAGAATGATCGGGAGAGGAAGATGCTTGCCAGGATCTGGAGCAGTGGCGTATTTCTATGTGCCCCACCTCCCTGGATTCCCTTGAGTGCCAGTGCCCTCAAGGGCAAGGACCAGAAAACCAGGAAAAAACACCTTGCATCACCCACTGGTAGAAGGGACCCAGCTACCCCAGACTTCATAACCAGACTCTATGGGGGACCGACTGGGCTGCCCAATGCACAGTAAGGGACTTCAGAGGGGACAACATCTCCCTCCCTACCTGCCTGGGGGGTACAACTGAGGCAGGATGGGGGCAGACCCAAAGGATCTCCCAGGCATTACTTGGGTAAAGCTATGTACTGTTCAGAAGAGACTGAGGTGCAAAAAGGGGGGAGGTGGGGTGGAGTGGCCCTTTATATCAATGAAAATATCAAAGCTACAGAAATTCAGAATACACATAAGGAGCCAGAAGAACTGTGGGTCACCCTGGAAACAGAAAATGGGACAGCCATACGAACTGGGGTTGTTTACAGGCCTCCAGACCAGGGAAGGGACTTAGACACATTACTGTTAGAAGATTTACAAAACATGACAGCTAAAGGGGAGGTTCTGATAATGGGAGACTTCTACATGCCAGATACAGATTAGTCAATACCAGCAGGAACATAGAAACATAGAAGTTGACAGCAGATAAGGACCGCAAGGCCCATCCAGTCTGCCCATTTCTTTTTCTGCCTTATAAATGTGCCATCGGCCTTTGCTCTGTCAGTGGCCTATCTATTCATACTCATCTGTATTGCTCCCTTATGCCTATCCCATGCCTGTTTGAAGCCCTGCACTGTATTCATAGCCACCACTTCCTGAGGTAGGCCGTTCCATGCATCCACCATTCTTTCTGTGAAAAAGAATTTCCTCACATTCCCCCTTAATCGGCCTCCCTCTAATCTCATGCTGTGTCCTCTTGTCCTGCTATTTTTCTTATATTGAAACATGTTAGACTCTTTCACCTTGTTAATGCCCTTAAGGTGTTTGAATGTTTCGATCATATCACCGCTCTCCCTCCTTTGCTCAAGGGTATACATATTGAGCTCCGTTAATCTGTCCTCATATGTCTTCTGATGCAGTCCCTGCACCATTTTGGTTGCCCTTCTCTGGACTGCCTCAATTTGGTTAATGTCCTTGTGAAGGTGTGGCCTCCAGTACTGCATGCAGTACTCCAGATGGGGTCTAACCAGTGTCTTGTAAAGAGGGATTATTACCTCCCTCTTACGACTTGTGATACCCCTACTAATACACCCTAACATCCCCCTAGCCTTACCTACTGATTTAGAGGTCTGCTATTACTCTATTGCTTCACCACTCGCTTGCTGTTCCCCACTTCCTTACTCCTCTAAGCATTTATTTTCCTTAATCCTTCTTCTATATCACCCCGTATCTTCCCCGTTTATGTTCACTCCACCTACTTTGTCTCCTCTCACCATGTTTCTACTTATCCTCTCCAACTGCCTGTTACTATTTACTCTGACATCTATTTCTCCCTCTTCTTTTCTTATCTTTCCAGTGTCTTCCTCCTTTCCTCATTTCTCCACCCCCTCTTTTCCATCCTCTTGTATCCTCCCTCTCCTTCCCTCTCCATGGTGCCTAGGTCCTTCCAGCTTCTATTCACCCTGTATACATTTAGCTTCCATTCACCCCATACTATCCAACTATCGACACTCTCCTGTTCTTACCCTCTCCTCTTTCTCTCATAAGTCCTGCATGTCTTGGAGGAGCATACCTATTCCATCGAAGTTGCTTATCATTTTGCTACTCTTCTTAGCAGGTGATATTGAACCCAACCCAGGACCCTACAGCCTTCCCCTCATTGATCTTCCAAAAGGATTAAAGGTACTGCATTGCAACATTAGGAGCCTTCTCCCTAAATTATATCTACCCCAGCCTCTAAAGGTTAGCCTTAAACCCAGTGTAATCATCATCACTGAATCATAGCTCTCTTCCAAAATCCCTGATATCTCATTTCCTTCCTTGGTTGGTTACTCTCTCATTTCACACAACCTTTCATCCAGGGGCAGGGGAGTAGCCATTTGCATTGAATCATCCATCCAGTATTCCCTTTGTCTCTCCATTGCCTCTTCTCTACGTATGAGTTTCTGCTACTGAAACTTTAATTCCCCTGCTCTCTTCCTATCTTTGTAGGTGGTTTCTACTGCTGCCCTAGCCTCCCTCTTTCCTCTATTTCAGACATCGTCACTACTCTCACTACCTCATCACTAGATGAGGATGGGGAGGAGGGAGGGTGGGCAGCTGCAGTTAGGGGCTAGCTACACAATTGAGCAGACTATTAGACCATGAGGCCTGTTTCTGCTGGCATTTCATATGTTCAGTATGTACCCACTCTTCATCTGGCGAACTCCTCCTCCTTGGGCATCTCAACATAAATTGGCTTTCTAGCACACAATCCAAACTTCATAATCACATCTCCTCCCTGAATCTCAAACAGTTGATCTCTGACCCAACCCATTTAAACCACAAATCAGTCAAGCACTCCCTACTTGACTGGGTTCTGTCCTCTCACCCCCACTGGGTTGTTTCCTCAGGAATTCTACCAGATGCACTCAGTGACCACCACATGGATTACTGTGTGCATAAAATACACTGCCCTAATGCTCCACCTAACATCCTCCTCCTCCATTATTTCTAGTCACTAGACTTGTCACTCCTCCATGAGGAACTCATTGGTATTGACTGGTCTTTGATTGCAAAAGACACTTCTGTTGACTCGGCTGTGGCCTACTTCAAAATGCAGTTCTTGAATGTTTGGGATTGGCAGGCTCCAATCAGGAAAATCAGGGTCTGAGACTCTCACCTTCCCTAGGTAGCAGCTGAACTTAAGGCCTGTCAGCATGCTCATAACTGAGCTTGGGGGACTTTCAAGGCCTCAGGCTTACATGTCGATTTGCTTAAATATTGATCGCTCCAGAATGCCTGATCTAGAGCCATCAGACTTGCCAAATCAGAATATTTCTTCTTCACTTTCCAGGAGAACCTCAACAATCCCACCAAATTCTGGAAGGTAGCACATGCCCTTCTCTCCCCAACTGCCCATTCCCCCCTCCAGTTCTAAAGATAGATAACACTACAATTTCTGATCATCCCTCTGTGGCTATTGAATTCAACACATTTTTCACCACCTGTGCCTCTTCCCTTCTTGCTTCACTAACCACCCAGCTTCTACCCCAACAGCTTCTTCCTCTCGTAGAAACATAGAAGTTGTTGGCAGATGTGACCGTATGATCCATTAAGTCTGCCCTTGGTTTCCTACCCCCCCCTTACTTAGCTGCCTGCTTGAATGTCCCACATTGTCTGTCCCATGCCCACTTGAATTTCCCCACCGTCTTGGCTCCCACCACTCCCTCCTGCAGGCTATTCCATGGTTCCTCAACGTGCTTTGTGAAGGATTATTTCCTCATATTGCTTCTGAACTTTCCTTCTGTAAGTCTAAGGTCATGCCCTCTAGTCCTGTTGTAGTCTTTTAACTGAAAGAGGTTCTGCACATGCACCCTTTTGTTGCCTTTAAGGTATTTAAATGTTTCAATCATGTCCCCACAGTTTCTGCGTTGCTCTAGAGAGTATAATTTGAGGTAATCTAGTCTTGTCTTGTATGGTTTCTGATGCAAGCCCTGCACCATCTTTGTTGCTCTTCTCTGTACTGTCTCTAGCCTATCTATGTCCTTCCTGAGGTATGTCCTCCAAAACTGGACACAGTACTCCAGGTGAGGCCTTACTAGGGACTGATACAGGGGCATGATTACTTCATGCCTTCTACTTGTGATGCCCCTCCCTATGCATCCCAGGATACCACTAGCTTTTAGTGCTGCCTTTTCACATTGTTTACTGACCTTGAGGTCATCTGATATGATCACCCTCAGGTCTCATTCCTCCCTAGTAGCCACCAGCTGCTCTCCTCTCATTGAGTACAGTTTCCCTGGGTTACATTTTCCCAGGTGCATGACCTTGCATTGTTTGGCATTGAATTTCAATAGCCAGATCCTGGACCACTCCTCCAGTTTTCAGAGATTAGCTTCCATGCTATGCTGTTCCTCTGGTGTGTCCACCCTGTTGCCAGTTTTGGTATCATCTGCAAACAGGCACACCTTTTCCTTCAGTCCATCCACAATGTCACCGATGAATATGTTGAAGAGGATTGGTCCCAGAACTGAGCCTTGTGGGATCCCGCTAATCACCCTCCCCTCCCCTCTTCTGACAGAGTGCCATTCACTTATACTGTATGAGTTCTCCCATGTAACCAGTTTCTGACCCAGCACAATACCTTGGGCCCGACTCCTATGTTCTCCAGATTTTTTACTAGTCTTCTGTATGGAGCCAAAAGCTTTGCTGAAGTCCAGGTAAACCACATCTATTGCCCTACCCTGATCCACTGTTTTGATGACCCCATTGAAAAAATCTACCAGGTTTGTCTGACAGGACCTCCTTACTGTGAAACCATGTTGATTTTTGTCGAGCTAACCAGTTTGCTCCAAAAATCTATAATTCTTTCCTTCAGCAGAGACAGTTTTCCCATGACTGATGTTAGACTAACTGGACAGTAGTTTCCTGGCCATTCCTTGCTTCCACTCTTGTGGAGTGGTACTACTGTTGCTCTCCTGCAATCCTCTCGCACCTTCCCACTCCTCAATGATTTGCTGAAGAGCACTGCTAAGGGGGCTGACAGTTCTCTCTCAAGTTCTTTAAATATTCTAAGGTGTATCCCATCTGGCCCCATATCTTTATCTACCTTTAACTTGTCTATTTCCTCTACGACCCTCTCCTCTGTGAAGGGACCTGTGTCTATTCCTTCAACTGGATACTTCTTTGTGACTATCGTTGGTCCATTTCCATCTGCTTCCTGTGTGAAGACTGAGCAGAAGTACTCATTTAGTGCCTCTGCCTTCTCCCCGTCTTGCTCTTTGGGTTGTCTCTCCTTTTTTGTGATTCTAACAACGCCCCGTTTGGTCTTCCTTTTTTCTTGTACATACCTGTAGAAGGTTTTGTTACCATTTTTTACTTCCTGAACTATCCTAACCTCTGTCTGAGCCTTTGCATTTCTTATCACTTTTCCTGTCTCTTTTAGTTTCCGTTTGTATTCTGTTTTGTCCACCTCGTTCCCTGACTCCTTGTACTTTCTGAAGGCTATGCACTTCGCTTTCATCATGGTTGCCACCTCCTTGGAAAACCATAGTGGGATTTTCCTTCTTTTGTTCTTACTAACCTGATGGGCACACTGTGATGTGACCATGGTTATTGCATCCTTCAACCTTGTCCAACGTTCCTCAACGCGCCCATCTGTTGTGTTACTAAGGTTGTCCCTCAGACAGGCCTTCATTTTTGTGAAGTCTGCCCTCCTGAAGTCAAGGACCTTCAGTTTGTAGTGTGTGGAGTCTTCAGTCCTTTTTACCCTGAACCATACCATGTTATGGACACTGTTGCCCAGGTGGTTCACTACTTTGACACCCAGAACCCTATCGCTATTTGTGACTATCAGATCTAGAATTGTGCCACCCTCTGTGGGTGATGTCACTAGCTGACTTAGGCCTGTTTCCTGTAGTGTTACTAAGAATTCCCTGCTTTTTTGTGATACTGCTGTGTGGGTACTTCAATCTGTATCTGGCAGATTGAAATCCCTCACCAACACCATATCCCCTTTGCCTGACACCTGGAGGATGGTTTCCAGGATTTCCTTATCCCTGGCTTCCTCCTGATTTGGGGGTCTGTAGATTATTCCTACCCGAATAGGTTTCTGGCTACGGGCCCCGACTGTGATCCATTGATCCTCTGTTTCCCCTTGTGTCTGCTGCAATTCTGTAGCATTGATGGTATCCTTAACACAAAGAGCTCCCCCCCTTCCCCTTTTCTCAGTCCTATCTCTCCTGAACAGGTTATACCCCAGGATAGTCACCTCCCAACCGTGACTGTTTGTGAACCATGTTTCAGTCACAGCAACCCAGTCTAGTACTGCCTCAGCTATTACGACAGTGAGGTCAGTCATCTTGTTAGCGAGACTGCATGCATTGAGGCATAGCGCTGACCATTTTTGATGGGTCACTTTGTTTGTTACGCCTCCCTTGATTTTATTGTTTGTCCCTTTGCCTTTTTTATGTTTTTGTTTCCTCCCTTTCCTTTGCTTTGGTCATCTGCAGAGTCGGAAAGGGTTTCATGTTTCCTGCTATCTGCTTTTGCTATCCTGGAGTGTGTATATATGGTGCTAGCTGGAGGGGGAGAGACAGCAGGGTCTATGTGTGCTTCTCCTAGAGCTACCATCATCTCCCCTCCTGTTGGTTTAAATGTCCTAAGTGGACGTCAGATTTCTGGCACAGCGCCCTGACTTCCTCCTTAGTCAGGTGGAGGCCATCGAATTTGAAGAACTCCCTTTCCCAGAAGTTGCCCCAGTTTCTGATGAAGTGATGCCCCTTTATGTGGCACCAGTCCTTGAGCCATGCGTTGAGCTCACTTATCTCTTTCTCTCTGATTTTCTACTTGTTCTTTCCCTTTTCCCAAACAGGTAGAATCTCAGAGAATGCAATGCTGGATGAAAATGAAACCAATTTCTTGCCAAGCAGTGCAATGTGCTCTTTAACCTCCTCGACTGACTGACTGGCAAGGTCATTGGTCCCTAGGTGGACCAGGATGTTTGAGTCCACGTCTTCTCTCTCTTAACTATGTTGACTATTCGGTCAGTATTCCTCCAAGCAGATGCTCCTGGGAGATATCTGACCTGCACATCTGCATGTTCATTTTGTCTCAGGTGGGGGTCCACACTGTGAATCATGGAGTCTCCTATGACAATGAGTTTTTTTCCTGTTATTCTAGAGATTTTGTTTATGTTGTTATTTTGCTATCCTGCTGCATTCAGCTTTTTGTTGGCCTGAGACATCCTCTGTCCTTTCAGATGGTACAGACATAAGAGGTGTGTACCTTTTTTCTATGTTTAGAGTGCTTTGTTTGTTTTGAAGAGTGGCCCAAGCATCGCCCCCTTTTTCTGTAACCAGTTGCCATCCCCCAGGCTTGGTTGTTCTCGGTGGGAGAGGTGTGCTGGTTTTGTGTCGGCAATGTGGAGGTGTACTCCTAAAAGAAATGCTTCCCTGTAGGTGGTTACATAGGAGGCTGATCTCACCCCATGCCTCCTGGAGCTGAGCCCTGAGGTGACATATCTCCTAGCATATGGGACAGTGTCCCTGCATTCAGGTGACATGACCATTGAAGAGTGTCCTGCAGTGTTGGCAGCCAATGATATCCATGTGTGTGCCAGTGGATGGAATAAAAGAGTACAAAATTAATCAAATTAAGAGAAAAACAATCTGTTTCCTGAGTGGATAAAAGAGAACCAGTAGAAATGTAAAAATGTTATTATTATTATTTATTTTTCTTTTTACTGAGATCCTTCCCCTTCTTGTTCCTTAAGCAGGAAATATGAGATAGGACACAGCCCTATATAAGTAGTTGGTGAAGATCAGTGATGCTCAGCAGACAGTAAGGCTAGGGGCTGAACTGCACTTGGTGCATGCCTCTTAGGGTTGCTCTTAGTGTCTGAGCTGTTGCTTCTGGCTGTTTCTTGCTGAGAGTTTTCTATAAGCTGACCACTATTTCAGTAGTGGGTACAGCAGTTGGTGAAGATCAGTAGACAGTAAGGCTAGGGGCTGGACTGCTCTTGGTGTAAACCTCCTAGGATGCCCTTTGTGTCTGAGCTGTTGTTTTTGGCTGAGAGCTTTCTATTAGCTGACCAGTTTTTCAGCAGTGCAATTGCTGATTTACGTACAGCAGCCAGGAACTCCTTATGCTGAGATAGCAGCCGCTGACTGGGTCTGAGTAGAGTGAGTGAGAAGAGAAGCTGCCTCAGCAGAGAAAGGAGCCCAGACTGTGCACTCCAAGGAGGATTTGGGTAGAACTGCTGTCAAGGAATCCCTGCTTCTGCACCTGTCGGAGTCTGCATTCCCTCTGTGGCTGGTCTCTCTCCCCCAGTTGGTAAAGATCAGTGACTCTCAGCAGACAGTAAGGCTAGACGCTGAACCACACTTGGTGTATGTCCTCTAGGTTCGCCCTTTGTGTCTGAGCTTCAGGATATGTTCAGGATATGACAGATGTACAACCTTGGGGTGAGGGGCAGGGTGGGCATGACCAAGCCTGTATCCTCCAGAAACAATCTCTTCTCCTGCTTCCCCTCCCATCTACTTCTCTTTCTCATTGGTCTCTACCGCTGACTCTCTAAAAAGCCCTTCTAGCCCTCAACATCCATAATGGTAAAAGCCCAGATGGGCTTGACCCCAAGCCCCCTACACCTCACTGCCCAAGCCATTGATCTCCCACTCACTTACCTTCTGAATCTCTCTTTCTCTCTGGCTACTGTCCCTAAAGCTTGGAAGCTTGCCATTGTAGTCCCTCTTTTCAAGGGTGGTGACTGTTCAAATCCAGAGTAACTTCTGCCTGATATCCCTTCTTTTAATTCTTGCCAAATTCCAAGAGCACCTGGTACTGGCTCAGCTTTCCCCTTTCCTTGACTCCTCCTCCTCCTTCTTCAATCCTTTTCAATCTAATTTCCACAAGCCCCACTCCACTATGACCTCCTGCTCCAGCTCACTAACTCCATTCTCTCAGTCATGGATCAAAGCCACATCACTTCTGCCTTTGTTGTTGATCTAGCCATAGTCTTTGACACTGTTGCCCTTATTTTGCTCCTTTCCAAGCTGGCTATAGCTGGCCTCTCTGTGACTGCCATTAGCTAGTTCAGCTCATATCTTATGGATAGGTCTCAATCTGTTAGGGTACACAATTCCATCTCCCCTCCTCCCCATCAACACTGGAGTTCCTCAAGGTTTGGTACTTGTACAGATCCTATTCTCAATATTTCTGAATGACTTACCCCTTGCCTGCTCAACAGCAGATATCCACATGTACATGGAGGATACTGTTTTGTATACCTCTGGTGCAACCCCCTCTGATGTGGCAAACAATCTTTAATTGGCTTTCAATAATGTCCAGCATTGGTTTCAAGCTAATCAACTATTCCTTAATGCCAAAAAGATGGTCTCTACGACTTCTGGCACCAGGTAAAGGCTTGCCAGGCTTTCATCCACCCCAACTTTCCACACCCATTAGAGGATGTCTCCTCCTTTAAATACCTCTGACTCTGGCTCGATAGGATCTTTGACTTCCCTGGGCATGTGGATGCTATAGACAAAAACTTCATCTAACATTTAGTGCCCTTTACTGACACTGTGGCTGCAATCCACCCCCCTCGCCCACCATGAAATTGTACAGAAGAGGATCCTCAGATGTTTGACTTTGGTGACATAATTTCCAGTATCACCCCTAAGTCTCCCCTTTCCAGACTGAACACATTATTCAACTCTTTCTGTTACTTTGCCATAAGCTGCCCACCATGTACGCACCACTGTGACCTCTACACAGCTCTCTTCTTTCTGCCTCTTGGGGCCTAATGCCTTGCTCGTTGTGCTTCTTTAGTTGGAAAGTTCTGGTTTGGCTTCCTTCCATCCAACCTAAATACACTCCTCTCCATTCATTCTTCTACCTCCTACTTCCTCCAGAAATCCCCCTATAGGACCCTAGCCCTCCCTGCTCATATTTCCACTTCAGGTAGGGCCGCCTTCTCTTAACATTTCCTTAATCTTGGAACTCCCTCCCCTTTGACACCCGCTCTGCCCCATCCATTAATTTCTTTGTCTTATCTTCTCCAAAAACCTGTTTCCCCTTCCTGCAACTGCTCCTGGCCTTTCCATCCTTCAACACTCTACCTTCTTTCCTAACTATTGTCCAGTTTCTCTTTTCACTCCTGTGGTGTATATTTTTACCTCCCCCCATCCTTGTGCTCCATACAGCATGCACAGTAGGATTGTTTAATCTAAATGTTCAATTGTATCTTGTATGATATTGTTTTATTTTCTATCCCTTATATTTTATATCTTGATATAATGTTGCATTCCATCTTTTCTCTTCCCCCAAGATACATCTGGAAATAAGCTATGCATAGCTCTCTATGCCTTTCATGGTGAAGCTTTTCAAATAAATAATAAATAAATAAATATAACAGGGGGCCAGGCAGGTGTATATTAGCATTATGAATTGAGTCTCAGCATATAACTGTGGGCCAGGCAGCTGTATATTAGCATTATGCATTGAGTCACAGTATATAATCTAAGGCAGGTGTATATTAGCATTATGCTAGAAACACAGCATATAACTGTGGGCCAGGCAGCTGTATATTAGCATTATGCATTGAGTCACAGCATATAACTGGGGGCCAGGCAGGTGTATATTAGCATTATGAATTGAGTCTCAGCATATAACTGGGGGCCAGGCAGCTGTATATTAGTATTATGTATTGAATCACAACATATAACTGGGAGCCATGCAGGTGTATATTAGCATTATGTATTGAGACACAGCACATAACTGGGGGACAGGATTAGCATTATACACTGAGACACCGCAGATATGTAAGCCCTAGGTGGCGCTATCTCAAGGGATACTACCCCTGCCTTTGTGACTAGGTGCAGGTTGAGGGGCCTGAGTTCTGTGAATGGGTGCCTCCACCCAGAAGGTTGGTTTAAGGGTAGCATAGCTGCTCTGGGTACAGCCCTCTGGGACACTGATATCCCCTCCAACCCCTCTAGTGGCCTATACTGATCAGCAATTAGACAGTCACAATTAACACCAGAATGCAATATTATACCCACACTTGCCACGCTTACCACCAGGGCTGGATCAGCTGCACTGGTCCTGGAGACCCCCCATAAAATAAGACATGCAATGGAGAAAAGCAATAACAACACAGTATCCCCACCACAAAAGTACTACACAATAGCCAGTTTAAATGCAAAAAGATTTAACAATGAACAAGGAAGGGACAGTAATCTGGTGTTTGATTTTAGACATGATATAGTCAGGTTAAACATGCAGGCCTAGGAGTCCCTCTAGCACAGTAACACACACTCTGGGTACCCAGTTTTCATGCAGGTTAGCCTGAAGCATGGCCCGGGGTAGGCCGGCAATACAGCTGTTGTTGGGACCCTTAGGAAAGAAAAACACAACATGCACTTTAACCCACAATTTGTATTCTGGAGCCGGATGGCTCAGTTCATAATGATTAACCAAAACAATTAAATCAGATGTCACTAAGGTTACCACCTACTCAGTTTTTGACTAAATGATTCGGTTTTCTAGGTCCAGATTCGGTCCTCCTGTTTTCACCATTGCAAATTCGGGTTTTATGGTGGGTCAAGCAGCACCTGTGAGATTCCCCACTAACTGTTTCATTTTCTTCGCATCTGACTGTAAGCAAGTGTCTGACATTTTAGTGCGATTGCTTGCTTGCAGTGCATGCTAATCAGGAAGTGCCTTCATGAGCAGGGCATTTAAAGAGCCAAATGTGTCCCTGTCTGCTCAGTTGTCACCTCTAACTTCACACCAGCAAATTGGAAGGTTATTCATGGGAAGGGTAAACAATACTACCTTAATTAACACCTTCATTTTTCTGAAACCAGACAGGCACCACATTAGGGCAGCTTCCTGTCCCAGTATGGACTGTACAATGTGTTTCAGAAACTTTACCTGATAATCCAGTTTTATTCAGAGGTAGTACTTTTTCAGTCATTTTGAATGCTCACATGACTGTAAAACAGATTCTGTTAAATCCTTCACCATTTTACTTGCATGTTCATATTACAAACAAATTCTGATGTCATGTAAACCTTTGTTTGTATACCAGTACATCTGAGAGGTGTAAAGTAGGGCTATTAAGACCATTAGCAGTAAATCAACCTAATCCTTTGAGTGCTGTGATAAGGAATACATTTATACCTTTAAATGCTCACCATGTTTATGTTTGCTTGCATGCATGTGCAAGAAACATAGTGCCATCATCCGAGTTTTCCAGAGGTGTGTCAGCCTCTTCCAATTCAGTCAGTGTGTTTGCAGGCGCAGTCGCAGTGCGCCAATCACTGCTCCAGCTGTCTATGACAGCTGAAAATGCAGTGGCATACAGCTGAAAGGGAGAGCTCCGCTTCAGTGAGCAGAGCTCCCCCCCAACACGCACACACGCATATTGCGTGCTGACATGCTACGCACATACTGTATGAGCCGGCAGGGTGCCCAATGCCCCATCGGCTCCACGCGCCCCCAAAAAGCTTACCTGGTGCCATGCTGGGGAGCCCACCCCAGTGTGGCACCGTCCCATATAGCCAGCGGGGTTCCAAATCCCCGTCGGCTCCAACCCCCAAAACAGCCTTACAGCTGCCACGCTGGGAGCCCACCCCAGCATGGCACAAGCCCATATGGCCGACGGGGTGCCCAATCCCCATCAGCTCCAGCCCCCAAACAGCCTTTCCAGTTGCCACGCTGAGTCCACCCCAGCATGGCAAATGTCCCGTCGTCTTAGTAATAAAAAAAAAAACCTGTAAATTAAAAAACGGTCCCTTGCAGTCTCCCTGCCCCACCCGCATCCACCCACTGCGCACCTTGCCTCCCCACAACCCCCTCACCCCATACTTACTCCGGAGTCCGCGCGCGATCTTCGTGGACTAGGAACACGTCTGCACTCTTCAAAGCCGACCGCGAATTGAGGAAATGCCGGTAGCTGTATAATGTAATAGATAGGTTTTTCAACTTTGCTGCATATCTCGGGCATTTTTGGAATTTTTGCACCAAATTTTCAAAATGGGTTTTGGGACCCTTCTCATGAATACTGTCACTGTCATGGCGTTACTCGGGCCGAAGGGTGATTTCACAGCCACTGCGCCAAAATCACCTTTCGGAATGATTAACAAAATGACACTGCCAGTGTTCATAAGGTGGCTCTCAAAAAGCCTATTTTAAAATTTGGTGGAAAATTCCTAAAATGACTGTTTTACTGAGCGCATGCTTACAGTTCCTACATCACCGTAAGTTCGCGAATTTTCAATATTTTCACTCCAGATTTTCAAAATTGCCATTTTACCACACCTTCTTATGAGTAGTACAGCTGTCATTTTCACATCTCACCAAAATGTGTTTCAACCTATGTAGCGAACAATGGCGCAGTCGGTGCAAAATCAATGTACGACACATTAAGAAAATCACAGTGACACTGTTCATGAGCAGAGGTCTTAAAATGGCTATGTTGAAAATTCGTGAAAAATTCCTAAAAATGACTGTTTCTACCGAATGTCGTTGCGCCAGTTTTCTACACATGCGGCCTAAGTAAGTTTCTGAATTTCAATATTTTCACTCCAGATTTTCAACATTGCCATTTTACCTCACCTCCTTATGAGCAGTACAGCTGTCATTTTCACATCTCACCCAGCACGTGTTTCCGCCCATGTAGTGCACAATGGCGCGGTCGGTTGTAAATCAATGTGCGGGACACATTAAGAAAATCACAGTGACACTGTTCATGAGCAGAGGTCTTAAAATGGCTGTTTTGAAAATTTGGTGAAAAAATTCCTAAAAATGACTGTTTTACGAGCGTACGTTGCAGAGTTCCTACGCACGCTCATAAGTTCGCAAATTTTCAATATTTTCACTCCAGATTTTCAACATTGTCATTTTACCACACCTCCTTATGAGCAGTACAGTTGTCATTTTTCACATCTTGTCCACAACGTGTTTCTGCCCATGTAGCGCACAATGGCACAGTCGGTGTGCGAAATCAATGTATGGGACACGTTAAGAAAATCACAGTGACACTGTCATGAGCAGAGGTGTTAAAATGGCTATGTTGAAAATTTGGTGAAAAAATTCCCAAAAATGACTGTTTTAGGAGCGCACGTTGCGCAGCTCCTATGCACGCTGGCAGGTTTGCAAATTTGTAATATTTGCACACCAGATTTTCAACAGTGCCATTTTACCGCACTTCCTTATGAGCAGTACAGCTACCATTTTTCACATCTCGCCCAAAATGTGTTTCCGCACATGTAGCGCACAATGGTACAGTCGGTGTGCGAAAACAATGTTTGGGACAGATTAAGAAAATCACAGTGACACTGGTCATGAGCAGAGGTCTTAAAATGGCTATGTTGAAAATTTGTGACAAAACTCCATAAAATGACTGTGTTATGAGTGAGCATTGCGCAGTTTCCACGCACCTGTAAGTTCATGAATTTGTAATATTTTCAGTCAGAGTTTCACCAGTGGCATTTTTCCACACCTCCTTATGAACAATTACAGCTGTCATTTTTCCACAACATGGCGAAATGTGTTTCACACTTTCAGCACAGAAATGCGTGGTCGCTGTGGGAAATCATTGATTCGGGACAGATAAAGAAAATCACACTGACACTGTTCATGATCGGAGGTCCCAAAATGCCTGTGTTAACAATCTGCTGTAAAAAAATCCCCAAACTAGTTACAGTACGGGTGTGCGTTGCACAGTTTCTACGCACGCTTGTGACTTCACCAGTTTTTTTAAGATTTTCACAGCAGATTTTCAACATTGCCATTTTTTACACCTCCCCATGAACAGTACCGCTGTCATTTTTCACATCCTGTTCGGAATGTGTTTTTGCACCTGTGGTGCCAAATGCCATAGTCTCTGTGCAAAAGCAGTTTTCGGCTAACAAACTGATATTGCCACTGTTCATGAGGTGGGGGGTCACAAAAAAACCATGTTGAAAATTTGGAGTGAAAATACCAGCGTATGCCTGAGGCGTTAGGGTTTCCGACCATAGCCACCCTGTGAAGACCAGCCAGGCATCAGGGGTGTGACTTGGGATTCTTGCCTGTCGTGCTCATACCATTCCACCCCACCCACACCCTGCAGCCAGTAAGAGGCATCAAGGTGTGCCTCGGACTCTTAGGGCCCAAACTTCACCCTATTCTCCTATACCGCACCCATCTCACCATATTTCTGATGGAATGGGTGCGATAAGGGCCAAAGACCCCAAGGCACACCGAGACACTTGTCAGTGTCTGCAGGGTAGGGTGTGGTGAAATGGTGTGGTCGTTATGTCGACAACCCAAAGGCACACCCCAATGCCTGTCACTCTCTGCAGGGTGGTGGTGGGGTTGGCTTCAGTTCAATACTTCACTGCCATTCCTATTACGCAGCTCTGTAACTTCTACACTACCAATGCCAATGCCAGCAAGCAAACATTCGGCATTGACAAATGCTTGTTTCTTTTAGGGTCTGTCCTATATTTTAATATTTGTTACCCCATTTGTTGTTAAATTAATAATCTAATATGTTACTTCATTTCTAGCAGTACTACACCTCTCTCTCTCTCTCTCTCTCCTCAGTAGTTATTGCTGTCAATTTTCATACTACCTGGATATTCCAGGAAGACCATCCCAGGCATCTCAGATGAACAGCACAGAATAGTGTGGCTAATGTCATGCTAAGCCACAGAAATGAGAAAAGGAAGAGAGAGAGAGAGAGAGAGAGAGAGAAGTAGCTGGTGAGGAGAAAGGAACACAATCTAGATTTGATGGCTGTGCAAATTTATCAAACATTATTAGTTTTTTTTTACCAGAAGAGACACACTAAGCTGAATCTTGTTTACAGGTGCAACCTAGGAGCACAAGGGAGTGAAATGATTTGTGCAGGGTCACACAGTATGCAAGTCTGGGCTGTGGGATTCAAACCCTGGTCTCCAGAATTGCAGCTCAGAGCCTTAAACCACTGCTCTATACTGCCCCCATGCTACATATCACATATCATGCTATCTGGTATGTATGACTGATATGGAAATAAAATAGGGTATTTAACAGCATAGAATAGTTCCTACCACAATTAAAAACTTCTGTGACATTACAAATAGCTTCAGAGTAGGAGCAATGCCATCACAGAGGCAACAAGCCTTTGTGTGAAGCAAATAAACAAAACAAAATGATGTAGGAAACCACTGTGGTTCTCAAAGAAGGTGGCTGGGAAGGTTAGGGAGAAAAAGAAAGCATTCAGGAAGTACAAGGAATCACAGAAGGAGCAGGACAGAGAACTGTTATCAGTTAAAGCAAAAGGAAGCAGAGAAAGCAGTCAGAACAGCAAAGGCCCAAACTGAGGAAAGGATAGCCAACTCAGTTAAGAAGGGGGATAAAACCTTTTATAGGTACATCAAAGAGTGAAGGAAGACCAATGGAGAGATAGTGAGGCTTAATGGGGGTTGGTCAGGGTGACTGTGAAAAGGCAGATATACTAAACAAATATTTTTGCTCAGTATTCACAAATGAAGAGGGGAGGTACCTAACCAAACAATAGAAACATTCTGGATATGGGGGCTGATATCAGCCCATTCACAGAAGAAAGAGTCTTCAGTTAGAGGTGAATGGGTACAGAAGCTTCTAGCTGGATGTTGTGAGGAAGTAGACTTGAAAGATTTGTCTTAGCTGGTTTTCTGTGTGTTTCCAGCAGACAATTTGGTGTTTGTGGGTGTTTAAAAGCAGGAGGCTGTGAGGGTAAGTGGACTTGAAAGATTTTCTTAGCTGGTTTTCTGTTTGTTTCTAGCACACTATTTGTGTGTGTGTGTGTGTGTTTAAAAGCTGCTGTCTGGCCTGTAAGTGCAGGCATCATATTACAGGGGATTAGTGCTGTTTGAAAGTAAGGTAGGACTCTCAACTCAGGCAGTCTTCAGTTAGAGGTGAATGGGTACAGAAGCTTCTAGCTGGATGCTGTGAGGAAGTAGACTTGAAAGATTTGTCTTAGCTGGTAGTGCTTGAAGGTGCAGTGAGGGGCAGTCACAGGGCTGATACTTTCTTGTGAGAGTCGGGTGTAGCCCTAGTCCCACCCCACCCCTCCCCTCCCCAGAGCTAGGCTGATTTATAGGGGATCACCTGCCCTGCAATTGGAGGAAAAGGCTTCAGGTGCAGCTCATGTAGTTCTAGCCACTGGGGGCTGGGTTTAAGGGCTGAGAGAGAGGAGCTTAGGGAGTTGTACACTTTCCCTATAAGTTCACTGTGTAGTACTGCACCTAGTAACAGGGATACCAGTATACTGTGGGACTGTATCTAGGTTTAGTGGGTGACCTGATTAGTGGGTAGGGGTGTATCTTGGACTAGTGAGGAACCTGGTAGTTCACCCAAGGAAACCTACTTGGAGGGGGATGGGACCACACGTCATTGGGGATGGCATCTTTGGGAGGGTGGTGGGGTGCACAGGGTGTGGGGCGGCCATGATACTGGACTGGGCTTGGAAGTTCGGTGGTTGCCCAGTGTGCCACCAGCTGGCACAGCTTAGGGAGGAGGTTGAGAGGATTAGGAAACAGCTGGAGAGAGGGGGGGATGTAGGATAGGTGAACAAGGGCTCTTCCACGGGGTTGCTCCAAGCACTAGGGGTGGGGGCATAGGGAAAGGAGTGCAGGAGAGTACTCTGGGGTCACATAGGGACCCTGACAGAGGGGGCCCAAAAGGAGGACACTACCAAGGAAGCAGGCAGGTATCTGGAGACCCTCACAGAGGGGGGCCAAAGGGAGGACATTCTCAGGGAAGTAGGCAGATGGCTGGGACAGGACAGAAGGAAGCAAGGGGGGAGGTGGATCAGACCTTAAGCTCAGAAACCACTTCAATTCTCTTCTTCTGCTTGAGGATGAGGGGGTGATATAGCCATAACAGGGGCTGTTGGAGATGGAAAGGGAGTGGAGGGCAGGAGGCAGAGGCAGGGGCAGGATAGCAGGAAGAATGGGGGGAACTTGGAATGTGGGAAAATGGGGGGAGCAGTGGATCAGAGCAGGAGGAGGAGGGGGTAGAGAGAGGAAAACGCAAGGAGAAGGACCAGTTGGGAGGAAAGGGCAAGGAGAGGAACCAGAAGAACAAGTAGGATACAGTAAAGGCAGCTGAGAGTTTATGCCAGGGGAGCACAACAGGCAAGGAGGGGCTGAATGGAGACAGGAAGGAAGGGAGGACGAGCCAGGCAAGTTTAGCAGATGGGAGGGAAGGACCAGTCATGAGCAGTGGCGGGGGGGATAGCGGGGTACAAAAGGATACTCGGGAAGAGGAGAGGCATAGGATCAGAGGGGAGGGGGTGGCCAGGGTAAATAAGGAGGGGGTGGCAGAGGGCACCAAGATAGGGGGAGGAGCAAGGAGCTGGCTGGGATGAGGGGCCAGTAGAAAGGATGAGGGACGTAGAAGAGGGGGAAATGGAGGAAAAGGGGTTGTCAGAGTGATCCTGTTGGGTGATTCCATGATCAGGGGTATCAAATGGGATAGGCAGGGGGAAGCCTGCCCGGTTAGAACAACATGCTTCCCTGGACTAATGGTGCACAGGGCCAAGCATGAGGTATATCAGCTGGCAAAGGATTGTGGAGGTTCCCCGGATATACTGGTCCACCTGGGTACCAATGACATTGAGGAAATAGTGAGCTAGAGATACAGGCAAGATTCAGGGAGCTCGCCAGGGTCTGTCATGACATAGGATGCACGATTTCCTTCTCAGAAATCCTGCCAGTGCCAAGGGCTAGTGGGGAACACAAGAGGAAGATTAGGGAGATAAACCAGTGGCTCAGGGAGTGGTGTAGGGCCTGAGGGTATGGGTTGATGGGGGATTGGGGGGAGGCCTGGGAGGATAAGGGGCTATATGCTAGAAATAGGCTCCATCTCAATTTGGAGGGAAGGAAAATCCTTAAGTTGAAAATAGAGGGGTTCGTTGGTGAAAGGTGGGGTTTAAACTTGTGAAGGGGGGAAGGATGGGAAAGAAGGCTGTCGAGGGGGGGTCCGATAAAGGAGGGACTCGGTCTCCACCCCCCTGGGGAGCTGGAGGAATGCAGAAAAAGGCCATCTGGTAAGGTGCTGACCAGGGGAAGATGGAATCCCAATGGGAATGCGAGCAGGGGAAATGGAAGTATATGGAAAGGGTGGAAGGTAGTTCTGCTAAATGCCAGGAGCTAGGGCAATAAAATGCCTGAGCTCCAGGCGATGCTAACTGAGGGAGAGGTGGATGTGGCAGTGGTCACTGAGACCTGGGCCACCGCAGGGCACGACTGGGACCTGAACCTGGAGGGTTACACCATGTTCAGGAAGGACAGGGGGGAGGGAGGGAAGGGAAGGAGGGGTAGCAATAATAGTCAAAAACTGCATTGGCATAAGAGGAGTGGAGGAGGCGGAGGGAACTGTGGAGGCAATTTGGGTCACCTTGATAACAAATGGGGGCAAGAGAGTAAAAATAGGAGTGGTGTTGGGAGACACTGCAAATTGGGCAGGGGAAGGGTGGTGGTGTTGGGGGACTTAAACATGCCAGGAACGGACTGGGAGACTATGACATCCTTGGGGGCCAGGGAACAGAGGTTGTTGGATGCCTTTCAGGATGCATTCCTAACTCAGCAGGTGGGGGAACTGACCAGGGATGCGCAGATACTGGATGTGGTCCTGGCAGACAGTGACCAGACTGGGGGCCTGGAGGTAAGGGACCCGTTGCCGGGGAGCGACCATGCCACGGTCTGGTTCTGCCTGGACCTAGGAGGGGTAGAAGGCTGCACAAAGACGGAGGTAACCGACTTCAGGAGGGCGGATTTCAAGGAAATGGGAAGGATCCTTAAGAAGCATTTGGATGGGATTGGGCCAGACATGGACGCTGACAGTAGGTGGGAAATCATCAGGAGGGGGGTGCAGGATGCTACCAGCACCTGTGCAAGAGTAAGACGAAAATGTGGTAGGGCCCATAAACTCTACTGGTGGACCAGGGAGGTTCAGGAGGTGGTGAGGGGAAAGAAGGCAGCTTATAGGCATTTCAAGTGGTCAAGGAGTGAAAGGGATAGTGGGAGTACGAGCTGATGGTCAGAAGGGCCACTGGGGTGGTGAGGGCGGCTAAGGCAAGGAAGGAGCAGAACCTGGCCAGGGAAATTAGGAGAGGGAATAAGGGGTTCTTTAGATACATTGGGGAAAAACGAAGGGTGAAGGGGCAGATTAGCAGGATTAAAACAGGGGAGGGATGGGCACAAGATCCGGGGGAGCAGGCTGAGGTACTAAATGAGTACTTCGCCTCAGTTTTCACCAAGGAAAATGGGGGGCTGCATCATACATGGGAGGAGATGGTGAAACTGAGGTTGGGGGACCTTTGCCGATCGTCGGGTCTGGGGAGAGGATGGGCCATCATTGGCAGGAGGGGAGAAGGCAAGGCCCCTGCAAGGCCCTGCTACCTGGACAAGGTAGTGGAGCTGGAAATCACAGCAGAGAGAGTGAGGGAAGCCCTCAGGTCCCTTAAGACTGAGAAAGCACCGGGGCCAGATAAATTACATCCCAGAGTGCTGAAAGAACTGGCAGATGTCCTGGCGAAACCCCTGGCGGAGCTTTTCAGTATCTCTCTGAGGACAGGGTAGGTGCCCCAGGACTGAAAGGTGGCACATATAGTGCCTATCCACAAGGGGGGATCAAGGGAGGTGGCAGGGAACTACAGGCCCGTCAGCCTGACATCGGTGGTGGGCAAGGTGATGGAGGGCATTGTCAAGGAGAGGCTAGGGGGGGACCTAGAAAAGTCGGGGTGCCTGGATGATAGACAGCATGGATTCGTCCCAGGGAAATCATGTCAGACAAACCTTGTGGAGTTCTATGACTCGGTGACGAGAGCCTTGGACCTGGGTAGACCGGTGGACGTCCTCTATCTTGACTTCAGCAAGGCGTTTGACTCTGTTCCTCACGGGGACCTGTTGAATAAGCTTGAAGAAATGGGGTTGGGGAACCAGATGATCAGATGGATAGGCAATTGGCTCCAGGACCGGACCCAGAGGGTCATGGCTGGTGGGATAGTCTCATCCCCAAGGAGGGTCATTAGTGGGGTCCCTCAGGGATCAGTCCTTGGGCCCCTCCTGTTCAATGCTATGTCTCTGACATAAGAAAGGGCATCAGGAGTGAGATGAGTCTCTTTGCAGATGACTCAAAACTGGGGGTGGTGGTGGATGGGGAGGAGGGGAGGGTGCCCCACAGGGGGACCTGGAGGCTCTGGAAAGGTGGTCTACAAAGTGGAAGCTGAGGTTTATTGCAGGGAAGTGCAAGGTACTGCATCTGGGATCCAGAAACCCGGGCCAAGAGTACACCCTGGGGGGGGAAGCTACAAGTCTCAATGGCTGAGAGGGACCTGGGGGTGGTGGTGGATGTCAAGATGAACAACTCTGAGACTTGTAGGAGGGCAGCAGCCAAGGCCAACAGGATGCTGGGATGCATCGCTAGGGGGATCACCTCCAGAAGGAGGGAAGTGATACTCCCCCATATAACTGCTTGGTGAGACTGCACCTCGAGTACTGCGTGCAGTTTTGGAGGCCACATTAAAGAGGACATTGAACTCCTGGAGAGGGTCAGAGGAGGCAACCAAAATGATCTGGTGCTTGGGGACAGGACCTATGGCGAGATCCTCTGAGAGTTAAATATGTACACATTGGAAGAGAGAAGGGACCGGGGGACATGATAGAGGTCTTCAAGTACATGAAGGGTTAAATAGGAGAGAAGCAGTCAAGGTGCTCTGAAAGAAGGAGGGTGCAACTAGAGGCATGAGTGGAAGCTGGAGGGGAGATTCAGAAGAGAAAGGAGGAGGTGCTACTTCACTGAGAGGGTGGTGAGCTATGGAATGCACTGCCCAGGGGGCTGGTGGAGGCAGAGACGGTGGAGGGGTTCAAGAGGGGTTGGGGCAGGTACAGGGGAAGGGTTCTGGATGCAAAGTCCTGTGCAGTGGGAATATCTGGGACTGGGAAGGGAGAAGCCAGAGAGGACGAGGGGGGCAGCAAGATCAGCTCCCAGGGTGGGGGCTGACCAAACGAGCAGACACGAAAGACCGTTTGGCCTATTCTGCTGGCATTTTAGTATGTTAGTAAAAGAACACTTAAAACTGAAGGTGGACAAAGCAATGGGGCCTTATGGATTCATCCAAGAATTCTAAAAGAACTAAGGGTAGAACTAGTGACACCACTGACTACCCTCTTTAACAAATCATGGGAAGATGGGGTGGTACCCAAAGACTGGAGGAGGGCAGATGTTATTCCACTTCACAAAAGTGGGGGCAGGGCAGAAGCAGGAAACTACAGACCTGCTAGTTTAACCTCAGTGACAGGGAAAATGATGGAATCGCTTCTGAAGGAAAGAATTGTTGAGTACCTAGAGGCCAGAGGGGCACAGAACCCAAGGCAGCATGGATTCACAATGGGAAGGTCATGTCAGACAAATCTAATAGAGTCCTTTGACTGGGTGATCAAAGTAGTAGATCAGGGAGGGGCTGTAGACATGGCCTACCTAGACTTTAGCAAGGCATTTGACACAGTCCCACACAAAAGATTAATATACAAGTTAGCCAGCCTGGGAGTGGGTCCCAAGATGGTAGCCTGGGTAAAGAATTGGCTGGAGAACAGGATACAGAGGGCAATAGTTAACTGAGTCCACTCGGAAGAAAGGGGGGTTACTAGTGGGGTACTGCAGGGTTCAGTACTAGGACCAGACCTCTTCAATGTCTTTATAAGTGACATTGCAGAGGGACTAGAAGGAAAAGTATGTCACTTTGCAGATGACACTAAGATCTTCAACAGAGCTGATACACAAGGTGGGGTGGAAAGGATGAGAAGGAACTTGGCAAGGTTGGAAGAATGGTCAAATGTATGGCAGCTTAGATTCAATGCTAAGAAGTGCAAAGTAATGCACTTAGGAAACAAAAACCCAAGGGAAGTGTACACAATGGGGAGTGAGATACTAACAACAACAAAAATGGAAAGGGACCTGGGGGTAGTCATATCAGGTGACCTAAAGGTGGGCAAGCAATGTGAGAGGGCAGTAAGGAGAGCTTGGGAGATACTGGGATGCATAGGGAGAGGCATCACCAGTAGAAAACAGGAAGTTGTTATCCCTCTGTACAGACAGCTGGTGAGACCACATCTGGAGTACTGTGTGCAGTTCTGGAGACCCAGTCTCAGCAAAGACATAGACAAGATGGAGGCAGTCGTGAGGAGGGCAACTAAAATAGTGCAGGATCTGCACCAGAAGACATATGAAGAGAGACTTAAGGAGCTTAATATGTATACCCTCGAGGAAAGGAGGGAGAGGGGCACATGATAGAAACTTTCGAGTACCTCAAGGGAATCAACAAAGTCCAAGAGGATAGCATCTTTCAGAAAAATAGGTGTACAAGAACAAGGGAGCATTATTTGAAGATAGAGGGGGGACGGCTCAGAGGTATTATGTGGAAGTATATTTTCACAGAGAGGGTTGTAGATGCATGGAACAGCCTTCCTGAGGGGGTTGTGGAGTCAAAAACAGTGGTGGAATTCAAGAATGCATGGGACAGTCATAAGGCAATTCTAGGGGTTGGGGGTAGGAGGAAGTAGGCTGTGGGTTAACTAGGATCTGCAGCTTATCTATTAGATACGGAAATGGGCAGACTGGGTGGGCCAAGTGGTCCTTATCTGATATCAAATTCTATGTTTCTATGTTTAAACCGTACGCTTTGCGGTTATTTTAAGTCCTGATAGGCCGATCGCTCCGAAGCAACTCTTCGGTCCTCACTAGGAGAAATTCAATCTGTCACAATTCAGGATTCTGGTCACATCAACAGCAATCTTGGATAAAGTCTGATATGATATTGCAGACTTCTTCACTCGAGAAGATGGTAGCAGGCAGGCCAGGCACAGCCTTCTTGCCGATAACCCTGGGCTACTGTTCAGGAGCAGCTGCTCTAATTACTCAAGCTGTTCACTCTCTCAGCTGCAGCTACACACTGACTCACTGCTGCAGGAAACTCTGGGCTGTCCCAGTGATCCAAAAGGTTCGGTTGGTTGATCTATCTGTCTGTCACAGCAAAGGCTCCCCCTCCAGGTCCATTTAGGTGCCAAACAGTAAAAAAAACTACAATTCCTACAGAAATTCTCTCCCACAAGACCCCTGGGGACAGTCTCCATTTTAGGGTCCCCAAAGGTGCTGACTGGTCCAAACTGGCAGTCCAGAACCAAGGTGGTGGTGCTTAGCAGACAAGTCCATGCTGCAAAGGAAGGCAGGTTAGACAAACTGCAATATTATTATTATTAATGCAGATAATCAGCAGTCACAGATCCTAGTGAAGCTCCCTCTGCCCAACTAGCGATGGCAGAATGAAGTGGCTGTACTGCAGCCTGGGTGGGACTCAAGCCTATAACCACTCGGTCCCCACCCAGATCAATTATAAACTACAAAAATGATACCTCTTAAAGAGACAGGCATGGAGGCTAACAGGGCACTCGCATGCAAGCATCTTTTTAACAGTTTAGACACAGAGCACCAACCTGGCAGTGGGCATTAGGCAAGCCCAGGAAGACATTTTAGGAACCCCCATTTGTAGGAGGATTACATATAAATGAAGGCCATGCAGATGTATATTAGCATTATGCATTGAGACACTGCATATAACTGGAGGCCAGGCAGGTGTATATTAGCATTATGCACTCAGACACAGGATATAACTGGGTGCCAGGCAGGAGCATATTGGCATTATGCATTGAGACACAGCATATAACTGAGGACAGCCAGGTGTATATTAACATTATGCTTTGCGTCACAGCATATAACTGGAGGCAAGGCAGGTGCATATTAGCAGTATGCATTGAGACACAGCATATAACTGGGGGTCAAGCAGGTGCATATTAACATTATGCATTGAAACACAGCATATAACTGAGGGCCAGGCAGGGTTATATTAGCATTATGCATTGAGACACTGCATATAACTGGAGGCCGGGCAGGTGTACATTAGCATTATGCATTGAGACACAACATATAACTGGGGGCCAGGCAGGTGTATTTTAGCATTATGCATCGAGACACAACATATAACTGGGGGCCAGGCAGGTGTACATTAGCATTATGCATTGAGACACAACATAAAACTGGGGACCAGGCAGGTGTATATTAGCATTATGCATTGAGACACAACATATAACTGGGGGCCAGGCAGGTGTATATTAGCATTATGCATTGAGACACTGCATATAACTGGAGTCCAGGCAGGTGTACATTAACATTATGCACTGAGTCACAGCAAATAACTGGAGGGCAGGCAGGTGTATGTAGCATTATGCATTGAGACACAGCATATAACAGGGGGTCAGGCAGGTGTATATTAGCATTATGCATTGCGACAGGGCATACAACTGGAGGCCAGGCAGGTGAATATTAGCATTATGCATTGAGACACTGCATATAACTGGAGGCCAGGCAGGTATAAATTAACATTATGCAGTGAGACACAGCTTATAACTGGGGGCCAGGCAGATGTATATTAGCATTATGCATTGACCTCCTCCTCATTCCTCTCCCTAGTCGATTATGGGCTCATTATTTACTTGGCTGCTGACCACACAGCCCTTAACAAAATCCACCTGGCCATAAACAACGTGTGCAGACCCCTCTCCGGGGCAGACAAGCATACCCATACTTGTACCCTATATGCCCTGACAAATCTCCTCGCCCTGGATGAAAGGCTATTTTATCAAACATGTCTCCTCACAAAGAAAATTCACCTGGGTCTTACCCCCTTGGGGGTTTCTGCCTCTCTCCTATCCTTCCACACCTTGGTGAACACCCACACTGCCAACCGACAGGTGTGGTCCATTCCAAGGGCTAGAACCTCCTTGGCTAAAGGTCAGTCCCACACAGGGCCCCAGTCTGGTACAATGAACTCCACTCTGATGTCTCCTTCATCTCCAAATTAGGACCTTTCAAGTCAGCCTTCAAAGAGGGCTCGTGAATGCCCAGCTGAAATCTTTCATAGATGATACTAATCTGCCAAACCCAATGCAATCTGGTTTCAGAACTAAACATAGTACAATCACGGCCCTGGCCAAGGTGACAAATGACTGGCAGCACGAGCTAGAGAACAAAAAATTTATCTGCGCCATTTTTCCTAGACCTAAGTAAAGCCTTCGACACTGTCGACCACAGCCTCCTTCATTCTTCATTAAAAGCTATTGGTCTAGATTCTACCTCTGTGCATTGGTTCCACAACTACCTTTCTGATAGGCACCAACAGGTCAAGGCTGAAGGTGAACTCTCCCTCTCAAATCTGTTAAAAAGAGGCATCCCGCAGGGATCCATCCTGGGGCCACTCCTATTTGCCATCTACATCAACAATATAGACTCAGGCATCAATGAGGCGAAAATTCATCTGTTCGCAGATGATACAGTGATCTACCTAAGCCGTACAACTCCTGAAACTGCCTTTAGCGACCTGCAAGCTGACTTCAACATACTTCAATACCAGCTCCTTAATAAAAAAATTGCTACTTAATGCCATAAAGACAAAGGTGATGCTATTTTCACCTATTAACCATGCAGCCTACCCTGCTCTACCCCCATCACCACCCTCCTAGGAGAAACCCTGGAATTTGTGCCGAAATTCAAATACCTGGGGGTCTGGCTAGACTTCAGACTCTCCTTTGCAGACCACGTGGAGGATTTGTTAAAAAAACTGAGGCAGAGACTAGGTCTCTTCTTCAGGTTAAACTGCCTACTAACCACAGAGGCCAAGAGACAGCTAGTTCAGCTCGTTCCTTTCCCTAATTGATTACGCCGACTTTATATACAGCCAATGTGCTACTTCATACCTCGTAAATTGGACATATTTTACCACAGAGCCCCTGCGCTTCATCATTGGTCTCCCTTTCTCCACCCATCACTGCTCTTTATATACGCCATAGGTTGGACCTCCCTACACTACAGACGTAAATAAAATGCAGCTCTCTGGACATACAGAGCTATCACTGGCAAACTTCTGCAGTACATTGTTGATTGCCTGACTCTCAATATGCCTGGAACCTAAGCCCTAAGAAGCTGTTCACTGAGTTCTCTGAAAGTGCCCAAAGCCCTAACGCGTTTTGGGAGAGCTGCCATAGGATTCGTTCTACCGTCACTCTGGAATGTGCTAAAAAAATCACTGAAACTGAGGACTCCTGTTAGTATTACTGTGTTTAAGTCCTTATACTCAAAATACATTACAGAAGCCTGCAACTGCTTCCAACGATCCTAGCTCTGGAATGTGCTATAGAAATCACTGAAATTGAGGGCTCCTGTTAGTCTCACTGTGTTTAAGACCTTTTACTCAAAATACATTACAGAAGCCTGCAACTGCTTCCAGTGATCCCAGCTTACTTACACCCCCTTCCACACCCTTCCTGCTTTTCCCATCCTCCTTCCTTCCTTCTTGTATCAGTGCATAACTTGTCCCTGAGCCACCTACTTATCTACCGCCCTAAATCTCACCCTCCTTCACCCACCTATTCCTTGTATATCCACAGCATCTCATTCCTTCGCTCCTAGTATTATCCCAGTTCCAGACCCCCCCCCACTGGCTGCCCACTTCTCCCGACACATGTCTCCCCCCTTGATACGCCTGGGTCTTTTTAAACTGACTATGTATGTCTCTTCGCCTGTAGCATCCACTTCAACTAATCTCTTCGCTGGACTATAATGCCTTTACCTTACAGGAATACTAAACCATGTATGTTGTTGTATCTGGTATACATTTTTACCGACTTGCTACCCTGTTGTTATGCATACCCTTACCGACTGTCTTTTACCTGAACCCAAATGTATTTTTACTTATCCTGTCTATTGCAGGCCTATCTGTACTGTTGTACTCTTGCATCTACTGTCTATGTGTCTGTATATAAATGCATTGTTACTTGACTTGTGTAATGCAGGCCCACGTTGTAAATGAGCTTGCTCAATGGTGTTCGCCTGGATAAATAAAGAATTTGATTGATTGAGCACATTCTCACTTCAAGGCGCTGCCAATGTACCAGCTAGTGCCAGGTCATCTATCTGTCATCTTATGGGACCACCCCACCTCTGAGCTCCTACCGATAGGGCTACCAAACATTACCTATTAACAATGCCTCCTTTGGCTGCACTCACAAGGTATCTGTCTAATTCTCCACTCACTGTAAATATCAAACCTGTTACTCCCTTCCTCTATCAGCAAACTTTCTCTTCTCTTGAAGACTGTAAAATACAGCTCTTGGTAACACGTTCAATGCAATGTATAGCTGATTTTTGATTCTGCAATAATGTATGATTGAAAAAAACTGTAACCTTTAGCTGCCATTTTATGTTTATATGTATTAAGTGTTCGTATTTGTTTTTTCTGACACGGAGCCTTTGTAAACGAGTCCCTGACTCAAAGGTTGTAATTCTAAAGTCTGTTAAATAAATAAATAGAGACACAGCATATTTACCATTAGCCAAATACCAGAATGGCAATAGCAAAACATTTATGCATGAGCTGAAGATGCACACTTCATGGATGGAATGTGGTTTTTATTTTAAAGAATAAAGTTCTGCAATGTCTTATATTGGAACTACAGGACAAGTATTCTTTGGAGCTACTGTCTCTTTAAGACTTCATACAGGAAGTGGAGGGGGGCGGGGAGAGAGAGAGAGAGAGAGAGATGACATTACCACCCTTGAGTCACATACACTTGCTGCTGCATTAGAGTAGGTTGCATACTGAACAAAAACAGCAAAGGAGCAGCCCAGGGAAGGCTGTAATTCATTTTAACAAGATGTGTCTTTGGACAGTCTCTTTTGTTTTGTAACCTTTCCAGAGCAAACTATTTCACAACAATAAAAACCATCTTTGTGCTGTGAACAGAATCTCAATGAACTCAGGTCAGTAACTCATTTGTAAAGTAGATGCTTGCAGCTCTCAGGGTCTTGGACAAGCATTTAAGGCAGAGCAGACCGAACTGAACCATGCTAGAAACATAGATGTTGGCAGGAAAGGACTGGTGGGCCCATGTAGTCTGCCATGTTTTCTTATTTTCCTCCATTAGAGAAACAGACTCTTTTCCTGGTGGAGCTTCAGATGGGGTTTGAGTGACTTTAAATAGGAGAGTTGAGCTTTCTTTCTGAAGAGTGTTTACTAGCTATGCCGTCTCTTACTAGTGTTTGCTGCAGGGGTGGGTCTCAATAAGCTGCCTTCTCTCGTTTTCACTTTACCGTTTTCAGTTGCAGTGGGGAGGGATTGTTTATTTGCCAAAATGTGGTTAGGTTTCAGGGATGGCTGTGTACCAGGTGATCCAGCATGTTCATAGACCAGGGAGGGGCTGTGGACATGGCCGACCTAGACTTTAGCAAGGCACTTGACACAGTCCCACATAAAAGATTAATAATCAAATAAACCAGCCTGGTAGTGGGTCCAGTGGTGGAGCCAGGTTTAAGAGTGTTTTTATTTTGGGGGGGGCATTTAGTCAATTGTGGGCTCCACAATGGGCACTAAACAATGAGTAAAGATCATGGTGGGGCACCACTACTCACATTGGGGAAGCCAGGAGGGGTGACCGCCCTCCAGCCCCCTCTTCTATCCCTGCCACTAAGTGGGTCCTAGGGTGGTAGCCTGGGTAAAACACTGGCTGGACAACAGGACACAGAAGGTAATTGTAAACTGAGTCCACTCTGAAGAAAGGGGGGTTACTAGTGGGGTACTGCAGGGTTCAGTACTGGGTCCAGTCCTTTTTAATGTCTTTATAAGAGACATTGCAGAGGGACTGGAAGGAAAAGTATGCCTCTTTGCAGATGACACAAAGATATGCAATAGGGTTTATACACAAGGAGGTGTTGAAAGGACGAGAAGGGACTTGGCAAGGTTGGAGGAATGGTCAGAAGTATGGCAACTTAGATTCAGTGCAAAGAAGTGCAAAATAATGCACCTGGGAAACAAAAACCCAGGGGAGGATTACACAATGGGGGGGGGAGGAGGTAGTAACAACAACAACAAGCATTTGTCAATGCCGAATGTTGTCTCGCTGGCATTGGCATTGGTAGTGCAGGAGTTAGAGATGCATAATAGGAATGGCAGTCAAATATGGAACTGACGTCAACCCCATCTCCACCCTGCAGAGACTGACAGGCACTGGGGTGTGCCTTTGGGGTGTCAGCTATAACGCTCATGCCATTTTACCTCACTCTACCCTGTAGACACTGACAAGTGTTGTGGTGTGCTTTGGGGTCTTTGGGCCTTATACTTAGCCCATTCCATAAGGAAATATACTGAGACAGGTGCAGTACAGAAGAATGGGCCTCACCCTACCCTGTAGACACTGACAAGTGTCATGCTGTGCTTTGGGTCTTATACTTACCCTATTCCATAAGGAAATATGCTGAGATGGGTGCAGTATAGGAGAATGGGGTGAACTTTAGGGCCGAACACTTCAAGACATACCTCGATGCCTGTCACTGGCTGCAGGGTGGGGGTGGGGATGGAATGGCATGAGCATTACAGTCAATGATCCCAAGTCACACCCCTGATGCCTGGTGGTCTCTACAGGGTGGGGTGTTACAGTTGGAAACCCTAACATTGTAGGCGTTTGTTGATATTTTCACTCCAAATGTTCAACATAGGCTTTTTTGTGACCCCACCTCATGAAGAGCGGCATAATCAGTTTGTTAGCTGAAGGGTGGTTTTGCACAGCGGCTGTGCCATTTGGCGACACAGAGACGAAAACACATTTTGGTCGGGATGTGGAAAATGACAACTGTATTGTTCATGAGGAGGCATGAAAAAATGGCAAGGTTGAAAATCTGGAGTGAAAATATGAAAAATGAGTGAAGTCATGAGCATGCATAAAAACTGCGCAACACACGTCTGTAACCCAATTATTTTTGGGATTTTTTTTTAAGCCACATTTTCAACATAGGCATTTTGGGACCTCTCCTCATGAACAGTGGCACTGTGATTTTGTTAATCTGTCCCAAAAGTTGATTTCCCACAGCGACCACGCCATTGTGCGCCACCGGTGCGGAAACACATTTTGGGCAGGCTTTGAAAAATGACAGCTGTACTGTTCATAAGGAGATGTGGAAAAATGCCAGTGTTGAAAATCTGGCATGAAAATATTGCAAATTTGCAAAGTTCCAGGGGGTGTGTGGAAACTGCGCAACACACACTTGTAACACAGTCATTTTATAGACTTTCGTCACCAAATTTCCAACATAGGCATTTTAGGACCTCTGCTCATGAACACTGTCACCGTCATTTTCTCAAACTGTCCCAAAAACTGATTTCGCACAGTGACAGCGCTATTCTGTGCCGACATGTGAAAACACATTGCGGCCAGGATATGTAAAATGACAGCTGTACTGTTCATAAGGAGGTATGGAAAATGCCACTTTGAACATCTGAGTGAAACTATTACAATTCAATGGGTTACGAGCGTGGTGTGGAAACAGCGCAACACATGCTCGTAAAACAGCCATGGTTTGGATTTCTTTCACCAAATTTGCAACATAGGTTTTTTGAGAGCCCCCCCCTCATGAACAGTGGCACTGTCATTTCATTATTCGGTCCCCAAAGGTGATTCTACGCAGTGACTGCAAAATCACCTTTTGGGACCGAATAACGCCATGACAGTGACTGAATTCATGAGGAGGGGCACCAATAACCCCATGTTGAAAAAGTGGTGCAAAAATTCCAAAAAAATGCCTGAGATATGCATCAAAGTTGAAAAAACCCTATTTATGCCATTATACAGCTTACTGGCATTTCTTCAGTTTATGGTCGGCTTTGAAGAGTGCAGACGTGTTCCCGTCCACCGAAGATCATCGCGCCGGACTCCGGAGGTAAATATGGTGTGAGGGGGATGTGTGGGGAGGCAGGGTGCGCAGAGGGTGGGTGCGGGTTGGGGCAGGCAGCTGGACAGACCGTGAGGGACCGATTTCTTCTTTTACATGTTAAAAAAACAAAAACATTGCGGGACTTTTTTTTTTTTTTTTACAGGGACATTTGGTACACTGGGGTGGGCTCCCAGCATGCCACCTGAGTGTTTGGGGGGGGGGGCTAGCCGATGGATTGGGGACCTTTGTCGGCACATACCGAAGGGGGGGCAGGAGCCGAGGGGGATTGGACACCCCCCCTCAGCACATAACAAATGGGGGGTGCATTATGCCGATGGGGAGTGGGCTCCCCCATCAGCACATACACTGGATCAGGGCATGCCGACAGGGGGATTGGGCACTCCCGAAGTCGGCATTGTGGCAGGCAGTGTGCCACCATGTTTACTCTGTTTCACCAGGGAAGGCATGTTGGGAGGTGCCAGTGCGTATGACGAGCTTTGCTGTCATTGCAACGGACCTTTCCTTAGATGTGCTCACCACATTATGTATTCCGGGTGTGGCGCCTGCATGCTGACTTATTGGGGAATGTGAGACGCACCTACTGATGCGTGCCCTGCATTCGCCCAACAGTGACCGTGCCTCCAAATCTGCTACTAATGCAATATGTTGGCTGGCACGCAAGCGCGAGCCAACATAAAAATGGAAAGGGACTTGGCGGTAATCATATCAGATGACCTTAAGGTTAGAAAGTAATGTGGAGAATGCAGTAGGGAGGGCTGGGGGATACTGGGATGTATAGGGAGAGGCATCACCAGCAGAAAACAGGAAGTTGTTATCCCTCTGTACAGACAGTTGGTGAGACCCCATCTGGAGTACTGCATCCAGTTTTGGAGACCCCATCTCCACAAGGACACAGACAGGATGGAGGCAGTCCAGATGAGGGTAACTAAAATGATGCAGGGTCTGCAAGAGAAGCTATAGAAGGAGAGACTAAAGGAGTTTAATATGTATACCCTTGAGGAAGCGGGGGGGGGGTATGATAGAAACATTTTAAGTGCCTCAGTGGAATCAACAAAGTCCAAGAGGGTAGCATCTTTCAGAAAAAGAGATGTGCAAGAACAAGGGGACACAATTTGAAGATAAAGGGGGATTGACAGCTCAAGGGCAATGTGAGGGAGTATTTTTTCACAGAGAGGGTGGTGGACGCATGGAACAGCCTTCCTGAGGAGGTTGTGGGGTATAAAACTGTGGGAGAATTCAAGAATGCATGGGACAGACATAAGGCAATTCGTGTGGGGGGGGTAGGAAGAAATAGGCTGTTGGTTAACTAGGATATGCAGCTTATCCTGTAAGTAGGGAAATAGGCAGACTAGGTGGGCCAAGTGGTCCTTATCTGCCACCAATGTCTGTATTTCTGCTGTCAGGTCCTTGGCAACCCTAGACTCTTTGTGTGCATTTGAAACTGGCTGAAACTCTGTATCTGCAGTGGAAAACTAGCATTTTTAAACAAACTCCCAGGTTCCTCAGACGAAATCAAAATGATAGAAGGAGCCATTACAGTTAATGAGTAGCTGGATATCTGAACTTGTATGCAA
Organism: Neoceratodus forsteri; assembly: GCA_016271365.2. NCBI lineage: Eukaryota > Metazoa > Chordata > Ceratodontiformes > Ceratodontidae > Neoceratodus > Neoceratodus forsteri. Next base: position 375,110,789 of record CM057457.1, on the reverse strand, counting down.
TACCATTATAGATGTATCACATTATTACATGCCTTGCATTTATCTGTAACTTCAGATGAAAAATCTGAAGACATCTTTCTGGCATTTATACAGATTTCCTCTTTTCTGGAAAATCTTAGCAAATAGACCTCAATAGAATGTTGTCTGGACCCATGCTAAGGTTTGTCTTGAAGTAAGTGGTGTGATCTTTGCACTTCAAGGACCCAGGACAATTGTTACCCCAGAATAGCCAGCAGAAATCCTTAAAGGACTTGGATCCGTCTGGGGCACTCAGCCCCTTCTGGCAGCACAACAGTACTCAAGCTGTTCCTCCTCTCCCTAGTTTAAAAGATATCCATCTTACCTAGAATCAGTTCCATTTTACTGGCATGATGTGCCAGAGATTCTTTGAGAAAAACATTAGGGTCCTTCAAAGTGTCTGTTCTCGTCTTAACCTCATCTCGTCTACCACTGACACTGCTGCTGTTTTTTTGGCCCATTTCTGCCCCCACAGCTTCCCCAGCCCCATCACCAGCTGTCTCTGGGGCTTATCCTGAGGACCCCCCTGTTCCTCCATAGATTCCCCCTGTGGCACAACCATCAGAGGTTCCCCAAGCCCTCACTGTATGGCTTTGCCTGGTGCAGCGGGCCCTGTGCCCAGTAGGTGAAGTAGGGTCTGTGAGGAGCCACAGGCTTCATTCTGCATACAGTCAGAGGTGGTGTTTCCCATGACTCATGGATGCTCTGTGGAGGTAATGGCTTGATGTCAGCGTATCTTTGGATATGCTACCGTCTTCCATCAGAAATATCCCCCGCCCTGAACTGCTACTCTTAGTAATTTTGCCACCTATGTTCACCAAGCTGGTGAAGCTGAAACTGCACAGGCTGTCCTCACTCCCCCTAGGAGAAGAGTGTCTGCTGGGATACTCGATCCTCCTCCTCCCCCCCAGCTGACCCCCGAGTGACCCAGGTTCATTCATAGACCCTGATTACCTAGGTGGTGATGATGCAATGGTGCAGGCTGCCTTCCCTCCCCCTAGGAGGAGAGCATCTGCTGAGACACTCGATCCTCCTCCTCCTCCCTTCCAGCTGACCCCTGAGTGACTCTGGTTAATTCCCGAACTGTGATCACATTGGTGGTGATGTAGCAGTGGTGCAGGCTGTTCTCATTTCCCTCCAGTACGAGAACATCTGCTGGAATCATTGATCCTCCCCCCTCCCCCGGCTGACCCCTGTGTGGCCCAGGTTAATTTCCAAACCCTGATCACCTAGGTGGTGATGTTGCAGCAGTGCAGGCTGCCTTCCATTCCCCCAGGAGGAGCGTGTCCTCTGGCATGCTCAGTCCTCCTCCCTTCCAGCTGACCCCTGCATGACTAAGGTTCATTTCCAAACCCTGATCACCTAGGTGGTGATATTGCAGCAGTGCAGGTTGCCCTCCCTTCCCCCAGGAGGAAAGCATCTGGTGGGATATTCGATCCTCCTCCCTCCCCAGCTGACCGCCGAGTGACTCACCTAGGTAGTGATGTTGCAGTGTGCGACACTCAATCCTTCTCCTCCTCCTCCCTTCCAGCTGACCCACAAGTGACTCAGATTCAGTCTCGGACCCTGATCACCTAGGTGGTGATGTTGCATTATACAGTGGCATGAAAGAATGCTGACCTGTTATTGGTCAGTCTGGGACTGGACCCATGATGTTATCCCAGTACAACATCACAGGTCTAGTCCCGGCACAGAGATGACCACATCACTACACAGGTCCATGCAGCCCGCCTCGATCTCTGCTTGCAAGCCTTCAATGTTCCCACCCGCCCTGCTCAAGCTTTCCGGAAGCGGAGTCATTTTAACTGGCCCCTCATAACCACAGCAACTTGCAGCTGCCATAATTTCCTGGGTCCAGCAGCCGAAATGGCATTGTTTAAAAAAATGCCCCACCATCTGTAAACTCGAAACTGCTGCAGTGAGCAGCACGAGCTGGCACATCCCCCACTCCCTAACCTGCCACAACTCATCATTGCTGCCGATCGCCATCCACAACTCACCGCTGCTTCCAATAGCCTGACAGTGGTTCTCCTCAACTTCCAGTCCTGAAGGAAAATCCAACTATGTTTTCCATCCCCAGTCCTGCGATCCTCCAAGCACAACGAGAGTTCAGCACGTGCCTTTCACTTTTCAGAGCCACAATTAAAAATCGCCACAATGTTAAAATCTATCTCAACCCTGCATGTGCTGGTAGGTTAGGGGGTACGGAGTTGGCATGGGCGTGTGTGTGTGTGTGTGTGTGTGTGTGTGTGTGTGTGTGTGTGGAGGCACCTTAACAAGGACAGAGCATACACTGACTGAGCTGCTGACCTGGAGAAGTCAGGAAGCATGTAGCAGCAGCATCTAGTGGACAAATAAGAAATTGTGCACTTTCATTTTTTTTAAGATGTACTTCCACGTCAAAAAATTAATGAAAAAATGTGTTTTAAAAATGTTTTTAATTTTTTTTGTTGTTGTTAGCAATTGAGCTATTGTATAATATCAATAATACACTCCAGGGTGTGGGTTGTGCTAGGATAACCTCATGCCTGGGATGTTGGATGCACTCTGCTTGTGGCCTCAAGCCCAACCACCCCAGGCATGAGGTTATCCCAGCACAACCCACACCCTGGAGTGCATTATTGCTTAAGTGGTGCAGGCTGTTCTTATTTCCCCCAAGTAGGAGTACGTCTGCTGGAATCCTTGATTCTCCTCCCCGCAGGCTGACCCCTTTGTAACCCTGGTTCATTCCCAAACCCTGATCACCTTAGGTGGCGATGTTGCAAAAGTGCAGGCTGTCCTTGGAGGCAGTATAGTGAAGTGGTTTAAGGCTCTGAGCTGCAAACCTGAAGACCGGGGTTTAAATCCCACAGCCCCAACTTGCATGCTGTGTAATCCTGACCAAGTCACTTAACTTCCTTGTACTCCTAGGTTGCACCTGTAAACATGCTTTCAGCTTACTGTGCATCTCTCCTGGTAAAAACAAAGGTCCTCCCTCCCCCAAGTAGGAGAGCGTCTGCTTGGATGCTCGATCCACCTCCATCCAGCTGACCCCCAAATGACCTAGGTTCATACGCGAACCCTGATCACCTACCTAGGTGGTGATTTTGCAGCAGTGCAGGCTTCCCTCCCTTCCCCCAAGAGAAGCGTCTGCTGGGATGCATGATCTTCCCCATCCCTCACAGCTGTCCCCTGCGTGATCCAGGTTCATTCCTAGACCCTGAACACTTAGGTGGTGATGTTGTGGCAGTGCAGGCTTCTCTCCCTTCCCCCAAATAGAAGAGCATCTGCTGGGATGCTCGATCCTCCTCCTCCTCCTCACAGCTGACCCCTGTGTGACTCTGGTTCATTCCTGAACCCTGATCTCCTAGGTTGTGGTGCAGGCTGCCCTCCCTCTCTAAAGCACAATCAAAAAGCAGTCACACTCCTCGATTTTAGGATGCAAAATCACCTTTGTGATGCATAAAGGTTTTATTCCCTACAAAAATCAGTGAGTAAATCCAGTGCTAAATATACAAACAAGGACAGAAAAAAAACAACCAGTACCTGTGCGCTTTGGCCAAATGGTCTTCTTGAGGGGGCTAGAAACTGGTGAACAGTGCACTACTTTTAACCCCTAATCAGTTGATGATGTCAATATTCACATGACACATTTTGAATCATTTCATTTCCAGGCTAAATGCCATTATAGTTCCTAGTATAAAGTAGAGCACTGAAAATAGTAAAAGGAAACTGGAAGTACAACAATGCTCTCCATTAAATTCATTTTATATTAATATATTCTCATATCAGTCACAAAGGAGAGTAAGTAGATTAAGACATAATGGAAAAAATATATTGGGAGAGAGAAAGTTAAGGGGACGGGGGGTGAAAAGAAGGGAACAGTTGCCAAGTCACTTCATTCAGTGTCAGATACATAGGTATTCCTGCGCTCACTTAAAGACACCCCTCAACCCCGGAAGAGGGAAAAGAGAAAATCACAATTAAAACCTAAATATGCAATTCACCCAATCATCCCGAACATTACATCAACTCTAGAGAGACATCTGTTTAGTTAAATATAGTTTCAAATCCAGTTCATTATTCATTCTCAGAGGGCTCAAACTGCAACGTAAAAATGCATTATCCCTCCCTCCTTTGTAATGTATTTACTCATTTTCCCCTATGTTTACTCACAAACACTTGTTCCAAACCCATAAATAAGAAACTGTGTCACAGTTGTGCTCAGAGAGACAGTGCTTGACCATAGGACTGGTAAAGTTCCTGTTTTTTATGTCCCAAAGGTGCTCCTGTATTCTGATATCTAATTTCCTAACTGTGCACCCAAAGTGAAGTTTAGGGCATGAGCACCAAATTGCGTAAACCACATACATGGTAACGCATGAAATAAATTGCCAGATGTTAAATGTACGTGTGGTATTATTCAATGAAAAGATCTTGCTCTGATTGTAATGTTTACAAACATTACAATTCCCTAATTTAAACATCTCGGCTTGCTTGTAGGGAAGCCAAGTTTTCTGTGTTATGGGTGGGGGTACTGAAGTTACTCGAAGTTATAGTCCCTAAGGTTTTTACCTCTCTGAAAAGTGATGGGTGGTCTTTCCCCTTTATACATTAGGGACAAAGTGATATGCTATCACATAAAAAGCAGTATCCTAACCACCGTGTGATAACCAGATCATGAGTGTACACTGTGAAGATATCACAGTGTACACATCACCACTGGTTATCAGCATAGTGTACATGTCACTTCCCCCTCCTCATGCCGATAAAACAAAAAAAGTAAGAAAACATGGAGCCCTATTGTATAAAATGGATACATGATGTCCCATTGCGTGATACCTGTGTATCACGAGTGGACAGTGACCTTGGAAACCTTACTTGTGGCTCCGCTACACTGTGCCACTCATGAGTTGAAGTCACTGTTAACTCGTGATACATACAGTATCACACGAAAGGCCATCATGTATCCCCTTAATATTAGCTTGTAATGAGGGATCACTTTTTAGAAGAGGCCGGTATTTATAAAGCACATTGCCTATCTTACCAGAAATGGAGTTAAACTCGGTGGCTAAAGTGATTGTGCTGGGTTATGTTGGTTGCTTGATTTTTGGCTGTAGTAAGGAAGATCCGTCTACAGTGCTTGCCCTCATAAATGCTCGATCAATACCAAAAACCGAGCTGAAAGCTCCTGTGATTTTAGAAATGAAGTTGTCAGTATTTTTACAATTGCACTTGAGCCGCAAAAATTGTCCATAAGGTGTGGAGTTCTTTAAATGAATAGGATGGGAACTCTTGGCATGGAGCAAGCGGTTAGTAGCAGTGGGCTTGAGACAGTGCCCTTCTCATCCACTGAGAGAGTTATGTCTAAGAAGTTAAGTTGCTTGTCCTGAATTTCTGAGGTAAAACGTAAATTCAAATAATTTTCATTTAACCATTACAGAAATAGTAATGCCTCATGTCTGGTGCCCCTCCATATGCAGATTGGCCGACCTCTCCGCTCAGCTGACGAGGGGTTGTTAGAGATTCCCAGGGTATGGCTTAAAACATCAAGGGCCTGTGCTTTTATGCACGCGCCTCCGACCCTGTGGAATTCTCTACCTCATCAAATTCGTGAATGCACGACTGTGGATAACTTTAAGAGGGCCCCGAAGACCCATCTGTGGCATCCTGCAATGAGTAGGGTATGTAGTGGCAGTAAAAGAGTAAGAAGGGAATCAGGTGGATCCTCATAGGGAGATTAAATACAAACACCTCCAAAAACAGCAAGCTAAGGTGGCAGGTAAGTTCAAGGTAACGACCATGGGAAGGGTAGCCTTATTGAGGCAGGTGAAGTCATGAATCACAATTGCACTCATCCTTCAGAGGGAGTCTAATCAGAGATTTAAAGGTATACATCCCTATAGTATGTGTGATCTTAAGTGTATTTTGTAGGGTATTCCAGAGGATGGGTAAGGCATGGCTTATCGATGAAGAACCATAGCGGGGTCTTATCCAAGGGATATCAAATGTAATGTATGATAATTTTCTGACAGAATATGCACGGGGGGGCATTTGAATAACTTACAAATATAGGGAGGGAGTTTCTTAGTAATGACTCTGTACATCCAGAGGGAGGCATTACACCATCTCCTAGTACTGAGGGAGGGCCAGCCAGTCTGTGAATAAAGGGAACAATGGTGTGTATTAGATGGGGCATTTGTGATAAATTGTAATGCTCTGTGGTACAGCGTGTCCAGAGTACAAAGGCTGATTTAGGACAGTGACTGTAAAGGAAGTCCATATAGGCAAAGCAATTTTATTTGTAAGGCATCCACTCCTGGTGGCTCTGGGTGCCGTACACAAGCAAGAACAGACAGCAGTTGATTAAGACATAATAAAAGCTCATTAAAACTGTTATAAAATTAAAATACAAAAAAATAATATAAAATAAAATAGGGTTTCAGGAATCAGTCTTCGAGAAACTGGCCAAAACTAAAATAAAGATGTTAGCAGTCAAATGCTAGGCTGAAGAAGTGGGCCTTTAGCCTCCCCTTGAATGCCTCAGTCGAGGGAACCTCCTGGACTGCAGGTGGAAACGAGTTCCACAGGGTCAGCCCAGAGACACTAAATGCCCGATCACCCAAGGTCTTGAGCCGAACCCTGGGAACATCCAGGAGGCCCCTCGAAGAGGAGTGGAGGGAACGTGCAGAGACCACCAGTGTCAGGAGTTCAGACAGATAACCAGGACCCAGCCAGTATAGGGCCTTAAAGGTGAGAAGCCCCACCTTGAAAAGGACCCTCCACCTAACTGGCAGCCAGTGCAGAGCACGCAGGGCTGGTCACATGACTGAACCTTGAAAGTAGTCGATTAAGGGGAGGAAGGTTGTCTGGACCAATCTTAATTTAGCTTTGTAGGTAAGCAGATGCTTAACACGATAAAAAAAGTCTGAGTCTTTGATGTACTTTTTTGGCTACTTCCTCGATATCGGTGAAAAATAAAAGTTTACAGTCAAGCCAGAAGCCTAGGTATTTAAATTTCTGTACTGGTTCAAGTAGCTCTCCCAGGATGGTCCGGATCTGGCAATTGGTACTCAGTTCGTTCGGTATTGGTTCTTTAGTGTGAGGTGAAAGGAGCATAGCTTTTTTTTTTTTTTTCATTCAGTAGAAGTTTCAATTGGAGCAGATTTTGTTGGAGGTGGTCGAATTTGCACTGTAGTTCAAGGCAGGCGAGTTGCAGGGAGGGTCTAGCAACATAGAGCAGGGCAGCATTCACAAAGAGGTGGATGCTTGCAGTGCTGATGTTAAAATCAGTGTCATTGATGTATATAGCAAATAACAATTCCAAGATGTACCCCTGTGGGACTCCCCTCTGTAGTGTTTTAAGGGGAAAAATGATGCCATGGGCTTTTACCTGTTGCTGTCTACCCATAAGGTAGCATGACTACCAGTTTGCAGCAGTGTCATCTAACCCACTGTTATTTAGCATGGTTAATAATAATTGATGGTCCACAGTGTCTAATGCCTTACTCAAGTCTTAAAAAAAAGAGCACAGACATGATTTTTGGCATCAAGGGAAATTTTCCAGTCATTAGTGACTTTGGCCAGAGCAGATACTGTACTATGTTTGGCCTAAACCCAGACTGAAGGGGGTTCAGTAAGTTTGCAGTTTTCAGGTGCTCTCTAAGTTGTGTATTAACTATTTTTTTGAGAAGTTTGGATAAGGTAGTTAGCAAGGAGACTGACTGGTAGTTAGTAAGATCACTAGGGTCACCAGATGTGAATAGTGGAATAACGTGCTACTTTTCAGTCAGAGGGTAGTGCACCTTGAGTGAGGGACAAGTTGAAGAGGTAAGTGATGGGTGGGGGCAGGAAATAATAGCCTAATTTTAAGGAAATGAGTTCAAGCTTACCAGCTCCAGCACTTTTTTTGACATCCAGAGCAATTAGGAGGTCCTCAACCTGTTTGAGGGTAACTGGCCTGAAGCCGAATTGAGTGGAGGGATGGTGGGCCTTAGTCAGTAAGCACAGGGGGTCACGAACAGGGGGCTGAGGGAGCAGCTTACTAGCGGGAGAAGAGTCAAAAGCTAGCTCAGAGGTTTCAAAATGATTAGTTGCTCTAATATATCATAGTCACTTTTAAAGGTAGTGGCCTCTGAGACTATTTTAGCTGGGAGGGACTATGGTGGCATGTGTCCTTCAATTTCCTTTAGGACTTGCCAGAATTTTGCAGCATTGTTTTTAGATGAATCTAGTGCTGACTGGAAATATTTGGCCTTTTTGGCCCAAATTAGTCTAGTGAAGTGGTTCCTCGTGGCTCTACAAGCAGCCCAGATGGAGTCAGATTTAGTCTTGTTTGCTTTCTTCCATAACCTGTCTCTATGCTGTAAGAGATTTTTAGTGTGTTGGTGAACCAAGGGCAAGTTCCTTTCTGTGCTCTAACTTTTACCATAGGGCATGTCTACTGATCGCTTGCAAGACAAGGTTGTGGAACTGGGTACAGGCCTCAGACTGTAGGGACCATGTATAAGTTATGCCATTTAATCATACTTGTATCAGCCAGCAAATCGGGGATGTTAAATTTATGGTAACTTCTTTTAAGTATGAAGGTTGGTGAGTAGGTGGTTTTGGGCAGAAGCATCACATAGGCTATGACATTATGGTAGCTAATATCATTGTGAAATACCCCGGTGTATGCTATTTTGTGGGGTTTATTAGCAATGATCAGGTCGAGGAGGGTACTGTGATATGGAATTTTGGTGATGGGGCAGGCAACATCACCAATTAGCTGAGTAAGACCATGTCCATATAATAGTTTTTTTTTAAAGGTTCAGAATGATGGAGTTCCAGTCTAAGTTAAAATCACCATGAATAAGTGTAGGGTAGGTTGTCAGTTGGTCCTGAGTACCGACTCCTGGGCCCTCATGACAACTTGAGGGGGCTGGCCTGGGTCCTTGTGAGCCAGGACTGTAAGTATTAAACCTTCGGTGGTGTGGTGCCTCCACCTGGGGACACAGACAAAATAACTTGTAACCTTCCCCTGTTCCCCAGGAATAATATTTCCACCTCCCAAGCCCCTGCAGACACTTCCCAACAATATAAAATACCCCCAAACAGTTGGGAAGACAGCAATTACCATAAGCACAGTAAGTATTTATTACTGGAGGGACCAGGACTACCAACTTTGGCTGTAAGAAAATAAGGTTAGGCATAACAATTTCCAAACTGCAATACTAATATCCATAAACCTGCAATGGCACCAAATGTAACTTTCCCCAATGCTCCCACCTGTCTGGTACCAGACTTGTCCCAGTGTCTTTTGGGGTACCCCACTATGGTGGCAGGCCTGCAATGCTGAGGATTGGTCCTCGATGGGGCCCTAGATGATGAAGCAACACAAGGCAAAACGACATGGAACAACAGTAACTATTTGTAATCCTCCTGGTGGCAAAATGGTACTTAGCTGACACAGTGCAGGTGAAAAGAAGTCCTTGGCTTCTGATCACTCTAGTGGAACCTTTTGGAAGACTTGGTAGGCAGCAGCAGAAGTAAGAGCTTCTCAGCTAAAGATAAACCGCAGTTCCATCGCTCTAGTCGGAACAGGTTGATGCAGATCCCAATCCCAGTCTGGGGTCTTGGGCAGAACACCGTGGGGTGCAATTTCTTCAAACAGTTGGGCAAAAAGTCCTTTGTAAATCCAAATGTGAGGTCCTTTGAGCTAAAGGCAAGCTCCAGACACTCAAATGTATTTTCCGGAATCATCTTCTCCCTCCAGTGGACTTGAGCAGCTTTTGTATCAAACAGTTGGAAAACACAGTCCGAATTTGCAGCAATCCACTTGGCCTGTTTTGAAAACACTTCCAGTTTTTCTTTGGATTCTTCAGTCCCAGCACAACTTGGTGCCTGCAGGAATTGTGACTAGCCAGCACAACTTGGTGCCTGCAGGAATTGTGACCAACCAGCACAACTTGGGGCTTCAGCCCTGGGTGCAGTCTCTCCTGGTCTCTGTTCTCTATGGGGGACTGACTTTTTGGTGGGCTGACAAAGCTATTTATAGCCTTTCCAGGCTCCCTGCTGATTGGTTTAGCTTTTCTCAGGCAAAAACAGTCTTTCCTTCTTTTTTCCTCTTATCTTCCTTCCTCTTCCAGCAGTGTTGTCTTCCTTTGTTTATGTTCCCCCTCCCCTTGGACCCTGCCACCAATAATTAAAAGGGCCGGGGGGGGGGAGTCTTTATAGCCACATCAGTTTTCTTTAAGCAATACACCACACGGGGGGTGTTCATATCCCCCCCCTTTAGAACTTGGTGTCCTTAACAAGACACTGTCCACAGTTTGAGTCCCCAAAGTCTTTTTAGTGCAGTGTGCTGTGGAATGAAAAGGGTTAATGAGCAAACAAGTTGCATAACCTAAAAAGAAAGATGCTAGTTAGTCATTAACAGGTAATAAACTGAACACACTAAGTTGCCCCTGTTTACCAACTTCTACTTTCACCTCAGATTTAAACCTTTGGGGTAGGGACACAGCCTGTACTATAGGTACACTTCTTTTGTGCATAGCAGCTGACTTTCCAGGCTGATTGTAAGTAAGTTTTAGTGGGGGCTTGTTGGCTCTTTCTGATCTCCTAGGCACCTGTGAGATTTCTGGGGGTTTCATAGGGATGCTTTTCTGCTCAGTGTTAATTTTTGGGGCATCAGTATCTACAGGGCCTTCCTGCTGAGCATCCTCAGTGTTTAGAGAGTCCTCGAGCAAGCCGGTAACGTCCATATCCACAAAAGGTTTATCAGTAGTGGTGATACTCAGACAGCTGGTTCTGATTAATCTATGATTTTTGTAATATAAACATGTGTTATTGAATGTCTTTCATGAGAGATGCTGACAGTCTGTGGAATGACACCCTCCTCCCAGGTTTTAGCTAATAGGTGTTACCTGGAAGGCCAAAAGATAATTACAGGCTAGAAGAGACTAAATGAAGCATATCCTATTTATGTGACTAATTGCAGCTTGCCAACTGCCCAGGTAGATCATAAACTTTTATAATGTTCAGAGGAAACACAGTTAAAATTCACATGGTGATACAAAGCATGTTGCACCTCCGTGAGATCTGCCAGAGAGACATAACAAGTCCTTTGATGTCCTGGAAAGGGGAAGCTGCTCATAGATCAAAGAAAGTCATTTGAAAAAAATGAGTTTTGCTGAGGTCATAGAATTTTAATTTACCTTTGATAAGACATCCTGTTTTGCATGGATATATATTTTTTATATTCTGACAGGGAGGAGCTAAGTGACCTCATGCAAATAGGTTGGCAAAGCCAGTTTTTAAACAGTATTCTGTTTTCTATTTTAAAACACAAATGTTTGGACTCTGAAAAAGCAACATCCAGCATTGTTAGAAGAATATACCTTAGAAGAGACAATTCTAAGAGTCCTGTGGTAGGATATTTAGTCTGCACTTTTAAACCTGTTTTGTTTAAGTGATTTGTATGTTTTGTGATATATGGTTCTGTATTTACATTTGACATTTTTTTATCTATTTTGAAGTAAACCTCTACTTTAGAGACTACTTGATGTGCCTTTGAAATTCTCTTTCTTGACAAGGGAAGCATACATGGTTAAAGCTGACACTATACAAAGCTTATTGGTTTTACCAAACTGGAAAAGGTAAGAATTTATTCTGAGGTCTTTAATAGAGTTTTAAGGGTTCTTGTTGTACACCTGGTTAGATGTCCATAGGCAAAATATATCTGCCCCCTCTCCGAAGAGCAGAATTATCTGAGCCTGTACATTGGGTACGCTAGCAAGAGGTTCACAGTTTGAATCCCTCCAGAACTTGAGTCCAAAGGTTGATTCGAACCCACAAAACAGACAGGAGGGTTAACTTGTTTCTGTTTCCTGTTCACAAGACTGTGCTCTGAGGTTGGCACTGTGGGAGCAGAGGGCCTGACCTGCTGAGTGGGTTTGTAACAGTGGTGTCCAGGTCGATTTGTGGAACAAACAGTTCAGCATCAACATTCCATTCAAAAGATGTTGTTTCTGAGGTTGAATCATCGCCTGTCCACTCTACATTCTGAGCAGCCGGGGCATTCCAACCGGTGTAGGGTTGATACCACAAAACCTCGGGATCTTCTTGACAACCATTGTCTTCATCCTCTGGTTCCATGGACGATCGTGGAGAGGAGGCCAAAGGGGCATGCACTTAAGTAATTGGGATATTTCCAATTTGTTTCCTACTTGGGTGCTGCTCCTAGTTCTGGGGGCTCTTTGGGTGATAGCTCTAGGTGTCCTGTTGGTAATAGATGGTTTTGGTGAATGGTCTTAATGGTATGAGGCCCCTCTCTTGTCTGATTTTATAAAAAGGTGAGTTATCCAGTTTCTCCAGGACAACATAGGGTTCAGATGACCATCTGTCTACCAATTTGTGCTTGCCACGGCCTCCAAAATTCTGTAGTAGTACTCTGTCACACACAGTGAGCAGCTGGGGTCTTGGACTCTGGTCATATCTGGCCTTGTTTCCTGCATTTGCCCTCCCAGCACATTCTGCTATCATCTTGTATGTCTCCTGTAGCTGGCTTCTGAGGCACTTGGTATACTGTAGATATGACTCCTTACTGAGAGAGGTGATATGATCAAAACATTCAAACATCTTAAGGGCATTAACAAGGTGAAAGAGTCTAACATGTTTCAATATAAGAAAAATAGTAAGACAAGAGGACACATCATGAGATTAGAGGAAGGCCGATTAAGGGGTAATGTGAGGAAGTTCTTTTTCACAGAAAGGGTAGTGGATGCATGGAATGGCCTACCTCAGGAAGTGGTGGATATGAATACAGTGCAGGGCTTCAAACAGGCATGAAATAGGCATAAGGGAGCAATACAGATTAGTGTGAACAGACAGGCCACTGACAGAGTACAAGCCTGTGGCACATTCATAAGGCAGAAAAAATGGGCAGACTGGTTGGGGCTTGCTGTCCTTATCTGCGGTCAGCTTCTATGTTCCCTCAGGTGACAAATCAAAACCCAGATCAATAGGCAACTGAGCCTCTTTTCGAAACATCAGTAGCTAGGGGAAGGTGTCTGTAGCACTATTTTTGGTGCAATTGTAAGCATGCGCTAATTGTGGTACATGCTGGCTCCAGGTCATCTTTTGCTTAGGATTCAGAGTACGCAGCATATCCGTGAGTGTCTGATTAAATCGTTCATGCTGCGGGTCCCCTTGGGGGTGATGCGGGGTAGTTTTCAGTTGTTGAATCCCATGTGCTGTTAGAAATTTCTTTGCCAGTTTGCTTTGGAAGTCAGGACCTTGATTGGAAGGAATGCGCTGTGGTATGCCATAACGGGTGATAAGTTCAGACATCTTTTTCACAACTGTACTGGCTTTCTGGTCTTTGGTGGGATAGGCCAGAGCATATCGGGTACAATGGTCGGTAATGACTAGAACACTGTTGAAACCTTTGCTATCAGGCTTCAAGAGTAAAAAGTCCATGCAGACTAGCTCCAGGGGGTCAGTGGTTTTTATGTTTACCAATGGAGCAATCTTTTTGGGAAGGATCTTTCTTTGGACACATCTTGCATACATTTTACAGTAGGCTTCAATGTCTCTCGCCATTCTGGGCCAGTAAAATCTGTCTCTTACCAGGCTCAAAGTTCACTCAAATCCTAAATGGCCCATGTCAATATGTAATCTTAATGCCAGCCAGAGGTACTTCCATGGAAGCACCAATTGTCTGAAGATTTTTTTGGGTCTTTGGGTCTCTGACCGTCTGATATAATAGGTCATTCTGTAGTTCCAGCTTATCCCACTCTCGGAGTAGGATAGGCACATTGGGGTGGGTTTTTGGCACTTGGTCTGGGCTGTCCCCTTTCTCCAAAGCAGTTATTTCCCCTTAAGACTGTCATCCTGCCTCTGTAAATAATTTTGCTTTCTCTTATTTGGCAGTGGTAAATGCTTAAAGTTAATGCTGGTATGGTCATAATTAGCATCTGGTATGGCCCCGAAGGAATCAGTGACTCTGCAGGGTAGTGCAACTGTCTCAGGGTTCCCAAGCAAAAACTTACTGCACACTGCTTGCACCGCACCTGGTAGCAGTTCTTGGGTACTGGTGGGGTTTCCAGATGAGGTCTGCGAGACAGTGCATCAGCATCAGTGTTGCTCAGTCCTTGCCTGTATTCCAGTTTATAGTGGTATGTGGCGAGAGCAGAGAGCCATGAATGTCCAACTGCATCCAGCTTTGCTGTGGTGTTGATGTAAGTATGGGGGTTGTTACTGGTTCTTACAGTGAATTTTACCCCATATAGGTAGCCGTGAAACTGATCTATCACAGTCCATTTAAGGGCCATAAAACTCCAATTTATGTACAGGATAGTTTATTTTCAGTGGCAGTGAGACTCTGACTGGTGAAGGCTACAGGGCGCAGAGCCCCCCCAAGTGTTCTTGATAAAGCACTGCCTCCAATCCATCCATGCTGGCATCAGTGTGGAGAAAATAATAGGGTTTGGTGGGATCAGCAAAAGCCAGCACTGGTGCTTCCGTAAGGCAGTTGATGATCTCTACCTGGCTCCAAAGGCTTCATTCACTTTGTAGTAAGATTTGGGAGTCGTTTCTTGGTTATTGCAATTCTGCTTGTAGTTTGTGGGAGGATAGCCCTGCAGCAGGTTAGTCAGTGGGCGAATGACCTTAGAAAAATCTTGAATAAACCTCCGATAGTAACCACAAAACCCTAGGAAGGATTGGAGAGTATTTTAAGTTGCATGGCCTTGGCCAAGTTGTCTGGGCTTGTACTTTGGAAGGATCCATATTTACTCCCTCCACCGATATGATATTTTCCATGTATTTAATGGATGGTTGGAAGAACTGACATTTGTTCATTGACACTTTCATCCCAGCTTTCTCCAGTTGGTCTAGAACCTTCATCAGCCTCTCTTCATGCTCTTTGATGGTGTGGTCAAACACTATGAGGTCATCGAGGTAAACCAATACCTGCAGAAGGTTCATATCTCAGACTACCCGCTCCAGTAACTGTTGAAAGGTGACAGGAGCCCCTGTGACTCCCTGTGGCATCCTCTCAAATTGATAGAATCCCAGTGGGAAGATGTATGTGTTTTTTTTCTTTGTATTTCTCCACCATCGATATCTGATAATACCCACTTCTGAGATCCAGGACTGACAACCATTTGCTCCCTGCCAGGCAAGCTAAGGCATCTTCTGTGCATGGCATGGTGTATTGATCTGCCACTGTTCTCTTGTTAAGCATCCAATAGTTGATACACAATCTCAGTGCCCATTCTTCCGTACCAACACAATGGGTGAGGGGTATGGGCTCCTAGACTCAGAGATAATGACAGCAGTCAAGAGCTCTTGAAGGTGATTTCATACATCTTCTATGTTAGTGGGTGCCAGGCATCTCGATCTTTATCAGAAGGGCCTCTCAGACATCATCCTTATGTGATGCTCAGTCCCGTTTGCACACCCCACATTGAGTTGGCTTAGGGAGAAAACCTTTGTACGTTGTGCCAGCTTCTGAGATAGTTGTTGGTACTCCTCCAGCAGTGGGGAATCCCCAAATTGGAACATGCTGGCATCCAGATGGGGGGTAGTCAGGCTTCGGAGGACAAGCTTTGGGCTGTCTTTGCAGTGTACACGTGGGCCAGGGTTCTCCCTTTCCTGATCGCCACTCGGTTGTTACTCTCGTTCTATACTAATACTTTAATCTTTTGGGCCTTCATTGACACGCTCTGGGTGGGGATTGTAATGGGAATAGCCATCTGCCAGTTATGTATATAATTTTGCGATAAATCTATGTTTTGTGTGGCAGTCCTGCTTAGGAAACAGGCCAAGCAGCAGAGCCTCATGGGACATGTAAGCAATAAGGCATGATGGGGTGTGCATGGAACACATTTTACCACATGGTCAGGGGCTTAATGAGGCACGAGGCCGAAGGCCGAGTGACTTTAGCCACTAGCTGTGTGGTAAAATGTGTTCCACGCACATCCCAGAGTGCCTTATTGCGCTTATAAAATGGGCTCCTTTTTTAAAACTTTTTATAGTTGGGGAAAAGCATGTTTATATGTAGAAACAACAGATTTACTTGTGTACATTTATGATAAAAATAGTCCTTCCACCCACTACAAATGATGTCATTGATGATGATATCATTGTATTATTGCCTACTTTCTTCTTCCTGTTTTTTTCCCACATTCAAGATATGGAATGTTTATCATAGAATGTTTACCATGGAATACATGGATTCAAAATTCTGCTCAGTTCCATTGGCAGAATGTTTCTTTCCCTAACACTCTGTACACATAGTCAACAAAGGCTTGTGTTACAGCCAGAGACTTCATTATCTCACTGTCAGGGCAAGAAGAAGGCAGTTCCCTGATGAGCAGGTAAAGACAGAAGGGGAATTTTTCACTGTCAGCAAAGAAACAGTTGTAGTGAAAACTATAAACAATACTTATTGTTTCTAATTTGTTTATGTACATAAGGAAAGTGTGATAATCAAGGAAACTACAGTTAAATAATTTGTTTTATTTTTTATTTAAGGTAGTTTTATTCAGTGTAAAGGTAGCAGCCATGTTTGTGGTGGAAGATCAGTTCTGGCTGTAGGGGGCTAACTGAAATGCCTGTGTTCCAAGTGCCCGTTGATCTAGTTTCCAGACTCTTTGCATTTCTTTTTTTAGCCATGTGTAAATCATATTTTACACATAAGTAACACCCAATCAGACTCCATGATTTTACCCTGCCATTTTATAATAGATTTTAAGAGAAAAAAAAAGGTCTGCCCTCTTGCTGACCTAGGGGATAAGCTGGCTATAGCTTCCTTTCCTGTTTTAACACCTACCTGCCAAAACCTGTGTAGCTGTTATACGATCAGGTTATAAAAAAGACAACTGCTTTAAACTTAGGAAGACTGCTGTAGAAGGTTACAGTTTATAGGATAACGGGAGGAAGATTGTTTTTGGAAAGCATATGTGAATTAACCTTATATTATATTTCTGCAACATCAATGGGTGTTGTAAACTATAATCTGAGGAAGACAGACTATTTTGTTGTTATTAACAATATTGCTGTAGTTGCAGATTCCATTCAAGTAGTAATCTGACCTGTTTGCCCATGCAGCTGTATGTTACAAATTAAGTATGCAGGAGTGAGTGTGACCTCACACTAGTAGCTCAGAACTGTGACAACACAAGGAGGGAGGGACATTCTGGCCTCTTTGATGTTGGTGAAGCTTGGCTGAAAGGACTGACGCTCTTTTCTGGACTTCTAAGAGTCTTCTTTGTTTCTAGATTTCTAAGGGGCACTTCTGCCAAGATAAGCAACAGCCCAAATCATTTGCCAACTGAAAATCTGAGGTAGAATTGGCTAAATCAGTTACAAGGTGCTTTGTTTTGTAATTATCCATTGCTGACTTTAACCTTAATGTATGTATGTTCTGTTTTATGTACTGTAGTTATTTACTGTTTTTTTTATTTTAGTAAACTTTGTTTTTCCTTAAACATGCCTGAGACATTTGCTCATTTTGAGTGTGAATGGTAGAACTGTATTGATAATTCTGGCTTAACTGTTAAATTGCTTAGTGCGTCACCATATGCAACCAGGCTAGCAAGAATCCGTGTAAAGATCCAGCAAGGTAAGAAAATACCAGCATCTCAACTGAGTTGAACAAAAACACAGAAGCCAAGCAGCAATACTGGTGGCAGTAATAAAGCAATAAAGCAAGTCAGGCATATAATAATTGCATAAGTACAAAGGAGGCCACGGCTACTGCTTCGACAATTATCTTATGCCCTGACTTGCGCCTGTGCTATTCTACACCAATATTCTCTAGCTTCTGTTTTGTTTAGCTCTTTTCAAGCTGGCACCCATTACAGCTGTTCGCTTCCTTCTTGTGTTTTTTCTCAGTTGAGTTGGCAGGGGTTTGTGAACGAGGTTGCTTGTATTCCTGCTAGGTCAGGTGTTTCGCTGCTTTCCCTGAAGATAGTGTGATATTTGAACCTGTTACTTGGGTGTACTAGCTATAAAGGGTTTATAACTGACCTCAGGACTCAAGGCTGGTAGTTTGCTGGGACCCAAAACAAACAGGAGGGTGTCCCAGTCTGTCCCCTGTTCATGAATTGCACTTCAAGGTTGGGCACTGTGGGAGCAGAAGGCCTGACCTCTGGAGTGGATTTGTGACAGGGATCACCCCTGCCTGATCTAGTAAGGGGCCAGACAGTTCATTGCTTCAAGGACTATTAATCAGTAACACCAGGCTCTCGGGGGTTCTGTGTAGCTGTAACACTCCAGTGACAATGACTTCAGCCCCCGGGGGCACAGTGAGGGGCTTCACCTATGCATGTTTTATAATGACAACTGTCTTCCCCCCTCCCACCGAGGGGCAGATTGGTCAGTTTTTTTTAAGTAGGCTGTTCTAACCATAGGGTGCATTGGAATCTTGTGAGTGCATTGAGGTCCCCTAACTCTTGACATAATTTGGCTAACCTTTGGAACATGTGGGTATTTGTGCCCACCACCACCGGTGTCTCCCCCTCCATTCCTGTATCTGGGCATACCAGAGCCAAGGTGTCTAGGGGGGTTTGAACTCCTGATACCTTTTGGGGGAACTCGATATGTGCTACTACATACCCCAAATAAGGATACAGCTGGTTACTCACCCCACATTCAGTCAGTCCAAGTGGTCATATAGGGAATGCTTGAGGCAGGGTTTTATTTAACTCTAAAAATTGATTAGTGTTTTGCTCATCAAAGTTCTAAAACATTGCGAAAATGCATATCACTTGCCTCACTGTGCTTAACATGCATAACACTTCTAGAAAACCTATATAAATGCTTTCTGTGCAGTTAGTATTGTCCCAAGACAAAAACTGCTAATCAGTTATTTAAAACCCTGCTTGAGGTGTTGCCTGTACCAGGACTCAAATATCACAGTCACTTGGAAGCCATTATCAAGCAACACCTCACAGGCAACCGCCTTGACTTCGGGCCAGATTTTAGCTGAGGGTCTCGCCAGGCTTGGGGAATCCCAGGGGACCTATGGGTAGAAGTGTTTGTGGACTTTTTGGAGCATGTTTGCTTCGGGACCCCAGTTCGCTCCTTCACTGGGTCCCGCTGGCATTTCCCTACACACTTTGTCTTTCAGTAAGTTTCTGTACCACCAGGGGGAGATTCTCAGGGGCTCTGCAGTATCTCTTTATGTACACTTCCTCACCACAGTGGTGGCAAAAGAAGTTAATTCTGGTCTTAGTTTGAATGTGGGATTGTCCCTCCGCATGTGGGGTGCCCGCCCTTGTTCGGGCCCTTTAGGCATGCAACTTAGACACCTGGTCACTCAACGTCTGCACCTGCTGGTGCAACAACTCAACCTCATTTGGGTCTCAGTCCCCACGGGGGCAGTCTATAACAGTCTGTATCATGTGAGCTGGGGCAACTATTTGAATGTGTTCAGAAGCACAGTCCTCCTTTTCTCAGACCTCCAACATTTGGTCCCCATAGGAGGGAGGGGTCTGGAGCCTCTCCTCTAATCTTAGCTTCAACGATAACATTTCAGACTGAGCTGTCCCTTCAGGATCTGCTCAATTTGGACCCTATTCATGTCTTTGGCTAAAATAACCCCTTTTATATACTCTGTTTGAATTAACTGCCCCAGTCTCATTAAATACTCAGATAGTCTCTCTCCCTTATTCTGTATACTGGTTTGTAATTTTCTCATTATCCTCGCTCCACTATCAGTATTCCCGAATATCCCTTCCAAAGTGATCGGTTACATTCTGGCATCAGCCTCTGGGTGGGTGGCCTGCAAAGCAGCAATGCCATCCATAGCTGGACCACTCAGACTTTCCGATACCTTTCCCTTTATTTCAGCCACAGGGAAGTCGGGGTCCTGGACCATTGGGGTCGCCTGATTCACCCACGTGTCAAACTCATCCTCCCCAGGGGCACGGGTGTTCACCCTGAAAATGGTTTCAGTCAGGGGTAGGATCCCTTCCCACAGCCCAAGTTCCATGCAGTGACCCAAGCAGGGGGCTTTTCATTTAACTCTACACTGTTAGATTCATATATGTTCTTCAAGTCATTACTCATTTTACCTTCAGATTGTAACTATAACTCCACTTTGGTTCTAAAATCACCACTGTCCATTCCTGGTCCCACAGGCTCTGGGGTGCTTGTGTATGTGACCACTGTCCATGGGATCTGGGAACCCCTGTGGGTGAAAACTGGTGGCACCTTGGCATAATCAGTCACAGACTTGCCCTTTACCAGGGCACTCAAACTATCACTACAGCAGTCATACCTCCAACCTTGTATTTTTAAATTGCCACAGCATTCCCATTGATATAGTATATCAATTATGTTTGCTCTGTCAACACTTTCTAGTACTCCCTTTAATAGAATTGCTTCTTTCCAATCTAGTCCTCCCCCACCCCCCTGGCACCAGTCTTCTAATTCTATTTTTTCTTGCAGGTTGTTTGGAGTCTGCTCTAACACCACCTCCTGACTTCATGCAAAACCTGCAGCTATCTTTTGGGCAGGGGAGAATCCCAGTGGTAAGCCTCCAGTATGTAGGGTAGGTTGTTGTCCAGTCCTGAGTACTGACTCTGGCCCTTGTGACAGCTTTAGTGGGCTGGCCTGAGTCCTTGTGAGACAGGACTGTAACTACTAAAACTTTGGTGGTGTGATGCCTAGTGTTGTGTGAAACTGAAAGATTTCACCCCACATAATATTTTGCATAATTCGCACATTTCACAAAATCTTTTGCAGGGCAAAATGTGAAATTTCACCTCACAGCAAGTGAAATTTCGCCCATCAAGTGGTGAAATTTGCAACTCACAGGCAACATTTTGCCACCTGTGGGCAAAATTTCACCACCTGTTGGTGAAATTTAAAATGCCCATGCTCTCCATGGTGTCTAGTGGTCCCCCCACCCCCCCTTGCCACTTACCGGCCCAAATTATTCTTCCTGGTGTCTAGTGATCCCCACCCTGGCCGATCAACAGCTGTCATTGAATAAAGCCCCTGCCCTGAGTTACCCTGGCCCCCTCATGTCCTTTTAAAAAATCAAAAAAACAAAACAAAAAAAAAAGAGTGAAACACACCCCCTGGTGTCTGGTGGTCTCCCCCCACAGCCACTCAGGAGCCCAAATTATTCTCACTGGTGTCTAGCGGTCTCCCCCTATGAACCACAGTCTGTAATTAAATAAAGCACCCCATGCCCTAAGTTACCCTGGCCTCCTCATTTCTTTTTACTAAAAAATAAATAAATAAAACTCACACTCCTAGTGGACCCTCCCCCCGTCGTCATGAGCTAGCACCAACCCCGCTCCCCCCCCCAGTACCCCGATCAGGCCACCAGCACAGCCCTCCACTCACCCCCATGGCTGACAGCCTGACTGAGCTCTTCAGTGAATGAGCATGTGTTTGTGCCATGGAGGTGAGTGGAGGGCTGTGCTGGTGGCCCGATCAGGGTACTGGGGGGAGCGGGGTGGGTGCTGTCTCATTGATGAGAGGGTGGGGGTCTACTAGACACCAGGGAGTGTGGGTTTGATTTATTTTAATAAAAGGACATGAGGGGCCTGGGTACCGGAAGGGGGACTTTATTCAGTTATGGCCAGTGATCAGCCGGGGGACCACTTGACCACAGAGGAGAATAATTTGGGCCAGTGAGCAGCCGGGGGACTCACTAGACACCTAGGAGAGTGTGGGTTTTTTTTTTTTTAAAACTACAAAAGGGGGCCAGGGTAACGGGGGTTGGGGGGGCTTTACTGAATTACGGCTGGTAGGACCACTAGACACCATGTCGAATAATTCGGGCTGGTGAGTGGCCGGGGGGATCACTAGACACCAGGGAGATTTTTACATAACATGAATGAGATATGAAGGGTGTGAAATTGTGGGTGAAATTTCGCCATTTTGACACAGTTTCGTGAAAGATTTTGTGCGTCAAAATTGCCAATTTTTCAGCAATTTTGCTTGCAAAATTTAATTTTGCGACATCTCTAGTGGTGCCTTCACCTGGAGACTTGGACAAAATAACTCGTGACCTTCCCCTGTTCCCCAGGAATAATTCCACCTCCCGAGCCCCTGCAGACACTTCTCAACAATATAAAGTACCCCAAAACAGTCAGGGAGACAGCAGTTACTAAAAGCACAGTAAGTATTTATTACTGGAGGGAGCAGGACTACCAACTTTGGCTGTAAGAAAATAAGGTTAGGCACTTAAACAACAATTTCAAAACTCCAATACTAATATCAGTAAACCCTCAATAACACCAAATGTAATTTTCTCCAATGCTCCCACCTGTCTGGTACCAGACTTGTCCCATTGTCTTTTGGGGTATCCTACTATGGTGGCAGGCCTGCGATGCAATGGGTTGGTCCTTGATGAGGCCCTAGATGTTGAAGTAACACAAGGCAAAGCAATTTGGAACAACTGTAACTTTTTATAATCCCCCTAGTGGCAAACTGATACTTGGCTGACACAGTGCAGGTGAAAAAGAAGTCATTGGCTTCTGATCACTCTAGTGGAACTTTCTGGAACACTTGGTAGGCAGCAGTTGAAGCAAGAGCTTCTTGGCTAAAGATGAACCACAGCTCCATCGCTCTAGTAGGAACAGTTTGATGCAGACCCCAATCCCAGTCTGGGGTCTCAGGCAGAACACCCTGGAGTGCAATTTCTTCAAACAGTTGGGCAAAAAGTCCTTTGTAAATCCAAAAGTGAGGTCCTTTGCGCTAAAGGTGAGCTCCAGACTCTCAGATGTATTTTCCGGAATCTTCTCAACCCCCCGGTGGACTTAGGCAGCTTTTGTAGCAAACACAAACAGCTGGAAAACACAGCCTGAATTTGCAGCAATCCACTTGGGCTGTTTTGCAAACGGTTCCAATTTCTGTCTGGATTCTTCAGTCCCAGCACCAAAGCTTGGTTCTTGCAGGAATCGTGACCAGCCAACACAGCTTGGGGCTTCAACCCTGGGTGCAGTCTCTCTTCTCCCTGGGGACTGACTTTTTGGTGGGATCCTGAAGCTATTTATAGCCTTACTGTGTGATCCTGAGCAAGTCACTTAACTCATTCTATCTGATGCCACTATTTTGGGTCAGGTTAAGCAATGGATGGTTCTGATGCCATATGGCGCTAATGGGTAAAATGGGTTAACTTCCTTGTGTTCCCAGGTCACATCTGGAAAAAACTGTGACTTTGTGTTCTGCTCCTGGTTCAATAATGTTCCCTTTCCCCTTCCCTTCCCTTTACAGGCTCCCTGCCGATTGGTTCAGATGTTTCTGGGCAAAAACAGTTTTGGTCTCTTTTTTTTTTCCACTCTTCTTCCTTCCTCTTCCAGCAGCGCTGTCCACCACCAGAATTAAAAAGGCCAAGAGGAAAGTCTTTTTAGCTACACCAGTTTTCTTAAAGCTATACGCCACACGGGGGGTGGGGGCTTACATAAGCATTCGGAGTTGGTAGCTTCTTTTTTTTTTCAACAATAAGCTTTATTAAACTTTTCTTATTAACATAACATACCTACAATGACATGGGTGACAACTGGGCAACCGAGAGGTTCACCCTGTAATACAGTATGGTCTAATCTCATAAAGGAAACGTCAACCATGTTAATACCATAAAATGCAAAAAATGGAATAAAACATGTGCTGGAGGTGAACCCCCATCTCCCCAACCCCCCAATCATCCACCCTCCTCCACCCTCATTAACCTTCCCTATCCCACCCCATGCCAAGTGTATTCCTTATCTATCAAGTTGGGACACAAATGAAGAAGGATCTTCAGCTTAATTATTTAGGGTTTCCATGTAGTGAGCAGGGCATCTAGTGGTCCCCATCTGGACTGGTAAGTGTTAGACCTATTACGCATTGATGAAATGTGTTTCTCCAATTAGAGAGCAAGTAATATTTCCTTATGCCATTCCAAAACTGATAGGGATGTGCTTTCTTTCCAGTGTCTCATAATTATTAACTTAGCCATAGCAGAAATAAATGCCAGGTGTGCTTTTCTAACTCTGGGAGTACTCTGAGGAAAATAATATAGTAAGCAGGCTTCTGGGGTAAATAGGGAATCGAGACCCAAAGTTGGATCTAGAGCTTGCTTAATGGCTTGCCAGAGGGCCTGAACTTTCGGACAGGTCCACAGCATGTGATATAAAGTTCAAGGGGAATTGCCACATCATGAGCAGTCGGGAGAAGGCAAGCAACCCAATTTGTGGAGTTTCACCGGGGTAAAATACAGATTGCGCTTAATTCAATTTAATATTATGCACAATCTGTCTTGCTTAACAAATTTATATATATTTTGCCATAATTTCCTCCAAAAGTCTACTTCACTGCCTAGGGATAATACCTGGGAGAGTTGGTAGCATCTAATATTCTGTGGCAGTGAGGGATTATCTCAAGACCTCCTGAAGGGGGTCTGTAACAAGTGGAGATTCAGATGGTCTCATTAGAGGGCAAGGAGATTTTTAGAGTGAGGCTTTCAAACTCCTTAGGTGTGGATGTGGAGTCGAAGACAGAAACTGAAAGTTTATTTGAAACATAGATTGCAGCTCCCCTCCCCGGAAGTCCTGTCTGCACTGAATATGACATAAGAAGAAATATTGATGGCATGGCTGGTGGTAGATGGTTTCAGCCATGTTTCTGTGATCACTAGTATGTCTGGAGAGGTATGAAGGACCCAGGGCTGTATTATATCCAACTTTTTCAGTAAGCTGCATGCACTGATTTGCAGAAAGCTGATGCCTTTAAGCCGAGCTAGATCGGAATGTGCCTCAATAGGCAAAGGGGGTCCAGGGTTTAGTTCAGTGTTACCAGAACACAGTAGCAGTAATAAGAAAAAGTTTCTTTAATCCATTAAATAGGAATTTGAGGAGCAGAAGATGACCCTGTTTGGAGGAGGTGTTCCTAGGAGAGGAAGAAAGAGGGGCTGTGTATTGTCAAAAGAGGGTTAATGCATACAGTGCCATGCAAACCAGGATACTTGCTGACTCATAGATATAGGGGAAGGACAAGGCAGTTTGAAAATACTCAAGTGTGTCCAAGATGCGCAGTGTCAGGGGAACAGAACTAGTGTGATGACATATCTAATTTAGTTAGGAGTAAGGGGGCAGCAAAACTTGGGTGACAGAGCCCTGTCTGAGCTCAAATCTGGATGCAGCCTCAGCACTGGGTGTTCCTTAATGAGGTCAATGGAGTTAAAAAATATAAGAAAGGGAAGGAGGAAGCCTAATTGGTCCAGGCATATCTTGTAAAGGAGCTATGCTCAATGGTGTTCACCTGGATAAATAAAGATTTGATTGATTGAATTGGAAGTGATGCATGTTTTAGAAGTGTTAGAGAAGAGCAGTAGGAAGAGGATTGCAACCTCCTTGAGTTGTTGCTCTCTAGTGGCTTTGCAGTATAATTTGCTAATGGTAAAGAGGACAAAAAAAAAAAAGAAGAGCCAATGGGGTCAGAGAGGCTCCAGTGGCTTGCAGGAGGAGGCAGTTGCCTGTTCAGGGAAGGGTGCCTGTGGAAGGGTCTGTTAATTTAAGGCTAACAGGGACAATGGGTGTTGGAAACCTAAGCGCCAAGCAGATGAAGAGACAATAGCAGGGGGAGGTTTACAGGGTAGGGCAGACAGATTAGCAATGCAGCTGAACAACAACTTCACAAAAGAGCTGTTATACCTTGTGGGGAGGGGGGCCTTACTGGATTGAGCTGCAAGGTCAGGAATAAAAATGGTCATAGAGTGGAGAGAGGAAGAACATGAGAATTGTGGTCTGAGATTTCAGAGGGAAGAAAAATAGTGCTGGGAACAGGGACTAGAGAAGTAAAGATCAAGGCTATTAGAGTAGGGGGCATTCTTAGAGTGCTTCAGGTCACACTTTAGACTCTGACAGGTTTTCTGAGTAGGTTAGAGAAAGAAGAATGCAGACCGGGTCGTGCCTGAAAATAGGCAGAATTTGTCTAGTGCACTTACCCAGTTGACAAAAATGAAATAAACAAATAACACTCTATGCAGGTGAAATCTACAAGCTGTAGTTTTAACAATTCTGTGTGGTAAAAATCAATAAGCTATAACTTTAACAGTCCTGTTCTACTAAACATACGGTACTGGAAAACTCGGCATTAGCAGATTTTTGTCGGAGCGACTCAATGACTGCTGCTGGTGGATTACTGTTCGACTCCCCATGGCTCCATGGTATGGCCTAGGAGCCTTCCTCCTCCATCAAGAAACCTGGAGTGGATTCTTCTGAACCACCAGGCAAATGCCTTGAGAGGATACCCCAAAGTCTCTGCTGTGGTTCTCCTCTCTTTCTATAGGGTGAGACCATGTGGCTTCAGAAACATCTTTCTCTCTCTGGTGCTGAGCTTTTTCTCTTTCTGAATCCTTTTGTCTTCTCTTAGCTGCTTCTTGCCAACAGGAGTAGTAGTATAGTTTATTTATTTTGGGCGCCCATCCTCCTAGGCTCAGGCGCCCTTACAGAATACAAAAAAACAGCATTTGGACCATACATCCATAAACTAATAATACAGTAAATATAAAATCAATTAAATAACCTTTAAAATTTCATGCAATCCAATTCCTGTGCTGTCTTGCAGGGTAAATATATTTCTCAAGTCCCAAATGCCTGTTGGAAGAGGAATGTTTTCAGGTGTGTTTTAAATACCTCTAAGAAAGGTACAGTACCTTCTGAAGGCACCCTGGCAACGAATTCCAGAGGACTTGGGCTGCTACCTTAAATGTCTGGTCCTCTGAGGATTTCAAGCTTGATCTAGGGACCTGCAAGAGGGCCTCCCTGCTGATCTGAGAGAGTGATTCAGGGTGTAGAGATGCAGAAGCTCCTTTAGGTAGCCCGGACCTAACCCATGTAGGGTCTTATAGGTCAAAAGACCTATTTTAAAGGTGATGCCCCAGTATACTGGCAGCCAGTGTAGTTAGCGAAGCACTGGCATAATATGACCAAACCTTGAATGTCCAGTCAACAGTCAGGCCTTCGCATTTTGCAAGAGCTTCAGGTGCTGCATTGCACCTGCTCTTAACTGAGGTAGAGTGCATTACAGTAGTCAAGCCTCAAGATGACGAACACATCAGGGGGAATAAGGGTTTGATTCAGGCAATGCTCCAGAGATGATAAAAACTGGTCCGGACAACAGCCAGCATCAGAATTTCAAGTGTTAGCTCATTGTCCAGAACAACACCCGAATGCTTCACCTTAGAGGAGGCCTCCAGTTCAGTTGGACAAAAAAAAACCCTAACCTATCCTCAGAAGCCCACACCACCCCCCTGTCAATCCAGCTTAACCAGTAGCACTTCAGTCTTTCCAGGGCTGAGTCCCAGCCAATTCAACAAAGTCCAAGCCCATATTTCGGACAAGCAATCGTTCAGCACATTGACCACGTCTGACCTTCCGGGTGTGAAGGACAGGTAGAGCTGAATGTCATCAGCATAGCAATTAAAACTCCGCTCATTCTGCCTTATGACCTCACCCAGGGGCATCATGTACACTGCGAACAACATAATTGAGAGGACTGAGCCTTGGGGTACTCCACAGTGCAGGGACGTCTGACCTGAGAAATAATTCCCCAGTACCACCCTCTGGGACCTGCCCTTGAGAAAGGACTCGAACCAGCTGATGATCTTGCTGGTGAGTCCAACATTCTCCATCTGCCTGTCCAGCAACACCCCATGGTCCACAGTGTCAAACGCAGAGGAGAGATCGAGGTGAATGAGAAGAGATCGCTCTTTTCTATCCTTCATTCTAAGCAGGTAATTCAACACCTTAACCAGCATGGTCTCCATGCTGTGCATAGTCTTTAATCTGGATTGGAACAGTTCATAAATCTGGATGTCAATGAGGTGACTCTCGAGCTGTTTTGTGACCACATTCTCAAGAACCTTCCCTAAAAAGGGGAGGTTTGAGATATGCTGGCAATTTGCCAAGACATTGGGATCTAAAGATGTTTTTTTCAACAGGAGTTTCACCAGAACTTGTTTAAAGGACTCTGTGAAAACCCCAGATGCAAGGGAACACCTGACAATCTCGCCAAAAACTGGGCCAAGGATCTCAATGCAACTACCAAATAATTGTGTTGGGCCCAGGTTAAAGTTGCAGAACCTTGGGTTAAGCCTCGCAATCACCCCACAGACCTCCACTATTACCAGCAGGAAATCTCCCAAGGGGGACTGAATGCGCCGACCCACCTGAGGCTCACCATTGTTGGATGATGGTATTCCACTTGGAGAAATCCCAACCCTAACAGAGGACACTTTGACTGAGAAGAACCAAGAAAACTCCTCACATTTGTGAGCTGAAAAAAAACTCTAATGGGTTCCAAACATGCCAGATGTTAAAACCTGTCTACAACCCAAAACAGCTGAGCCTGTTGATTCTTCCCAGCTGCAATCATCCTAGACATAACAGCTGTTTTTTTTGGATGATTGCATTCTGATACTCATCGTAACGAGCAGTCAGAACCAGCCTGTCCTCCCGAGACCTGGTCTTCCTCCATCACCCCTCTAACCTCTGCCCCCTGGTTTTCTGTGTCCTTGGCTCACCATCAAACCATGGTGAGCTGAAGCACAAAACCAGTGGACATATACGGATTGGCACCAGAGGATCCAGGGCCCACATGACTGTCCTGTGCAAGGCCAACATGGTGTTCCCTGGAGCATCCGTGCAAGTCTCCCGCACAGATGAAATATTCAGTTCCACCATCAGTCCCTCTGGCCACAACCCTTTCAAAGGGCAGAACTGAACCATTTCCACAGGGAAAGGGGGGGACATTCATGGGGGCTCTGAAGCTAAACCTGACCATGTTATGATCCAACCGAAACAGTCTTGATGGTGTTAATTTTAAGTACCAGGGACAACACCAAATTGAGCATGTGCCCAGAGTGGTGAGTCCTGGCTGTGGTCTCAAGAGTAAGACCAAGTGCCTCCATACTGGACAGGAAGTCCCTGGCCCCAGATGAAGCCTTGTCATCCACCAAGGTGTTGAAGTCAGTGAGAATGATCCATCTTGATGACTCCAACACCTTCTCGGCAACAAAGGCCATCACCTCTTGTAGGAAACTCTGGGCCCATCCAGGGGGGGAAGATGCACCAAAAGAACCCTGAACTCCACTCTGGGACCCCCATACACCACCACATACTCAAAATAGCTGGTGTCCCCCACTAGATGCACCACCAGGCCCAGCTCTGACCTGAAACAAATGACCCCCACCCCCCGCATTCCTTCCTCAGGCAGTGAACCATGGAGAACCCTTCTGGGATAAATGTCTTGAGTACAGAGCATGAAGTGCCCCCCAGTCAGGTCTGTGTAATGCACGACAGGTTGACTGGCACAACCAGCTCCACATTACAGTGGTTTTGTTGGCCACTGACCAGGCATTGCACAAGACTGCCCGAAGAGGACGAATGACTGAGGCTGGTCCCTCAGCTACCTGCCCTCTTGGTTCAGAGGAACAGGGCAAGAAAGACTTTATTGCAACTGCCTTCTCATCCCAGGGCATCTCCAGGTCCCCACCACCCAAACTGGCCCCCCACCAGCCTCATCCCTCTTTTCACCCCCCGCCCTTGCATTCCTCCTTACAATACCCAACTCCTTACATCTCTGAAGAACTGTGGTCGAAAGGAATGGGTCTTGAAAGGGGCGTAAGACCTTTAAAAGGGAGGGGGAGTAACAAAACCCAAGGGTCTGTATTAGAATATTTTGAGAAAGTCAGGACAAACTTCACAAGTCAAATCTTCTTTAGAGTTTATCTTTTATTCTGAGTGTTTCATACACTACCCAAGGCTACATTTCATGGTGAAAGCCTCTTCATCAGACCCACAGGGTTTTAGATGTAACCCCCAGGGGGCGCTACCCTTAGGGCTACTACCCCTGTCTGCCCCCACAGAGGCAGGGTGAGGGGCCCAGATCCGTTGATGGGTGCCTCCACCCAGAGGTCGGGGTTAGCACAGTTAAGACTACCACGGTTACAGCCCTCTGAGCTACTGCAACCCCCCCTTTGTCCCACTAGTGACTCACACTGGGTAGCAGCAATTCTGTTCACCAGTACACTTACCCCACGGAAAATATAATCCAGCTCCCTTCGGGACCCCCTGTAAAGTAAGGCACAGTTATGTTGCAATCACCAAACAGCAGTTCACCATTAACGTACACAATAGCCAGGATGTAGCTATGCAAAAAACAATCTTGATTTATTCAAGGGGGAAAACAACAAGGACAGGGGGATCAAGTTGATTAGCTTATCACTATATTTAGCTACCTAGGACTCTGTGCACAGGCCTATCCCTATCAATTACTGTCCCTGGGTACCCAAGCCCTAGTGGCTAGTCCAAACCGTGGCAGCTGGTAGGGGCCCTTTCACACAGAGGAAAGAAAAAGTTAGTTAAACAGTCAGCAGTACAGTAATCCCATTTGGTTCCAATGTGGCAATTCAACAGGGAACTACCCTGAATTAGTATTCACGACCTCCAGACAAGACAGGGTCCTTAAACGTTAACAGGGCTACTCCTGAGCTCCACGAGACTCCTCACACATTTATATGGCAAACTGCAACAGGCAAAGTCCTTTAATGGCAGCAGGATTTAACTTGAGCTCCACATACATTTATATGGTAACCAGCAACAGGCAAAAGTCCTTTAATTTCAGCAGGATTTACTTGAGCTACACAAGCCTCCTCTCACATTTATATGATAAACAGCAACAGGCAAAAGTCCTTTAATTTCAGCAGGATTTACTTGAGCTACACAAGCCTCCTCTCACATTTATATGATAAACAGCAACAGGCAAAAGTCCTTTAATTGCAGCAGGATTTACTTGAACTAAACAAGCCTCCACACATTTATATGGTAAACTGCAGCAGAGGGGTACCACACCAGGCAACTGCTTCCAATGCTCCCACAAACTCACCGTCCCTGAAATACTGCAAACGGCAGCTTCCATTTGTCTTCGGACCGAGCGCGATTCAGCAATTTTCTCCAGTCCTACTTCAGGTCGAGCCTGGTGGGTAGCTGTACAGAGCACAGCCTTCTCTGACCCCCCGCTGACGGGTTTCGTCCCTGGAACCGACAACACAAAAATGGCTGCTTCAGGCCTTCACGCACTTCCCTCGCGAACACTCTGCAGCGCAGAAGCACACAGCTCCTCACTCCTCACTAGCCACAACGCATCTAAAAACAGGCAGCACCAAGCACTCCTTCCAGATCGGGCGCTACTCGTTGCCATTGGCTGGCTGAACATGCCAGTCATTTCCTCTAGCCTTCAGTGGTGCAAAAAAAGCGCCATAGCCCATAATGCCTTTCCCAAATTACAAGCAGTCCCTCTATTGGTCAGCCGAGACTGTAGGGTCCCGAGTTACTGATTGGCCCAATTCAGCAGTTCTGGAGCAAAATGGAGGAGGCAATCAAACAGTCCTTACTGCAAAGGAAGACAGGTTAGAACAACCACATTATCATTATTATTTTACATCGTTTCCATCATATAGTCGCATCCTCCAAGAGAACTCCCTCTGCACCACTAGCGATGGCAGAAGGGAGTCATTCTTTCAGTGTCCTGGGCGGGACTCGGGCATACAACCACAGTCCCCCTCCATTTCAGTTACTTACGGCTGCAACAAGCAGCCCTTAAAGAGACAGCTCACGGAGGCTATTTAAAGTGCTCACTGGCTACCCAATTAAACGGCTTTAGGCCGATGACTAACCCTAGCACCAGGCATATCCGGAACCCTCATTTGCAAGGGGGCTACACCCTCCCTGGCCTGGAAAAGCTTGGCGTCCGCGTCAAGCATATGCCCTTAAGGCGCTTTAGGTAAACACCCAATGAGTAGCATATCACAGTTTCTTTTTACACATTTAAACATTGGATTTACAAAATATCATAACCTTTACACATCCTACACATAAACTATTACTTTGGTTTTAACACAGATCAGTAATTCCTACCCATGACACCCAGACTGAGGGAATCTGTCTTCTTAGGTACCACCGGGTCCCCTGAAGCAGGGGCGCCACTCTTGATGGGCACCACTAACAGTCTGGAGTTATCTGTCAAGGCTAACTTAGGCAAAGAACTTGGGGACACATATACCCCTTTGTGAACCACATTTAAAGGCAGATCCACTGGTTGACCCAAAGATTCATAGCTTAACTTTATTACTGGCCGAATTTGTCGGGCGGATCGTCTAGGGGTCTCAGGGGATTCTGAACCAGGCCCTGACTCCACTCCCATGTCGGAGACATTAGCAACAGGGATCCCTTCAAGGGGATCAGACTCGATAATCATAATACTATCAGGGGCTTGACCTTCTATCCCTGAACCCACCCCACTGGGCTCATCTGGGG
The DNA here is from genome assembly GCA_016271365.2 of Neoceratodus forsteri. NCBI lineage: Eukaryota > Metazoa > Chordata > Ceratodontiformes > Ceratodontidae > Neoceratodus > Neoceratodus forsteri. The sequence goes on along the minus strand of CM057457.1, from coordinate 375,078,486 downwards.
GCAGTGTAGGTACTAGAGGGGAACCATCAGGGCATTCAAAATAGTCTTCCGATTCGGGCATATCACTGGCTTGTTCCCCCATCTCACTCTCTTCTTTCAAAAAGTCAGATAATTCAGCCAGGCCAGACAGTTCAGCCAATCCTAAGGACTCAGCCCCTTGAGTTCGTCGGCTACCCCATTCATCTTCTGGAGGCATTTCCTCTAGGGATAAAGTAGAGGGCTCAACTAACACAGATGGGCCAGCTTCAGTTCCTGAGTTATCAAGGGGATTGCCCCGAAACAATTGACTTAGTTTATAAGAGGGATAGTATTCAATATCATCTTCGCTGTCTTCTGACACTGAGTGTTGACCATCTCCTTCTGCCGGGGGGAGTTGGACAAGGCTCCCTTGGTGGACTTGTTGAAGGCTCCACGGACTTGATTCCTTTCTTAGCAACAGATCTATTCATGGGCCTGGAAGGAGGAGTAGAGGAAGGTTCAACTTCAATCAAGATCTGCCCAATTGGCAGCAGATGATTTCTGTGTATGGTTTTCACATTTTTCGAATTGTTTTCAGGCCACACTTTATACACAGGTAGGTCTGCCAGCTGTCCCACAACAACATGAGGGAGGTGATGCCATCGGTCGGCAATTTTATGTTTGCCATGCAGTCCCAGATTTCAACAACACTCTATCCCCTTTTCTCAACTCTACTGTTTTCACTTTTTTGTCATATCTCTCCTTGTTAGCCAGATTTCGTTTAGCAGCCATGGTCTGGGCCAGTTGGTAGGCATGATTTAATTGGGCCTTTAATTTCTGTACATACTGTAGATGGTTCTCTGCTCGCACCCCATCAGGGGAAACCCCAAAACACACATCTACTGGCAATCTAGCCTCTCTTCCAAACATTAGACGATAGGGGAGAACCCTGTGGCATCACTTTTTGTACAATTGTGGGCGTGAACTAGAGTGCTAATCTGTTGGCTCCATCTCGATTTATCTTTGGATTGTAAGGTGCCCAGCATGTTGAGCAATGTACGATTGAACCTTTCAGGCTGGGGATCTCCCTGCGGGTGGTAGAGGGTGGTTCGTGCTTTGTGTACCACCCACAAAGATAGCATCTCTTTAATCAAGCGACTTTCAAAGTCCCTTCCCTGATCGGAATGAATCCGCTGCGGAGCCCCATAGTGGACGAAAAATTCTCAACAAGTATCTTAGCCACTGTAGTTGCTTTCTGATCCTTGGTCGGAAAGCCTGTGCATACCGGGTAAAATGATCAGTGACCACCAATATGTTGCTAACACTTCTCAGATCAGGCTCTAAACTCAGAAATCAATACAGACCAGTTCCATAGGAGCACTAGTAGTAATGTTGACCAAGGGAGCAGCTTTCTGAGGTAACGCTTTCCTTTGCAAACAACGACCACAGGTCTTGACATACTGTTCCATGTCCGCACTCATCTTTGGCCAATAGAATCGTGCCCGTACCAAATCAAGTGTTCGATCTATGCCCAGGTGCCCCATCTGATTATGCAATGACCTTAGAACAAGTTCTCTGAAAACTGAGGGCAGCACCAGTTGTTGTCGTTGCACCCGGCCCTCCTTACTCAGTCTCTTTATATAGTAGTCGGTTGATCAGCTTTAATTTGGGCCTTTCTTTGTACAACAAGGTAGTCCGCAAGTCAGTGGAACGTAATTTGGATACATCCCTTCCAGCCCGCCAAACCTCTATGGCCGTTCTTATCATAGGGTCACAGGATTGAGCCTGTTGGAGATCATCATTGTTGAGTTACGGCAGAGAGCTGGTGTCCAATGCAGAGAAATGGCAGTAGGCGGCAGGTATACAGTTTTCCAGCGGCCCCAAACAATCTACCACACAGTCCACTCGTCCAGGAGACACCTGTTCTTCTTTATCAAATTTCTGGCACAGGGCTCTTATATCAGTTCAGACAACGGACCCATTCAGTCTGGTACGCAGGCCTCCGGGAGAGAGCATCCGCATCTATATGGTTGAGGCCCGCCCGGTACTCTACAGCATAATCGTAGGTGGCCAGGGCAGAGAGCCACCTATGCACAGTAGCATCCAATTTGGCGGAGGTTTGCACATAGGTCAGAGGATTGTTACAAGTCTTTACTAATATCTTGGCACCATACAAATAGTTGTGGAACTGATCAACAATGGCCCACTTCAGAGCCAAAAAACTCTAATTTGTGCACTGGGTAATTCTTCTCTGATGGCGTCAGACTTCTGCTGGCAAACGCTACAGGTCTCAGCCCATTCGAGTGCTCCTGATATAATAAAGCCCCTAATCCTTGCAGACTGGCATCAGTATGAAGAGTGTAAGGCTTGGCTGGGTCAGCATAGGCCAACACGGGTGCATGGGTAAGTTGATATATGATGTCATGGAAAGCTTCCTCACACTCAGCAGTCCATCGATCCCCGAACATATCGTTTGGCCGAAAATACTTCTTTTCTATGTCAGGGTGCACACCCTTCTTATATTTTTTGTGAGTAGGCGGATACCCCCTGGGTGAGATTAAGGAGGGGCAAATCACTCGTGAATAGTCTCTGACAAACCGCCTATAGTAGCCACAAAACCCCAGGAATTGTTGCAGCTCTTTCAAATTTCTAGGTTGAGGCCAAGTGGTCAACACCTCCACCTTGCTAGGGTCAGTCTCTATGCCTTCAGTGGACACTATGTGGCCCACATATTTCACAGAAGTCTGGAAGAATTGACACTTGTCGATAGACAACTTGAGGCCCGAAATCCTCCAATCGATCCAAGACTTTGAATAATCGTTGCTCATGTTCTTCCAAGGATCGGCCAAACACTATGACGTCATCTAAATAGACCAAACACTCGAGTAGGTTCATGTCCCCCACAGCCCATTCCATCAAGCGCTGAAAAGTGGCTGGGGCACCCGAAATTCCTTGAGGCATCCCGAATAAATTCATAGAAGCCTAAGGGGCAAATGAAAGCAGTCTTCTCCCGATAGTCTGGGGCCATCGGGATCTGGTAGTATCCGCTCCGAAGATCCAATACAGAGAACCACTTACTACCATTCAGACAATCCAAGGCATCTTGTATGCATGGCATGGTATATTGATCCGGAATGGTCCACCTATTCATAGTATGATAGTCTACACACATCCGAACTGCCCCCATTCTTTTTCCTTACTGCTACAATGGGGGAGGCATGGGGCTTCTAGACTCTTGAATTACACCAGCAGCCAACATTTCTTGCAGATGCCGCCGTACATCATCTGTGTCAGCGGGAGCCAGACGTCGGGATCTTTCTCGGAAGGGTCTTTCGTCGTGCAATCGAATGTGATGCTCAGCCCCTTGTACACATCCTACATCCCACTCTTTCAGGGAGAAAACCTGGTTCCTCTTGGCAAGCCTCTCACTGACCCTGCGCTTCCACTCAGTCGGCAGCTGAGAGTCACCAAAGTCAAATAGATCAGGAGCAACTCTGTCACCTGTCCTGGAACTCTTTTTATTTGGTAGGACAGCAGTATCCGCACAATGGACGCTAGCCAGGGTACACCCTCTTTTTATTCGAATCTCTTTATCAGACACATTGTGCACTGAACCATCACCCTTTTAACATAGGCATGGGCCTGGCCGCAGAATGCTGGGTTTGAGCAACAACCCCTCAGGTAGTTCTCCCTCCATAGGCGCATCCAACATCAACAACTTATTCTTGACATCTGTCTTTAATCGTACCTCTCCATGCAAAACACACTGTGCATTTGGGGCAAGCACTACAGGGGCCGGATCCTTCTTCCATACCACTCCCACAGGGCCTTCAGGTTCCTCCGGCCTACCCTTCTTCTGAGTGGCCCTGACCGTTTGAATTCCAGCAGGTACACCCAAAACTCGCCCAGTCTGAAATGCTCGCTTCTCTGAGCACAACTGGGCCAATCGTCCAAACATGTGCGCATTTGTTCCAATCAACAAGGGCACCCCATCATACAGTCCAGTGGGTGGGCAGACCAAGACCAAGGTTTCCACTTGCTCATCTGTTCCATTCATCGTTGAAGGGAAAGATAACCATACACGGATGTACCCCAAATACGGATAAGCCTTGTCGCTCAACCCCCATACATGTAGACCGGTTAGAGGCTGCAGGGGCACTTCAGATAAGTGTGCTTGGTACCAGTCCTGAAACATGATGGTCACCTGGGAGCCACTGTCCAATACAGCTCTAGTGGGAATTCCATTCACCTGCACCTGGGTCTCTATAGACGGCCCGACCACATCAGACCAGTTGGGGGTAGCAACATTGTTAGCCCGCCGGGCATGAGCCTGAGTCACACAACATTTCTTGGGGGCCCGAGACCGGGCCTGGCGGTGTTGGGCGATCAGTCTGCTGTTAGCTTTTCTTAAATTCTCCGGCCTCTGGCAGTCAGGCTGGAAATGCCCATCTTCCCCACACCGGTAACAAAACTTAGGGTCCCCGGGATCACTATTCTGGGGGCCCCTGAGGGAGGAGAAAGCTCTCTAGGGCTAGGGTTCGGGGCTCTACATGACTCGGGCCCCGGGCCGAGTGGGGTACACAGTAGACTGCTTTAAGTCCCTCACCAGTTCCCGTAAATTCCTGATCTCAGCCCTCAACTCACCCTCCATGTAGGGGTCAGAGGAAACAACCCTCATCCCCACAGTACCTGGGAAATCTGGGGACCCCTCGGACCCTCCAGGCGAGCCAGTCTCCTCAGGGGTATTAGACTCAGGGGTCCCACTAGGGTTCACTGCCCCCACACAGGGTTCCCACCCCTCTTCATCAGTCTCCACTTCTCCGAATTTCCCTCATCAATTGACAATATTCAGGTGGGGTGGCCCGCCGATCATGCAACTTAAGTTTCAATAGAGTTACACTAGAGAATCTGGCAGACTTTAAAATATGTTCTAGCCGAACCTGATTCAGGGCTGCAGCAGTGATTCCCCCTTTTCTACAAGCCTTCTGCAATGCCCGCTCCACTCTAGTAACAAAAGCGGACAGTTTTTCATTTCTCCACTGCTTAGCAGACCTGAATTTCCATAATAAATCCTCACCAGTCTCTGTACTCCCAAAAACCCCTTCTAAAGCAGAGAGATACTCTGCAGCAGTGGCTTCTGGACGAGTGGCCCGGAAGAATCTAATGGCTTCCAAGGCAGGACCCCGCAAACTCTCCATCAGCCTCTTCCTTTTCTCCCCCTCAGAGCATTGCCACTCCTGGACTAAAGGGGTGGCATAGTCCATCCATGCCTCCAGGTCATCCTCCCCGGAAGGCACTGGTACCATGCCAGAGAAAAGCTTTAACGTACGGTAGGAATCAAGCTGTATGGATGGGACTGCCAAGGGCAAAGAAGCCAGCACGGAGCTTTTGGGCGGGCCAGGGGAGGCGCCCCGAGAACCCCGAGGGATAGTATCACTGGACAGATCCAAGGCTTGTAGCAACTCCTGGGTAGTCCTCCCTTCCACAGCTAACAATTTAAGCAGTTTATCTTTAAAACTGTTCATTTGAGGAGACCCCAGGAGTGACTGACCCACTTCGTATATGGATTAGCCTCCACCCCTGGGACGCACCCTCTGGGTAAAGTACAGGAGGTACCTTCTCAGGGTCGATGACCACACTGCATAGGAGTAGCACCTGCAATGTCTGGTCAAGCAAATCAGCCATACGCCCTTTCACTTCAACCTTACCCAAACACTTCACTCGTTCTGCAACAGAGAGACATATCAGCAGCCGAGGTACCAAGGGCACATCTAACAATAATACAATCTTCTGGGAATCTAGCTCTTCTTCTTCACCCCAACCCATTAGTTTGTGTACCATGGTTTTGATGGGTCCCAGCTTAATTTTTTCCAACATATCCCCTTCCATTTTTTCCATCTTTGGGGTATCTCCTCACTAAGCCACTAGGGGACACTAATCCCAGCGGTGCCTCCAATTTGTAACCCCCAGGGGGCGCGCGCTACCCTTAGGGCTACTACCCCTGTCTGCCCCCACAGAGGTAGGGTGAGGGGCCCAGATCCATTGACGGGTGCCTCCACCCAGAGGTCGGGGTTAGCACAGTTAAGACTACCACGGTTACAGCCCTCTGAGCTACTGCAACCCCCCCCTTCGTCCCACTAGTGACTCACACTGGGTAGCAGCAATTCTGTTCACCAGTACACTTACCCCATGGAAAATATAATCCAGCTCCCTTCGGGGACCCCCTCTAAAGTAAGGCACAGTTATGTTGCAATCACCAAACAGCAGTTCACCATTAACGTACACAATAGCCAGGATGTAGCTGTGCAAAAAACAATCTTGATTTATTCAAGGGGGAAAACAACAAGGACAGGGGGGGATCAAGTATCACTATATTTATCTACCTAGGACTCTGTGCACAGGCCTATCCCTATCAATTACTGTCCCTGGGTACCCAAGCCCTAGTGGCTAGTCCAAACCGTGGCAGCTGGTAGGGGCCCTTTCACACAGAGGAAAGAAAAAGTTAGTTAAACAGTCAGCACTACAGTAATCCCATTTGGTTCCAATGTGGCAATTCAACAGGGAACTACCCTGAATTAGTACTCACGACCTCCAGACAAGACAGGGTCCTTAAACGTTAACAGGGCTACTCCTGAGCTCCACGAGACTTCTCACACATTTATATGGCAAACTGCAACAGGCAAAGTCCTTTAATGGCAGCAGGATTTAACTTGAGCTCCACACACATTTATATGGTAACCAGCAACAGGCAAAAGTCCTTTAATTTCAGCAGGATTTACTTGAGCTACACAAGCCTCCTCTCACATTTATATGATAAACAGCAACAGGCAAAAGTCCTTTAATTGCAGCAGGATTTACTTGAACTACACAAGCCTCCACACATTTATATGGTAAACTGCAACAGAGGGGTACCACACCAGGCAACTGCTTCCAATGCTCCCACAAACTCACCGTCCCTGAAATACTGCAAACTGTAGCTTCCACTTGTCTTCGGACCGAGCGCGATTCAGCAATTTTCTCCAGTCCTACTTCAGGTCGAGCCTGGTGGGTAGCTGTACAGAGCACAGCCTCCTCTTACACCCCGCCAACGGGTTTCATCCGCTGGAGCCGACAACACAAAAACGGCCGCTTCAGGCCTTCACGCACTTCCCGCGCGAACACTCTGCAGCACAGAAGCACACAGCTCCTCACTCCTCACTAGCCACAACGCATCTAAAAACTGGCAGCACCAAGCACTCCTTCCAGATCTGGCGCTACCCGTTGCCATTGGCTGGCTGAACATGCCAGTCATTTCCTCTAGCCTTCAGTGGTGCAAAAAAAAGCGCCATAGCCCATAATGCCTTTCCCAAATTACAAGCAGTCCCTCTATTGGTCGGCCGACTCTGTAGGGTCCTGAGGTACTGATTGGCCCAATTCAGCAGTTCTGGAGCAATGGAGGAGGCAATCAAACAGTCCTTACTGCAAAGGAAGACAGGTTAGAACAACCACATTATCATTATTATTTTACATCGTTTCCATCATACAATCGCATCCCCCAAGAGAACTCCCTCTGCACCACTAGCGATGGCAGAAGGGAGTCATTCTTTCAGTGTCCCGGGCGGGACTCGGGCATACAGTCCCCCTCCATTTTAGTTACTTACGGCTGCAACAAGCAGCCCTTAAAGAGACAGCTCACGGAGGCTATTTAAAGTGCTCACTGGCTACCCAATTAAATGGCTTTAGGCCGATGATTAACCCTAGCACCAGGCATATCCGGAACCCCCATTTGCAAGGGGGTTACATAGATTCTAACAAAATCATATAAAAATATTTTAGTAACAGAAAATTAGGAATGAACTTTCTTATACACTCCAGTGAACCATCACACATACAATTAATGAATATTTAACTTAGAATGATTAATTGTTACCACACTATTTACTAATCTTTAACCAATTCAATTCATACTGACAATGAAATACACATTTCAAACATTCTTAAAATTACTGATTTAGTTTCTCACTACTGGGCAACCCAAAACTTTTTAATTTTTTTATTTACTGAGTTCTAGGATTGCAAATACCTTTGAGCCAGGGCTCTTTTACAAAGGTTCCGCATCATTAGGTACAGATTAGACAGAACGTTACTGGCAACACAATTAATTGTTGTACAAACATATATTGCAGACAAGGAACATAAATTGATGTAAACATTCAATGATGGGAGGAGAAATGAGGTGAAAAAGAAGAGAGACTGATAGAGGGAGAAAAAGGGAGGGGGGGACAGCAAGGGAGATAGGAGAGGCAGAGGGAGGAAAAGGAGGGGTGGTGGCGGTGGGAGGGAGAAAGCAGCCCGGAGGGCTTTGTCAGAGAAACAAAAAGTAAAGTGCAGACATTGGGCATGTTAGTGTCACAAAGTGCTAGGAGGCTGAGGTTCTTGAGGTTGTAGGCATTGCAGTGGAGCCACGATGGGGTGAACTGATTCAGTAGTCCGGGGGGGGGCCACCCAGTGGTACATTTGAGGCTAGACATTACAGTCACAGGTGCTGGCGGCAATGAGAGAGTGGCAGAGCCTGGTTTTGAAGGCACTAAGTGTGGGGGTGGCGGTGATATCACTAGAGAGTTCATTTAGCCAGTAGGTGGCCCGGTAGGCAAAAGCTCTTTGACCTTGGGTTGTGCGGCACTAGGGGATTTAGAACTGCTGCGGTTTGGTTCCTTGGGTGCTCCGGCTTCTTTTCTTAGGTTGTAGGAGGGTGGCAACACCGGGTGAGGCGAGGCCCATCTGAATTTTCATAGCCATAATGCAGGTTTGATATTTAATATGCTTGTCAAGTTGCAGCCAGTTGGTTTGGGAGTAGGGGTCGCAGGTGTGTGTATAACGTTGAGCGCCGGTGATTAGCCGACAGGCCTTGTTGAGGGAGGTTGTTACCCGTTTGAGTGCAGTAACCGTAGCTGAGCCGTAGATGATGAGGACATAGTCAATGGTGGCAACGATGGTGCTCTGGACGGCAGCAGCCAGGGCTGCAGTGGGAAGGTGTCTCCTGAGGCGGAACAGCAGGCCTAGTCTGGAGTTTTCAGCTCTGGCAATGTTGCTGATGTGGTCAGTGTAGGAGAGGTATGGGCCTAGGGTGATCCCAAGGTATTTAAAAGTTTGGACTTGTTCTAGCAGGCTGCCTTGGCTGGTCATTATGGAGAGGTGATATGTTTGTTATGGGCGCTGCTGAAAATCATGGTCTTAGCTTTTTTCTGGTTGAGGATCAGTTTGTGTTGAGTGAACCAGTTCTCAATAGTGTAGAAGCAATGTTGGAGGTTGCTTTGCAGCTGGTTTGGGTCCTGGTGTTTGGCTAGAATTACCGCATCATCGGCATAGAGTATGATCTGTTGGGAGCAGGAGGTAGGCAGTGTATTTAGAAACAGACTGAAGAGGAGTGGTCCCAGGGTGGATCCCTGAGGGACACCGGAGCAGATAACTTTGGCATCAGAGAGCACATTCGCAATTTTTACACATTGTGTCCTATTAGCAAGGTAGCTTTTGAACCAAGGGATAGAATCGGGGGAGATCCCAGCTTTTTGAAGCTGGGCAAGAAGAAAGCGGTGATGGACAGAATCAAAAGCCTTAGGTCAATAAAAATTGTGCCAGTGAGATGACCTTTGTCCAGGGAGCTGTGGATGGCCCCAGTGATTTCAAGTAATGCGGAGGCTGTGCTGTGGCCTTTCCGGAAATCATGTTGTTGCCTGCAGAAGATGTTGTGCTTATCCAGGTCCAACTTTGGACACTGTTAAACTCATTGAGTGGGGGCATCCTGAACAATTATCTTGCATAGCCTATATCAGAAAACCCATTTCTAAAATCCGCCACTGATGCTTAATAATAGTTCTATTACTACACTAAATAAAAATAAATCAACTACAAACCACACTCAAATTCCATACCAACAGCACTCAAACACACAGCACTCACTCCAGCATAAAACTAGAAATATAAAACCTACAGCACCCTAACCCTCCCAACAATAAAAAATGCAAACATTTCAGTTAGGGGAGTTCATAAGTCTTGTGAGATAGTCTTCCAACAAATGTATTTATTTAGTTTTTGTAGCAGGTTAGATCTTCACAGCTGCTATATCAAAGGGATATTCCCCTCTCTCACAGGGAGTAACCCCTCAGATAATATGTCAACCCTTAACAGCAGCAGCGTTTCATGAACCCAGTGACTAAAGAGCTAAAACTTGAAGCATAGTCACAGTCAGGGCAGCACAAGGATCTCGCTGCTACAGCCGCTCTTTTCAGATCTTCTTCGATTAGCTCCAGAACATAAAACACTTCAGCCCTCTCACAGTTAAAGGGTTCCCTTCTGAAACATAAAAACATAGACTTTGATGGCAGATAAGGACCGCATGGTCCACGTAGTCTGCCCATTTCCCTACCTATTGGATAAGTTGCAGATCCTAGTTAACCAACAGCTTCTTCTTCCTGTCCCCCACCAGAACTGCCTTATGTCTGTCCCATGCATTCTTGAATTTGCCCACTGATTTTGACCCCACAACCTCCTCAGAAAGGTCACTCCATGTGTCCACTGCCCTCTTTATGAAAAAATACTTCCTCGTGTTGCCCCTGAGCCATCCCCCTCTATCTTCAAATTGTGCCCCCTTGTTCTTGCACATCTCTTTTTCTGAAAGATGCTATCCTCTTGGACTTTGTTGATTTCCTTGAGGTGCTTGAAAGTTTCTATCATGCCTACCTCCTTTCCTCGAGAGTATGCATATTAAAATATGTAGGGAGCTACGTAACGCATGTACTAAAGCTATCTGCCTGGCCAAGGTAGAACACTATCACTCCAACTTCCAAGCAAACACAAACAAACCTTCAAAATTTTGGAAGGTTGTCCAGTCCCTCATCTCCCCCTCCATCAAGCCCCCAACCCCCATCCTAAAGCATAATCTCACAGCCATCTCTGAACCCATGGCCGTTGCTGAGTGCTTTAATACATACTTCACGTCTTGTGCGGCGCTCCAGGCAGCACTCCAGGCGCCCACTCAGCTACCCCTTCCCTCCCAACCTCGACAGCCAACCGTCCCCCTGTCGCCTCCCTCACCCCCTGTTTCCCTGCCCCACCTAGCCTTCCTCCCCCTATCCTCGCCCCACTCTTGTCTTCCCAGTCTCTCACTCACTCTCCCTCGCAATACCTACAGGCACTAAACCTTCCTCTCTTCCCCCTACCTCTCTCAGCACCTTCTTCTACTACTACCCCTTTCTCCTTGTCTCCTATCTCTCCCGCTGCAGCCCTGCAAGCTCTATTGTCCATTAATCCTTCTAAAGGCTCCTCTACTGATGGCCTGGACCCCAAGCTCCTCTCCTTGTCTGCCCATGCCATCGCCTATCCTATTTCTCACCTACTAAACCTTTCCTTCATTTCCGCTACTGTTCCATCAGCCTGGAAACACGCTGTCATACTCCTGCTTCCTAAAGGTGGTGACCCCATGTCCCCAAGCAACTACTGCCCCATCTCTCTCCTGCCTACCTTAGCTAAGCTTCAAGAACATCTAGTTCTGGAACAACTCCCCTCCTTCCTCACTGATTCACCCTTCTTCACACCCTTCCAGTCCGGATTTAGGAAATTACACTCCACTGCCACATCACTGTTAAGGCTGACTGATTCCATCTCCACGGGCAAGGACAAAAGCCAAATAACCTCAGCCATAATTATAGACTTGGCCAAGGCCTTCGATATGGTCTTCCACCCTCGGCTACTGAGCAGCGTCTCAGCTGCAGGGCTCTCCCAGCCTGCCACAGCGTGGTTTGATGTATACCTGACAGGCAGGCTGCAATCGGTCCGTATTGCCGATGCCACCTCCCTTCCTCTGCCCATAACCACGGGTGTTCCCCAGGGATCTGTGCTTGGGCCGCTCCTCTTCTCTGTCTTTCTCAACTACCTCCCCCAGATTTGTACATTGGCAGACATACATATGTATGCTAATGACACTGTAAATTACATAACGGGTAAAACTGTGTCTGATGTCACCACCAGACTCCAGTTCGACTTCGCAAATGTCCAACTCTGGCTGAGAGACCATCAACTCTTCTTAAATGCCAAAAAGACAGTCTCCATGACTTTCGGCACTAGGCAGAGACTGGCAAAGCTCACCTCCCTGCCTACCTTCTATACCCTGGATGGGACTGTTCTCGAGGACACCTCCTCCTTCCATTATCTCGGTGTTTGGCAGGATCGGTATCTCAATTTCTCAGTACACATTGATGCCATTCTGAAAAAAACTTTGGCCCAAACTTGGTGCCCTATACAGAAACTGTTGCTGCATCCCACTAATGGCAAGGCATGAATTAGTGCTGAAAATATTACCCGTATTCGACTACTGTGATTATAGTCTACAGTGCCGCCCCCCAGTCCTCCCTAACCAGACTGGACCCCCCTTTAACTCTTTCTGCCACTTTGCTCTTGAAGCTCCTATCCTGACTCACTACTCTACACTCTACCTCTCCCCAAACTTCCCCACCCTCACTAACAGACGCATGTTCCATGCTGCCAAATTCATCTCTAAATTCTGACTTGGTTCACTCCCCTCCTATCTCTCAGCCTAGCTATCCACCCCTCCTTATAATCCCTTAGATCTGCTGACTCATGGTCTCTGACTGTTCCTCACAAGAGCACAACCTCTGGTCAACTGGCCTTCTCCCATTGCCTCTTTAAATTATGGAACTAGCTACCATCACAGATCCGTCACTCTTCCTCAACCAGGTCACTCCCTATGTCCCTAATGACCAACTGCAATTGCAACTACTCTTCCCCCAGTATGTCTAAACTACTGGATTTATATCTCCCTGCTCTCCTAGCTAGACTCACCTGTCCCTTCCCTATCCCCCCACCGAGCACTTCTTTTGCACTTACTAGACTCCAAACCCCACTTCCTCCTGTTCCTAACCTAACCCATGTTCTCTACCTCCCTAAAGTGTTTAGGTCAATGGAAATATTGTTTTTATATCATGTAACTGTACTCTGTTCTGTATTTTGTACTCCTAATTGTTACAAATTGTTGTGTAATATACCTGTTGATCTCTAATTCCTGCTACCCTTTTCCCCAGGATATACTGCGAGACGAGCATACTGTTGCTCAGTGTAACTGTCCTGGCGAAACATTTCAATAAATAAATAAATTAATAAAATAAAGCACCTTAAGTCTCTCTTCATATGTCTTCTGGTGCAGACCCTGTACCATTTTAGTTGCCCTCCTCTGGACTGCCTCCATCCTGTCTGTGTCCTTGCGGAGATGGAGGTCTCCAGAACTGCATGAGACTGGGTCCAATACAAATCCAGGACAGTGCTTTATGAGCTAAAATCATCCTTTTGATCTCTTAACAGGACCTCAATAGGTGGTCAGGTCCCAAAGCTGTGCCTTATGCACACTTACAGCAGTAGCCGGTGCTCATTAAAGTCAGGTCCCAGGGTGAAAATAGCAAGTTTCAACTCTTAAGTCCAACACCAGAATGATTAAAAGGTCCAACTCACCTCCTGCCTCTGTAGGATAATGAGATTTTTATGCCACCCGGTGGGCTCCTGGTCTTTACCAAGTTCTTAATACAGCACAGAATTCTCCTTTTCTCTCACATTCTGGGAGAACATGCCACTAAATGGTAAGCTTCAGATTGTCTTCCTGCTCAAAGCACAGTCGGAACTTCTTCACCAAAATGATCCAGGGGAAAACATACACTGTAGAGTTGACACCTAGATCTTACATCTGTCTTTGTGCAGTCGGGCAAGCGGCAGACTCATAGAATACATCACCTACTTCACAGACTCTGTCAGCTCCTCTTCCTGCACCCCAAGGGGTGGGGAGCTGCTGGATTCTGCTGTTTCTTTCTGTAGTCCGGCCAGGATATCTTTACACTCACTGATCTCAGGGTGAAACACTGGAACAAAGTCTAACTGTTCCCTTGTGCATGCCTATTGCTTTTATTAAGATAGGAGTGGAAGGTAGCTCCCAGTATTGGAGAGTAGTAAATTTGGAGAGAGGGATAGATATAGATATAGATATAGATATAGATATATGGATATCGATAATATAGTACCAGTGTAGCCCTATGGCCTGGAGGGATGGAAAGCAGATCCTAAGGGTTGGTAGGGTGGCAGGGCAGTAGGGAGAACAGGATGCCATTGTCCATTTGGGGACTAATGATCTGGCTAGGGATTGGGCTGGCATAGTGTAGAGACAGTTTAAGGAGCTGGGGAGAGGACTTGGACAGGAAGCATGTTCAGTGGTTTTTGCTGAAATGTTGCTTGTCTATAACAGAGGAGAGGTTAGAGTTCTCTGCACCAGTAGCTCCAATTCCTGTTTGAAGGAATGGTGCAGAGAAGAGGGGCTCAGCTTCATTGGAGACTGGGGACCAACTTGGAGAGATAAGGGCCTATACAGAAGTGATGGCCTGCATCCATCTGGGAGGGTAGCAGCAGTCCTCAGTGGAGGGTTTAAATGTTACCTTGATGAGCACTTAAACTAGGTGAGGGTGGTGGAGGTGGAAGGAAGCGGGGAGGCATAGACTGCCCCCCTCCACAGACTTAAGTGGAGAATAGGGAGGACTCAATGTAAGACAAATCCCCCAGGGTGCAAAACAATAGAAGAAGCAGAGTAGTAGAAATGAAAGGGGGTGGTAACGCAAATAGTAAAAGAAAAGGGGAGGAAAGAGGGAGGGCAGAAAGGAAATCTGGAGGTAACAGGCAGTGGGATAACAAAATGTGGAAGGCCATGTGTGCAAATGCAAAACATCTTAGATAGAAACATAGAATCTGATGGCAGATAAGGACCGCTTGGCCCACCTAGTCTGTCCATTTCCCTACCTAATGGATAAGCTGCAGATCCTAGTTAACCAACAGCCTACTTCCTCCTACCCCCCTACTGGAAATGTCTTATGTCTGTCCCATGCATTCTTGAATTCCCCCACTGTTTTTGACTCCACTACCTCCTCAGGAAGGCCATTTCATGTGTCCACAACCCTCTCCATGAAAAAATACTTCCTCGCATTACCTCTGAGCTGTCTCCCTCTATCTTCAAATTGCTCCCCCTTGTTCTTGCACATCTCTTTTTCTGAAAGATGCTTCCCTCTTGGACTTTGTTGATTCCACTGAGGTACTTGAAAGTTTCTATCATGTCCCTCTTCTCCCTCCTTTCCTCGAGGGTATATATATTAAGCTCCTTTAATCTCTCTTCGTATGTCTTCTGGTGCAGACCTTGCACCATTTTAGTTGCCCTCCTCTGGACAGCCTCCAGCCTGTCTATGTCCTTGCGGAGATGGGGTCTCCAGAACTGCACGCAATACTTCGGATGGGGTCTCACCAACTGTCTGTACAGAGGGACAACAACTTGGAAATAAAACTCTGGACCTAGAGGCCATCATGGTATAGGCAGATCTCAATATTGTGGCCTTTACTGAGTCATGGTGTAGTGGAATCCATGACCGGGATATGGTCATAACAGGCAAGGCAGGGTGGGAAGGGGGGTACTATTTTTTTGGTTTTTTTAATTATTTGGTAACTGGGTAAGACACATTAGGCACACATGCCTGTTTTCAGGGGTGGTTAAGTGGCTTTCTCAGAGTCTCACAGTATGCAGTTGAAGGCTGTGGGAATCAGACCCAGATCTGCTGGATACCTCTCAACCTCTTGCCTCATGAATCAGGGACAAGGCTTAAAAAAATCAGGGACAATGACCCCAAATCAGGGACACATCTTAAAAACTGGTACTATTCATTCAGAAAGGTGATAGAGTAAAAGGATTTGTGTTGTGATGCATTTTCTGAAGAACAGGTCTGTAACTGTAATGCTTATATTATTTTGCACTTTAATCCTCACTGTTCTGTCACAAAAACACAAATTTTACAAGGGACAGAGGAACATTTTGAGGCCAAATCAAGGACATCCCTGAAAATCAGGGATATATAGTAAGCTCATTACTCTAACCTTTGGTCTGTACTGCCAGCCCAAGAGAATGCATAAAAGTGAGGGAGCTACAGGGAATCCCGGGGGGTGAAGGGAGAGGTATTGTGGGCCATCCTGAAGATTGGAAATTGAGCCACTGTTTGCACTTGCATGGTCTGCAGACCTCCAATACTGAGGGGAGGATTTAGGTAATATACCGGTGGATGCCATTTGCAGAATGGGAGCCACTATTCGCATTTGCATGGTATATACTGTAGATCTCCAACACCGAGGGGAGGATTTAGGTAATATACTGGTGGATGCCATTTGCAGAATGGGAGCCAATGTTTGCATTTGCATGGTATATAGGTCTCCAACACCGAGGGGAGGATTTAGGTAATGTACTGGTGGATGCCATTTGCAGAATGGGAGCCACTGTTTTCACTTGCATGGTATATAGGTCTCCAACACCGAGGGAGGATTTAGGTAATGTACTGGTGGATGCCATTTGCAGAATGGGAGCCACTGTTTGCACTTGCATGGTATATAGGTCTCCAACACCGAGGGTAGGATTTAAGTAATGTACTGGTGGATGCCATTTGCAGAATGGGAGCCACTGTTTGCATTTGCATGGTATATAGGTCTCCAACACCGAGGGGAGGATTTAGGTAATGTACTGGTGGATGCCACTAGCAGAATGGCAGAGAAAGGAAAGATGCTGCTGGTGGGGGATGTCAGTCTGCCAGATGTAGACGAGCCTCTTGTCTGCGGTTTCAGTTAGAAGCAGGGACGTCCTGGACTCCCTGCAGAGGGCATTCCTCACACAGTTAGTCAGGGTGCCCACTTATGATGGGGTACTACTGGACCTGGTGCTCACTAGCAGGGACACTGTTGCAGATGTCAAAGTGGGAAGGACACCTGGGGACCAGTGATCACTGCAGAGTGTGGTTCAACATAAGGATGGCAGAGGAATCAAACCACACAAGGGTGAGGGTCCTGGACTCCGAGAGGCCAGTTTTAAAAAGATGGGTGAATGCCTCCACGATGAGGATAGGGAGATGTATCAGGGGGGAAATGGAGAGAGGCAGAGAAAGCAGTAAGGAGCGTGAAGGTGCAGACTGAGGAGAGCATAGCTCAGGAGATAACAAAAGGGGAAAAAACATTGTTGAGGCATATAAGAGGGAGACCAGGGAGGGATCATTAGGTTAAGAAGGGAAGGGGAGGACTGTGCAGAAGAGGATTAGTAAAAGGCAGATATCCTGAACAAATACTTTTGTTTCGTGCTTACGGAGGAAGAAGAAGGGGACAATCCACAGAGGAAGAAAAAGAAGGGGACGAGCCACACAAAAGCATCAGGAACTTTGGAGGGGGGGTGATAGACACTACTCCTTTTTAAGAGGAAAGAGTCCTGAAGGGATTCACAAATCTGAAGGCAGACTAAATGATGGGGTGCATCCAAGGGTGTTGAGGGAGCTCATGGAGGTACTAGCTGCACCTCATACAGCCCTATTTAACAGATTATTGGAAACAGGAGGGGTTCTGGAAGACTGAAGGAGGGTAGATCCCAGTTCAGACTTGCTAGCATGGAGGAGGCTGGCAACTGTAGGTCCATTAATCTGACATTAGTGGTGGGGTAGTTAATGGAGACATGGCTGAAGGAAAGGACCGTGGAGCATCCAACTGGTTACAAGATCTGAGGCAGCATGGATTCTTCGGGGGGAGGGGCATTGCAAACAAATCTGATAGATTTGTTAGACTGTGTGATCATGGAAATAGATCAGATTGGAGTGGTGGATGTGACCTACCTAGATTTCAGTGATGCTTTCAACATTGTTCCACACAGGAGATTGATAAGGAAGCTGGGCAGCTGAGGAGTGGATCCAAAGGTAGTAAACTAAGGAAGAAATTGGTTCAGGGGCAGGCGACAGAGGGTGGTGGTAAAGAGAGTTCTCTCAGGAGAAGAGAAGATGACAAGCGGGGTGCCTCGGGGCTCAGTACTGGTAGCAATCTTCTTTAATGTCCTTATATGTGACATTGTAGATGAGCTGGAAGGGAAAGTCTGCCCCTTTGTGGATGGCACCAAAATCTGCTCAAGTGTGGACACACCGGGGGTTGGGGGGATAGGAAAGAATGCACAGAAACCTGTGAACACTCAAGGAGTAATCAAGGATATAGCAGCTGGGCTTGGATGTGAAGAAATGCAAAATCATACACTTAGACCATTATGCACTAAAGGCCAGGTTGCCCGAGTGCCATGGATCTGTCGTGCATATGCAATCCTACGTCGAAGTGCCATAACACACCATATCTGAATGATTGGTTTTTGAAAAGTCACTCCAGGGAGCACCTCCTTCACACCCTGTCCAAAACTAGACAGTTATTTGATGTGCTGGGAGTGACGGTCAACTTGCCAAAGTCAGTTTTGGACCCCTGCCAGAGCCTCCAATACATAGAAGCTATTCTGGACACAGAGTGGGGCTGAGCTTTCCTGCCGGTGGACTAGGCAGACTGCCTCATCGCTCAGGCACAGCTGGTGCATAGCAGTCACTATATCACAGCCTGGTAATTTCTGTGCCTGCTGGGCCTTATGGCAGCAGCCATGTCACAATGCCTTTGGTTAGACTGCATATACAAATCCCCGGTGGACTTTGAGAGTCCAGTGGGACCAGTTAACAGATGACCTGGAACAACTTGTCCTAGTTGCATCTGCTGTACACAAAGTCCTGAAATAGTGGATGGACAGAAGAATCTGCTAAAGGGTATTCCATTCCTCATCTCTTCTGCTCAAATCCTCATCACGGATGCCACAAGATCTGGGCGGGGGCCTACCTGGGACACTACCAGATGCAAGGGACCTGGGACACAGGTGGAAGTCGCGCTGCACAAAAATGTCCTGGAGATGAGAACTGTCCTTTACAGCCTCCAGGCATTTCAGGAACATCTATGTCCTGGTCCTCTGCTAATCCATCAATCCAAATCTTCTGGAAAATTCCACAGAAGTCCACTGGGAAATGAAGACAAAAACTGTAGTTCAGCTGCCACCCCTATGTGTTATAATCACTTAAAGTTCAGATACTGGGGGTGGGAGATGCTTAAAAAATGCAAGAATGGACACACTATCTTCAGTGCTGATGCTTTTTATTTTCTTAATTCATATGGCAATGCTCTCAATGTTTCACATATAAATATATGCTTCCTCAGAATGCCTTTTTGCCTATAAACAACAATAGTATAAATACATGCATCCATCATAAACATGATTACACTGTTTTTAGATAACCATATAAGAGAGTGAACTCGCTTGTTCTAGTGCAGACTAGCATTCTTAAATGTTTTGACCATTAATTCCAACACTCATTGACGTCCTAAAAAGACCATGGCCCAGATATTCAAAGGGACAGGTTGTGCTGCGCAACTCCTGATGCGCCAGGGATCATTGGTAACGTATACGGCACAGATGCAGGGGGCATGCCCATGCATATGTGGCATATCCCGATATTCAGCCCGGTGTGTGCGAAGCATATGCTGGCACAACCCATACATGCACCGCACACTGGTACTCAAAGTTGAGCCCCAAATAAAAGGCTCAAATGCTGGCCACCCACAGGCAGGCAGCCGTATTGGAAGGTGCAACACAACAGTCATGGGTGGCCACCCGCCCAGCAGAAACACCATCCACAAGCACCAGGACCCTCCCTGGTACTCTAGTGGCCCCCTCCTCCCCATATGCCCGATCGCAGGCATCCATAACATTATAAATTACCTGGTGGTCTAGTGGTCCCTTCCCCGTATGCCCAATCACGGGCCATTGTAATAAGTAATATAACCTGGTGGTCTAGTGGTCCCTCCCCACCCACCCACAGAGGATCCCCAGCCACCTAGCACCCCATCATTGTCGGGCGGCAGCACCCCGCCCGCATACCACCCGGCCACCTGCCAAATGACAGCATACAGTATGATCTGTACGCCTATTGGTCAACAGTGTGGACTAATAGGCTTGCAGACCATACTGTACTACACAGGACCAGATATGTGAATGATCATCGTATCCCTTCCTGCCCATATCCCCATCATGTAGTACTTCACAGCAGTCATTCCTAGTAGTCTAGTGGAACCCCCCGCCTTGCCCCAATTCGATCACATTCTGATGTACAAATACCGATGTATCCCTAGTAGTCTACTGGAACCCATCAACCTGTCCTGACCCAATCGCACTCACAAACTGATATCAAAAGTATCCCTTGTGGTCCAGTGGACCCCCCACCCACTCAGGCACCCCCCTCCTCCCCACCCCGTTCCCCCATCCCAGCAAGTGCCAGAAGTCAGCAGGCAGCACAACCCACCTGCATACCACCATGGCTGCCTGCTGACTATGCTGTCAGTGAATGACAGCATACAGTATTGCCTTTAAGTCCATTGGTAGACCCTGTTTACCAACGGGCTACCAGTGTGTACTGTAAGCTTTCATTCACAACTTTGTGAATGTCATTCACAAAGTTGTGAATGAAAGCTTACAGTACACACTGCAGGCCCGTTGATCGACAGGGTCTACCAGTTGGCTTTCATGCATTGTATAGGTCGCTCACTGACAGCACAGCTAGTGGGCAGCCGTGGTGGTATGCCAGTGGGTTGTGCTGCTCACAACATTCAGCATTTGCTGGGGTGGGGAGCGGGGTGGGGAGGAAGGGGTGCCTGAGTGGGTGAGGGTTCCACTGGACCACCAGGGATATTTTGATGTCAATTTGTGAGTGTGATCGGTCGGGACAGGGTGGGGGTCCACTAGACTACCAGGGATGACTCATGTGAAGTAGTACATAACAGGGATATGGGTAGGGAGGGGGGTACAGCTGGACTGCCTGGGCTTCTCTGGGGGGGTATTTCTTTATCTACAGGGATACAGGCGGGGAAGAGGGCCTCTAGGCTGTCAGGAGTACATGTTTGGGTCTAGAGCACACATCCCTTGCAAGGAGTCTGGAGAATTTTGCCAGGCGCATCCCCACAGGCTTCATGCAAATAGAGCCATCATGACATCCAAATGGCCCCACTGTGCCTTGCATGCCTAATGGCCCCATTTGCATGTCTCGGGCTGTGAATCCCAACCTTGGGCACAGTGCGTCTCGAGATTCGCTGCCCCATTAGTTTCCCTAGCCCAACCAGAGTGTCGCACCGGCACATCTTGGTTTGGGCACAACTATGGTATTTACTGAGGGCATGTGCCGGAAACATCATTGGACGCATCTTTTGTGAATACTACAGTTTGGGCTTGGCGCATCTCATTTGTGCCGGAGCAGCTGAGATGCACAGGGCACATCTGCTTTGTGAATCCCCCCCATCATATTATATAAGTCCGTCACTTAGACTCTAAACAATATAATTCACAGTAATAACAATTCTTGATAAAAATAAATTATTGTACGTGCTTATCACTGTATCTTAGAAAATAATTACGTTTATTTTATTTGCATTAACAACTTAACAAAGGAAATATCTTTCCTGCTTTGTTCTTATACACTTTTCAGCCACCACTTGTATCCCAGGTTTGTGCCTGAAAACTCCAGTACTGCCCATCATCTAAAAAAGTTTTTCATGGGCTGGCTCGGTGGCGCTGATGGTTGAGGCGCTGGATGCCACACCTCGCACCATGCCGGCGACCTGGGTTTGGGAATGAGCCCAGGCTGCTGAGGGTCAGCAGGGAGGGAGGGAGAAGATTGAGCATCTCATGAACAGCTGTCTTCTTCCTGGAGGGAGGGGGGCTCAGACTCGACACTTGACTGGCCTCTGGCGGAAGCTGGGGGCACAGCAAGTGCAGTACAAAGCAGAGAGGGTCGGGGAGTAGTGGACGTCTGCAGTCTCCTTGATGTCAGGGCGTATGCCACTCCCCCAGAACAGGGAAAAATGATGCCAGCGCGCCGAGGTGAAGGAGCACCAGCACAGACCCTAATGGCTCTTGCCTACCTGACCACCGGAGGGGAATCTGGCGAAACCAGGATTGCCTCAAGTTTCTGCCCACCTCATACCTGCTCAGGGATATAGCCATGGCTTCATGGGGGTCTACTGTGGATTCAGGTAAAAGTAGAGATGCGGGGCTGGTGCACGAACGTTTCCGGACAGAGCGGGACTCCAGTGTGTGCGGGAGAATAAAGTGTGATTTTAAAAAAATAAATAAATAAAAATTTCACCTCATTTAATTATATAAATTTGTAAAGCAAATGCATTTATATCTTAAATCGTATATATTTTTTGTTGCTTCTATAAATATTTCTTCCGATTTAGAATATCGTCCTGCCCCTTTAAGGATGTGATTCTGGAAATGGAAATCATATCTTTGAGTGCTTATTTTCCTACAGTTGCATCTCAACTTGATCAGTTTCATTTATTCAGTGCTGTACTAGGAATCTAGTACTATGTAATGCTATTAGAATTATTAGTGTTTCTCTCTGTGCAGGCTCATCTTCACAGGTGTGCATAAGGAGGCTCCAAGTAGCCACTGCTTGTTGCTTTTTTCAGCCGAGCCTATGCTGCACTAGATTTTACTTTCTATATTAACAAGTCAGATAAAATGCATGTTTACCTCAAAGTAATTCTCAACTCAGTTTGTATAAAACGCATGTCTCCATGCATGCCTGTGGTCTCGGGCATGCATGGAGATGCTCTGGATAGCCGGAGTATGCTGCCTTTTTCAACTGGACTTTAGCTGCACTAAAACTTGACTTTGTGCATAACAATCAACACTGTAGGTTCAACAATTCAAAACACAAAGTGAACATGTTCCAAATGGTCCTACCTCTTTACTATGAGTATATGTGCTCCCTGAGGATGCCGAGTTAAACTGCTTGCAGTAAGCAGTGGCTACTTGTAGCCTCCTTATGCACACCTGTTAAGATGGGCCTGCACGGAGAGAAATGCGAATATTTTTAATAGCACTTTTTAAACTAAAGGATGCACTTTTAAGGAGTGTCTCAGGCTCCTTTTAGACATCACTTGTAGTGAGATCACCACCGCGTGGTGGTCTGTTACTATGGTATCATGCGCCTTACCATGAAATTTGTATTTAAACTTCGGGCAACAAAGAGTTTCACACATTGATGACCCTGATAACACGTGGAGTGGGGTGGGGGAGTAAGTAAGTAAAAAAAAAAAAAAAAAAACGCTCACTGTGTCAGAATAAATTTGGGGACTTAACCTGTCCCTCTAGCATTTCTTTCCTCACACTCATTTTGTCGTTTACTTATTTTCTATTGCTAGCATGAGGAACCATGCAGATCAGTTGGTGGACTTGGACCCCAATGCTTTTAAATAGTCTTTGGGTTTTGTAATTCCTTTCCTATATTTTATATTTTAACAATGTTACTTCCTGCTGTTGTACTTGGATAATAAACTGCTATTGTATAGGGGACATTCGAGGTCCTTTGTCCAGGTTGATGGACCATATAGTAAACATGATTATTTTAGAATGCTGAAACCCTTTTATTTTTATTTACTTACTCCCCCCCCCCACCGTGTTCTCAGGGCTTTGTCACTGGCAGATCCTGCCAGACCAACCTGGTAGAGTACTGTGACTGGGTAACCAGGCAGTTGGATATGGGCCAGGCTGTGGATGTCCTGTACCTGAACTTCAGTAAGGCATTCAACTCAGTGCCACATGGAAGGCTAGGAAGTAAGTTAGAAGACACGGGGGTGGGCACTGAAGATGGTGAGGTGAGTGGCGAACTAGCTTCAGGAAAGGCAACAGAGGGTGGTGGGGGGTGGGGAGCTCTCATCCCCAAGGGCGGTGATGAGCAGTGTTCCTCAGGGTTCAGTGTTGGGACCAGTGTTGTTTGGGATAGTCATCGCAGACATATTGGTAGGCATTAAGAGCAAGATCAGTCTGTTTGTTGATGACACCGAGATAGGAGCGGTGGTGGACAACTAAGGGGGATGGCAGGGGTTCCATGATAATCCGACAAAGTTGCAGTCCTGGTTGAACACCTGGCAACTGGGGTTCAATGCCAAAAAGTTCAAGGTGCTGCATTTTGGGGCAAGAAACCTAATCAAGAGCTACTAGCTGGGGGTGTTCAGCTAGCCGTGACAGAGGGAGAGAAGGATCTGGCGGTGATCATTATGGGATCAATGAACAACTCTGCACAATGTAGAAATGCTGCTGCAAAGGCCAACAGAATGCTGGGATGTATTGCAAGGGGTATATCCTCGAGGAGGGGGGAGGTGATTCTGCCATTGCATAGATCACTGGTTAGACCACAAAGGAGTACTGCGTACAGTACTGGCACCTGTATCTGAAGAGGGACATTAAGTTACTGGAGGGGGTGCAGCACAGGGCGACAAAGATGATCTATGGGCTGGGGGATTTACCATACGAGAAGAGGCTAAAGAAGTTGAACATGTACTCACTGAAGGAGAGGAGGGACTGGGGCATGTGATTGAAACCTTCAAGTACATGAAAGGAATATACAGGACAGGTACTGAAGGACTGTTCAAAGTAAGAGAGGGGAGGGATACCTAGAGCCATGATATAAAACTGGTGGGAGGAAGGTTCAAGAGGGAGATGAGGATACACTTTCTTTTACAGAGAGGGTGATGGCAGGGTGGAGCACATTACTGGCAGAAGTGGTATCCAATAGAACGGTGAGCAGCTTCAAAAGGGGCTGGGACAGGGCAAGAGGGAGGGTCATGGGTAGGGGGAATGGGAAGGAGGGGCAGCTGCAGGATAAGGGATCCTAGATGCACAGTTGAGCAGATTGGATAGACCATTAGGCCTTTATCTGCTGGCAAGTTTCATATGTTCATCTGTAAGTAGTACTTTCTCACATCCCTCCTAATCCTCCCGCCAGCTTGATCGCACACCCTCTGGTTCTGGTACTCTCTCCCATTTGAAAGACTCCCTCCTGCATCTTGTTCACCCCATGTGGTACCTGTACGTCTCTGTCATGCCCCTTCTTGCTGTCTTGTCTTCCATGGTATGCATGTTAAGATCCATCAGTCTCTCCTTATAGGGCCTTTAGTTAATGTACTCCCTGCACCATTTTAGTTGCCCTCATATTGGACTGCCTTTACACTATGTCCTTCCTGAGGTACAGCCAGGTGGGGTCTCACCAGCGAGCAATATACAGTAATTGTATCAAATCATTCACTGTTGCATGCATGTCCAGGTTACAAAAAAAGTTCTGATGTCACTAGTCACAGGCCTTTGTTTGTAAAACCAGTCTGTCTAGGAGGTGTAAAGTATGGCCGTTGAGACCATTAGTGTAAATCGACCTAATCTTTTCTACTCTGAATTTTAAGTATGGTCATTTACTGCCATGATAGGAAAGTTTTCAAACCTTTATATGCTGTAATGGGTTCCTTTTGGTTTTTTCTGTATTCTCGTATGTTTTAGACCCACTTTTTCAAATTGGCTTTCACATTTTTATTGCCTTTGTCACAGTGTTGATTATTTATTTCTCTCCTAAGTCCTCAGCAGCTGCTGCTCTCATTTTTTATACTACCAACCTGAACATTCCATGATACGAGCTACATGTTTACAGGCCATTGGAATAAAAAGCATGGAACGGTGTGTCTGAAATTGTGGAATGTGATGTCTTAAACATTTGAAAAGAAACACCAGTGGCTGATGAGCTAAAGGGAACACAATGTAGTATTGAGGATACAAGTACTGATAGTTCAGTTATCAAAAATGTGGCCAAAGCGTATCAGAATGCATGGCTGTCATGGAAAGGAAAACTGGAGAGTGTTTAACAGAGAGCAACAGGTTGTGAATGGGCTTTGTACTGTCAGCAGATCTGGGTTTAAATTCCCACAGCCTCCACTTGCATACTGTGTGACCCTAGGCAAGTCACTTAACCTCCCTGTGTTCCTGGGCCACCCCTGTAAATGGGTCTTGTGCCCAATGGGAGTTACCTGGTTGCAAAAGAATAAAAATAAATAAATAACAGTATGGGTTGATGCTGATGAATTTATCCTTACTATTTTTCGGTAAACATTTTTTAATAGAACTGGGACAGCCAAGCATTTATGGGATCTGTGGCCAGGGTGGAAAGAGGGGAGAAAAAGACATACACACTTTTCACAACACAACTTTATTAAAGCAGCTGTACTATGTACAAAAAATTGCACTTTTTCAACAGTTTATTCCCTGTGGTCTGTTGAGCATATCCCTGATACTCTTTCCCGCCGGCACTGTACTATCATCCAGTAATTTGCTCAGTTATCCTTTGTTTTTGTTTACATTTCTGCCTCCCGCCATGTTGACAGCAGCAGTAAAAGATAGGCAGACAGGCAGGTGCCATATTTTCTGTAGATCTACAGAAAATGAAGATTGATCACTTTCTGGATAGGTAGTACTGCTGCTTTAACTACAAATCTGAAAGTGTGGAAATATATTAAAAAAGTCAGTAATCCAGTTGACATTAATAGAAAGCATGCTGACGAAAACAAACAAATAAAAGATCATGAGTACGAAAAGACAAAGCGAAGACGGCGGTTTCAGCAATGTTGGCTAGAAAAAATATGACTGGTTGGGGTATGATAGTGCAAAAGATCTGATGCTCTGCTATTTGTGTATCAAACATGAAATGTTGGGTAAGGCGGGAAATAATAATTTTCATTTCAGTACAGATAACGTCCGACTTGACTCTGTCTCATCCCATAATATCAGTGAAGCTCATGCTATGGCAAAAGGAAAGGAGGATGCCAGCACTGCTACTCCAGGGACAAGTAATGAGGAGGGAGTGCTGAAGAACATGAATGAAGCAATGCTTAATCATCTGGATAAACTGTTTTGCACATGCCATGCTATTGCTAAGAAAGGACGTCCTTTCACACACTTTGTGTGGATGTGCAGCCTTGATGATATGAAAAGGCTAGATATTGGTTCAGCAGCTTTATCTGCTATATAGCTGTGGTTGAACACATGGCGCTATGAGAAAAAATTATGGGAACAAAGTTCATTTCAGTCATCAATGACAGATCCACTGACTCTTCAGTCACAGAAGCCGAGATAGTTTATGTGTGGTTTGTGTCACAAACCCACTCAGCAGGTCAGGCCCTCTGCTCCCACAGTGCCAACCTCCGAGCGCAGTCTTGTGAACAGGTAACAGAAACAGGGTAGCCCTCCTGTCCGTTTTGTGGGTTTGAATCAACCTTTGGTCTCAAGTTCTGGAGGGATTCAAATTGTGAACCTCTTGCTAGCGTACCCAATGTACAAGCTCAGATAATTCTGCTCTTCGGGGAAATGCCAGATATCTTTCGCCTATGGGCACCTAACCAGGTGTACAGAATGAACCCTTAAAAACTCTATGAAAGACCTCGGATAAACTCTTACCTTGTCCCAGTTTGGTATTACCATTAAGCTTATGCACAATGTCAACTGTAACCATATATGCTTCACTTGTCAAAGAAAGAATTTCGAAGGTACACCATGCAGTCCATTTAAAATAGAGGTTTACTTTAAAATAGATAAAAATGAAAAAAATGTAAATACAGAACAATATATCACAAAACATACACTCACTTAAAAGAACGAAGTTTAAAGTGCAAACTTCTACCAGCCATACCCTTAGACTTGTCTGTCTAATGTATTCTTATCTTCCTACAGTGCTGATAGATGTTGTAGCTCAGAGAGTCCAAACAAGAATGTGTCTCAAGGTCAGTCACAGCATAATCAAAAACTGTCTTTGAACCTGCCCTTCCATGATGTCACCTAGCTCCTCCTCTGTTTATTAAAAATTACATAACCAGGATGTCTTATACTTAAGAAGGCAAATGAAAGAAGGTGACATCAGCAAAAACCCGTTTCCCCATGACTTCTTAATCAAGTCTGTGATTTTCCAGTATCTTCTTTCATCCATGAGCAGTTTCCTGCTTTCACAAAGACATCAAAGAACTTTTTATGACTGTCAGATCTCACTGAGGTGTAATATGCTTTGTAACACCAGGTGCAATTAACTGTGCTTCCTCTGAAAACGCCATAAAATGGATATTTTAGGTCTTAGCTTCAAACAACCCAGATCCTAAATAAGGCTATAAAATGCGAGTTCTTAGAAGTTAATCCCATTCCAGAGATCTGCTGCTGTCTTTTGAACTGATACCTGGGGGTATCCAGGAACACAGGATGTGTCCTGTGAGACAGATCACACACCACATTTTTATATTCCCAAAAATCATCGAGAAATCGGAACCAGCTGTCCAAGTGTCACAGTTTACAGTTAAAGGCAGAGTGCAAAATCAGTTGTTAGGTGTCCAGACTGTTGGCAGGACAAATGCAATTTGATTTCCATTTTGTTAAACAAATCACTGTTACCCATACAGACTGCAGGCTACTGCAAACTTCTGCAGGCTAGTGCAATCTCTGGTTCACTAGCCCGGCCGGCTAGTGCAAAAAAAAGTTAAGGCTGACCCCTGCCTGCCACTTTAAGATCAACACATATAACCCCAGGGTCCCTTTCCTGCTCAGTGACTGACAGTAACTCCTCCATCTTGCACTCGGGCCTTGGTTTCCTATGCCCTAGGTACAAGATTCATCCTACACTCGGGCCTTGGTTTCCTGTGCCCTAGGTACATGATTCATCTTGCACTCAGGCCTTGATTTCCTATGTCCTAGGTACATGATTCATCCTACACTTTGGCATTGTTTCCTATGCCCTAGGTACATGATTAAGCAATAATGCCCAACAGGGTGTGTGTCGTGCTGGGATAACGTCACACCTCAGGTGGTTGGGCATGAGGCCGCAGGCCGAGTGCGTCCAACAACTGAGGCGTGACATTATCCCAAACGTCATACACCCTGGAGGGCATTATTGCTATTATACAATGGCTCGTTGTTATATATAAAATAAAAAAATAATTTTAAAGATGTTTTTGTTAGTGTGGAAAAATATTTTTGTTTCTTAAGAGGAGATGCAAAAAAGAAGAGCAGCCATCATGAAGAGCAGGCATTATGATGAGAGTAGACCTGTGATGTTGTACTGGGATAACATCACGGGTCCAGCCCAAGACCGACCAATCAGAGTCCAGAAGTTTTTCTTGCCATTGTCTAATTCATCTTACACTCTGGCCTTGGTTTCCTGTGCCCAAGGTACATGATTCATCTTGCACTCGGGCCTTGGTTTCCTATGCCCTAGGTACATGATTCTTCTTACACTCGGGCCTTGGTTTCCTATGTCCCAGGTACATGATTCATCTTACACTCGGGCCTTGGTTTCCTATGCCCTAGTTACATGAGTCATCCTAGACTCGGGCCTTGGTTTCCTATGCCCTAGGTACATGATTCATCTTACACTCGGGCCTTGGTTTCCTATGCCCTAGGTACATGATTCTTCTTACACTCGGGCCTTGGTTTCCTATGTCCCAGGTACATGATTCTTCTTACACTCGGGCCTTGGTTTCCTATGTCCCAGGTACATGATTCATCTTACACTCGGGCCTTGGTTTCCTATGCCCTAGTTACATGAGTCATCCTAGACTCGGGCCTTGGTTTCCTATGCCCTAGGTACATGATTCATCTTACACTCGGGCCTTGGTTTCCTATGCCCTAGGTACATGATTCTTCTTACACTCGGGCCTTGGTTTCTATGTCCCAGGTAACATGATTCATCTTACACTCGGGCCTTGGTTTCCTATTCCCTAGTTACATGAGTCATCCTAGACTCAGGCCTTGGTTTCCTATGCCCTAGGTACATGATTCATCTTACACTCGGGCCTTGGTTTCCTATGCCCTAGTTACATGATTCATCCTACACTCGGGCCTTGGTTTCCTATGTCCCAGGTACATGATTCGTCTTACACTTGGGCCTTGGTTTCCTATGCCCTAGTTAGATGAGTCATCCTAGACTCAGGCCTTGGTTTCCTAGGCCCTAGGTACATGATTCATCTTACACTCGGGCCTTGGTTTCCTATTCCCTAGTTACATGATTCATCCTACACTCGGGCCTTTGTTTCCTATGCCCTAGGTACATGATTCATCTTACACACGGGCCTTGGTTTCCTATGCTCCAGGTACATGATTCATCTTACACTCGGGCCTTGGTTTCCTAGGCCCTAGGTACATATTTATTTATTTATTCATTCAGTTTTGATAACTGGGTTAGGCCCACTGAGCCCAGAAGGTCCCTTTTGCAGGGGCGACCTGGAGTTAGTTACACAGAACAGTGCAGTTCACATGCAGAGCAAATACAGAGCAAATAGATGTGTTGAACATTTCAGGTTCCAATCTGGCCGACACAGTGCAGGGTTCAAGTTTTAGTACATGGTATGGTTTAGATGTTCATAGAATAAGAATAAATAGAGCTAGTACAGGGAATGGACTTGGCATACAAACAGAACAATGAACAGTATACTTGAGTCTCCCTGGTAGAGGTGTGGTTTGGACTGGCCTGGGACAGAGTAGGCTAGGAGCTAGTCTCCATGACTCATAATTCGAGCTCCTGTACAAGTACTGCTTCTTAGGTGGTGTGCTCGTAGACTGGATTGGAAGATTCCCAAGGTGGTTGCATCCTGCAGTTGTTGCGGGAGCTTGTTCCACAGTACCAGGGCTGCATGGGAAAGGATCTGGTGCCAGCAGTGGTACGTACCTTGGGTTCTTCCAGGAGATATCTCCCAGTGGTTCAGAGCAGCCTGCCTGCTCTGTTAGGGACCAGCAGCCTTGTCAGGCTGTCTGGGGGGCAGTTGAGGAACTTAATTGCGTTACATAATAACAGGTACTGCAGGCGGCTGGTGAGTGACGGCCAGTTAAGGGAGGCCAGTGCTTCGCAGTGGTGTCTCCTTTTGTGTGATGATGTGGTTAAGCAGGCAACCTTGTTGTGTAGTACCTACATTCTATTGTATTCCTGTTTTCCCATACCCTTTGACGTAGGTCAAAGTTGGGAGCAGGATGCTATTAGCTATTGTAATCCTGGACTCAGGAACTAGCTGGGAGTTCAGGCGGTAGAGCAGACCAAGTTTCTGGTGCAGCATTTTGGTTACCTGATCACCATGAGGCTTCATCGTAAGGCCTTGGTCCAGCTTTAGACCCAGGTACTTAGTGGTACCTGAATAGGAGACTATAGTGAGTAGAGAGTTTTGGTCCTGGCCAAGAGTTCTAGAACCAAAAACCATGGCCTTTGTTTTAGTGGTATTTAAGACTAGCCTGTTTTCTACCAACCAGGATTCTAGTGATTCAAAGTCCGATTTGAAGGTGGGCCCCAACATCCGTAGTGCTACTCGAGGAGCGATAAATCACTATTGTCTGCGTGCTGAACCAGCGAGGATCCTCCACAGTGTTTGTTCAGATCATTGACAAATAGCATGAACGGGAGGGGCCCCAGAATGGATCCCTGGGGTACCCCTTCCTTGAGAGTGAGTGGTTTGGATATAGCACCTCTCCATTTGACCTGTTGGGAGCATCCCGTCAGGTAGCTACCGAGCCATGTTAGTGAGTACTGGTCAAGATCAAGGTTACCCAGTTTGCTTAACAGGAGGTCATGATCTGCTAAGTTAAAGGCCTTGGTCCAGTCAATGAAAACAGCCCCGGTGGGCGTGCCCTTGCCTGAGGCAGTTATTACGTCAGTTGAGAGTCTGATAAGGGCCGTGTCCGTCCCATGGTTTCTTCTAAATCCATGCTGTGTCTGCATTAGCAGTTTGCTAATTTCCAGGTAGTCTCTGGGTTGGCAGTAGACTAACCTCTCCTGGATTTTGGCTAACGTGCATAGGAAAGATATAGGCCTGTAGTTGCCCATGGCCTCTCTAGGCCCTCCTTTATGGATGGTAACCATATTTGCCTGCTTCCATCTATTAGGTACAGCCCCTTCGGTTAATGACCTATTAATGAGTCTCGTGACTAGGAGCGTTATGGCTGGAGCAGCAGCCCTGAGCAGTTTTGGGTCCAGTCCATCAGGACCAGCTGAGCCTCTCTCTTAGATGGACTTGAGCAGACGGGGGGCACTTCCTTTGTCCTTACCAACTTTAAGTGAAATAATGGTCTATCTGGGCTCTGTGTCTCCGGGAATTGGTGCCCCAAGGGCCTTGTGGGGAGACTTACTTTGTAGTCCTCCAGGTTCGTGAAAAACTGATTAAAGGCTGAGGCAATTTCTTTTCTATCACTAATTGTGGAGCCTTTGTGTTGTAGTGGGCCTTTGGGTGGGGTACCACTGCCTTTTATCAGGGCATTGATGTGTGACCAGAAGGATTTGGGATCAGTGAGGTTAGACTGTTGGAGACGCTTGACATACTCTCGTTTTGCAACCTTGGCTGCTTGTTTGCACTTGTTCCTTAGGGTTCTATAAGTCACCAGGTCCTCTGGGAGGGTTGAGGGTTTTGTGTTTTTTTTTCCAGGCCTCGTTCCAGCTAATCATCATGGATTTCAGCTTCGGGGTTATCCATTTATAGCACCGGCCTTTGGTTCTTAGCCTTCTCAGGGAAGCGAACTGGTTGGCTGCTGGATGAAGGAGTTTTGGAAGTACTCCAAAGCTTCATCTAGACTAGGCGAATGGGGCTCCAATCTATATTATGGAGGTACTCCTGGAAGGCATCCTCAGAGAACTTGGAAAAGTATCTGGCTGTAAGGAGCCTAGGAGGGACCTTGGGGGCTCTGTTCTTCCAGGTACAGAAGATTGGAGAGTGGTCGCTCAAGGTATCTGCCAGGGTGCCAGCCACCTGGATGTTTAGGGGATTGGATGTCAGCATCCAGTCAAGGGTGGTATGGTTTCCTGTCTTGGCATTGTGTCTGGTTGTTTCAGCGATGACCTACTCCATATTCGCTTCCAGGAGTGAGACTCTGTAGACCTGCTCGGTGTCACAGGCCCAGCTAAGGTTAGCAGTTCAGAAGCGACACTATCTGTTATAGCTTTAGTTGGATACTCAAAGGCTTGGAGAGCTGCCTTAGGAGGGTGGTATAAGCAACCTACAGTTAGGTGCTTGGTGAGACCCAGGGTAATCCTAACAAATATGGACCCACTGCCTATGCAATCAGTATAGGGGAGGGAGGCGAGAACCGTGTCTAGTGAGTCTCTGACATACGTGAGTACACCTCCTTCTCTTTTGCCTATCCTGTCATTCCGGAATGTATTGTACCCAGTGACTTCTATCTTGTGCGTTAGGATGTGTGACTTTAGCCAAGTCTCTGATACTGCCAGAATGTCTGGTTCATACAGCTCCATCCATACCTGAATTTCGTGTATTTTGGTGCGCAAGCTACAGATATTCATATGGACTATTTTTAAGCCCTTAGGGGAGGTCCATTTAAGATCTTGGGGGGAACCAATGATAAAGTTCAGCACTGGGGGTCCTGAGTTCAGCTCAGTGTCACCTGCCAGGAGTAGCAGGACTGAGATTAAGGTTAGTAGCTTTGGCAAGGCAAGGAATGCACCCCTTAGTCCGGGTTCCCTTGATCCATGAAACATTAGGTAAGTAGCCCCCTTCTTAGTTAGCCCGTGCAACACAAGTAGTGAATCCCTTCCTGAGTGGTTGGGTATTGTCATGGGTGAGGTAGGTGGCATTCCTACCGGCCCCAGTTCAGGTTCCATGAACAGTGATGGCCCATAAGGTTATCTACCCATCTTTCACTTGGGCCTTGGTTTCCTGTGCCCTAGGTACATGATTCATTTTACACTCAGGCCTTGGTTTTCTGTGCCCTAAGCACATGATTCACCTTACACTCTGGCCTTGGTTTCCTGTGCCCTAGATACATGATTCTACACTTTTTGTCACTGAACCTGAATGATGTTTATTTGCAACCAGGTCAAACAGTTGTCAACACAAACTTTCTTGTCAAAATACTGTTCAGGAATAGAGAGGGTAGGGAGGGTAGAACAATTCAAATAAATGATCTATAACATAGCTGGCCAAAGTACAAAGGCTATGATTATCTCTCCGCCCACCTCCTCTGTCCATAATCTTCCATGTAGTCTCCTGGTCCATACACTACTTGGCGAGGCACTGGAAATTGTTGACAACTTCAAGTATCTGGGTTTTTGGCTGGATAACAAACTCAACTATACAGTTCACCTGAATGAACTGTCCAAAAAGTTAAGACAACGATTAGGTATGTTTTTCTGCATTAGGAATCTCCTTACCTGAGAAGCCAGAATGAGGCTTGTCCAAATTACCTTTTCCACTGCTTGACTGCACTGACTTTTTGTACAGCCACTGTCCTAACTTGGCGCTAAGCAAGCTTGACACCTTATATCACCGTGCTTTGAGGTTTATCCTGAACCTACCCTCATGCACCCATGACTGTTTCTTCTATGAGGCACTGGGCTGGTCTTCCTTGGCCATGAGGAGGCAAAGGAATGCACTTCTCTGGTTTACAAGGTTTTGACTGATAAACTGCCAGCGTACATTGCTGGGATGTTTGAGCGTTCAAAGAGGCTATACGATCTGAGACGCTTTGTGCTAATCATGTATATTGTCCCTAGAATAAAGACAGGTCATGGCTCAGCCACAATTAACTTTTCTGTACCCTCCATGTGGAATACCATGCAAAACAATCTAAGGCTTACCATTATCCTGGGTCTCTACACCTTTAAAGTTTTAATTGCAGGTTATCTAAGGGAAGCCTGCATCTGCTACAGGTGACTCATGCTTGAAATCATACTTGTACAACCTTAGTGTCCCCTAACTCTAGTTGCTCTTCTGTCTACTTGTGTTTCCTCCTTCCTGTACACCTCCCCCCTGATAGGGGTCTCCTGTACTCTCCCCCCCCCCCCACCGTGGCTCTACTTGCTTTCCTCTGTTTCTACACCTCCATTAAATATTCCTCCTGAATAAGGGGAGTATGAACTTTTTGTTGTGGGCTGATGTTGACCTACCTAGAGAAGAATAACCGAGGATTCTCAGATTCAATTTACATGTATGCCTTGGTACCAGTTATGACCTCGTTTTCACAATATTGTATAAAAATGACCTTACAGCTTGATGTATCTAAACTATGTAACTGATTGCTGACTACCCCTAGTTGCACTATGTATTTGTATAAGAATATCCTTACAGCTTGATGCACTTAATCTAGTTATCTGACTCTGTGTATTACCCCTATCTTATTATGTATTTGTCCTTTCTGTCCAGGATCACTTTGAAAATGAGCTTGCTCAATGGTGTTATGCCTGGTTAAATAAAGTTTTGATTGATTTTGACTTGTAGAGTTATTGGGTAGAAATGTAAAAGGGTCAAGACAAAGTCGCACTAATCTAATCGTAGGGTTACCTCTTAAAATCGCCACTGCAAAATCGCGGCTACTAAACAGCAACTTCGACTCTAGTGACCATCAAATAAAGGCAAGCATGTCAAAATAGTGATCGGGACTGCCTTGTGAGTATTCAATAATAGCGACTGCTATTAACTCAAAGCATGTCATCTGCATGTGCCTTTTCAGAGGAACAAATGGCTTAAATCATGTCATAATAGTGACTTTTCTGATTAAAAAAAAAAATCCCACTTAGCCTAATTTTCAAAAAAACGCAAATTAAAAGCAAATATATTTTTTTATTGAAAACCAAAAGTAAAAAATAAAGTCCAATCAGAAAACAAAAAAAACACGCCAAATCAACTGCAAATGGCTATCATGTGAGGTGCTTTTCAGATGTATTCAGACTCGCACCTGAAATTGAAAATTGTAAGTCAGTCCTCTTAGAAAATCATAGCGGCTCCACATTTCATTGGATGCTACCATTGCACGAATCCATTTGTTGCAGTCCTTGTACTTTGTTTTTGTGGTAGTTCCAAAGGCGCCAGATACCATCTGCTCTAGTTTGCTTGCAGTCAGCCTTTGCTCCTCCTTCAGGCATTGAATGAGCTTCCACAGACTTGGGTGACATGCACCCAACCAACTATTAAAGCCACGATGCCAGCCTTCTACCGCATTATTGGTGCGGGCTATTCCCATGGAAGTTGCATTGTGACAGTTCCGCTGATGTGGTGGGAATGCAGCCCTCCTGCATCCAAATCTCCCCCTAGGTCTTCCAACCCATGTTGACTCAGAGTACTGGAGAATCAGTAGTAGAAGCTTTTCATGAGGTTGGAAAAACTCGAAGTCACGCAGGTCATCAAAAGCACTTATAACATCTTCCAGCGACACAAATGCCAGAGAAAACAATATTCGCAGGTATAGTGCGAAGTCAGAGTCTGAACAGTACCTACCTTGCACCTGTGGTTGCTTTTGAATCTAACGCCATACAGCTTGTGCTAGATGGAAGAAGCACCTTCTTACACCAGTTGTTGGATAGGCATCAGTAAATGGCTTCCAGGCAGATTTTTCAAAGTCCATTATGGCACTGTCTGGTGCAAAGTTTGGGCAAAGTGCTTTCAGTTGTGCAAACACACGGCCATATGAAGTTGTCTTTCGATAGCAAATAAGGACGTACACTGCTGTGACAACAGTACCAGACTTCATACCATACATACAGTGTGTATAACTGATCACATAGTACAGGACAGGACTTAAAAGTACCATCCATCATTCATTCGGTACACCCGTGCAGGAAGGTTCGCATTAGTATCAAACATTAAAATGCGATCCCGCTCCTTCCCACTGTCAAAAATAAGGAACAGCTCACCAGAATGTGTCACAGTGAACTCTGGTGGAACCACCAATTCCTCAACACTGCTTGGCGTTGCTGGGCACCCATGCTCCACTTGCCGAATTCTTTGCACAGTTCTTTTAATGAGCTGCACAACAGGCAAGTGACCAGCAACAGAGTCTGGTGCACTTGTTGTGCATTGCACAACTACCTGAGAGGTGGTTTCAACACCACCTCTAGCTTGCTGTCTGACTTTTGCCATTACCTTCCTGACCTCAACTTCACCTGCATCTGACACACATGTATGTTCTTTTATGTGGGCAGTTACTTTATTATCCACAGTGTGCATTTGAGCCAGGCAGCTATATCTATGAGAATCAACACATCGCCAGTATACTCTACCAGCCTTTTCCTTGTCTTTTCTGCAGATGAACCCAGCACACAGTGCAAGGGGTTTGCCTTTCTGGCTTGTTACAAATTCTACCTCCATTCCGTCAGCCATTTGTATACTGACTGAAAGCGGTAAAACCAAAAATCTACATTTAAATACAAAGGACGTGATCTACACCCGGTCAAGTCAAGCTGAAAGGCAGATTGGTCACCCCCCTTGCATTCCGGGAAAATAGCAAGTTATCAGTCTGGAAATGGTGCAAATCAGTGAGCGTTCACAGAAATTACAATATTCATGCACTGACAGGAGGCAACCATCCCCGTGAGTACAAGTTGCTTTATTACGAAGCCAGTTACTAATATAACATGGTTGCTATTGAGAATGGTGCTATTCTGTGCATTCACATTTTTAATTATCACTTTTAAAACCACGCT
The DNA here is from genome assembly GCA_016271365.2 of Neoceratodus forsteri. Taxonomy (NCBI): domain Eukaryota; kingdom Metazoa; phylum Chordata; order Ceratodontiformes; family Ceratodontidae; genus Neoceratodus; species Neoceratodus forsteri. Next base: position 375,041,317 of record CM057457.1, on the reverse strand, counting down.
ATTTAGTAGGTCTTTTTTTATAGTTGCAATTTTAACATGGAACGTCACCTAGTATGCCAGTTTCCAAGGCATTCCCCCCTGGGGCACCACATAATTTGGTAATGTTTTTACTTTATTTAAGATAGAGTATTGTGTCCTCTCTATCATCATGCTTTCATTCAATGCATTGCTCCAGTAAGCTATTGTGGAAGGGTTTCGGCCAGCCAGGACTGAACCAAAGTATACTTCCTTGTGATTAATACCAGTAACAAGAAAGGATGCCTGTAGTGCTTTCCCTGTTGACCCCAGATGACTGTCCTAATAAGATTTGCTGTCCTGTCCCTTTATAGGGAAATTCCATATTTTCTGACAGAATTGACTAGCCTGTCATACCTGCCCACTTTGGGACACTGTCTGGCCAAGTGCATAAAGGTTCCCTCTGACTCCATGCACTTTGAGCATGTGTTGGGTTTTGTGGGGGTTCATCTTGTGAGCTAATACAGGGGTGAAATATACTCTGTACAAGAAGTTGAAATGCACCTGGCACATTCTGTTACTCATGGAGCATAGAGATATTCCCCATGTTGCCTCTGCCCAGTCAGCCTTGGTCCGGTGGAACTCTCCAAGGTATGTTTCCCATTTTGCTTTTAGTAGATGACTTCCTCTTCAGAGAGTATATAACTGTTTTATAGGGTGTACTGTTGTGGAGGGGTGAAGGATTTTCCCCTGTACCCAAGACCTTTGTGAGCCAGAGCTCAGCATTGCTAGGACTTGATAGATTCTTTGCCTCAATTAGAGGTAGATGAATATGTTTCCTAAGAGTAGCTTGTACATTTGAGAGAGGAATTGAAAGGACGTCAACATTCCCCCTTCATACAGGTCAGTGACTCTGGATAGCCCTCTCTTTTCCCTATTGTGCAATGCCCTGCTTGTTTGTTCTGGTGGTTATGAAGTAGCTTCACATTCCTCTCTGGATGTTGGATTCAGGGAGATAAGATACCCATGTAATTTATACGTTTGTGAGACATGAGCTAGGGTGATGACAAAGATCTCTAAAAATGGGTTGGGGAGCAGTATAGTGAGCTTTCCTGATAGTGTTTGGGATACGAGAGTTGGCAAGATTCAACTCCCTTGCATATGTTCCTCTGCCACCCTTGCTGGTGGTCTTTCTTTCCTTGTATTACTGTCCCTCAGGAATGAGAGCTGTGCTACCAAGTAGAAGTAAAAGAAATTTGGGAGCTGAGACCTCTGTCTGTGGGGCAGTTGCAGAGTGGACTATTTGACTCTGGCTTTCATACATTGCCATAGGACAGAGGTTAGGTATCTACCAGTAAATGTAAGCAATTTCTTGGGGATCTGGACCACAGCATTAGTCAAAGATGCTGTGGCAGGAGGCACATTTGCTCTCCCATTCCTGTTTCAGGTGATGGAGGTTGGGCCATAATTAACCTTTTATAGTGTAGAGTTTCTTTGGGAGTTAAACCCCCATATACTTAATAGAATGGGTTAGAGTGAGGGTTTCACCTCCTAACTGCAGTGCTGCCCCCCCCCCCTTCCTTCAGCTGGAGCAACTCCCATTTTGCCCAGTTGATTTTGTGTCTATCTAGTGAGCCATAGAATTTAAATATATCCATAAGGGCTGGGATTGTTACCTGTGGGTCTGACAGGTAAAGTAGGACATTGTCCATGAATAGCAATATTTTATAATATTCAGTTTTAAGTTTGAGCCACATTATATAAGCAATAATACCCAACAGGGTGGTCAGTATTGTGCTATACCAGATCGCCAAGGAGCGTAATGAGACCTGACGCTGCAGGTGGAGGGCCTTATAGCCCCTGGAAGGTCCGGTATAGTACAATACCGCCCACCCTGAAGGGTATTAGCGTGCTTAGAAAATGGGCATCTATGTTAATTATAAATAAGTAAAATAAAAGAAAAAATCGGTTTCTAAATGAATATAAATAGTAGAAAAATAGTTATGGGGCTGTTCCTTCTCTGTTGCCCCCCCCCCCACAGAGACATTCTTTCCTTCTTATATCCCTCCCGCACCACCATCTCTAGAGGAATAGATGGAATTTTTTGTGCAGTTTTCCCCCCAACAGTTAGTTGCCATTGTTTTTGTGTTTATAAAAACAAACAAATTAAAAAAAAAAAAAAACAGGAGTCTACTCTTCCTGGAAGACTTTTATTTTTTAATTGGAAGATATGACTGTTGGGCACGTAACCTTGCGCAACCCTGCTTCGTAGAACCAGGAAGAGAAGAACTACAATTTACAATGTTGGTGGGAGCACTCAAAATTTTTTTCTTTTCCCTTTTTAAAGTTTAATCATGAGTGCTGCTATACTTTTAAATTTGCGGCAAACAGTACTTGTGGCAAGAAACCTCTTGTTTGCTGGTAGCTTGCTGCTTAACAGCGTGGGGCAGTCAGGATGTAACCACAGAAGGCATGAAATGCTAACAGGCAGAAGCACAGCTACTTTCCTTATCTTTTTATTTTGTAGATCTTCCTTTTACACATATTGTATATTTTAAATGTCACTTAATTTCACTTTTGTTTTGGGTTGGCTGGCAGCAGCAGGGATTGGAATGGTGGCAGAGGACCCAAAGGCTCAGCCGTGCAGTGAGACCATGATAGCACAGATGTGTACTTTTTTTTTCCCCATGCTGAGCTACCAAGTGCCAGTAAAGCTGTGCAGACAAGTTCAGCTTAAAAAAAGTACAGTTTCTGTTACATATGCTGACACAAAGTTTTTTGGGTTTTTTTTGGGGGGGGGTTATCTCTCGCAAACCAAGAGAACAACATGACGGCAATTTCAAATTCAGAATTCTACGGGCACAGTCTATGGAATGAAATCAGATTGCATGGGACTAGTATTTTCTGTAACGTGGGCTCTATTGTCTGATACATGCCCACCTTGCCAGTGGTATTAGCCAGTCAGAGCTCGGGAATGTGTAAACCATTTTCTAAATCAGGAGTTTGGTCACTGAAGCCATGATGGATTCAGTTCTAAGTACATACAGTGTGTAGTAGTAAAGACCTGTATTTTTATACAGGATATAACTGCTAGGGTAGAATCCCTGTTTACAATGTTGTCTTGTAACAGTGGTGCTGTTGCATGCATAAATCTTATAAGTCTAAGCAAGACCCAGACAGTATGTGTAGGTAGAATGGTACAGGGGTAGTATACAGTACATTTATTTGTGAATGCACAATTACTGTACTGCTTTATGGGAAAAGTAGCCTCAGTTTAAAAGCAGTTGCATATTTTAGACAGTTCCTTGTTTATGGTAGTTTGGAAAGCACTCATTTTTGGGATTTTTTTTTGGGGGGTGAGTTCCATAACTTAATGATATAATACTTTAAAGTCATCTTTCCATAGACAATAGAGCAAGACAATACTGCCCTGCAGTGTCAGTGATGTCTGAACTAAAGTCTCTATTGTAGGACTTGAACTGAGCCCTGAATAGAGCAATAAACTCTTCCCCATTACAGCCCTGCAGTGTCAGTAATGCCTGAACCAAAGTCTCTGTTGTAGGGCTTGAACCCAGCCTCCAATAGAACAGTAACCCTCCTCAATACTGCCCTGCAGTGTCTGTCATGGATGAGTGAAGGTCTCTGTTGTATGACTTGAACCCTGCCTCCAGTCAGGCAGCAACCCCTCCCCCATTACTGCCATGCAGTTTCAGCGACAGATCACCCAAAGTACCTGCTGTTAGTCTTTATCCAAACCTGCAGTAGAGCCATAACTACTCCTTCAATACTATCCTGTAGTGTCACTGATGGATAAGACAAATTCTTTGCTGTGGGACTTGAACCCAGCCTCCAATAAAGTAGCAAACCCTCCCCCAATATTGTCCTGCAGTATCAGTGATGGATGAGCCAGTGTCTCTGTTATGGTATTTCAGTCCAGCCTCCATTCAGGCATCAACCCCTCACAAAGCACTACCCTGCAGTGCCACTGATGGAGAAACCAAAGTATCTTCTGTGGGATGTCAGTCCAACCTCCACTTGTGCAGCAGTGCATCCCCCATTGCTGTCCTGCAGTTGCATTGATAGATTGTCCAATGTCTCTGGTGTCGGACTTGAACCCAGCTTCCAATAGGGCAGCTACTACTCCCTAGTACTGGCTTGCAGTGAGTGATGGATAAACCAAAGTCTCTGCAATGGGACTTGAAGCCAGCCTCCAACAGAGCAGTGACCCCTCCCGAAATACTGTCCTGCAGCATCAATGATGGGTGAGCCAGTGTCTTGCTGCGGGACTTGAACCCAGGCTCCAGTTGGGCAGTGGCCCCTCCCACAGGACTGCTGTACAGTGTTGGTGATAGATCAGCCATAGTCTGTGTGGTGGGACTTATACCCAACCTCCCATCGGGCAGCAACCCCTCCCCAATACTACTGGCAGTGTCAGTGATGGATGAGCCAATGTCTCTGCTATAGGACTTGTTCCCAGCCTCCATTCAAGCAGCAATCTTTCTGCCAGTACTGCCCTGCAGTGTCGGTGATAGAAGAGTAAAAATCTATGCTGTGAGACTTGATCCCAACCACCAGTAGGGCAGTAACCCCTCTTCCAATACTGCCCTGCAGTATCAATGATGCAGGAACCAAATTTTCTGCTGTGGGACTTAAACCCAGCCTCCAATAGTGTAGAAACTCCTCCTCAGCACTGCCCTCAGTGTCTGTGCAGGAGAAGCCAATGTCTCATGTGGGGTACTTGAGCCCAGCCTCTAATAGTGCAGCAACCCCTTTTCTAGTATTGGTGGAAACAGGTAGCAGTGTGTCCAGAAAGTATGGTGGTGCAGGTTTTGGGCAGCTAGCCATAGACACTCGGGCAAAGAATGGCAGTCAGGAAATAGGAAGCCATGATAACTTTGTAGTTCAGAAAATTAGAATTTATTTAGATTCACAGGATGGAGGTCACTGCAGTGTCAGTAATGGCTGAGCCATAGTCTCTGTCGTGGAACCCAGCCTCCAATAGGGCAGCAACCCTTCCCCAGGTACTGCCTTGCAGTGTCATTGGTGGTGAATAAAGCAACGTTTCTGTTGTGGTACTTGAACCCAGCTTCAAGTACAGCAGTAACCCCTACCCAGATACTGCTTTGCAGTGTTGGTTATGGAAAAGCCATAGTTTCTGCTGTGGGGTTTGAATCCAGCATCCAATAGGTCAGCAACCTCTCCCCACTACTGCCTTGCAGAGTCATTGATGGATAAACCAAAGTCTTTGTTGTGGGACTTGAACCCAACTTCCAATAGAGCAGTAACCTCAGCCTCTATGCTGTCCTGCAGTGTTAGTGATGGATAAGCCAAAGTCTCTGCTGTGAGGCTTGAATCCAGCCTCTAATAGTGTAGCAACCCTTCCCCAGTACTGCCCTGCAGAGTCATTGATGGATGAACCAAAGTCTCTGTTGTGGGACTTGAACCCAGCTTCCAGTAGAGCAGTAACTTCTCCCCTTGTACTGCCCTGCAGTGTTGGTGATGGATAAGCCAAATTCTCTGCTGTGGGGACTGACCCCAGCCTCCAGTAGTGTAGCAACCCTTCCCCAGTATTTCCATACAATACCAGTGATGGCTGAGCCAAAGTCTGCATTGTGGGACTTGAACCCAACTTCCAGTAGTGTAGCAGCCCCTCCCTCAGTACTGCCTTCAGTGTTAGTGAGGTGTCATAGAGGCATAGGTCAGAAACATAAGCAGATAAGGTTAAGTTATAACATTTGCAAGTAGTGTTTTATTATTATCCATAACAATAAAGTAAATAAAATTAGGCAGAATAGCTTTCATAATGCAGTTAAAAAAAAAAAGTCATGCAGCTGAGAGTCTCCTTAAAATCTTTAGCTCCATCTCTCCTCAAAGAAACGTTGCTGCTCTTTTTGTAACAATTATTTGCCTTGCAGTTTAATCTTTGCATCCTGTTTTATAAGTTGCACCTCATATTTTTCACAAAATGCAACAATAATTTTTTCAGTTGACCTTCCAGTGACCAGCCAGAGGAGTACATTAATATTCTTAATAGGTGCCAAAAATTAAGACATTCTGTTCCAGGGCAGATTTCCTGATGGCAGGTCTGCAAATGAACTTGTGGAGGTCAAACTTCATCTCAAGCTTAACCCCCTGAGTTCCAAATACCTTTTTAGAATCATTTCAACAGTATAATTATATTTATACAATGGGGTGAGCAAATAACTCATTCAATAAAAATATGTATTCTCACTGCAGCAGAACAACCACTTTGATTATATCACCACAGTGAAAAGAAATGGATTTATTTTTCACTGTGGTGATGTCACCTGCATTTAGTTGCACTGTGGTGAAGTCATCAAACCAAAAAACAGAAAACATACTCCTACTGTATAAATCGGATACATGATGTGTACTCGTGTGATATGGAAAATATTTTCAGTCCTGCACAGTGACCTCTGGATAGTCACAAGTGGATTCAACACTTATGAATATCCAGAGGTCACTCTAAAGGAGTAGAAATATTTTCCATATCCCACTCATGCCAATCATGTATCCCCTATATATTTGCAAACCACGGGATCCTAGTTTCTCATAAAGATTCACATGGTTTTTTTTGTTTGTTTTTTTTTTTTAGCCACAGAAAAACAAGGAGACAAAAATAGAAACAGTAAGAGAAGGAAGTGAGATAATAGGGGAAGTTGAGGGGCTGTTGTAGTTGCTAATTACTAGAATCCACAATACAAGTTTGATTGTGCAGGCAGACATGAAACAGATAGACAAGTGACAGAAAAGGAGAGGAGAGAAAAGATCCTTGCTTTTAACAGTTTTTTCATAACAAATTGAGCAAGGTCTTTGGCAAACTTGTCACATGACTGATGAACCAAGGTCTCTGTCGTAGGGTGTGAACCCAGCCTTCATTTGGGTAACAACTCCTCCCCAGAACTGCCCTCCAGTGTAAGTGATGGAATAGCCAATGTTTCAGCTGTGGGACTTGAACCCAGCCTCCAAAAAAGCAGTAACCCCTTTCCCCAATCATTGTCCAGCAGTAACGGTGAAGCAAGAACCAAAGTCTTCACTGTGGGATTAGAATCTAGCCTCCAGTAGGACAGCAACCTTCCCCCAGTATTGCCCTGTAACTGCTGTGATGTATATGAGTTAAGTATCTGCTGTGGGACTTGTTCCCAGCCTCCAATCAGACAGCAACGACTCCCCCCAGTATTGCCTTGCAATATCAGTGATGGAAGAGCCAAAGTATCTGCTGTGGGACTTGTTCTCCGCCTCTCATTAGGCAGCAATGACTCCCTCAATATTGCCTTGCAGTGCTAGCGATGGAAGAGCCAAAGTGTCTGCTGTGGGGCTTGTTCCCAGCCTCCAATCAGGCAGCAGTGACTCCTCCAGTATTGCCTACAGTGTTAACAATGGGAGAATCAAAGTGTCTGCTGTGGGACTTGAACCCAACCTTCAGTCAGGCAGCAACCCGTCACCCAGTACTGCCCTGCAGTTTCGATAATGGATGAGTCAAAATGTGCTGTTGGATTTGAACTCCGCCTCCAATCATTCAGTAACCCTTCCCACAGTACTGCTCTGCAATACCAGTGCTAGATGAGCCAAAGCTTTTGTTGAGGGACTTGAATCCATCCTGCAATAAAGCAGTAACTCCTCCCCCAGTACTGTCCTGTAATTTCAGTGATGGATGAGCCAAAGTCTCTGTTGTGGGACTTGAATCCATTCTCCAGTACAGCGGTGATCCCTCACCAGTACTGCCATCCATGTCAGCAGTAGATGACCCAACACCTCTTGTGTGATACTTGAACCCAGCCTCCAGTAGTGCAGCAAACCATCTCTAGTACCACCCTGTAGTGACAGTGATGTGTATGTGCTAAACTCTCTACTTTGGGACTGGTACCCAGCCTCCAACAGTGCAGCAAACCCTCCCCAGTACCACCATATAATGACACTGATGTGTATGTGCTAAAGTCTCTATTTTGGGACTTGAACCCATTCTCCATTCAAGCAGCCACCCCTCCCTTAGCACTGCCCTACAGTGTCAGCGATGTAAGAGTCAGTGTCTCTGCTTTGGGACTTGAACCCAGCCTCCAGTCAGGCAGCAACCCCTCCCTCAGTTCTGCCCTGCAGTGTCACTGATAAAAGACTCAAAGTAGCTGTTGTGGGACTTGAACTCGGCCTTCAATCATTCAACAACCCCTCCCTCAGTACTTCCCTGTAGTATCAGTGATGGAAGAGCCAACATCTCTGCTGTGGTCCTTGAAGCTAACCTCCAACAGGGTAGCAACCCATCCTCAAGTATTTCCCTGCTATGTTGGTCATGGTACAAGCCCAATTCTCTGCTGTGTGACTTGAATCAATACTCCAGTAGGATAGCAGCCTGTCTTCCAGTACTGCTCTGCAGGGTCAGTGAAGCTTAAGTCCTTGCTTTGTTACTTGTCCTTCTGGCTTGGATAAGGAGTGGACCCTGCACCACAGTCCCCATCTGTTGTATGAGTGCTCATATCGGGGATCTGCTGTATTCCAGCTGTTGACGCACCAAGTGAAGGATTTGTTGTATCTACAATGACTCGGAATAAAGAGATGATGTCATTCTGTAATGAGCCAAAGCTAAATGTCTGCTGTTGTCCTGTTGACTTCCATTTGGGAGTTGCTGTTATTCTGTCAAACACAGAGACTCTGTTCGGTGAACAAATCTCTAAACATTCTGTACAAAGTGTAATTATCTTCTCTTAACAGAGGCAAGATATCCAGTCCCAGAAAACTATGTGACATTGATAGTAAAAGATGAAGAACCCTCAGTATTGGAGTCTGTGTACAGGAATGAGACCCTACACCAGCAGCCTCCTGAAGAAAGCACCATCAACAGTAAGCAGATGGCCTGGCAAATGTTATACATAGGGTAGATGCTGAGAAGCCCTGGTGATCCAAGGGTGGGAAACGTGAGACCTTTCTCAAACCTGGGACTCCAAGGTTGCAGTGCAACCGGTTATGTGTGTGTATAATTAGTACAGTACAAGGGTGGGAAAACTGAGTCCTTTATGAGCCCAGGACTCCCAGGTGGCAGTGCAGTGGGTTATGTGAATATAATTGGTATAGTACCGGGGTGGAAAACCTGAGTCTGTTCTCAAACCCAAGCCTCCCAGGTGGCAGTGCACTGGGTTATGTATGTATCATTAGTGTAATACAAGGGTGAGGAACATGAGTCTGTTCTCAAACCCAAGCCTCCCAGGGGGCACTGCATTGGGTTATGTATGTATCATCTCCCAACTTGCCTCCTTTCTCGACTCCTCCTCTTTCTTCATCCCCTGCCAGTCTGGATTTAGGAAGTCGCACTCCACTATCGCCTCACTTCTAAGATTCACCGATGCCATCCTCACTGGTATGGATCATGGGCACACCACCTCAGCTATCTTTGTCGGCCTTGCCAAGGCCTTTGATACTGTCTCCCACGCCCTTTTACTATCCAAACATTCCCACGCTGGACTTTCAGGAGCAGCCACCAGCTGGTTCCACTCCTACCTGGATGGCAGGTCACAAGCTGTAAGAATAGGCTATTGCACTTCTGTCCCTCTCCCTGTCACTACTGGAGGCCCCCAAGGCTCGGTCCTCAGCCCAGTACTGTCTCCATTTTTCTAAATGACCTGCCCTCGGTATGCCCAAACACATCCATTCACATGTACGCTAATGACACTGTACTGTATGCATCCGGTCCCTCCACCTCTGAAGTGGTTTCTAGACTTCAGGAAGACTTCAGTGATGTTCAGCTTTGGTTTTGCTCAAACCAGCTTTTTTCTTCATCCCAAGAAAACTGTCTCCCTAACCTTCGGCATGAGGCAAAGACTCTTCCGACTCCCTGCCACACCCACTTTCCACACCATTGATGGGGTCCCCTTGCAGGATTGCACCTCCTTCAGATACCTCGGGGTCTGGTTCGACCAGCACCTCGACTTTTCTGTTCATATCGACACAATCCACAAGAAACTTCATCCCAAACTGGGCGCCATATATCGCAACAGGGCCTGCATCCCTTTGCCCACCCGCAAAGCAATCGTACAGAAAATGATCCTCCCAATTCTTGACTACAGAGACATAGTCTACAGCACGGCCCCTAAGTCCACCTTAGCCAGACTAGATCCCCTCTTCCATTCCTTCTGCCATTTTGCCCTGGACTGCCCTCCCATGGCACATCACTGCGACCTTTACAAGTCACTAGACCTGCCTTCACTACAGGATCGGAGACTGTGCCAGGGCTACAGTGAAACTCTGGGCACAGTTCCTTCCCTCCTACCTAGAGTCTGCCCTCTCAGTTCAGTCCCCCTCTGCGTACTCACTCAGGAACACAGTCTCCCGGCTTCTTTATGTCCCACGTATGTCCACATCTAAAGGCCAAGTTGCCTTCAACTACTGCATGCCTAAATTATGGAACTCCTTGCTGGCACACATTTGTCACATAGACAACACTCAGCGTCTCAACTATCTCCTCAAGGCGCATTTCTCCTCCACCAGTTCATGCATTTAGCTCCTCCAAGGAGCTTAGTGCCCCCCACTTCTAAAAATTCTATTACCATGCAATGTGTAGCACCCCGGCTCACTACTAAGTGTACATAGATCTCTGCCCTCAGCAGAGTACTTGATATAAGGTCCTCTGCGGCTGCTCACATCTAGTTGCTAGCGTACACAGACCTCTGCCCTCAGCAGAGTACTTGATATAAGGTCCTCTGCGGCTGCTCACATCTAGTTGCTAGCGTACACAGACCTCTGCCCTCAGCAGAGTACTTGATATAAGGTCCTCTGCAGCTGCTCACATTTAGTTGCTAGCGTACACAGACCTCTGCCCTCAGCAGAGTACTTGATATAAGGTCCTCTGCGGCTGCTCACATCTAGTTGCTAGGGTACACAGACCTCTACCCTCAGCAGATTACTTGATATAAGGTCCTCTGCAGCTGATCACATCTAGCTGCTCACTTCCGTTTGTAACCATGGTGCTCTTAGTATGTACCTCTAACATATATTCTGTGTGCATAATATATGTAAGACATTGTAAATTTCTTGTACGTGTTTTGTAGTGCTAACCTCCTGCTTGTTACTTGGATTTCCTATTTACATTGTAACCATTTGCGATATTGGCTCTGTAGCCTATTGTATTGTATATGCCATGTTTATTGTAGTGTATATATTCCTACTTCCCCTACCCGCAGGACACGTCTGGAATCGAGCGGTTCTCCGTTCAGTATGCCTTCCTTGTTAAACTCTTAAATAAATAAATAATACAAGGGTGAGGAATATGAGTCTGTTCTCAAACCCAAGCCTCCCAGGTGGTACTGCACTGGGTTATGTCTGTATCATTGGTATAATACAAGGGTGAGGAACATGAGTCTGTTCTCAAACCCAAGCCTCCCAGGTGACAGTGCAGGGTGTATGTCTGTATCACTGGTATAATACAAGGGTGAGAAACCAGAGTCTGTTCTCAAACCCAAGCCTCCCAGGTGGCACTGCACTGGGTCATGTATGTATTATCGGTATAATACATGGGTGAGAAACATGAGTCTGTTCTCAGACCCAAGCCTCCCAGGTGGCACTGCACTGGGTTATGTTTATATCATCAGTATAATTCAAGGGTGAGGAACCAGAGTCTGTTCTCAAACCCAAGCCTTCCAGGTGACAGTGCAGAGTGTATGTCTGTATCATTGGTATAATACAAGGGTGAGAAACCAGAGTCTGTTCTCAAACCCAAGCCTCCCAGGTGGCACTGCACTGGGTTATGTATGTATTATCGGTATAATACATGGGTGAGGAACATGAGTCTGTTCTCAGACCCAAGCCTTCTAGGTGGCAGTGCAGTGGATCATGTATGTATCATCAGTATAATACAAGGGTGAGGAACATGAGTCTGTTCTCAAACCCAAGCCTCCCAAGTGGCAGTGCAGTGGGTTATGTATGTATCATCAGTATAATACAAGGGTGAGGAACCCGAGTCTGTTCTCAAACCCAAGCCTCCCAGGTGACAGTGCAGGGTGTATGTCTGTATCATTGGTATAATAGCAGGGTGGGAAACCTGAGTCTATTTTAAAACTCTGATCTCATTGGTTGCAGTGCAGTGGGTTATATCTTTATCACAGGGTTAATGCCTGTGGTTGTGCCCTTACCCCTGATTTAACTTTGTTCTTTTAACAGAAGCAGAATTTCCAGTCCTGGAAAACTATGTGGAGTTAATTGTGAAAGATGAAGAACCCTCAATATTGGAGTCAGGGAACAGGAATGAGACCGCACACAAGCAGCCTCCTGTAGAAAGCACCATCAACAGTAAATCGATGGCCTTGTAAATGTTATATACGGGATAGATGCTGAGAAGGCCTGCAGATCCAAGGGTTGGAAACCGGAGTCCATTCTTAAACCTGGGACTCCTAGATGGCAATGCAATGGGTTGTGTGTATAATTGGTATAGTACCAGGGTGGGAAAACTGAGTCCATTATTGAATCTGTGACTTCCAGGTGTCAGTGCATAGGATTATGGGCTGTATCATTGTTATAATACCAGTGCAGTGGGTTATTAATTTATGTATTTATGAAAATCGGAATTACAACCCTTTGAGTCATAGACTTGTTTCCAAAGGCTCCATGTCAGAATAAAACATAGACATTCATACAGTACATATGTAGAATAAATGTGGGTGAGCAATCATACAGAGTATAAATACAATGAGCACGGGTTAATGCCTATACACTTGGTAGCTAAAACAGGGCAGAGCTATTGACATATTTACCTAAGCGGTTAAGACCTATACAGTTGGTAGCTAAAGCAATGTATGATATGAGTTGGTAGTAAGCCGCCTCAGGGAGGCCTTGTCTTATACATAATACAATGCATTCATAGTTCAGTGCAACTATATGGTAACTGAGGGAGGTGAGGAGCCTGTAGGCTAGAAATAGTGAGGGTTATCCACTGCCTGGCCAGGGGTGGGGTGCGTGGCCTAGCAGCGTGGTGCAGGATCCACAGGTTACCGGCTACACTGACATTTACGTGAGGAGAGGATATGGGCCCTTAAAGCAGCTTTAAAAGGACCTTGATTGGTGATTGATGTGACAGCTGGTGGGAGGGCATTGTACCAAGATGGAGCTCTAAGGGGGGAAGGATCGCGGGGCCAGGGTGGTCCTGACCCTAGGTACTTTCCAGATAGTTTTTGGAGCAGCCCGTGTGGACGCTGAGATGGTGGCTGCCTGAAGAGAAGCCATGACACCTATTGGGGTTAAATCCAGGTGGATTTTTTCCTGAAGAGACAGGTCTGGTATAATAGTCTTTCCTCAAGTGAGAGAGGATATTGGTGAGCGTGTATAGGGTGCAGGTATGTGTATTTCTGTCGGCACCAGAGAGAAGCCGGCAGGCCTTATTGATGACTACTTGTATTTGATGAAGTGCCGTAGGGTCGGTGGCAGCACAGATTGTGAGGCCATAGTCCACCAGTGATAAGACTGAGAAGGTAATGACTAGGTGAAGTGCTTCGGGTGGCAGGCAGTCTTTATGTCTGTAAAGGAGACCAATGCAGGTGTTGGTGGCGGAGGTGAGGATTTTTATATGTTCGTGGAATGAGAGGGAAGAGTCAAATGTAATACCTAGATACTTATACTTTTGGACCTGTTCCAGTGGGATGAGAGAGGTGGAGAGTATTTCCAGGGGGAAATCCTTTGATCTGTTTTGGTGGTGGGCATAGAGCATCGTCTTAGTTCTTTTAATGTTGACCACCAATCTGTGTTCAGCAAACCAGTGTTCAGTCTGAGAGAAGGAGTTTTGTAAGGTACGCTGGAGAGAGAGAGAGGATCAGGATGTGCGGCATAAAGAACAGCGTTGTCCACATAGAGGAGAAGGTTGCCAGGGCAGGATTTAGGCAGGGTGTTGAGGTAGATGCTGAATAACAGGGGACCCAGGATAGATCCCTGGGGAATTCCTGAGTGCACAGGCAGCATAATAGATATGGTATTATTAATTTTAACATATTGGGTTCTAGATGAAAGATAGCTGGAGAACCATGAGAGTGGACAGTGAGACCCCAATTTGTTGTAATGTGTTAAGAAGGAGGGGATGAGAAACCGTGTCGAAGGCCTTTGAGAGGTCTATAAACACAGCTCCTGCGAGGTGCCCCTTGTCAAGCATGGAGTGCAGGGAGTTAGTGAATTCTGTGAGGGCGGTCATAGTGCTATGATCAGCTCTGAAACCATGCTGCTCCCTACATAAGAGGTTGTGTGCAAGGAGGTAGTCAGTGAGCTGATTGGCCATGATCTTTTCAAGGGCTGTAGAGAGTGGGGGGAGAATCAAGATGGGCCGGTAGTTGTTTGGGACGGAGCTTGTCACCACATTTCAATATTGGTGTTATCACTGCCATTTTCCATGAGGTTGGGAACTGGCCAAGGCGCAGGGACAGATTTAGAAGGTCTGTGAGTGGGGAGATAACCGAGTCTAGTGCGAGGTATAGGATACGCATATCGAAGGCGTCTTTGCAGTAATTGGAGCTCTGGAGGGCTTTGGACAGGTAGGCTTTCGCTTCTGTAGGGGTAATGACTCTGGGTTTGAAGTGGGGTGGAGGAGCTCAGGCGGTGGGGTAGGCTGAATTGGATCTAAAAGGTTGCTGTGGAGGACTGAGCTGAGGTCTGAGAAGGTGGAGTTGAGGCAGTTAGCTATGTGAAGTGTGTGTGTGGTGGTAGTACCATTAACACTAAGTTGTGAGGGGGGGAGAGTGGGATTTACCATTAAGCTTCTTGATGTTATCCCAGAACTTTTTGTGCTACCCCAGGAGGTGGCTAGGGCAGTTCTGTAGTGCTCTGCCTTGGCCTTGCGGATTGCCCAGGTACACTTATTGCAGGCAGCATTATAGGCCTGCCTATTGCTTAGCAAACCGGAGGTAGTGGCACGATGCCAGAGGTTGTCACACATTTTGAACTGTTATAGGAGTCCTGGGGTGATCCAGGGGGCACTACGTTTCTTAGTGGTCACTTTGATGGCCAGTGCAAAAGCATCACAGGCAGTATTAAAGGTGGTGGTGAAGTAGTGCAATGCATCATCTATGTGCTGGGCTTGGGAAATAGGGGACTAGTCCCAGTTAATTAGATATTGTTTGAGTTTGGCTAAGCCTCCTGGGCATAGTCGATGACGAAAGAAGATATTTGGTGGTGGTTTAGGTAGCTGACAGGACCAGTTGAAGATGATTGGAGAGTGGTCGTTTAAGGCATTGGGTAGGACACCCAGGTTGGTAATATGCCATTGGTTGTACCCTACAGCTGATTTAATTTTGTTGTCGTAACAGAAGTAGAATTTCCAGTCCCAGAAAACTATGTGACATGGATTGTGAAAGACGAAGACCCCTCAATATTGGAGTTGGGGAACAGGAATGAGACTATACACCAGCAATCTGTTAAAGAAAGCACCATCATCAGTAAGTGCATGGCCTGGTAAATATTATATGTAATATACTGTACTACAGAATATGTTCACTCCCTTTAAAATTCAGTCTTTTGTCTATGGCAATGGATTAGCGTCTATCAATTTTAGTGTCCTGCCGATTAGCTGTAATTATACACCATTGTAATCAGCGTCTTTTTTTATTTCATTTTTTCTTTTGTCTGGGCAGCCTGATCCTCCAATTGGAGGTTAGCTCAGTGCCCTATCTTCTGCCCCATGATGCCCAGGCTTACCCTTCTGGGATGACCCCCCCCAACGGTCACTATTGGCAAGCCCCAGCTTACCCCCCAGGTCAGCGGCACAGGACGGACTCCCCTGGCAGAGAGTGGTGGCAGTGGGGATAATGGCGGAGCAGGGTATCATGCCTGGGGCCCAGCTTTTACGTGCATGCTGGAGCTCTGGGGGTGGAGACGTGCAGTGAGGACCAGTGTTCACCCCCCCCAAGTATTGGTGTCGGCCGTGGCAGTACCCCGGCCTCTGTCAGGGACCAGGAAGTGGCAGACACTCTTCCCCCTTCCTTCCAGAAAAGGAGAGCAGTCCCAGGACTCTTGATACCACTTCCCCTCAGCTAGCCCTCCAACTCCCGGTTCCATTCCTGAACCTGAGTCATTGGCATCGCAGGCAGAAATCCAACTGCTGCACCAGCAGACTGGCTATTTCACTATCTTTTAATTTAGCATTTTTTGTACATAGGTGAACACAGTGAAAATGAAAGGACAGCGAACATTTCCTGTAGTACATTAAATGCTGAGAAGCCCTCTGATCCAAAGGTGGTAAACCTGAGTCTGTTCTCAAAACGGGGACTCCCAGGAGTTAGTGCAGGGTCTTAAGTGAGTATCATTAGTATAAAGCCTTGGGAGGGGGACCTTAGTCCTCCATTCTCAAACCCAGGACTCCAAGGTGGCAGTGCAGGAGGTTATATGTGTATAATACAAGGGTGAGAAAGCTGACTCGGTTCCCGAGCCCCAAGCCCTGGACTCCCAGGCAGCAGTGAAGGGGGTTATGTGTGTTTAATTTGTATAATGACACGGTGGGAAACCTGAGTCCATTCCCAAACCATGGACTCCAAGGTGGTCATGTAGGGGGTTATGTATGTATCACTGGTATCGCACTGTAACAGGGTGGGAAATCCAAGTCCATTCTGAAACCCAGCACGTCCAGCTGTTAATGCAGAGGGTTCTGTCTGTATCATTGTGTAATACCAGGGAGGGAAACCTGAGTCCATTCTCAAACCCAGAACTCCCAGATGGCAGTGAAGGGGCTTATGTGTGTATCTGTGGTGTAATACCAGGGAGGGAAACCTGAGTCCATTCTCAAACCCAGGACTCCCAGGTGGCATTGCAGGGGGTTATGTATGTATCACCGGTATAATTCCAGGGAGGGGAAACCTGAGTCCATTTTCAAACCCAGAACTCCCAGGTCGCAGTGCAGGGGGTTATGGCTGTATCATTGGCATAAGACCAGGGAGGGAAACCTGAGTCCATTCTCAAACCCAGGACTCCCAGGTGGCAGTGCTGGGGTTATATCTGTTATCAGTGGTATAGTATCTGTGTGGGAAACCCGAGACCATTCTCAGTCTCTGATCTTCCCGGTTGCAGTTCAGGGGGTTATGTCCATATCACATGGCTAATACCAGTGGCTATGTCCTTACCTCTGATTTACCTTTCATCTCAGAAGCAGAATTTCCAGTCCCAGAGAACTATGTGACCGTGACTGTGAAAGATGAAGAACCCTCAGTATCAGAGTCAGGGAACAGGAATGAGACCGTATATAAGCAGCCTCCTGAAGAAAGCCCAGTCAGTGGTAAGTAGATGGCTTGGTAAATGTTATATTTAAGATAGATGCTGAGAAGCCCTGATCATCCCAGAGTGGAGAATCTGAGTTAGTTCTCAGAACTGAGACTCCCAGGTGGCAGTGTGGTGTTTATGGCTGTAACATTGGTATAATATCAAGGTGGGAAACATGAGTCCATCCTGAGTTTTGGGACTCTCCAGTGGCAGTGCAGGAGGTTATATGTGTATCATTAGTATAATATCAGGGTGGGAAGCCCGAGTCTATCCTCAAACCTGGGGCTGCCATGTGGCAGTGCAGGGGGTTATGTCTCTATCATTAGTATTTTAGTAGGGAGGGTAACTTGAGTCCATCCTCAAACCTGAGACTTCAAGGGAGCATTTCCAGAGGTTATGTTTGTCTATTTGGTATCATTGTGGGAAACCTGAATCCATTCTCAAACTCTGATTTCTTCTGTTGCAGTGCAGGGGGTTGTATTTCTATCACAGGGCTAATGCCAGTGGTTATGCCCTTATCTCTGATTTACCTTTCTTCTCAGAAGCAGAATTTCCAGTTCCTAAAAACTATGTGACATTGATTGATTGTGAAAGATGATGAACTCTCAGTACTAGAGTCAGTGAACAAGAATGGGACCATATGTCAGCAGTCTCCTGACGTAGTCACCATCAACAATAAGTAGATGGCCTGGTAAATGTTTCATGTAGCATAGATGATGTGAAGCCCTGACAACTGAGTGGGAAACCTGAACCTGTTCTCTGTCTCAAATCTCCAAGATGCAGTTCAAGAGATTACATCTAGGGCTGTGCAAACCCACCAAAGTTTGACTACACGAACGTTGGTGGTTGAACCATATAAAGAAGACAAGTTTGCCTTGTTTTTCCAAACGTTGTTTGTCATTTGGACATAAGGGAAACCCAGATTAATCGGATAAGGGCAGCAATTGCTGCAGAAACACCTGATTTGGGCTTTTGGGATTAAAGTAAAATTTCAAGTTCAGTTTCAGGCTCTTCAGATGTTATCTTTCTTAGTCTCTACACCATGAGTCAATTAGGCCACTCTGCAGGCGTATCAGTGATCAATACATTATTCTATTCAAGCTATGAGACTTCAGAAACTCCAATGCTGGAGCACTCAGCTTGTGATGGCAAAGTCAGTTGTTTACCATCAAATGGGCCGATCAATCCCACAGGCTCCTCAGGCTAAGGCATTGTGGTAGGTGACTCATTCTGGTAGGCATCTTAGATCAAAGCATGGATATGAAGGCTTAATTTTTTTTTTTTTTTTTTTTTTGAAAGACTCACACCAACCATTATGACGCCAAGCTGTCTGCCACCATCTCTCGCACACCGGGCAGCTTCAAGCATGTGGGCATGCTAATATGGGCTACCAACTCTGCTATTTGTTCACAAGGGCAGGTAGTACTTCCCATCCCCATTTCAGAGGAAGAAAAAAAGCTTACAATAAAATCCATGTCTCGCAGAAAATATCCAGTGTGATGGACCACCCACTACTGCATTAACCCCCGGCCACAGATGGGACCATTCCACACAGAGATAGGTGGCAGCAAGGATTCTTTGTTTCCTTCCCCTGTGACAATCCTTTCCCAGTTGGGTACTGCCTGAGTATAATACCTTACCTCCGCAACTGGAGTAGCCAAGAGCTGCCAAGAGTAGGGAATGCTTCACCGGACTGACCTGGAGACCTGCAGGAATGTGAAACACTGACTCTGTAAGTAAGGACACCGACATTTGGGTTGTTGAGTGAAAAGGTAAAAGTTTTCTGAAATGGTGAAGGAAATCTTGTTAATCACAACCATGGATGGCACAGTTCAAATTCAGAAAATAATGACAATGCAAAACAAATCATATTTACTATATACTCTCTTGTTCCCAGCAGGGCATTTCCACACCACTATCTTGCTCCCTCAGGAACATGGATGCTCAGTCCCTTGCCATCCCCTTCAGGTCTTCTTGTGGTGGCCAGGCTGTCTTCTCCTACTGCTTTTCTGAGCTCTGGAACTAGCTGCCCGCTACCATCCGTAATGCACCCTCTCCTCCTACCTGTGCTCCTTCACTTCACCCACCTGCAATTTATTTATTTAAAAGTTTCACCAGGAAGGCATACTGAGCAGACAAACTGCTCAATTCCAGATGTGTCCTAGTTTGGGGGGGGAGACATGGAGACAGTAAATAATATACATCGTACAGTGAAAGGAACAGTATATTGTGCACAGGAAACATAAATTATGATACAATGCAATAGGAAAAGGAAATACTTCTGATATAATACAAACTCAGATAAGTAACAGCAAGTCCAACAACTCCAGCCAGAAATTTCAATCCAGCAGTAAGAGGGGACGGCCTTGCCAGGAGGTATAGTAAGTGCTCAGGCCTAAGTCAGAGAGAGGGGGGAATTAGCTGCATGAGCATGTGTAGCTGAAATGGGCTTTGACGAGGGAGTTGCGGGAGTGTGTGGTGGGGGCATGACAAATGACTGAGGGGACCGAATTCCACAGTTTAGGCATATGGTAGGAGAAGGCAGCTTGACCTGCAGTGGTGGACTTGCATGGGATAGCAAAGGAGCAAGTGTCATAGTGCCTGAGGGAGTGCGTGGGGGGTGGTGGCGAGGATAGGGCTGCTTAGAAATATGGGGGCAGGGACTGTGTCCAGAACTTGGCCGTAAGCCTGGCACAGTCCTACCACTTCATCCCCTCTACAGTTGCTACACTAATTCTCCTATGTACTCCTTGCTCCCTTCTCTTTCACCCTGTGCTTCTTTGCTTATTCTGAGTAATAGCCTGTTACTCTTACTCAAGCACTTACTCTCAAATTCTGCTTTAGCGCCCCCAAACTTTTTAGTGTCTAAAAAGAGGTGACAAACCTCCCTTCAATTGTTCTTACACAGCTGGATGAGATGTATGCTTGTGTGACTTTGATACATTGTGGTTATTCGCCGCTCTATCCATGGGATATACCACCCTGTAGGAGTATGACACAAGGAACCCTAGAGGAGGGTTCCTCCACTATAGGTGCCATGGAAAATTCCCTTGGCTAAAGGCAGCTGAGGAAGAAGCCCACGGGAAAGAGACACAAGCCACTGGAGGAGGGGGGGGTGGATGCTGGGGCAACGATAAGATGAATCCTGGAACAGTCCAGGAGGAGTGGCATTTTAAGGCCTGATGGGTGAGTGATGTACTTGCCTGCCCATTGAACCTCAGGCTTAAAGCCTTCCCATTCAGTTGTGCTTATGCAACTGGATGAGATGTATGCTAGTGAGACTTTGATACATTGTGGCTATTCATCTCTCTATCCATGGGATTTATTACCCTGTAAGGGTATGATGCAAAGAACCATAGAGGAGGGTACCTCCCCTATAGGTGCTGTGGGAAATTCCCTAGGCTAAAAGTAGCTTAGGAAGAAGCCCAAAAAAAGAATACCCAAAAGGGTGTCGAGCATTGAAGAGGTGAGAAATCAGACAATATCTAGACTAGAATAAATGTGACAGACATACTGTAGATAGGAAAGACAGGAAAAAGAACAAGAAAAGGTGAGGACAGTGAACGAAAAGGAATTCTGACAAGATGCAGAAGGGCGGACTTCCTAAGGAGAAAGGGAACAGCCGGGGCCACTATCTGACTCCATCCAACAGTGGAACCTAACTTAGGAACCTATGAAAGCATTAACACTAACTAATATTATGACCATTGGCATGGAAGAGAGGAAAAAAACCCTTTGAGGAGGAAACCTCTGGGGATCCAAGACTAGGTCACCTTCCCTCCAGGCTGAAGAACATTTCATGTAGAGACGGCTCCACTACAGCAATTTAAAGAAGAGATCAAGGAAGGAGGAAAAGTCCAATTTTAGAGGAAGCTGTCACTCTGTCTTTCCAAGTGGACAGCTGTCGAGGGATGTGAGCGATTTTCTGCAACTAGATGCTCAAACGCAAGAGAGGAAAGTACGATGATGAAAGAAAGCCTTGAAGGCCTGCAGGGTTTAAAGTGAGACATGAAATTAATGAGAATGATGATGGAGAGAAGCCTGCCAGCCCATAGTGAAGGGGCAACAGATATAATGGCCTGTCTCCAAGTTGGGAGCAGGTCAAGTTGAGGTAACATAGACCCAAGAGGGTTATGCTCGAGTAGTTGATTTGAAGGAGTAGACCCATACAGTGGTCAGATGAGCGAGGGATACCCAGAAGTGGGCATAAGATGACTGATGGTGATAACCACAGGGTTGCAGCAGTTCAATGAGGTAGCATAGGACCCAAAGAGAGGTATGCTTGATTAAGCAATATAAATGAGTAGACCCTGAGGTCCGACTGAGTGAAGGAGAACCAGACTCAAGCACCTGGATGTCAGATGTACTAAAGTAATAGAGGATACAAATAAGGAAGGTGATATCAGGATAGGGAAAAACCCCAAAAGAAAGCAAAGGTCATAGAAGAAGTGGAATGGAGGTGGAGGGGTCCAAGTACTATGAGATTTCAAGGCAAGAGCTATGATAGTTGACCCCGAGAGGGTGGGAGATACGGGAATAGGTGGAGAGCCCAGGAGCAACCCATGTGGTCATCACACCTCTCAACTACAGGAAAGTGAACAAAGCACCAGAAATACCACACTGAAATTTACCCTCGCTCCGGATAAGGTTACTGATGTTCCTCAGGATGGTAGAGCTAGGCAAAGGAAAACCAGACTAAGGCACCGGGACACCAGATGGACTAGGGTAAGAGGAGGATATAAATAGGGAAGGTGATGGTAAGATAGGAAAAAAAAACAAAAGAAAGCAATGGTCAGAGAAGGAGCAGAATGTGGGGAGAGGGAAGCACAGATTGAGGAAAGAAAAGAAACAAGGGCAGAAGGAATGGAGAAGGAGTAGGGCATGGAGAGCTAAATTGCAGGGTGGGGGTTGAAAGGGGAATGGAGAATGGCATGAGATGAAGAAGGGGAAGAGGTGAGGGTTGAAGGAGCGGGGGGAGGAGGCCGCAGCACTGTGGTGCTGGGAATCCAGACGGCTCCAAGATGGAGGTAGAGGGGGCAGAAATACAGGAGGAGATAAGCAGAGGTCATGCATGGAGCAGATTCTGTTAAGTTGGCCTGGTGCTACGAATATGGAAGGTCAGCGCTAAGATGTTCAGTGCCGGGAGATTGATAGGTAGGACGAGTAGGGAAAAGTAGGAGAACAGAAAGTCTGAGCTAGAGAGGAAGTGAAGGGGTATCAGCAGCAGGAGCTGATATACACTTTATGCCCCCTAGCGCCGTGGGATAGAGACATTTGACAATATCTGTCAGAAGACCAAGGAGTGGAGGTGGTGGAGAATGCCTGTCACCATTTACTTTGTAATATGGCAAGGGAAACACAGGCCATCACAGAGGCAACAAGCCTTTGTGGGAAGCAAATAAACCAAAATGAAACAAAAAGCCACTATGGTTCTCAAAAGAGGTGGCGAGGAAGGTTAGGGAGAGAAAGATAGCATTTAGAAAGTATACGGAAACACAGAAGGAGCAGGATGGACAACTGTACCAGTTAAGGCAGAAGGAAGCAGGGAGAGAAGTCAGAATAGCAAAGGCCCAAACTGAGGAAAAGATAGCCAACTCGGTTAAGAAGGGGGATGAAACCTTTTATAGGTACATCAGGGAGCGTAGAAAGACAAAGGGAGTAATAGTGAGGCCGAATAGAAAGGATGGTGGGTGGCCAGAGAGAGACAGTGAAAAAGCAGGGATACTGAACGAATACTTCTGCTCGGTATTCACAAAAGAGGAGGAGGGAGAGATGCCTAATCCAATTAACAGAAGCACTCTGGATTTGGGGGGGGGGGTGATCCCAGTCCTTTCACAGACTAAAGAGTTCTGAAAGAACTCCTAAAACTGAAGGTGGACAAAGCAATGGGGCTTGATGGAATTAACTCCAGAATTCTAAAAGAATTAAGGGGAGAACTAGTGACACCACTGACTACACTTTTTAACAACTCATGGGAGGATGGTATGGTACCTGAGGACTGAAGGAAGGCGGATGTGATTCCCCTTCACAAAAGTGGGAGCTTGACAGAGGCAGGAAACTACAGACCTGTCAGTTTGACCTCTGTGGTGGGGAAAGTGATGGAATCACTTCTGAAGGAAAGAATTGTTGAGTACCTAGAGGCCAGTGGTGCAGAGGACCCAAGCTGGGTTCACAGCGGGAAGGTCATGTCAGATGAATCTAATTGATTTCTTTGACTGGGTGATCAAAGTAGTAGACCAAGGAGGGGCTGTACACATGGCCTACCTAGACTTTAGCAAGGCATTTGACACAGTCCCACACAAAAGATAAATAATCAAATTAACCAGCCTGGGAGTGGGTCCCAGGGTGGTAGCCTGGGTAAAACATTGGCTGGACAACAGAACACAGAAGGTAATTGTAAATGGAGTCCACTCTGTAGAAAGAGGGGTTACTTGTGGGGTACTGCAGAGTTCGGTACTTGGTCCAGTGCTTTTTAATGTCTTTATAAGTGACATTGCAGAGGGACTGGAAGGAAATGAATGCCTCTTTGCAGATGACACAAAGATCTGCAACATGGTTGATACACAAGGAGGCATGGATAGGATGAGAAGGGACTTGGCAAGGTTGGCGGAATGGTCAGAAGTATGGCAGCTTGGATTCAATGCAAAGAAGTGCAAAATAATGCACCTGGGAAACAAAAACCCAGGGTAAGATTACACAAGGGGGGGGGGGGTAGTAACAATAACAAAAATGGGAAGGGACCTGGGAGTAATCATATCAGATGAACTTAAGGTTTGCAAACAATGTGAGAAGGCAGTAGGGAGGGCTGGGGGATACTGGGATGCATAGGGAGAGGCATCACCAGCAGAAAACATAAAGTTGTTATCCTCTGTACAGACATTTGGTGAGACCCCATCTGGAGTATTGCATCCAGTTCTGGAGACCCGATCTCCTCAAGGGCATAGACAGGATGGAGGCATTCCAGAGGAGGGCAACTAAAATGATGCAGGGTCTGCAAGAGAAGCCCTACGAGGAGACACTAAAGGAGCTTAATATGTATACCCTTGAGGAAAGGAGGACATGATATAAACTTTTAAGTACCTCAGTGGAATCAGCAAAGTCCAAGAGGGTAACATCTTTCAGAAAAAGAGATGTACAAGAACAAGGGAACACAATTTGAAGATAGAGGGGGGACGGCTCAGGGCAATGTGAGGAAGTATTTTTTTTACAGAGAGGGTGGATGCATGGAACAGCCTTCCTGAGGAGGTTGTGGGGTCTAAAACTGGGAGAATTCAAGAATGCATGGGACAGACATAAGGCAATTCTTGTGGGGGGTAGGAAGAAATGGGCTGTTGGTTAACTAGGATCTGCAGCTTATCCTGTAGATAGGGAAATGGGCAGACTAGGTGGGCCAAGCGGTCCTTATCTGCCGTCAGCCTATGTTTCTATGTTACATTGATGCCCTCAATCGATATACTGGGGGGTGACATAGATTTCAGGAAACTCTCCAATGTAAACTCGTGAACTGCAGCATCTTGCAAACTCTACCCTTGAATGTCCATCAGTGGTAAAGTTGGCATAACAGACCCACTAACCTCTAGTCGGTCTATCATCTGGCATGGGTGCTGGCAACAAGAAACAGACAAAATGAACTGAAGACAGTCAAGTGCGCACACGCAACTGAATGAATTAATTGATGAAAGAACAGAGGCTATCGAGATGGAGCGAGGAGGAAGCCAGGCGTGAAGGAGATAGCACACCTGAAATGCCGGTGGGGAGAAGCAGCACAGAGGACTCCTCAGTGCAACACAGTGGAGTATGAAACGGTGAGGAGGAGCAGAATGGCTTGGAGTCCCACAGTGCAGGAGTGGGCGGGTGCTACGGGAGCAAGCTCAAGAGGAAAGCACCAAAGCAAAACAGTAGCTGTGGCTCTGAGGGAAAAATTCAAAAATAAAAGGCAACATCAGGGGAAAGAGCATTAACAACGAGGTATAGTGAAATGGAAAGGTGGGGAAGGGGAGAACAGGCAAAACTGCGAGACAGGGATGAGCGGCTGGAGGCAAGAGGAAAATTAAGATAGGTTGGAGGGAAGGAACATGGCGCTTCCAGCCACAACAATGAGACTAATCCTGGAACAGTCCAGGAGTGGCCTTTTAAGGCCTGATGAGGGAGTGACATAGTTGCTCGGCCCATTGAACCTCAGGCTTAAAGCCTTCCCATTGCTTTCAGCACTTTCGTGTAATGTTAGCTAAATGTATGAGCCGAAAACTCAATCTTTGTCCGTGCTTGTCTGCTAGGCACTGTTCTCCCCACTGGGATCAATGCTACATACTGTATTACTTGTCTTGCCTGGATTGTTACGTAGCCTATTTTGTGTATAGTTGTGCAAATTGTTTTCATTTATTCAGTGTCCGCTTTATTATCAGCCTGCTGTTGTTTTGTTTCTGCTTATTGTTGCCATGTATACAGTGTACTCCCATTACCCTTTCTCCCAGATGCATCTGGAAATGAATGTTTTGCTCAGTCTGACCTTCTGGTGAAACATTTAAATAAATAAAATTACCCCTGGAGACTGAAGGCACTAGCCACCCACCAGCTCTCCAGATAGAACACTATCCCAGGATAAGCGCCCACCCAGGCCTTAATCCCTGAACTTTATTCACTTTCGAATGAAGGAGTGCAGTGACTACTAGGTCCACGTCCAGGCAGTCATTCCACTGACCCCTTCTGCCAGATACCCTCCCTGGTATCCAATTACTGTTACCCAGCACTAGGCCTTACCTCAGATCCCAAAGATATACACTTCACTTGCCTTAAGGGTGTACAGTGACTACTAGGTCTTATCTACCTCCATCAGCCCACTGGTCCCTTCTACCAGATACCCACCCTGATATCAAAATACTCATTTACCATACTGTATTTCTGGACTCTCAGATCATTAAAATTTGCTGACATTTTCACACATTCATTACTGGAAAAAAAATTTAAATAGGCAGTGGCATTAAACAGTGTTGCATACTGGTACTTTAAAAGTTGTGACAGAATTCCCCCACAAGCCACTTCAGGTTCAGTCCATCACTTGACAAAATGTTTCTTAAATTCATATGAATTGAGGCTAATTCTCTGTAAAACAGTGTCACTGTGCTTTTAAACTAGTTCCCAAACTGCTTTTTGTATGTATCAACAAGGTTTGCACTATACCAC
This sequence comes from Neoceratodus forsteri, assembly GCA_016271365.2. NCBI lineage: Eukaryota > Metazoa > Chordata > Ceratodontiformes > Ceratodontidae > Neoceratodus > Neoceratodus forsteri. The sequence continues at coordinate 375,014,950 of CM057457.1, read as the reverse complement.
ATTCCTTTGGATTTACTGAAGAAATTCTGTTGTTGAAGTTGTTGTAACTTGGTGTAGTTGGAAGGTCCCCTTTTTAGTCAGCAGGTTAATGATGATTTGAGGAGAAGCAATTTCTTCAGAGTTACAGCTTTTCTTGTTCTGTAAGGAAAACTTGTTACACAGGAATCATCAGGCACTTGAAGCATACCTCTCAAGTGCTATGAATTTCGCATAGCGCTATGATTTTCACACTCAAATTTACTCTTGCTCTGCATAGGTTTACTGATGTTCCTCATGATGTTGGAGCTATTTCTGGACACACAAACTATTAAGTCATTAAACTAAGTTGATAAAAACATTCATTATCACTAACTATATGGGGCCCACTATCTGTAGACATATTATTGTTTAAAATAAGAAAGTGGCCGGCCCGGTGGCATAGAGGGTTGAGGCGCTGGCGCCTTTCCTCTTCCCACGCCGTCGACCCGGGTTCGGGAATGGATTTGGGTCTTCGGGGTTGGCAGGGGGAGGATAGGATTGAGCATCCGACAGACTGCTCTCATATCCTGGGGAGGGCTTGGGTTCAGCTTCGCTCCTGTAGCGGCCCCCAGTGGAGACCAGGGGCACTACAGGAAGCAGTGCACTAGGGGGAACAAGAAAAGTGGAAAATCCACGCTGGAAGTCTAGCCGGATGACAGCTGCCGGCCCCAGGCATTCCCAAAGACTCCCCAGGAAGCCACAGAATGCCTCAGCAGCTCCTGGGGACCGCAAGAAGAAAAATAGTGTGCTGGTGCCTCCTTCCCACCGGTGCCTTCCCCCTCAGAGGAGCGGGGACCCACCCGGTGAAGGGTTACACTGGGGCTACTCTGTCGATGGCTGCATATATGAGGTAAGGTGGTCGAAGGGGGAGATAGTAGGGTGAATGCCTGTGGACCTAGGGAGCCTGAAGGAGAGACAGCTCGGGCACACGTAGTGGCGATAAACAGATAACTCAACAACAAAAAAAAAAAATAAGAAAGTGCTACATATTCTGGCCCTTTGCTATAATTTTTGAAGGGCAGTGCTACTTTTTTTAGCACCGAGAGGCTGAGGTATGACCTGAAGCAAAAGACTTTCTGTTCTTTACCCTGTTCTCACTTACTACCCTACTCTGCAATTCAGGTGATCCCCTATTCCTACACTTCTATTTAAATTAAATTGTCTCTGACAGGTTTTCTCTGCATCAGTCATCCTCAGACAGGACACCCGTATGGCATGGGCAACTTTCTTCTTGGTCACTCTTCCTGCTTACACTGACTGCACACTGGCTGTGCAGCTCTTTTTATAGGCAATATCTCATTAGCATATTTAAATTAGTGGCCACTGATTGGACATTGACCTGTCCAGTGGCTCAGCACCGATCAACATCATCCCTGCAGCAGCATAAGCCACAATGGAATTCTCAAATTTGAAGCTCAATTGCCCCTCTGAACATTCTAAGGCTTCCCCTTTTTTTTATAACTTATAACTCAAAAGTCATTTTAAAATACATTTCCTTTGTCACATAAAATGAATATTTCCCAAGGGTTAAGCACTCTTTCATTATAATGACTGGACAGTCACCTTCCTAAGCTCCCTGCTGATTTTTTTTTTTTTTAATAATAATAAAAAAAAAAAAAACTTTGTCTAGTACAATTCAAAATATCAAAGTGCTTTGCAAAAATGAACAAGGTTAAAATAAGTAAGTAAACAGAGAATACAGGCTGGGCAACCATGCTGAACCAGTGTGTTCTGCCACAGAGTGGTCTGATTTCATGTGACCTCGAGAGCGAAGCTCGAGAGGTCCACTGAAATCAGACCCCAAGGTGGCAGAACACACTGGTTCGGCATTGAGTTACCCAGCCTGTATTTTTTATAGTGAATGGTTCCCCCGTGATAATTTTATATCTTTTTAGGTACTTTTGTACTTATTTTTTTTTTAATGCAGAAAATAAACTGTTCAATGCCTTATCCCGAGAGTTGAGACTGGTTGCTAGGGTTAGTTAGAAGTTGCTAAGGCTCGGTCATCACAGCGTCTGAGACGCACACAGTCATTGGTTGTCAGGCGGGTTTGGGCAGTCTTTCAAAAAAAAAAAAAAAAAACATGACGGATGTATGCCTCGCATTGTGATTGGAGGTGGATGCCCTGAACATATTATCGTAAGTTTTTTAAAAAAAATATGGCTAGTTGATCCTGCTTAAATGTTATCTGGCTGATCCTGCATCTGCCAGGGAGGTTATGCGACTGTGTGTCGGTTGGTTACCACATTATCTGGTTGATTCTGCGGTTACCGTTACTGTGACTGTAGCGCATGTCATCTGGGCTGGAACGCTGTTCTACCACAGAAGGGTTGAACAGCATTCTATGCCCTTTGAACTGTGGTAGAACAGCTTTTCAGTGCAGATGAAAATCGAGGTAGACCAACGTTCTACCATACACTATATAGTTATGTAACCCGCTTGTTCCCAGGGGTTTCTGGAATCCCACTTAGAATCAGTGGCAGGCAGGGAGAGGCAGCTTGTGAAATGTTAGTTAAATAGGTTTCACACTGTCACACTCTGTTTTCAGTCTCCACTGAGCTGGAGTGATGATGTCACCTTAGAATTTTCGCAGCAGCATAAGCCACATTGGAATGCTAGCTGCAGGGGTTAGCAGTAAAATGTTGAGTTAGGGTTCAATAGTCTGTAGAGTGGAGAGTGAAGAGGAGACTGCTGCTTGGGCAGCTCCTGAGTTTTAGCTCTGACAGAGAGCTATCTCCATAGATTGGGTAGTTTGTTCTCACCCTAGAAGAAGAACATAGAAGACCAGTGAGTGAAGTGGTAGAGACTGTTCCTAGAGGGGTTTCCAGTGCCTCATCCTGGAGGGTGGAGGGGGAATTCCAGTATTCGGGGGCAATCCCTTGGTCCAGCCTGGATTGTGTTGAAGCTGCCTGAGATTCATTTGCTCTGTGAGTACCCAAGACTTTTGTGTGGAAAAAGCCCTGGGGCACTTGCATTCCTGTGGTGAGTTTTTTTTTTTCTCTGACAAAGGGACCTTGTCACCAAGACTGTTTCTGTTAAAAGTGTCTGCCTACTATGTGGTCCGGAAAGAGACTTGCCAAGTACAGAACTTTGATTTTGTGTCTGATTTAAAGCATCTGCTAAAGTGGGGGTCTAGTGTAAAGACACTGCCAATTACAGAACTTTTAATTTCATGACACCTCAGAGGTGTGAGAAGTAGTATTTTAAATGTGAAAGACTTTTCAAGATAGTATATACAAGTTTTCTGAGAAAGGTATTATTAACCAAATGAATGGCCGAGTATAAATTTGGAAGCAAAAGGTGAGAGACCCCTCATCTGGGGAAACCATGTTTACCTCTCCGGGTTCAGTTTGGGCACCTTTATTTTCTCTTAGTGCACTTGGCCAGTGCCTGAAGAAAATACCCAGACATGGGATTTTGGATTTTCTGTGAGCCTGAGTGTGCTCTTTGGTGGTCGAGGGAGCCACCAGTAATTCCTCATGCAATATGGGAAAGTCTCCTAGTACTGGCCGAGGGTGCCTAGTCAAGGGAAGTGTACCAGTTCAGGCCGTGTGTGCCAAGTTCCATTCAGACCCTGAGGGTTCACTGTGTGTGTGCTCTGTACCTCAGTAATCTGCATTACCAGTGGGAGTAGCCCTGTGGGGGTCCATCTTTGCTTTGTATTTTTCTCTGTGTATGTGAATAAAAGGTACACTCTAGAATCCCAATCTAGTTTGGACAGTACTGTTATTGCTTCCACTGTGTCTAGATTTACTTGGGTGCTCCTGACCAGAAGTGCAAACCTAGCATAATTCTGAGCAAACGTTTTCTCCCAGGGACCCAGGTTGATGGCCATGATAAATGTTCCCCCCAGGTGTGAGCCAGGTAGTTGCCACACTTGGTTTACCTGTATGAGGATGGCAGGTTACGAAGTAGAAGTATTGGTAAACAGAACTGTTCGTAGTGACAACCCCTATCCCTCTCGTTGGTGCCGTGTGTGAGAGGAGCAGCCCTGGTAGTTGAACAAGGGAAGCTAGTGGGGGAGGTTACAGTTAAAATAGACAATGATACAAAAAAAAATCCTGATTAGTTCCACAATTACAGAAGGCAAGGTTAAATAGGCATGTTTTCAGCATTGCTTTAAAGCTCTCCACAGTCAGTCATTCCCGAACCTGACGAGGTAGAGAATTCCACAGGGTAGGTGCTACATAAGCAAATGCATGAGCATCAGATGACTTCAGCCAAACCCTGGAAACCTCGAGCAATCCCTTGTCAGTGGAGCAGAGTGGGTGAGTGGGGCAATAAGGGCACAGAAGCTCTTGTAGGTAGTGCAGTCCCAGTCCATGTAGGGCTTTATAGGTCACAAACTAACCTTGAAGGTGATCCTCCACCATACAGGCAACCAGTGCAGCTCAAACAGCACAGGTGTAATGTGGCTAAATGGAGAGATCCCAGTCAGTAATTTGGCTGACACATTCTGCACAAGCTGTAGCCACTGAACATCAACCCCTGGCAGCCCTAGGTACAGGGAGTTGCAGTAGTCCAAGCGGGAGGTCACAAAGGCATGGACCAGTGACAGCAAGTTGTTGGGTGGAACCAGGTGTTTAATCCAGGCTATATTCCTTAGATGGTAGAATGAGGTCTTGACAACAGATGACACCTGAGCTTTAAGGGTCAGCCCCTCATCAAGAATAATGCCCAGACTCTGCACCCGCTCAGCGGTCCTCAGCTGGATTTCACCTAGTACAAGACCAGTTGACTAACTCGGATCCACTACCAACACCTTAGTCTTGTCTGAGTTCAAATTCAACCAGTTGGCGCTCATCCAGCCCTAGATCTTGGATAAGCAGCTGTTAAATACTGAAACAGCAGTGTCCTGTTTAGGTGCAAAGGACATGTACAGCTGAGTATCATCTGCATAGCAGTGAAAACTCAGCCCATACCACCTTACAGTGTCCCCCAGCAGCAACATGTACACCGCAAATAACATGGGAGATGGCACAGAGCCTTGCAGAATCCCACATGGCAGGGACAAAATGTCAGAGGAATAAATTCCTGACACCACTCTCTGGAACTTGCCAGTAAGGAATGATTAAAACCACCTGAGGACTGTACCCAACAGTTCACAGAAAAACTGCAGGCACTCCAGCAATATCCCATAATTCATGGTGTCCAATGCCACAAAGAGATTGAGGAGGACTAAGATGGAATGACTCCTCCATTCTCTCGCTATAAGGAAGTCATTGAGCGCCCAAACAAGAGCAGTCTTGTTACTATGCCTCTTCCTAAATCCTGATTGGAAGGGATCATAGATGTCATGGATGGCAAGATGGTCCTCCAGCTGCAGCGCAACCACTTTCTCAATAACCTTCCCTACAAAGGATAGGTTAGAGATCAGCCTGTAGTTAGTGACCGAGTCTGGGTCAAGAGAGGATTTCTTGAGCAGCAGAATAACTGCTGCCTCCTTCAGGCAGTCCAGAAACACCCCAGTCTCTAATGAACATTGGACGATCTCAGCTAGGACCAGAACAATGACCTTAACAAATCCCACAAGGAGGCATGGGTCCAAACTACAGTAGGTCGGCTGCATTTTCTGGATGACCATCATGACATCTGTGATCACCACCTGGTCAAAAGTTGACCAAACAGCCCAAGGTTCTGCGACCCTTTGCCAACCACCACAGCTTCCACTGAAGTGAGCTAAGCAGATCTCTGACCTGATGTCAGCAACCTTATCTGCAAAGAAGCAAGCAAACTCGTCACATTTTTTTTTTTGTCAGCCTAGTCATTTGGAATTGCATATTCATTTTCCCATGCTAAGCCCCACCTCCAGTGTAACTACCTGCATGGATGTGCTTCACTCAGGACCCACTCTCCCTTTTAAGGTTAGTGACTCCTCTTGTATACATAGTAGCCATATAAAACTATTTTTCCTGTACATAGGACACTCGAATGCAGGTTTGTTCCAAGTTTGGTTCATTTCTGTGAAACAATTGGATTGACAATATGATGCTGAATCTAGCAAATGTGTTAAAACATGAATGGTTTTAACTTTTACAGTGTCTGTCCCCAAAGTGCTCCATTTTTGCTTGTGTGCACTTACAGAACTTTTAAATATTTGTGTGTTATGTCCAGGACTCCGCTAGACCCAACATGCTCTTTATTATATTTGGTTATTTAATTTATATGTATTTTTTCCACAATTAAAGCCGTGAGCTCCCGTGCCACAATCGCACCTTCTTTATGCACTAAATGGCTCCCTGTGAGCTCTTATAGTGTGTGCATTTACTTGCCGTGCGTGGACTTCCAGAGCCCCAGTTCCAGACTGTGCTTCCTTTACATTTATTTTATTCAGAGCCAGTCCCAAAATTCAACAACATTTCCTGGCACTTTTGGCCTGCCAGCTATAGAGAAGGGAATTTGAATATCTGTTTGATCCTGCTCTGTGAGGAGTGCATTGTGCATCTACCTCTTGGCACTGCATGTAGCAGGAGTACCATTCTAGGTCTGAAGTCTTTCTTCTGACTGGCTGCAGAGTGAGGTGGCCACCCAAGGCAGACCCAAGGATTCCATTACCAAGTGCGGAGGGCTCTCACTGTAGGACTGACTCTCAGTCTCTCACACTCCCTCTCACTCCAGTTTTGTCACCTGCAGTGCCCACAGCTGCTACTCTGTGTTATTTAGAATTACCCACAGAGCAGCATTCATCACAGGAACAATTGAATAAATCTGAAATAATTAATTTACTGTAAAAATCACCACAGGCAACTTAGGCAGAACTGAATTCATATGGGGCTCCCTGTGCTTCTGTGCATAGCCAGGGCAATCGAGTACTAGCCCACTGGCCACCAATATTATTTCACTATTTTACTATTAATTACTATATTTTTATTACAAAAATATTGCCAGTCTTAACTGCGTAAAAGTGTGTGCATGCGTGCGTGCGTGAGTGAAAAGGCATGGCCAGGAGTCCTTTCTACTTCCCCCTGTGCTGCATCTGACTATCTTTTAATTAATGATATGCTCACTGCATTTTTTGTAACCAATCCTATTTAGAACTGTTAATATCTTACGTGCTATAATTATGAATGCTGAATCTAGTTGTTTTATCACTGCAGGAGCTAGTCTGTATTTATCTGGCAGCTCTTACCTGCTCTGGGTCTCAAACCTGCAGCCTTGAATAATTATTTTGTAAATACAGTAAAACTACTAGGCTATCCCTATTCTCTTGGTGGAACAGCCTCTCTAGGCTGTTAGACTAGGGTTAGACAGTTTCCCAGTAAAACTTTGCTCCACTTTTATAGACATCATTATGCCTTGCTTAAAATTGTTATTTTCAGCTATCCTAGAAGAAAAAAGAACACTGAATTCATAAAAAAATTTTTGCCCTTACATCAAAACTGGCAAAGAATCATAAAAAAGTATAAAACTGCAGACCTATTGCTATTCTTAATGATTATATAGAGAATAATGGATGGGGAAGGGTTTGATACGAGAATTTAATGCACACCCGAGTTGTGGGATGCTACATAAACCCCGAGGGCGAAGCCCAAGGGGTTTATCAAAGCATCCCACAATGAGGGTGTGCATTAAATTCTCATAGGAAACACCCTCCCCATCATTTATTTTTTATAATAACAGGCCAGCAATTTTTCTCCAGCAGTTTGTGAGACTGTTTGGCCCCACCCACATACAGAATGTTGGCCAATAAGACAGCAGCATAGTTTGACTGGCATGGCTCATGAATGTCATAACAACCAGCTGGTTGTTATGGAAAACATCAACCTGGTCAGTACATTGAGAGAAACTGCTGACCAGTTATTATATAGAGAATAATGGATGGGTAGGGGGTTATAACAATGATTTTACAAACCCCCAAGGGATGGGCTGTCACATTGAGGGGTTTATTCTGGCATCCCACCCCGAGGGTGTGTGTAAAATCCAAGTTTTAAACCCCCTACCCATCCTTTATTTTGCATAATTACTGGGGATAGGTTTTTTTACCACAGCAGTTATACAGAACAAATAGGGTTGTTTCAAGCTGTGAAAAGATGAGATTTCAGTGCATGGTTCGTGGCGTCTCGTACTTTTTTTTTTTTTTTAATTTCCCCACTGCAATGTAGATTCAATGTCCAGTGATATTTTTGTTCCCTCTAAAAAAGACAAGAACTTACCGCTAACTGCTTGTGACGGGGAACTGGAGTGGGTTCAGCGTTGAGGAGTGAGACAACACTGAACGGCGGAAGATCATGGTAGGCACATGCGCTGAAGATGGGAAACCGGGCTTTAATGATAGAATTATAACCCGGATTCCCTATGGGAAAAAATGGTCACCAGTTATAAAATCATTGCAAAAATACTAAATAACATACTTTAGAGATTACTACCTGATATATGATCTACCAGATCAAGGAGGTTTCATACTGGGCTGATTAATGCTCTCTGGAATCCATAACATGCAGTTACTTATGGAATATTTGAACACCTTGGCTACTGAATCAGTTTACATGTCATTAGATGATAGCAGAACATTTGCTATGTTAGGAGTGGCCATTTTTTATATTCTTGAACAATGGAGTTTTCCCTACCAGTTTATATATATGTACAGTAGATGTAACATAAAGTCTATATAATTCAGCCAAATCATCTGTAAAGGTAAACATATAGGATAGTACATGGGGAACAGTTGACAACAGGGCTATTCTTTCATCAAGTTGGCATTATGATGACGGATTACCTCGAGAGCGCAGCTCGAGAGGTAATCCGTCGTCATAGTGCCAAAAAGGTGAAAGATGCCATGTTGTCAACTGTTCTCCATGCACTTTTCTTTATAGTGTATGGTGGAACGTTGTTTTTTTTGGAGAAAAAAAATCACTACAGCATGTTTCTGCTTCAAAACATTTTTACTGGGTTACTAGAAGGAAAAAAGAACTTTACATTTTGAACATTTTAACGCTAAACATTAGTACTGCCGCCGACATTGCTGCTATCGCTATGTGTCCTGTCTATGGAGTGAGCCCTAACTGTCAAATGCTGCTCGAGGACACACTGTGTGATGTTCTCAGTGCAGTAGAAAAAATTGTTCTGCTGCACTGCAAACGTCACTAGTGTGTGACTACAAGGTTTCGACAACGATGGATTTCGGTGGAGAACGACATTCCACCACACACTATGACAATATAACTAAGGAAGCCACAGTCTATGGAGGGGTTAGACAGGGTTACCTCTTTTTTTCTAAATCATTCATTTTAGGATTACTTCAAGAAATATGACACGGTGCTAAAATAAAAGGGGTCACTATTGCAAATGGCAATACAGAAGTCAAGCTAAGAGCTTATGCTGATTAAAGTATTTTGTTACCTCTCAGGAGAATAGTGCAACAGAACTTAAAATATAGAATAGTGTATGGTTGTCCATAGACAACAAGGCTATGTTGCCATTGAGAGGATATGAAGACGTCATACAGACCTCAAGAGCGAAGCTCGAGAGGTCGGTATGATGGCATCATATCCCTGAGATGGCAACAACCTTAATATGGACAACTACACACTGTTTTATATAGTATATGGTTTCCAAAAATATAACAATTATAATTTCACAGGATTTCATGGCAGCCGTTCCTCTAAACCTTATGTTCGCGCTACCACTCCTCATCTACTCCCGAATCCGGTCCTCGCTGCCCTACCACTCTTCTACTTCTCGCTATGATTTACAGATGCCAGTGGTTTAAAAAAAAAAAAAAAAAAAAAGACAAAATGGCAGTTTGGATGAATGGAGCTAACTCGGTCCATGTAGAAAGTGTCTTAGGTTACCGCTCAGCCGTCCGCTCGCTAACCAGCACCGCCATTTTGGTCTGTTTGTTTTTTAGCTGAGCGGTTCCCACCAATCAAGTGGCAGCTCAAGGCTATAAAGCTGTTGTACTATCGATGTGACTTCAGAATGATAGTACAACTTTTTTGACCTTTGAACTGTCCTACACAAGATTTCGAAAACCTTTGTTTTCCATACACAGTAAGCACTGACCATATACTATAATATAATTTACAATATTTCTCGGGTGGCAGGCTACCCAGTAAATGAAACATAGAATTTCACGGCAGATAAGGACTGCTTGGCCCACCCAGTCTGCCCATTTCCCTACCTAATGGATAAGCTGCAGATCCTAGCTAACCAACAGCCTACTTCTTCCTACCCCCACCCCCTAGAATTGCCTTATGACTGTCCCATGCATTCTTGAATTCCACCGCTGTTTTGACTCCACAACCTCCTCAGGAAGGCTGTTCCATGCGTCCACAACCCTCTCCATGAAAAAATACTTCCTCACTTTACCTCTGAGCCATCCCCCCTCTAGCTTCAAATTGTGCCCCCTTGTTTTTGCACACCTCTTTTTTTGAAAATGCTACCCTCTTGGACTCTGTTGATTCCCTTGAGGTACTTGAAAGTTTCTATCATGTCCCCCCTCTCCCTCCTCTCCTTGAGGTTATACAGATTAAGCTCCTTAAGTCTCTGTTGATATGTCTTCTGGTGCAGATCCTGCACCATTTTAGTTGCCCTCCTCTGGACTGCCTCTATCCTGTCTGTCTTTGCGGAGATTGGATCTCCAGAACTGCACGCAGTACTCACCAGCAGTCTGTACAGAGGGATAACAACTTCCTGTTTTCTATTGGTGATGCCTCTCCCTATGCATCTCAGTATCCCCCCAGCCCTCATTACTGCACTCTCACATTGCTTGCTCACCTTCAGGTAATCTGATATGACTACCCCCGGTCCCTTTCCATTTTTGTTGTTGTTAGTTTCTTATCCCCCATTGTGTACTCTTTTCCCTGGGTTTTTGTTTCCCAGGTGCATTACTTTGTACTTATTTGCATTGAATCTTAGCTGCCAGACATTTAACCATTCCTCCAACCTTGCCAAGTCCTTTCTCAACCTTGTGTATCAACTCTGTTGCAGATCTTTTTGTTGTCTGGAAAGAGACATACTTTTCCTTCCAGTCCCTGTGCTATGTCGCTTATAAAGACATTAAAGAGGACCGGTCCTAGTACTGAACCCTGTGGTACCCCACTAGTAACCCCCCTTTCTTCAGAGTGGACTCCGTTTACTAGAATCCTCTGTGTCCTGTTCTCCAGTCAATTCTTTACCCAGGCTACAATCTTGGGACCCACTCCCAGGCTGGCCAACTTGTATATTAATCTTTTGTGCGGGACTATGTCAAATGCTTTGCTAAAGTCTAGGTAGGCCATGTCCACAGCCCCTCCCTGATCTACAGTACTACTTTGGTTACCCAGTCAAAGAAATCTATTAGATTCATCTGACATGACCTTCCCTCTGTGAATCCATGCTGCCCTGGGTCCTGTGCCCCTCTGGCCTCTAGGTACTCAACAATTCTTTCCTTCAGAAGTGATTCCATCATTTTCCCTATCACTGAGGTTAAACTAACAGGTCTGTAGTTTCCTGCTTCTACCCTGCTCCCACTTTTGTGAAATGGAATAACATCTGCCCTCCTCCAGTCCTTGGGTACCACCTTATCCTCCCATGATCTATTAAAGAGGGTAGTCAGTGGTGTCACTAGTTCTACCCTTAGTTCTTTTAGAATTCTGGGATGAATCCCATCAGGCCCCATTGCTTTGTCCACCTTCAGTTTTAAGAGTTCTTTCAAAACACTTTCTTCTATGAATGGGCCGGAATCAACCCCCGTATACAGCGTGTTTCTATCATTTGGTTTAGGTACCTCCCCCTCTTTATTTGTGAATACTGAGCTAACATATTTGTTTAGTATCTCTGCCTTTTCACAGTCACCCTCTACCCAACCCCCTCCCCTTAATAAAAAGCCTCACTATCCCTCCCTTGGTCTTCCTTCGCTCCCTGATGTACCTATAAAAGGTTTTATCCTCCTTCTTAACTGAGTTGGCTATCTTTTCCTCGGTTTGGGTCTTTGATGTTCTGACTGCCTTTCCTGCTTCCTTTTCCTGTAACTGATACAATTCTCTGTCCTGTTCCTTCTGTGATTCCTTGTACTTCCTGAATGCTCTCTTTTTCTCCCTAACCTTCCCTGCCACCTCCTTTGAGAACCATAGTACACGTATCAGAAATCTTCACATTCATTACAGTAGATAAAACTTATATTTCAATATAATTCAAACAGAATGTATGGGCTACTTAGGAATTAACCCCCCCCCAAAAAAAAGTATTAAAATACAATTATGTGCCAGTATTGGAATGTAGGAAGCTAAAATATCAAATTTGGAACAAAATACCATTGTCTTTATGGGGGAAGGTACAAATAATCAAGATGATGGCAATTCCATTCTTGTCTTAGCCACTGCAGGCAATATTATTACTGATCTCAGAAGATTGGTGTAATAAAATCAGTAAGGTATTTTAGATCTGGAATCATAAAAAAAACAGAATTTCCTGGGCAACATTATGACTGTTCAAAGAGGAAGGGGAGCTGTCTCGCCCACATGTTGCTTATTATGAACTAGTTTTATAAAACTAAAGTAGCCTTAAATTGGGCTGATGATAACTTAGATATAACAATAGTAAACCACTGGGATAACATAAACAAAAGTAAGATATATCACATGGACAGCATTTGGTTTAATCTGGATTACTTCACTGAATGGAAGAATCTGATTTTAGTTAATTTTAGTAAGGGAATTAAAATATACATTGTTATGGTACATTGGAATACAGAGGTTTTCCTTTTTAATTCACTGTGGAATAATCCCATTGTGAATATTAATGGTAAATGTATTCATTATAAACAGTGGAAACAAAAAGGGATACACAGGTTGAAGCACTTAACAGACGGACAAAGAATACAACCCTGGCACAATAGTAAAATTAAATAACTGGTCAGCAGTTTTTCTTATGGACTAGACCAGTTGATATTTCACATAACAACTGGCTGGTTGTTATGACATTCACGCACCATGCCACTCAAATGATGCTGCTCCTGCATTGATTTACGGAATGGATGTGGGCGGGCTGAACAGTCTTTGAAACATGGCGCTTCATCTGTAGCTTCCCAAGAAACTGCCAAAATATATCTGGTTGATCCAATATCTTACCCCACTAAATATCTGGTTGATCCTGCTGTCCAATCTTTTCGCACCGGAGCATGCCCAGGAAGCATCCTAGACACGATCTCGGCAGTGTAAGTAAAATTTTTTTAAAAAGAGCAAGCATCAGGCTCCAAAGTAAACAAAAAAAAAAAAGAAGAAGAAAAGGGAGAAGGCAGCAGAAAGGAGTCATAGCCTGTGTGTGTGTGTGTGTGTGAGAACACTAAAGACAGGAGAAAAATTGCTGCTCAGTATATTATAAAAAATAAAAGATGGGGAAGCGTGTGTCATACTCGAACTCAATGCGCACCCTTGGTATGGGCTGCTTTAAAAAACCCTCTGGCTTCACCCTCGGGATTTATGTAGCATCCCACACCTTGGGTGTGCATTAAATTCTCATAACACACGCTTCCCCATCATTTATTCTCTATATATGACTCATCTGTATCGGACCACTATAAATACCTACAGGATATAAGTATTTTTGAAAAAGTTTTTGCACGTTTGGAGAGGGCCCCATAGCAAAATCAAAAACTGGAGAAGGAACTCATAAAATGAGTAAAAAAGAGAAAAGAGCCATCTGCTTGGATTTATACTTTTTAGTTAACAGATCATCAAAAGTGTGCAAAACAATTAAGAGACAAGTGGAACACACATGCACACGTAGCACTTTTAGACAGTAAGTGAGTTCCGAACATACGAATGTGCCAGCAGAAACAGACCACCTGGTCTATCTAAGTCTGCTCGAGTGTGCAGCTAGCACCCCTAGTTTGCAGCTGACCCACCCCCCTCCCATTTGTCATCCCACTGCCACCCCACCTCCCCCACTCTCACTTTCCCCTGTTCCCTGTCCCATGCCCTTTTGAAGCTGTTCACAGATTGACATACCACCACCCATTCTGGTAAGGCATTCCATTTTGCTACCACCCTCTCTGTGAAATAGTGTCTCCTCATTTCCTTCCTAAATCTCCCTTCCCCTATATTCTTAGCCCATGCCTCTGGTGACCCTCCCCTTTCTTAACTTAAAGACCCCACCTGCCCCATCCTTACTGATTCCCCTCAGATAATTGAATGTCTCTGTCATGTCCCCCCTGTGCCTTCTATCCTCAAGGATGTACATATTCAGGTCTTTCAGCCTGCTGTCATAGTCTGTCCCTTCCATACCACATATCATCTTTGTTGCCCTCCTCTGCACCCCCTCCAGTAGCCTGATAGCACGCTTTAGATATGACCTCCAAAACTGCACACAATACTCTGAGTGCAACGACCTGTAGAGGGGCAAGATCACCTCTCTTCACCTGGATGAAAACCCCCTCGCTATGCACCCCAGCATTTTGTTTGCTTTTGCAGCCGCTCTCCTGCACTGGGCAGTGTTGTCCATGGTCCCTGTCATCATTACCCCTAAGTCCTTCTCAGTGATCCCCAGCTTAACCCCTCCTAGCCAGTATTCTCTCCTTGGGTTCTTCACCCCAAAGTGCATTACCTTACACTTCTGTGCATTGAAGCCCAGCTACCACCTCTCTGACCACTCCTCTAGCTTGCTTAGGTCCCCCTAGAGCTGCTTCCATCCCTCCTCTCCATCCACTGCTCCGATTTTGGTGGTGTCAGCGAACAGACTTATCTTGCGCACCACCCCATATGCAGTGTCTGATATGAAGAGCCTGAATAATACTGGCCCCAACACAGAGCCCTGTGGCACCCCACTCGTCACCAGCCTTGGAGTTGAGAGCTTCCCTCTCACAACCACCTGTTGTAGCCTCCCACTCAGCCAGCTTGTAATCCAGTTCAACATTTTTGCCCCTACCCCTACACCAGTTAGCTTCCCTGCAAGCTGCCCATGAGGCACAGAATCAAAGGCCTTGCTGAAGTCCAAGTAAAGAACATCTACCGCATGACCCTTATCCAGCTCACCTGTCACCCAGTCATAATATTGTATCAGGTTGGTGTGACAAGACTTCCCTGAAATGAACCCATGCTTCCTCACATCCTGGAGGCCATTGTCCCCCAGGTACGACAGCAGTCTTTCCTTTAATATTGTTTTCATGAGTTTGCACACCATGGAGGTGAGACTTACCAGATGATAATTACCCAGTTCATCCCTTGGTCTGCTGTTGTGTAATGGTACTACATGTGCCATCCTCCAGTCCAGTGGCATACATCCTGGCTCCAATGAGGTGCTGTACGGATCCGCCAGTGGCTCCGCCAACACCTCCGCCATCTCCCTCAGCACCCTGGGGTGGATACCATCTGGCCCTGGTACCTTGTCTACCTTCAGTGCCCTCAGTCCCTCAAGGACTCTACTTGCCTCAGTTCTTCCTCTCCCCCTGCAGTTCTTTCCAGTTCTTTCTACAGTTTTACACTATAAAACTTCTAGAGACAAAACTGTTCAAAATGAAGTTATCAGTCAAGCACATATCGCTGCTTATAGGCTACATAAAGTTAAGTTGGCTATTAATTCCAAATGTTGGCACTGTTATGTGGAATTGGCTTGCCCAACATATGTTTTGGGAATGTGAATCAGGCGATGGTAGGAAAAGACGCTGACTACCCTCAGGAAGTTAGATATATACTTACAAAATATAGATTGTACAGATGTGATACTAGAAACTTTTGACAAGATTTTTTTTCTAAGTCAGAAATATTAGCAATGTTGGCTTCAATTATGGTAACTAAACACATCATTTTAAAATATTGGAAAGAAAATAACAAAGACTTAACATTTGCTGATAAAGATGGTTCAGTGTTACCATTTTCATTCCTTTTTGACCAGGACGTTATTTCCAAACATTGCAAATACTGGGTGTTCAACAATACTAATGTAGCAGATTGGAACTTTGAACTACGAGTTGCTGGTTCATAAACTATATTAGGTATACTTTTTATGGAATTATTCAATGGTATTTACTTGGTCTCTATTGAATGCATGTTTATGTATCTACTTAGAATTTTAAACACATATTTGTACAAATTAAATAATTACAACTCTTTTTGTGTGCCCAAATAAAAAAAAAAAAAAAAAAAATTATTATTTAGCAGAAAAGGGCCACAAACTCTATTGTTATTTGGCAGCCCTCATTAGCATACTCTGCACGCGGGAAGCTACCTGGTGTGAACGATATGGTGGCAAGCAGTTTGGTGCCATGATGATTGGCACAGGTCTTTCAAAATAATAACCAACTAAGAAAGATAACATCTGATGATTGACATGGACACAGGTACTTCTATTTACAATTTTAATTTTAATGCCAAAAGCTTTAACTGGGTATTTCTGCACTGCCATTTTTTCAGTTAGCTGGGCTTCCAAATGATAGCCCTGGCAGCAGCAGGAGGTGAGTGGGTTGTTGATCAGTGAGGATGGCACGTTAGGTGGGGGGGCAAGACTCTCTCCCCAGAGGACTGGTGGCACCTGGGACAGCCCCTCACTTAGGCTACAAGCAACATGAACTCAGAAGAAGCTGTACTTATATACTGATAGGTGCAAACTGCAGTCTGCGGTTTGACTGGTTCCCCCATTCAGACTATGGCGAACCAGCTAAACCAAAAGTCTGCCTATCTCCCCTAAAGGTTCTCTCTGAAAGAATCAAATACCAAAAGTGCTGGGTGCTTTTTTTTTTTGTACAACTAAAGTTGCAGCCCTAGTTACATCTGTACTATTGGTATACTACAACGGTGATAAACTAGAGTCCATTCTCAAATCCAGTACTCCCAGTTGGCAATGCAGGGGGCTGTGTCTTTATCATTGGTATAATACCACTCAGGGGCACCATTTCAGAAAAATCATAGGGGCTGCAAGGTAAACTGTAGAGTGGGGAACCAGGGGCCTCCTAGGCCCCTGTAAATCAAAACAAAAAAAGTTTTAATTCGGTGCATTTTGGGGGTTATTTGAAACAGATTTTGCTACCTTGTTACCTCCTCCCCATGCCCAGTATTTTGCACCCTTGCCCCTTTCCCAGAGTCATAACAGTTGAGAACATTGCCCAAGCCACCCTCTCCATAGCATTTCACCAAAACCATAAGGGTTGCAAGACTAGTAGATGGCGATGTCCATTCTTACATAAAGTACTTAAGTCCCTGGTTATTTTTTATATTCAAGACTAATACTCTGCTCACTGGACACCCTCCATTAAGTTGGGTTTATGTTTATTATTCTTAGAAATATTTACTAGTGACATGTCTTACCTTGGTTGGGTCTTGCAAACTAGACTGGCAGCTGACTGAAGACACTGCCTGCAAACTGGACTGGCAGCTGACTGAAGACACTGCCTGCAAATTGGACTGGCAGCTGACTGAAGGCACTGATTGCTGACACTGCTGGCAAACTGGACAAGTATGTAACTGGAGACACTGCTGAAAAATTGGACTGGTAGCTAGCAAGCTGACTGGAGACACTGCTGGCAAACTGGACTGGTAGATGACTGGACACACTGCTGGAAAACTGGACTGATAGCTAGCAACCAGGCTATAGACACTGCTGGCAAACTGGACTGGTAGTTGACTGGAAACACTACTGGCAAGCTGTACTGGGCACTGACTGGAGACACTGCTAGCAAGCTGAACTGGTGGCTGACTGGAGACACTGCTGTCAAACTAGATTTGGTAGCTAGCAACATGACTGGAGACACTGCTGGTAATCTGGACTGGCAGCTGACTGGAGACACTGCTGGCAAACTGGACTGGTAGTTGACCTGACTGGAGACACTGCTGGCAAGCTGTACTGGGCACTGACTGGAGACACTGCTAGGAAGCTGGACTGGTAGCTGACTGAAGAGACTGGTGGCAAATTGGACTGGTAGCTAGCAACCTGGCTGTAGACATTGCTGGCAAACCGAACTGGTAGCCGACTGCAAACACTGTTGGCAAGCTGGACTGGTAGCTGACTGCAGACACTGCTGGTAAGCTGGATTGGTTGCTGCCTGTTAACACTGCTGACAAGCTGGACTGGTAGCTGACTGGAGACACTGCTGGCAAACTAGACTGGTAACTGACTGGAGACACTACTGTCAAACTAGATTTGGTAGCTAGCAGCATGACTGGAGACACTGCTGGTAATCTGGACTGGCAGCTGACTGGAGACACTGCTGGCAAACTGGACTGGTAGTTGACCTGACTGGAGACAGTGCTGGCAAGCTGAACTAGTATCTGACTGGAGACACTGTTGGTAAGCTGGACTGGTAGCTCACTGGAGACACTGCTAAGAAGCTAGACTGGTAGCTGACTGTAGACGTTGTTGGCAAACTGGATTGGTAGCTGACTGTAGATGCTGCTGGAAAACTGGACTGGTAGCTGACTGGAAACACTACTGGCAAGCTGTACTGGGCACTGACTGGAGACACTGCTAGCAAGCTGGACTGGGAACTGACTGGAGACACTGCTGTCAAACTAGATTTGGTAGCTAGCAACATGACTGGAGACACTGCTGGTAATCTGGACTGGCAGCTGACTGGAGACACTGCTGGCAAACTGGACTGGTAGTTGACCTGACTGGAGACACTGCTGGCAAGCTGGACTAGTATCTGACTGGAGACACTGTTGGTAAGCTGGACTGGTAGCTCACTGGAGACACTTCTAAGAAGCTAGACTGGTAGCTGACTGTAGACGTTGCTGGCAAACTGGACTGGTAGCTGACTGTAGACGCTGCTGGAAAACTGGGCACTGACTGACTTGACAGAATCGAAGGAGGTGACAAGGGCAGTAAGGGGAGCCAAAGCATCTACGGAACTCAGGCTGGCACAAGGCATTAAGAAGGGGGAGAAGGACTTCTTTAAGTACATCAGGGAGAAAAGGAGCTGTAAGGACCACATAGTAAGGATTAGGAAGGAGGGGGGTTGGGTGGAAGCAAGTGCGATAGGCAGAAGCACTAAATGAGTACTTCTGCTCAGTATTTACTAAAGAGAAGAGGGAGGTGACACCCAAGGTGGGAGAAATGGCAGACGCAGGGGGGGAAGTGGTGATAGATGGGGAAATAATGGAGGGCAGAGTTCAAGAGGGTTTGAAGGCACTGAGGGTGGACAAGGCGCCAGGCCCAGATGGCATCCACCCCAGGGTACTGAAGGAGCTGGCAGAGATCCTTGCAGGACCTTTGGCAGACCTATTTAATGCTTCACTACATTGGGTGTGTACCTCAGGACTGGAGGATGGCTCATGTGGTGCCTCCACAAGAGTGGCCCCAGGGATGAACCGGAAACTACAGACCAGTGAGCCTCACATCCATCGTGGGTAAGCTAATGGAGACTATTCTGAAGGAGAGGCTGGTGGCCCTCCTAGAGGCCAAGGACTACAGGACAGCAGACAGCATGGCTTCATCGTGTAGATCCTGCCAAACCAACCTGGTCGAGTTCTGTGACTGGGTAACTAGGCAACTGGACAGGGGCCATGCAGTGGATGTCCTGTATCTGGACTTCAGTAAGGCATTCGGCCGGTGCCACATGGAAGGCTGGGAAGGAAGTTAGTAGGCATGGGGCGGTGCAAAGCTGGTGAGATGGGTAGGAAACTGGCTGCAGGGAAGGCAACAGAGGGTGGTGGTGGGTGGGAGCTCTCACACCCAAGGGCAGTGACAAGCGGTGTCCCACAGGAGCTCGGTGTTGGGACCAGTGTTGTTTGGGATATTCATTGCAGACATATCATGGGACATCAAGAGCAAGATCAGTCTGTTTGCTGATGATACCAAGGTTGGCGCGGTGGTGGATGACCTAGGGGATGGCAGGGTTGCAGGATGATCTGGCAAAGCTTGAAACATGGTCAGACACCTGGCAACTGGGCTTTAATGCCAAAAGTGCAGGTGCTGCATTTTGGGATGAACCCAGGAGGACTTACCAGCTAGGGGAGTGCAGCTAGCCCAGACAGAGGAGGAGAAGGATCTGGGTGTGCTCATTACAGGGTCAATGAACAACTCGGCACAGTGTAGGAAGGCAGCTGCAAAGGCCAACAAAATGCTGGGTTGTATTGCAAGAGGTATATCCTCGAGGAGGGAGGAGGTGATTCTGCTACTGTATAGATCATTAGTTAGACCACACCTGGAGTACTGCGTCCAGTACTGGCGTCCGTATCTGAAGAGGGACATTAAGTTACTGGATGGGGTGCAGCGCAGGGCGACAAAGATGATCAAGGGTCTGGGGGACTTATCATATGAGAGGAGGTTGAAGGAGTTGAACATGTACTCACTGGAGGAGAGGAGAGACAGGGGTGACATGATTGAAACCTTTAAATACATGAAAGGAATAAACAAGACAGGTACAGAGGGCTGTTCAAAGTAAGGGAGGGAGGCCACCAGGGCCATGATATATGAGACTGGAGCCGAGGAAGGTTCAGAAGGGAGATGAGGAGACACTTTTTACAGAGAGGGTGGTGGCTGGGTGGAATCGTTACCTGCAGAAGTGGTATGCAGTAGAACAGTGGACTGCTTCAAACGAGGATGGGACAGGACAAGGGGAAGGGTGGAAGGGAGGGGCAGCTGCAGAATAAGGGGTGCTAGCTGCACATTCGAGCAGACTTGATAGACCTCTAGGCCTTTATCTGCTGGCAAATTTCGTATGTTCGTAAAACTGGACTGGTAGCTGACTGTAGATGCTGCTGGCAAACTGGACTAGTATCTGACTGGATACACTGCTGGCAAGCTGGATGGGTAGCTGACTGGAGAGACTGGTGGCGAATTGGACTGGTAGCTAGCAACATGGCTGTAGACACTGCTGGCAAACCTGACTGGTAGCTGATTGCAGACACTGCTAGCAAACTAGATTGGTAGCAGCTGACCTGACTGGAGACACTGCTGGCAAGCTGGACTGGTATCTGACTGGAGATCTTGTGATTAATTCCTGGCTTGTTTTGGCATGCAGCTCCTGAATATTAGCAGTGCGTTTCAAGTGTCATCTGTGGCTGTGAAGAATTGTTTTTCTTGGCATAAACACTTGATTAAATACAACATGCTCAAAGTAAACCTATCACCTTACTAAACTGCCAGTCTAATGCGGAATAAATGGCTAAAGTGTAGGATGTCTAGCCTAGATCTGAATTTCCTCTGTGCCCCTGACCTCTGAATCTTTTGCAGGCTATTTTAAATACAGTCCAGTATATCTCTGCAGTTGCAAACTTCTGGCTATATTAGTACCCACTGATATACCACTTGAGGAGACATTTTTCATAGTATTTTTCATTTTTCGTTGTGTGCGCTAGTGCAGCAGAAACAAACCATTTTTAACATTTTTTTAACTGTAACAGCAGCAATAAATCACTGGCTTTGTGAATGTTTCGAATGTTTTACTTCCAGCTCTGAGACGCCATGCTTTATGGGTAAGCTTTCTGTGCGAATCAGTTTTTTACATTCTGCTTCCCTATTACTATGCATGCTATTATTTTCATTTGCAGTGATATAACACTGAGTATACTTTTTTTTATTTCAACTTTTTGTTTCTTACTTAGATTGCTTGCTATTTGTATGACTTATGGGTTTCTGATCTGATTCGGCTTGTGAGTGCTGCTTGCTATCTACTTCTTGACCTTACTGTGGAAAACTATGGTACTGCAGGACAAAGCAACCATGGATCTACTGGAGGATTCACCCATGGTTGCTTTTCAGTCTGCTGATGCTATCTGACCAATCTAGTTGTCTTATTTAGTAGTTATATTTATGCCTTGTTACAATACATATTACAGTATATCACACTGTGGTCCCCTTTCGGTATCATGGTGCCACTTACTCTCTGTCAACCTTATTTGCATCATATTATTTCTAGGTAAAAACCCACATTTTACGATTGCTTACCTTCTCTAAAATTCACTGATGTTGCTGGTTGTTTAATCTGCTTCCTTGCACAGGAATGTATAGTTATACCCAACCTTGTTTTGCTCTAGATTGTTTACCTAAACTTACTGCATACTTCCTGAACATTAGAAACACCCTCAAACAGTGCAGCCACACGTGATACAATGGTCTCGTCTACTCTTACTGCATAATAAGTAGCTAGATAGTGTTGGGGTGTTCGAAGTCCAGGAAAGATGCAGTTGTAGTTGGTCAAGAAATGTAAACAAACATGTTTCGGTGTGGAAACACCAGTATGGTTGACACTCAGTTTTTTTACTTTTTAAAAGAAAAAATGGATCTGAATCAAGCAACCAGCTACATCAACTGTCTCTATAGAATGAGAACAATCATAAAATGTCACTTCGAGGCCAAATGGGGTTGACAGTGTCTCTTTAGGTGGCCTGGGTCATCAAATTCCTGTTGAGGTTCATTATCCAAAGTTAAAAACAAATTATTCAGTACAGTTTCCTCACTGCCTCCACCCAGTGAAAGGTAAGTGTGCTAGGTGACAAGTGTAGTACTCTCCCCCTGGAAACAATACTATCCCACTATGGCCTCACCGGCAGGTTCGACCCACCCAGCACCCACACTATACAATGCAGTGTAAACACAAATGCAGGACAGATTCAATAGAAATGCAGTGAACACCACAGTAAAATACCCAAAACAGGAAGTGATTTTGTTGGGTAACAAGATTCAAGGATCTAGGGTGAGGGGTTAAATTGGGCAATGAATTTGAGGTAGAGGGTTATTCCAGTTCCTACTGTACTCACGCAAATGAGTGAGTGGTGACCATTTCTCATAGCAAAAGGCTTAAGGGATGGGGGATGTGGCAGGTATGGTGATACTGGAGAACATTGGACCACTGCAGACCTATGCTGTCAGCGTAGCATACCGATGTACGTTGTGTGGCATAATGTCTTGACACATGAGTCTGCCTTGCAGCTATTTATTTTTTTACAGTTACATGTTTATTTTATTTTCTTCTTAGTTTATCTGAGTTAGGGAGCTTCACCTCCCCCCATATTAAAAAGACAAGGGGGTGTTGGGGAGGAGCCTCCTAATTCAACCAGACAAAATCTAAATCAATAGCAAACAAGCAACTACTTTATTTGAGTTGGAGTGCTTGGCCCCCCCCCCCACACCCTCCATGTTAAAAAGGCAAGGGGTGTGTGAGTGGCAGAACCCATCTACTCAAACAAAGTGACAAAACCTAAGTCAACATGAAACACATGACAAAAGTAGCGTCGCGCAGCTACAGCACAGCGCAGCAAGCACACAATGCTGTATTCACTTTAGTTATGCTAGTTGTGGTGGTCCAACGTTCTCCACCATCACCAAAGTGATATGGCCCAAAAGCAGTGGGTGCTGTGTGATTTATTTAACAAATGTGTTAGAGCAGAATGGCATTTATTTGTGGTGAAAAGGAGAGAGTAACATGTAGCAAGCCTCTCCAGAACTAGCACAGTTTATCCTTCTTAATTCAGGTTTCTAACTGTAATGTTCTTCTCCCCACCAACCATGCAAATGAAACAGTAAGAGCAGGACTTTTTGAAGTGACTGTGATGCCTGGGCCACTACATGCCAGTCAATCTGTATATTTTTTCCTACTTGTAATCTGGTTTATACAGAAGGCAAGAGAGACCTTGGACTAGAGATAAAAGTTAACTAGGTTGATTGGGAACTAGTTAGCAAGAAGGAATCACAGAGCTGTAATGAATGGCAAACTTTCTAATGGGGGGGTGTCACAAATGGTGTGCCATTGGGGTCTGTTCTGTGGCTGTTATTTTACGCTTATAAAAGCAACATTGAGGAGAGACTGTAGTGCAACTCCTCCTCAGTGTTGCTTTTCTATGTGTAAACAATAGTAGCCACACAGGAGATTCATTTTACTGTTAGTAGCAGTCTCTGATGACTATACACGAAACTTTGGAGGAAAGAGCTGTTCTAGTCAAATTCAGTCCTACATTTCAAAGACTTTATTTTGCTCATATCACCTGTTAGTAAATGGTGGTCCTGTCCTCTTCACTAAGCTCCTCCGTGTTACAACACGTAAGGTTGCAAGTTCGCTTTCTTGCTAGCTATAAGGGTTTGCTCCATTGCCCTGTCCTGACTTAACCAAATGACTGCAGAAATGTAGCCCTGGCTCCTGACTCACTGCCTGGACCGATGCCGACCAGACCACGTCTCCATCCTGACCCAGCTCCCAAGTGACGGTCCTCCCTCTCTCTCTCTCTTCCGACCCTGCAGCTCCAAATTAAAAAGCTGAACTCATTCCGTTCCTCCTCAAGCCAATTGCAACTGCCTGCTGGACAACTAAACTGTCACTACGCTGCCGCGCTGTGCTCATTCTTCGAGGGTCACTCACACATAAAGTGTGAAGCTGCAATGTTTTGGAATTGGCGCCTTAATGGAGCACACTCACACCATCCAATAAGGTAATGACTACAAGGGGGGAAAAGTTTCAGGACCCTGTGATTGGTTGGGACTGGGACAGGAGGGAAGAAGTCTGGATGCTGGCGGGAGCAAGGGGAATTAATGAGGGGGCGGGAGAGGGACCAGTGACTAGCCGTCAGACAAAAAAAACCTCAAAAAACCAGAAGCTAGAGTGAGTAAAATGCGAGCCTGGAGGTCCAGGAGCCAGCCAGCACAGGCAGCAACAGTACAGGGGTCGAAAAAATTTCATAGGGGTCACAAGAAAAAGCATAGGGGGCGCCATTGTGACCTCTGACGACCCCTAAATGACACCTCTGCTTGATACCCTTAACAGTTTTCAGCTTTGCATCTGCCTTTGCAGTTCTGATAACCTTCTTGGTCTCTTTCAGCTTACTCTGGTACCCCCCCCCCCCCGAACTCCTCCTCCTCCTCCCCTTGATTCTTCTTGTATCTGGACAAGGCTCTGGCTTTCACCTCATCTCTTAATTCTTCTGAGAGACAGTGAGGTTTCTTATGCTTGTTTCCACATTAAAATGAGGAAGCAGTATAGTATAGTGGTTAAGTGGAGTAGTCTGTAAAACCTGGATACCTGGGTTTGAATCTCACAGCCCCCACTTGCATCCTGTGTGATCCTGAGCAAGTCACTTAACTTTCTTGTGTTCCCAGGTCACACCTGGAAACAAGCTTTAACTTAATGTGCCTTTCCTGGTTAAACAATTTCCAATTTCCCTTAAAATATAAAACATATCCCGCATACTGTGTTGGAGCTATTTCTGGACATGTAAACTATTGATTAAAACAACTTTATCGAGATAGCACTAAGCCGATTGTCCTTACTATTTTCAGTCTTTTCTAGTCTATGATGTAAGAAAACACTGTGCGGCATGGGCACTAGATCACATTGTAAAGAACAGTGCTAAACATTTTATTACTAACAGGTTAAAGGAGACTTTATTGATGATCCAAGTTGTGATTAAATCCATTTCCACATGCTTCTTTTGGGAGCATGTTTGGGATTTCTTTTCAGGACATTTAGAACCATAGCCTAAGTTCTTTTCAGCTGTTTTCCTGGAGTCACTAAACGAGAGACTCCAACTGCTCTTTTACCTGATCAGACTTGAGTTCCATGGGCTCACTGGCTTATTCTTGAGTCCCACATGCAACACGTAAAAGACACTGTGAAATATTTAATGCCAAGTCCTGTAAAAGATGTATGGATGATATACTCTATCATACTAAAGAAACAGCTACTGCAATAACTGTTCACCTATTGTAATAGCCTCGGTGGTGGAGAAACTGATAGAGACCTTGCTGAAAGAGTGAAAGAACACTGGTAGGGTACCTAGAGGAGGAGGAGAGTCTGATTGATGACAGCCAACATGGATTCACAGGTGGCAGGTCTTGTCAAATCAACCTGACTGAATTCTTTGAAGGGGGTTATAGAGGTATACAATCGGGGGGCGACAGATGTGGCCTATCTGGATTTCAGGAAGGCATTTAACTCTGTCCCATGTAGAAAGTTGGTAAGTAAGTTAAACAGTCTGGATGTGGGAGCTAGGCTTACAAAGTGGGTGGAGAATTGGCTGGGTGGGAGGACCCAGAGAGTGGTGGTCAATGGGAAGCACTTCAGGTTACTAGGGGTGAGGAGTGGGGTGCCACAGGGGTCGGTGTTGTGCCCATACTATATAATGTGTACATTAGGGACATAGCAGAGGGCCTAAATGGAAAGGTGTGTTTGTTCACCGCAGACGACATGAAGATATATATAACAGGGTGGATGCTTTGGGGGGGGATAAGGCAGGATCTAGCCAGGCTGGGGGAGTGGACAGAAAAGTGGCAATTGCAGTTCAGTGCAAAAAAGTTCAAAATAATGCATATAGGACAGAATGACACAATAGCCACTTACTGCGTAGGGGGAGTGAGGGAAGCACTGCAGGTCATTGAACAAGAAAAGGACCTGTGGATTTGGATCATGGACACATTAAAGGCTAGGAGTTGGTGTGAATGGGCAGCTAGGAAAGCAACAAGAGGGTTGGCATGCACTGGGAGAGGCCTCACTAGTAGGAGGAGGGAGGTGATCATGCCACTATATAAAACATTGCTCAGACCACACCTGGAGTATGGAGTTCAATTCTGGAGGCCCCGTGACAAGGATAGGCTGGAAAGGATACAGAGAAGGGTAAACAAGATGATCCAGGGGATGCAGGGGAGACCATATGGGGAGAGACTGGAAGAGCCTGGTCTTTATATGCTGGAAATGAGACAGGAGCAGGGGGACATGGTGGAAACCTTTAAGTACATGAAAGGAATAAATAAGGTTAACGGATATAGCATCTTCAGTCTGAGTAAAAAAAAAAATCACCAGAGGGCATGCATTTAAGCTGGGGGCATATTTAAGGGAGATGCAAGGGGGCATTATTTCTCAGAGAGGGTTATACAACCATGGAACAGGTTGCCGGAGTGGGTGGTGGAGGTGGATACAGTGGAGAAATTCAAAAGAGCATGGGACAACTACATGAGACTAGGAAGGGAAGGGGAGAGAGAGCAGAAGGGAGGGAGGTAAAAGGGAGGTGGGGGGGCTATGTTGAGCAGACTCAATGGCCCGAATGGTATTTTTCTGCCTGCATCATTCTAGAATTCTTAGACTCTAATGGTTTACAGGACAGTAACCAACATGGGTTCCCCAGGGTGAAGTAGTGCCAGATGAAGCGAATATAATTTTTTGCTGGGTGACAAGAGAGGTGGACAGGGGGTGAGCTGTCAATGTGCCTACTTGGACTTCAGTAAAGTCTTTTTCACAATGCCACGTGGGAGGTTACTACAAATGTTAAGAGGCCTAGTGGTAAGTGACAAAAAAAAAAAAAAAAACAATGGGTGGGGAAATTGAAACACAGAAACATAGAAATTTTTGGCACAAAGTGCCACTTGGCCCACCTAGTCCACCCAGATTTTCCTTGCTTATTCTGTCTTTGCAGACTCAACCTGGTTTCCGTCAACCCTTCCCCCCACCTATTTATCAATATTCCCCTATGCCTATCCCATGCATGTCTGAAGCCTCCCCCCCCCCCCACTGTTTTTGCTCCCACTGCCTCTGCTGGTAGACTATTCCAGGCATCCACCACTCTTTTAGTGAAGTAGTACTTTCTAGGGACATGGATATGTTGTTCATCCACACTGTCTGGCAGGTTCCTTGCCGCTTTAAATCTTGCCGGAAGGTCTTCACGCTGGCTGCTCCCACCCACCCGGGTGGTAAAACTCTTGGCTTCACCCCATGACGCCAGATCTTCCTTACTGCTTGGAAGCTCAGGTTCCCTCCTTAACGCTCTGCTTATAGACTGGATCCTAACTCTTCGGTTCACCTGAAAATAATTTTTAAGTTTTCAAGACTTCGGTCAAATTCTTCCTTTGTGGTTGCGATGGACAAATCGACTTCCAGTTTTTGGCGGTGCCCATGTGGGCAGATGATGCCCAGGACGGAGCCGCACTCCACATGCGTCTATTGCCTAGGGCTTGACCACGACCCGCAGGCCTGTGAGTTGTGCAGGTCTTTTTTGGCCAACGTCCTTGAAGACCGCCCAGCTACAACCTGGGCGCCCCGAGAAACGTTATCCACCGGTGAAGTCCAAGGAGGCCCGTTGGGCGTTGTCCGCGGTGGCTGACTTGGCTGAGCAACTCGAGCAGATGATCGCCCTCGAGGAGGAGGTGGCCCAGGCCGCATCCTCATCTACCTCGGTCACGGCATTTATCCCGCTCTCTTTGGGATCCTCCTACACAGCTTCTTTTAAGGAGCTTTGCCAATCTCTCTCCTCAAAGGGTGAGGGGCCATCGGGACACTCTTCTCAGTCAAAAAAGAAGGACTCGAAGGGTAAGTCCCACGGTCAACATTCGTGGTAGCGGGAGAGGTCCCCTTCCCCAGGCAGTCGACACTCGACTTCGGTCGAGGTTGCGGCTAAGGCTGCTGGGTTCACGGTGTCCCCATTAGGTCAGCGGCGAGACACCTGTCGGCGGTCGAGATTTTTCGACCCGTCCGGAGCGAGATGTTGACTGGTGAAGCCGACAACCCTTCATCACTGGTTCCCCGGTGGAAACCGAGGACTTGCCTGTGCCTCCTGTGCCGGAATCCCCGGTCAAGGCTCCCGAGCTGAGGGAGGAGTGGGTGTCCCCCGCTCCCTCCCAGACCCACCCTCGGAAACACCGAGGGTCTAGGTCTCTGTTTTGGACCTCGTCTCGGTCCAGCCAATCCCGCCGACATCGGTGGTCTCAGTCTTGGCACCGAGGAAAGTGGTGGCGCTGCTCGTCCTCGTCTTCCTCCTCGAAAGAGGAGAGGCTTCATCGCAAATTGCGTCGATGCTACGAGGACTCAATGTGGCAGCAGCTCCTTTTGTCCAGGAACAATCCGACGCCATCGCCTTCCCTGGCCATTAAGTGGCTGTCATCCGAAAGGCTGAAACAACCCTTCGTGATGGTCGAGGTACCCAAGCCTGGGCCAGTTGTTCGGCCGAAACCAACTGCCCCACTGATTGTGGTGGAACCTCCGCCTCCACAACTGAAATCGGGGGTTCCGACCAAGGATTCTCTGTCGGGTCAGGGTCTGCCTCACCGGTTGTCAGTCACCCTCACTTCCAACTGTCTTCGGCAGGTGGAGGGTGGCTCAGGCCCCAGGCAGCTCTTCGCAGACTCCTCAGAGTCTGACGACTACTCCTCCCTGTTTTCCAGGCCCCTTGACCTGGAGTCCTCCGGGGGGCAGTCGATGGACGAGAGCCCATCATTGTTGATGGGTCTGCTTCTGCTCATTTTGGAGTCCACCGGGA
The DNA here is from genome assembly GCA_016271365.2 of Neoceratodus forsteri. Classification (NCBI taxonomy): domain Eukaryota; kingdom Metazoa; phylum Chordata; order Ceratodontiformes; family Ceratodontidae; genus Neoceratodus; species Neoceratodus forsteri. The sequence goes on along the minus strand of CM057457.1, from coordinate 374,985,848 downwards.
TGCAGCTCGAGCCCGTATCCAAATGGGCCAAGTATCCCCTCACAGAGATACTGGACCGAGGGGATTCTCCCACAGAGGCCTTTCCGGTGGCTGAAGCCACTGTTGGCCCAGCCTTGGAGCTTTGGCAGTGGCCGGCTTCCTGTCCTGTGCCTTCGGCCAGGATGGCCAGGAAGAATGCGGTCCCTACCCGCTCTTCGTCCGGTTTTTCGGAACACCCCTCTGTGGAGGGGTTGGTCACCGATAGCGTCTTCTGGTGCTCCGAGGACGATAGGGATGTGGATAAGCCCCCTGACAAGGAGTCCAAAAAGCTGGACTATGCCAGGTGCAGGGTACACGCTGTGTCCTCCCTCGGCCTCCGTCGGGCCATTTCGGCCATTCTGATGGCGCACTTCTCCCATGCCCTCATGGTCTCCCTGGATGAGGTGATCCCTCATCTCCCGGCTGACCTGCAGGCTATGGTCAAGCAGGTGCGGGATCAGGGAAGGGCAGTGGTGAAACAGCAGCTCCAAATGGCTCTTGATATTGGAGACTCCTGTGCCCGATCAGTAGCGGCCGCAGTGGCCATGCGCCGCAGAGCCTGGCTGAGGATATCCACCTTTACGGCGGATACCCAGCACAAATTGGCAGATGTCCCTTTCTTGGGGACTGACCTGTTCGGCCCTGGAGTGGAAGACCACCTCCAGAGGATCGAAAAGTCCAATGCCACTGTGGACTCAGTCAAGTCCGCTCAGAAGGACAAGGGCCATCATCAGCAACATAAGTCCTTTCTACCTTCTGCCCTTGCGGCACGTCCAGCCCAGCAACACTAGCACCAGGGCCTGCAGGCTCGTAATTGGCACCCCAAAGCCAAGCCTGCAACTTCCACCAACAGGAAGCAGGGAGGAAAAGGCCCAGGAGGTCCCTCGGCCGGTCCTTCCTCCAAGCCCGCCCAGTGATGGGTTGAGGGGTGTCGCCCCCAGCCTCGTCGCTCCCCCCTGCATCCCCCCCCGGTGGAGGGACAGCTCCGCCACTTCCTTTCCACCTGGTCCGCTATCACCACGGACCGTTGGGTGTTGGAGGTGGTAGGAAAGGGTCTGCCTCTGGAGTTCGAGCAGGCCCCGCCCTTCCGAGCCGTCGCCCCACGGGGGGCTACGGGTTCCGCAGCCTCCCTGTCGGCTCTTCGAGCTGACATTGCCCTGCTCCTCGAAAATGAGGTGATCAGGAGGGCGGAGGATCCTCCACCAGACCCAGGGTGTGTGTCCAGGTACTTCCTGGTCCCGAAACGGATGGGGGGCTGGCGCCCCATTCTTGACCTGCACGACCTGAACAGGTTCCTAAGGTCTCGAACTTTCAGGATGGTCACTCTGGCTAAGATAATTCCATCCTTGGAACGAGGCATGTGGTTCTGTTCTCTGGACCACCAGGATGTGTTCTTTCACATCCCAATCCGTCTGTCCCACCAGCGATTCCTCCGCTTCAGGGCAGAGGGTTCCCTCTACAAGTTCCGGGCCATGCCCTTTGGCCTTTCTCTAGCTCCCAGGGTCTTCACCAAATGCATGGCAGTGGTGACAGCATTCCTGCGGCGCCGAAGGGTCCGGGTGTACCCTTCCCTGGACGACTGACTATTGCGGCCTCCTCCAGAATGGAGGTGGAGCAGTCCAGGGATCTGGCCCTCCAGGTTTGCTTGCAAGTTGGCCTCCTTATCAATGAGGCTAAGTCGGAACTCATGCCAAAGCAGGTGATCCAATTCATCAGGGCAGAGTTTGACTCTCTGCGAGCCAGAGCACGACTCCCGGCAGACAGGGCCGAGGTTCTTTCCTCCTTTGCCCAATCATTTCAGGTTGGGCAATTGCGCCCTGCCCGGGACTTCCTGTGCCTCCTGGGCCTCTTGGTGGCCTGCACCAGCGTGGTCCGTTGGGCCCATTGGCACATGCATCCCCTACAATGGGGACTGGCCAGCCAGTGGTCACAGTGCTCCGATCCTTTGGATCAGCCAGTGACAGTGACCCAGGAGATGTGGAACACTTTCCAGTGGTGGTCCATTCCAGCTCATCTGCTGGAGGGCATCCCATTTGTCCGCCCCGAGCCGACGGTCTCTCTATCGAGCGATGCCTCTCTGATGGGTTGGGGTGCCCATCTGGGGGAGCACAGAGCGCATGGCCACTGGTCCCCTCAGGAGTCCCGATGCCACATCAACCTGCTGGAGCTTCGAGCGGTTCATCTAGCCCTCACCACCTTTGCTCTGTTTGTATGGGGTCAAATGGTCCAGGTCCAGATGGACAATACCACGACCATGTACTACCTGAACCACCAGGGCAGGACATGCTCCATGCCCCTGTGCAGGGAAGCTCTCCACATTTGGTCCCTCGTGAGCAGCTTGGAGGCGGATCTCCCTGCCATCCATGTGGCAGGAGCCTCCAACATTCTGGCCGATGCCCTAAGCCGGATAGAAGCTGTGTCCCACGAGTGGTCTCTCCTGCCGGAGGTAGTACAAGATCTGTTCTCCCACTAGGGCATGCCTCAGGTGGACCTGTTTGCCTCCAGGGAGGATGCGAAGCTGAGGCTGTTTCCTGCCCGCCCCCCTCAGCAGGGCTCACTACAAGGGAATGCCTTCTCGAGGCTGTGGACCCCGGGCCTCTTCTACGCCTTTCCCCATTTCTCTTGATCCACAAGATGCTTCTCAAGGCAAGGAGGGACAAGGCGCAGGTGATTCTGGTAGCCCCAGACTGGCCCTGCCAGTTCTGATATCCAGATCTCCTCAGCCTCAGCTTCAGGCTCCCGAGGTGGCTTCCAGCCCACCCGGACCTGATCTCAGTCAATCAGGGGAGGGTATTCCATCCAGACCTTCAATCCCTGCACCTGACGGCCTGGTTCCTGAGCGGCTAGAGTTCCAGACCTTGGGTCTTTCCGACGAGGTCCTCAATGTTGTTGAGGCTTCCCATAAGGAATCAACCAGAAGATGCTATGCCTTTAAATGGAAGAGATTCTCCATTTGGTGTCAGGGTAAGGGCCTGGACCCTTCCTCCTGCTCCTTGGCAAGCATTCTGGACTACCTGTGGTCCCTTTCTCAGCTTGGGCTGCGGTCGACGACCCTTAAGGTGCACCTGGCAGCCATCTCTGCTTACTGGGCGTGGGCTGGGAAGCAGTCGGTGCCGCAGGAGAAGGTGGTTGGGCACTTTTTCAAAGGCCTTGATTACATATCCCCTCCGGTGTGAGAACCTCCACCTCCATGGGATCTACTGCTGGTACTGGCTAAGCTCATGGGCAAGCCATTCAAACCAATGCACAGGTGTGACATCTCTCACCTGTCGTGGAAGACCACCTTCTTGGTGGCTATCACGTCAGCCAGAAGGATGGGAGAGCTCCAGGCGCTTTCCATTGAGTCTCCTTATCTAGTCTTCCACAGGGACAAGGTTGTCCTGCGCCCCCACCCAAAATTCCTTCCAAAGTTGGTGTCGGAGTTTCAACTTATCCAGGTGTTGACTCTGCCAGTGTTCTACCCCAATCACACCTCGGAGGCTGAATATAGGCCCCATACTCTGGACCCTAGAAGAGCGCTCGCTTATTATAAAGAGTGGATGACTGAAGTTCGGGGAGAGGTTCGCCAGCTGTTTGTCACCTACGCTGAAGCCGCACCTGGCAGACCTACAGCCAAGCGGACGATAGGCAAGTGGGTCACCTCCTGCATAGATCTCTGCTATAGGTTGGCGGGCAGGGAGCCTCCCAGAGGGATAAGAGCTCATTCTACCCGCCATACCGCTGCTACTTGGAAGTCAGCACACACCTTCATTACGCATCACCACGTCGACCTTGAGTCACACCGGGATGCTGGTTTTGGGGCCTCGGTTCTCCAGTCATTATTCCCTAAGTAGGGGGTGTGCGCCTTGCCTCCTCCTCCCTCCCGGAGAACTGCTAGGAGTCTGCCAGACAGTGTGGATGAACAACATAGCCATGTCCCTAGAAATACAGGTTACTCACCTGTAACAGGAGTTATAGGAATGGTATATGTTGTTCATCCACACGACTCACCAGACCTCCCTGGCTTCGACGCACAACCTGGCTTCCAGCGGGCTAGATGTGGCATCATGGGGTGGAGCTGAGAGTTTTATCACCCGGGTGGGTGGGAGGAGCCAGCTTGAAGACCTTCCAGCAAGATTTAAAATGGCAAGGAACCTGCCAGACAGTGTGGATGAACAACATATACCATTCCTAGAACTCCTGTTACAGGTGAGTAACCTGTATTTCTTACATCCCTCTTAAACTTCCCCCATTCCAGTTTCATGGCATGCTCTCTTGTCCTGGTGCACATCTTCATTTGAAATAGACTCCTCTCCTGTACCCTGTTCACCCCATGAGGTGCTTGTAGGTCTGTATCATTTCCCCCTCTTCATCTTCTCTTGTAGGGTGTACATGTTGAGGTCCCTCAGTCTCTCTCCATAGGGCTTTTAATGTAACCTCTGCACCATTTTAGTGGCCCTCCTCTGGACTACCTCCACCTTGTGTACGTCTTTCTGAGATGTGGCCTTCAGAACACAACACAGTACTCCAGATGGGGTTTCATGAGCTTTCCGATACAGTGGCAACATCACCTCCTTCTTCCTGCTGGTGATGCCTCTCCATATGCACTGCAGCATCCAATCAGTCCTGCCCACTGCCTTGTCACACTGCCCTGCCAATCTGAGGTAATCAGGTAATGATAACCCTAAGGTCTCTTTCCTACTTAATGACTGTCAGTACCCCCCCCCTTTTTATAACGAGTTCCTGGATTTATATGCCGTTTGTGCATGATTTTGCATGTTTTAGCATTGCATCTCAGCTAATAATCATATCGGAGTGTTAGCAAGTTCTACTCCTGCTCATTCATCAAATTTAATCACATTTCTTGTAAATTCCTGCATTTTTCTAGGGGTGTGCTACTGGTTTGTGCCCCATATCAAAACAGTCATTATAAAATGGGCAAAGGAGTTCAAGGAATCTGATTGGTTGTTAGCCATGTGTTATAAGCATCTAATGCATGGCTAAAACTAGAAACCCCATGTAGAATACACAGACCCATTTTATAAGCACAATAAGCCACTCTGTGGATGTGTGTTAGACAGTTCTATGGGGACTGAATGCACTTGGCCTGCAATGTGACTTATGAAGACATTGAAGAGGACTGGTCCCAATGGTGAGCCCTGCAGCACCCCACTGTTCACTCTCCCCTCATTAGAATGAATGCTATTTACCATCACCCTCTGTCGCCTATCTTTAACCAATGATCCCTCAGCTGGTTAAGGAATAGAACCCATAGTCTTGTACTAAATAGGGAATTCTCAGGGAGATGGGGGTCATGAGTCAGTACTTTGCTTTGTTCTCTTCAATATATTCATTGGGGACATAAGGGTGAAGCATGAAGGAATAGTCTATCTATTTGCAGGTGACACCAAGATCTGCAATAGAGTGGACATAATGGAGGGAATGGAGGCCATGTGGAAATCCTACCCATGCCTGACATTAGTCAATAATAAGGCCACTCCCCTTGAACAGGTGCGTGCTTTTAAGTACCTAGGGGTTTTAATTTATAACACCCTTTCTGACTTGCAGCATATTGATAATGTCGTCAAAGCAGTCAATGTCAGGCTGGGTGTCTTACACAGGCACAAACAATACCTTACACCTGCTGCCCTCTGCCTGTCTGTCTCCAGCTCCATACTGTCAATAATTGACTACGACCTGGTAGTCTATGGGGCTTCATCGGATACCACACTTAAATGTATCACGATAGCCCTCAATAAAGCATGCAGACTAGCCTTGGTAGCTGACAACAGATATCACACATGTTCACTTTATGAACAAACCAACTGGCTAAACCTCAACAGCACGATAAAGTACCAGACGTGCCTTCTGGGCAAGAAAATCCTGCTAGAAAAAGCTCCCCCCCCTTTCTCAAACCCATGTTGCAGACTATCTGCACCTCTTACCACACCTGGGGTGTGACCAGAAATTCTCTAGCCATCCCTTTCATGAGAACCTCTCTGGGACAAAGGTCCTTTGCCTACAGAGCACCCCTATGGCTTAATGAGATCCCCACCCACATCACTAGCAACACCTGCATCTCAGCATTTAAACTATTGCTGAGGCAGCACCTCTCTGATGCCTCCAGCTGCACCTGTAGGTAATCCTGGTTGACGATGCCTAATTCCTCTCAGGGGAACCTCCTGGCCACTCTTGCCACTCCTCTAAATAAATTCCTACAACTTCCCCTCTCTTCCTCTGTTTTACATGACAATGCCTGTTATTGGCAGCACTACCCCATGGATTATTAACATGCTTAAATGCCGCCAGGGCCCTGAGTCATACCATGACTACCAAGTCTCTTAACCATACATCTCCCCTTCTACCTCTTCTCCAATCTCTCCCTCCTGCCAATTCTCCAATCTCCTTAGAACATGTTCTACCTGCTTTGCACTTTATAACCACATGTATAGTATTATTATACCATCCTTATTGTTCCTTCATCCCATGTTTAAACTTAACAGGCCATATCTGTTGTGTAATGTATTGTAAATGTATGTGCCTTGACGTGGAACCTTTGAAAAAGAGCATTTTGCTCAAAGGTCTTTTCCGAAGAATTAAATAAATAAAAAATAAATAAAAACCTGGAAAGACCAGAAGAATGGTCCAGAATTTAACAGTTGGGATTCAATGCCAAGAAAGTGCAAAGTCGTGCATATCAGACAAAAAAAACCTGGAGCTGAGTACAAGATGGGAGGAGAGGTCATGGCATATACCTCGTAGGACACGGACCTCAGGGTCATCGATCGGAATGATCTAAAGTAGTGGCCTGATGTTCAATGGTGGTGGGGAGAGCAAATAGGATGATGGACTGCATAGGGAGGGGGATAGCAAGCAGAAGGAGGTAGGCTATACTGCGGAAGCATTATTTCATCAGAATCATAGGGGCTGCAAAGTCCCATTTCAGCAAAATTATAGGGGTTGTAAAACTCCCCCAACCACCACATTTATATAAATAAAATGCTAGGGAAACCTTGTTTTAGGGTTCTTGGGGGTTGCAGTGGGCATCACAGGGGTTGTAAAAAAAATCATAGGGGTCTTAACCGCAGCTCCTGGCTACCCCTAAATGACACCCCTGATACCAGTAAGGGAAACCTGAGTCCATTCTCAAACCCAGGACTCCCAGGTGGAAGTATAGGGAGTTACATGTGTATCACTGGTATAATAACAGGGAGAAAAACCTGAGTCCATTCTCAAACCCAGGACTCCCAGGTGCAGTGCAGAGGGCTATGTCTATATCACTGGTATAGTACCAGGGTGTGAAACCTGAGTCCAGTCTCAAACCCAGGACTCGCAGGGGGCAGTGTCTGTATCATTGGTATGATACCAGGATGTGAAACCTGAGTCCATTCTCAAACCCAAGCCTCTGAGGTGGCAGTGCAGGGGGTTACGTCTGTATCATTGGTATAATACCAGGGTGGGAAACATGAGTCCATTCTCAAACCCAGGGCCCTGAGGTTGCAGTGCAGGGGGTTATGTCTGTATCATTTGTATAATACCAGAGAGGGAATCCTGACCCCATTCTCAAACCTAGGACTCCCACATGGCAGTGCAGGGGGTTATGTCTGTATCATTGGTATAATACTAGTAAGGGAAAACTGAGCCCATTCTCAAACCTAGGACTCCCACATGGCAGTGCAGGGGGTTATGTCTGTATCATTAGTATAATACCAGGGTGGCAAACTTGAGTCCATTCTCAGTCCTGGGACTGCTGAGCGCTAATGGAGGGGATTCTTTATTTATTTATTCATTCTCGGATTACAAGTACCTTTGAGTACAGGACAGCTCATTTACAAAGGTTTCATGTCAGAGTGGGAGGGTAGAACAGACAGACAAAGGATGGTATAATGTACTTTTACAGATAACGAGAACATCATAGTACAAAATTGTTTATACATTCTCAGCTATAAACTATGAAACAAATTCAAACGGTGCAAAACTGAGTGGAGGGGAAATAGGGGTAGGAGTTCAGGAGGGTCAGAGAAGGAGTGAGGAGGGTAGCAGCCAGGAGGCTTTGTCAAGAGAAAGTGCAGTGGATAGAGAAAGGGTAAGAGTAGAGGGGAAGGGTGAGAAGACAAGGGCCAAAGGAGTAGTAGGAGAAAGAGGAGTGGGCGAGGCAGAGAAAACATAGGAGAGAGAAAAGTGCAGTAGGGTCAAACGAGTTCCCAGAGTAGAATATGATGACTCATAAGAGGACTCAAAAGATGAAAGAAGTAACCAGAAAGAGAAAGGCAAGGCTGGCGGCCTAGAGATCTGAAGTGTGAATGGCTTGATTTATAAGTGGGCAAAGCTGTTATTAATTTAGGCAGTCACAGGTGCTCTCTAGCAGCATGTGTTGGTGCAGAAGGTGTTTAAACTTGGACATCCCAGTTAGGTTTGTTAAATCAGGGGCCAAGGCCATTTAGCCAGTTGGGGGCTCTGTGTAGGAAAGACCACTGGCACTGTGTAGTTCGGACCCTGGGTATGAGTAGAAGCTCAGAATCCGAGGTCGGGTATGGCGGACCTTGAGGGATCTGGGTAGAAGGCAGGAGATTCCAGTAGGTAGAGCTCCACTGAGTGTTTTCTTCACTAGTATAGATGAGTGATACTTGGTCCGTCCTTGGAGATTGAGCCAGCCTGTTTGTGTGTAAAGATCACGTGTGAGTGAGGTGGTCTAAGTCTGTGATGAGCCTACACGCTTTAAGTATTATGTTTAGCCTTTTTAGGGATGTGGAGGAGGCTACTCCATATATTACCAGGCCATAGTCAATGGTGGATAATACAGAACTGATGACCTCAAGTTTTAAGTACCTCCGAGGTCAGATTCCTTCTATGCCTAAATAGCAGACCTAACTTTGAATTCGCAGACTTGGCAATGTTCTCAATGCGGGGTACATAGGAGAGACAACTGTCTAAGGCTACTGCAAGATATTTGAATTACTGCACTTGTTCAAGGGGGGCTCCAAGGTTGTTTTTTCACTGACATACCATGCAACCTATGCTTATGTTGGGGGAGAGAACAGCAGAAGCTTAATTTTGTTTGTAATTCAGGACAGCTTTGTGCATATGGAACCATTTTTTGACTTCAAGGAAACCAGTTTGGAGATTGACCTCGAGCGCAGCAGGATCAGTGTTGTTCGTGTAGATGACTGCATCGTCTGCGTATAGGAGTGTTCTGAGTTGACAGGAATGAGGTAGGTTGTTTAGGAAGATACTAAACAGGAGAGGACGAAGGATGGACCCTTCTGGGACACCAGAACAGACAGTTTGCAGTTCAGAGACGACACTAGATATTTTCACTCACTACGACCTATCAGCACGGTAGCTTCCAAACCATTTCAGCGTGTTTTGTGAGACACTAACTGTGGCTAGGTGACTGAGGAGTAGGTTGTGATTTACGGTGTCAAAGGCTTTCATAAAGTCGATAAATGCAGTGCCAACAAGCTTGTTATTGTCTAAGGGCTGATGGATGTAGCTGGTAAATTCTAACAGAGCTGTGGTGGTGCCGTGCTTTTTCCTGAAGCCATGTTGCTGAGGACATTGTAGGACATACTTTTCAAGGTATCCAGCCATTTTGTTGGAAACTATAGATTCAAGGACTTTCGATAGCACAGGGAGTATTGACATCGGCCTGTAGTTTGAGTGCTGTGTATGATCCCCAGATTTATGCACAGGGGTGACCAGCGCAGATTTCCATACTTCTGAGAATTGTGATAGGGAGAGTGATAAATTTAGAATCTTGGTTACTGGTAGGAGAACTTCTTCAAGGGCAAGTGCAAAGAGTTTGAGTTTAAGTGAGTCTCCACTATGTCTGGATTTGCCCAGCACTTTAGTCAGCAGCTTTCAGACTAGGGATTGGGAAACCCTTTTGAAATGGAATGGTGGGTGTTCAGGATTAATTGTTTCAGTGACCCCTGCTGATGAGGCAGGGGCATCATTGAAGAAATCTTTGGAGAGGAGACCCGACAGATTGGCGAAAGCTGCGTTGAATGTATTTGCGATTTGGAGTGGGGCAGTGATGTGATTGCCATCCTCCATTAATATTGTAGGTATGGTCTTATGTTCTTTGCCTGTGATGTCTTTTATATTAGCCCAAAATCTCCTACTGTCACCACAGGAGTTAGAAAGTAGCTCCTCATGCATTGATGAGGAGCAAGATGGCCTCTGTGGAAGGTTTAATGTTTGGTTCCTCAGTCAGTCTGGCTTGTATAACAGAGACCTGGCTGGGTGATTATGCTAGTCATATTTTAGATCCAAGCTGAATTTCATCATGCACCCAATTGGAGCTACTTCATCATTTGAATGTGTAGTGGTGCTGGGGGTCCAGGTGTAGGGTGCAGGTACCAGCTTCTGAGAGCATTTTCCTGCAGGAAATCGCAGACTTCATTGCTGAGGTGGTATGAGAGTAGCCCAGATTAATTCTGGGTGACGTCTGTGCCTGGATTGACAAGAAACTCTCGCACTTTGGCCAAGATTTCCTCCAGTTAATGGATTCACTGGGCTTTGCACAGATGGTTAACTATGTGACTGATTAACACAGTTATGCATTGGGCTTGGTGTTCTTGCTGGGACTTGAGGTTAATAACCTCAAGTCTGATCTGATTAGTTGCTCATATAATTGCACAGTGAGTTTCTCTTGTGGGGCCCCCCATAGTCTATCCCCTATGGATATGGTTTGCTATAGTCCTTTAGACGGGTTGTCCCCAGAAGACCTCTAGTTGTAGTAGGTCTCTCAAGCATACTGGCTGTTTGCACAACTGGATCAGAGGAGGCAGTGATGGCCTATAATTAGGCTGTTGCCTCAGCTTTCAGTGCAGTTGCATCAGTCTGTGAATGATCCTGACTTTGTGCTTGAGATCCACTTGGTTTAATGTGGAACCCGGGGGAGCTTAAGTTAAGGGTCGGAAGTTGGAGCATTGTTGGAAAAAATCCAGGTGTGAGTATTAATGGGTGATCTCCCATAAGAAGGCAGTATCACTGTCCAAGGAGATTGATGATGGGAGAAGCTGACCAGCTTACCTCTGCTGGGTAGTGGACCAACTTTTCAAACTGGACTGTCTGCAACCAGTAAGAGCTAAGAGGCCTCTCAGTGTGAGGAGTTTGTTTGTTGTTTCTCAGACAAGGTTTTCTCAATTTAATCAGTGATCGTTTCGTCTGGACCATCTTGATCCAGCAGTACTGAGACAGTGAGAGAGGGATGCAGTCCATTAGTCTGCAGCCAGTTTAGACCAGTTTTGATGAGAGGTCTATGGCATGATGTCAGACCTGTGACTCACCTAGTATGAGCAGAACCTGTTCCAGACTCGCCTAATAGCTGGGTGTATAGGGTTTCTGGAACCAATGTTTGCCAGACTGATCCAGTGTCCCCTTTCAAAAGTGGTCTTTCCTGAGGTGCTGAAAGTGGCTTTGGTGATACCTCTTCTTAAAAAACCATCTCTGGACTCTGTTTGGCCAAGTATTTGACCCAGTTCTAACCTCCACTTTATGGGTAAGGTTGTAGAGAAAGTGGTGCTCCACAGCTTGAGAAACCCCTCATGGACTTTGACATCTCTAAACCTCTCCAGTCTAGGTTTTTGTCAAGGCACACTATCGAGGCTACATTGGTCAGGGTGCTGAATGATCTTGTCATGCCTAGATATTGAGGAGTGTGGTCATTTTTCATGCTTCTTGATCTTTGTTTTAGTGTTTGACACTGTGGCCCATGGGATCTTACTACGGTTGAGAGCTCTTGCAGCAGGAAATAACCATAAGGACTAAGCAGCCAGGTGCCATGACCCCACAGAAAGCTTCTAGCTAGCAGTTTGTAGTGAGGGACTACCCCCAATGTAAGCTCTGCCCTGACATCAACCAGTCAGCAACAAATCAGCTGAGCTACAGGCACTATTAGCAGTGTGGAGGGTGGTTATTGCAGCTGTCACAGAAATGTGGGCAACTGAGCACCAGGATTGGGATTTAGCAATCCCAGGATACAAAGTATACAGGAAGGACCATAAGGAATGGAGGGGTGGTGGGTGGCATGCACAAGGGGGAAGAAAGAAGAACAGAGGCAATCCAGCTACAGCTCCTAGACTCAAGGGGTAGGAAACTGAGGTTTGGGGTGGTATAGGGCCACCGTCCCAGTCTGAGGAGCTTGACAGGGAATTAGGACAAATAAGAAAGGTATGTGACAAAGGGAAGGTGGTTATCGTGGGGGATTTCAACTTACCGGGGACTGACTGGAGCATTCCGGTCACCACCTGTGCTAGAGAGCAAGTGCTCCTGGACACAATCCAGGAGGGTCTCTCGACACAGTTGGTTAGTGTACTTACTAGGCTAAAGAACACTTTAGATCTGGTGTTGTCAAATGGAGAGGCAGTAAGGGAAATAAAGGTGGAGGACCCACTAGCGGACAGCGATCACCAAACAGAGTGATTTAATATGACGATGTGCGGGGAGCCAGAGAAATCAGTTACTCAGGTGGTAAACTTCAGGGGGGCAGACTTTGGTACACATAGGGACTAACACTCTCGCCATCCAGTCAGTTGTGGACACCAAGGAACACCTGACCAGGCTGGGTGACAAACTATCATCCATTTCGTCTGGCATCTCCTTCTGTGAGATCCTGCCAGTCTGGGAGAGGGGAACAGATGGACGGAAGGTCAGAGAAGGGGAGATAGGGGAGCTAAACATGTGGCTCAAGGGCTGGTGCCAGGAAAAAGAACACAAATTTGTAGGGAACTGGCAACAGTTTTGGGAGTGAAAGGTCTTTAAATTTGATGGACTGCATCTGACTAAGGAGGGAGTCCGTGCATTGGGGCAGATGGTTGATGTCTTTGCAGAATATTTAAACTAGCAAGTGGGGAGAGGGGTGCAGCACCCCATACGTCAAATGGGAAGAACACCCCTACCCCCTCAGCTAGTGGTCAAACAGGAGTTCAGCATGTTTGTAGTTCACTTGCATCACCAGGTAAAGAAAAAGGTCCGGCTCCCCATACGGTGCACAGGGGAAACACTGGACATTGCCCAACAACTAACGCACCAAAATCTGACCAATGGAAAATCATGTACACAAATGCTCGCAGTCTGGGAAACAAAATCCAGGACCTGCAGGCAATAATGATAGAGGCTAAACTGGACATAGTAGCCATCAGCAAGACATGGTTTACCAGTAACCACACTTGGGAGACTTCAGTACCTGGCTATGTACTGTTCAGAAGAGACCGAGGTGCAAAAAAAGGGGGGGGTGGTGGAGTGGCCGTTTATGTCAATGAAAATATCAAAGCTACAGAAATTCAGTATACACATAAGGAGCCAGAAGAACTGTGGGTCACCCTGGAAACAGGAAATGGGACAGCCGTACGAACTGGGGTTGTGTACAGGCCTCCAGACCAGGGGGGGAACATAGACACATTACTGTTAGAAGATATACAAAACATGACAGCTAAAGGTGAGGTTCTGATAATGGGAGACTTCAACATGCCAGATACAGATTGGCCAATACCAGCAGGGACATCTGCCAGAACTAGACACATGGTGGATTCCCTGCAGGGGGAGGGCCTTAAACAACTGGTACAACAACCCACAAGAGACAGGGCTATTCTAGATCTAGTACTGACTAACAGGGAAGGGATCACAGATCTCCAGGTAGGTCATCTGGGTGCCAGTGACCATCACATGGTATGGTTCAATTTGGCCACTAGAACAAAATCATCCCATCATTCTAATGCAAAAATATGGGACTTGAGAGGAGCTGACTTTGATAAGATGGCCAACAGAGTTAAGCTAGCCCTGGCAAAATGAAATACAGGTGAGGGGTTACAGGCAAAGTGGGCAAGCATTAAAGATGCAATACTTGAAGCAAAATCCCATTGTGTTAGTGAGAAAAGGAAGTCCAAAAGAAGAAGGAAACCACTTTGGTTCTCAAACACAGTAGCAGAAAAGGTCAGAGCCAAAAGGCTGGCCTTCAGGAAATATAAGGGAACGCAGCAGAATAAAGATAGGGAGGCATACCAAACTTCTCTAAGGGAAGCAGGGAAGGCAGTAAGGGAGGCAAAGGCCCAAACCAAGGAAACACTAACACAAACAGTAAAAGAAGGTGACAAGACTTTCTATAGATACATTAGTGAAAGGAGAAAGTCCAGAGGGGTATTGCTAAGATCAAAGGGATAAGGGTGAGTGTGAGGAGGAGGACCATGTAAAAGCATCTATCCTAAATAGATACTTCTGCTCAGTGTTTACTGAAGAGAAGGTAGGGCAGGGCCCACAGCTCTGCACCATGGACACGGGGGAGGGAGGTGTGCACTAGTCCCTTCACAAAGGAAAGGGTCCTACAAGAGCTCAATAAGCTCAGGGTGGACAAGGCAATGGGACCTGATGGCATACATCCCAGGGTACTAAAGGAGCTAATGGTGGAACTAGCAGAGCCATTATCAGAACTGTTTAATGAGTCTCTGAGCACAGGAGAGGTCCCAGAAGACTGGAGAAGGGCTCATGTGATCCCGCTCCACAAGAGTGGTAATAGGGAGGAGGCAGGGAACTATAGACCATTCAGTATTACCTCAGTAGTGGGCAAGATTATGGAGACACTTATTAAGGAAAGGATAGTGCAGCACCTGGAATCTATAGGAGCACAGGATCCAAGACAGCATGAGTTTACACAAGAAAGGTCCTGTCAAACTAATCTCATAGATTTCTTTGACTGGGTAACCAGAGTGGTGGACCAAGGGGGATCAGTTGATGTTGCCTACCTTCACTTCAGCAAAGCTTTTCGATACTGTTCCACATAGAAGATTGATTAATAAGGTGGGTAGGCTCAGGGTGGGTCAGACGTTGGTCAACTGGGTGGCAAACTGGTTGACAGGCTGAAAACAGAGAGTGGTGATAAATGGTATACAGTCAGAAGAGATGCAAGTCACAAGTGGGTACCTCAGGGATCAGTCCTGGGGCCAGTCCTCTTCAATATCTTCATCAGTGACATTGCAGATGGACTGGAGGGTAAGGTTTGTCTGTTTGCAGATGACACCAAGATCTGCAACAGAGTAGATGATCCAGATGGGGTGGGCAGAATGAGAAGAGATCTGGATAAACTAGCAAAACAGTGGGAAGAGTGGCAACTGGGGTTTAACGCAAAGAAGTGCAAGATCATGCACATAGGGAAGAGAAGCCCTGAAGCCACCTATAGGCTGGGAGGGGAGTTGCTGGCAGTCACAAGGGAAGAAAGAGACTTGGGCGCCATCATCACCAATGACCTGAAATTATCCAAGCACACCACCAAAGCAGTAGGTATGGCTGGAGGGATGTTGGGGTGTATTAGTAGGGGTATCACAAGTCAGAAGAGGGAGGGTAATAATCCCTCTTTCTAGGGACATGGATATGTTGTTCATCCACACTGTCTGGCAGGTATCCTTGCCGCTTTAAATCTTGCCGGAAGGTCTTCAAGCTGGCTCCTCCCACCCACCCGGGTGGTAAAACTCTCGGCTCCGCCTCTTGACGCCAGATCTTCCTTACCGCTTGGAAGCTCAGTTTCCCTCCTTAACGCTCTGCGTATAAGACTGGTTCCTAATTCTTCGAATTTTGGAAATTAAAGGTTTTTTTGCTAAAAAGACTTCGGTCTTCTCTCCCTCGCGACTGCGATGGACAAATCAACTCCCGGTTTCCGGAGATGCTCTTGCGGGCAGAAGATGTTTTGGACGGATCCACACTCCACGTGCGTCTGCTGTCTAGGCCTGGAGCATGACCCGCAGGCCTGCGACCTGTGCTCTTCCTTTTCGGCCTACGTCCTCGAAGACCGTACTGCCCGTTTACAACTGGGGCGTCCCGAGAAGCGATTTCCTCCGGTGAAGTCAAAAGAGGCCCGGTCGGCGGTGTCCGCGGGCGTGGGCTCGGCGGATCAGCTCCGAGCAGATGATCGCCCTCGAAGGAGGAGGCGGCGTGGCCGCTTCACCTTGGCTGCGCATTTGTCCGCTCTCCGGTGCCTCTTATTCAGCTTCTTTAAGGGTTTTGTCTGACCTCTCTACTAAAGGTGAGGGACCTAACTTCTGCTGGACCGTTTTCGGTCCAAAAGAGACAAGGTAAGTCTCACTGTTGGCGCTCTTGGGGCGGGAAGATCCCTCTCCCGAGTTGTCGGCCCGGTAAACCCGGCCACTGGTCTCCACGGTGTCCCGTCAGGCCAGTTGACCCAGACTCCACGTCGTAGCGGTCGGAATTTTTCCTCGACCGTTGGATGGAGTTGTTGGCAGGAGAGCCGAAATCCCTCTCCCGGTTCCCCCTGTGGGAGTTGAGGACCCCGTTGGCTTGTCTGTGCCTCCGCTTCCGGAGCCTTCGGTTGAACCCTCCGAACCGAGGGGAGTGCCAGTTCCCCACGACACCTCCCCGCACCGTCCTTGGGAAACCCGGGTTCTCGGTCTCCCGGACTTCTCCAGCGGTCCAGCCGATCCCGCCCGTCATAGGCGGTCTCGGATTTCCTACGGCAGCGGCACCGCCACTCGTCCTCTTCCTCCTCCTCGATCGAGGGAGGCTTCGACGCAAGTTGCGTCGAAGATATGAGGAACTCATGTGGCAACAGCTCCTTCTGACCGGGAATAAGCTGATGCTGTCGTCTTCCCTGGCCATTAAGTGGCTGTCACCGGAGCGGCTGAAACAACCCCTTGTTTTATCCGAGGAGCCTGTTCCCAGGCCGGTTGTTCGGCCAAAACCAGCTGCCCCACCGATTCCAGTGGAACCTCCGCCTCCCGGCCGTTAGTTGGGGCTCCGACCAAAAATTCTCGGTCGGCTCAAGGACTGCCTCATAGGCTGTCACCCTCACTCGATCGACCTCGGCAGGTGGAGGTGGCTCAGGCCGAGGCAGCTCTTTGAGGACTCTTCCGAAGTCCGAGCGATGCTCCCTTTTCCAAGCGAATGGACTTGGAGTCCTCAGGAGGACAGTCGGTGGACGAGTAGCCCTTCGTCCTTCCTGGGATTGCTTGGCTCATCTCGAGTCCACCGGGATGAAGCTCGAACCCGTTCTAAGCAGGCCAGGTATCCTCACGGAGATTCTGGACCGAGGGATTCCCTGGAGGCCTTTCGGTGGCCGAGGCCATAGTAGGCCCGGCCTTGGAGCTCTGGCAGCGCCCTGCTTCCTGCCCTGCGCCTTCGGCCAGAATGGCCAGGAAGTAAGCGGTCCCTACCGATTCCTTGTCCAGTTTTTCGGAACACCCCTCGGCCGAGGGGTTAGTTACCGACAGCGTTTTCTGGCGTGCCGGGAACGCTAGGGATGTGGACAAACCTTCCGACAAGGAGTCCAAGAAATTGGACTATGCCGGGTGAAAAGTCTATGCTGCGTCCTCCCTCGGCCTTCGCCAGGCCAGTTCAGCCATCCTCATGGCACATTTCTCTCATGCCCTGTTGGGCTCCCTGGATGAGTTGTCCCTCATCTTCCAGCGAATCTGCAGACCCACGGTTAGGCAGGTGCGGGACCAGGGCAGTGGCCAAGCAAGCAGCTTCAGACTGCTTTAGACACTGGGGACTCGTATACTTAGGTCTGTGGCGGCCGCAGTGGCTGTCAGTCGTCTGGCCAGCTGAGGATATCCACCTTCCGCCGGATACCCAACTGGAGTTGGCGGATGTCCCTTCTTGGGGACCGACCTCTTCGACCCTGGGGTGGAAGGTCACCTGCAGAGGATCGAGAAGTCCAATGCTACCTTGGACTCGGTCTCTTCCAGCTCAGAAGGACAAAGGCTGCAAACCACAGCCTAAACCCTTCGTCCTTCTGCGCCCATGGCAGCGTCCGGCACAACAGCGTCAGGGCCAGCAGGCTCGGGCTTGGCATCCCAAACCCAAGCCTGGGGCTTCCTCCAACAGGAAGCAGGGAGGTAAAGGCCCAGGAGGTCCCTCGGCCGGTCCCTCCTCCAAGCCTGCCCAGTGACGGGCTGAGGGGTGTCACCCCCAACCCCATCACCTCACCCCAGGTTCCCCCCGTGGGGGGACGGCTCCGGCACTTCCTTTCCGCCTGGTCCGTTATTACCACAGACAGGTGGGTGTTGGAGGTGGTGGGAAAAGGCCTGCCTCTGGAATTCGAGCAGGCCCCGCCCTTCAGAGTTGTCGCACCTCGGGGGGCCTCGGGGTCCGCAGCCTCACTGTCGGCTTGCCGAGCCAACATTGCTCTCCTCCTACAAAAGGAGGTGATCAGGGAGGTGGCGGACCCTCCCTCAGACCCAGGGTTTGTGTCCAGGTACTTCCTGGTTCCGAAACGGACGGGGGGCTGGCGCCCCATTCTCGACCTACACGACCTAAACAAGTTCCTAAGGTCTCGAACCTTCAGGATGGTCACTCTGGCTCAGATAATACCATCCCTGGAACACGGCGTGGTGGTTCTGCTCTCTGACCTGCAGGAGCCAGCTTCTTTCACATCCCTATCCGTCCGTCACATCATAGATTCCTTCGCTTTCGAGCGGAGGGATCCCTTCAGTTCGAGCCATGCCCTTGACCTGTCTCCAGCTCCCAGGTCTTCACCAAATGCATAGCAGTGGTGACAGCCTTCCTGCGGCGCCGAGGGGTCGGGTGCTACCCTTACCCGGACGATTGGCTGATCGCAGCCCCTCCAGACAGGAGGTGGGCCCGGTCCAGAGATCTGGCCCTCCAGGTTTGCTCTCAAATCGGCCTTCTCATCAGCAGGGCCAGAAGTCGAACTCGAGCCAAAGCAGGTGATTCTTTTCATCGGGGCAGAGCTCGACTCTCTTCGAGCCAGAGCACGGCTCCCAGCGGACAGGGCCGAGGTTCTTACCTCCTTTGCCCAATCATTTCTGGTTGGGCAATGGCGCCCTGCCTGGGACTTCCTGCACCTCCTGGGTCTCATGGCGGCCTGTACCAGCGTGGTCCATTGGGCACGCTGGCACATGCGCCCCTTCAGTGGGGACTGGCCAGCCAGTGGTCACAACGCTGCGATCCATTGGACCAGCTAGTGACAGTGACCCAGGGATGTGGAACGCTCTCTGGTGGTGGACCGTTCCAGCTCATCTGCAGGAGGGCATCCCGTTTGTCCGCCCGAGCAGACGGTCTCTCTATCGACTGATGCCTCTCTGATGGGTTGGGGTGCCCATCTGGGGAACACAGGCGCACAGCCTCTGGTCCCAGCGGAGTCGATGCCACATCAACCTGCTGGAGCTCAAGCGTCCGCCTAGCTCTCACCGCCTTTGCTCCATTTCTCCGAGGGTCAAGTGGTCCGAGGTCAGACGGACAATACCACGACCATGTACTATCTAAACCGCCAGGCGGGCGCTCCATGCTTCTATGCAGGGAAGCTCTCCGCATTTGGTCACTCGTCGTGTAGCTTGGAGGCGGATCTCCTGGCCATTTATGTGGCAGGGCCTCCAACCCCTGGCCGATGCCCTGAGCGGATAGGGGCTGCATCCCACGTGGTCTCTCCTGCGGAGGTAGTACAAGATCTGTTCTCCCATTGGGGCACACCTCAAGTGGACCTGTTTGCCTCCAGGAGAGAGCGAAGCTGAGCTGTTCCATGCTGCCCCTCAGCAGGGCTGCTGCAGGGATGCCTTCGAGGCCCGTGGACCCCGGGCCTCTTCTACGCCTTCCCCATTTCCCTTGATACACAAGGTGCTTCTCAAAGCAAGGAGGGACAAGGCACAGGTGATTCTGATAGCCCCAGACTGGCCCTGCCAGTTCTGGTACCCAGATCTCCTTAGCCTCAGCTCCAGGCTCCGAGGCAGCTTCCAGCTGCCCGGACCTGCTCTCAGTCAATCAGGGAAGGTGTTCCATCCGGACCTTCAATCCCTGCACCTGGCTGGCCTGGTTCCTGGCGGCTAGAGTTCCAGGCCTTGGGTCTTTCGCCAGGTCCTCAATGTAGTTGGCGTCCCGTAAGTCGACCAGGAAATGCTATGCCTTCAAATGGAAGAGATTTTCCATTTGGATTGTCAGAACAAGAGCTTGGACCCTTCCTCCTGTTCCTTGGCAAGCATCTTGGACTATTTATGGTCCCTTTCTCGTCAAGGGCTTAGGTCGACGACCCTAAAGGTGCACCTGGCAGCCATCTCTGCTTACCGGGCGCGGGCCGGGAGCAGTCGGTGGTGCAGGAGAAGGTGGTCTGGCTCTTTTTCAAAGGCCTTGATCACATTTCCCTTCCGATGCGAGAACCTCCACCTCTGTGGGATTTACTGCTGGTACTGGCAAAGCTCATGGGCAAGCCATTCGAACCAATGCACAGGTGTGAACTCTCTCACCTGTCGTGGGAACCGCCTTCTTGGTGGCTATCCCGTCAGCCAGAAGGATGGGAGAACTCCAGGTGCTCTGCATCGAGTCTCCTTACCTGGTCTTCCACAGGGACAAGGATTCCTGCCCCACCGAAATTCCTTCCGAAGGTGGTGTCGGAGTTTCACCTTAACCAGGTGTTGACTCTGCGGTGTTCTACCACCACACCTCGGAGGCCGAATACAGGCTCCATACTTTGGACCCTAGAAGGCTCGCTTATTATAAGGAGGCTGCAGCTGAAATCGAGGAGGAAGGTTCGCCAGCTGTTTGTCACCTCACGCTGAAGCCGCACCTGGCAGACCTGCAGCCAGCCCGGACGATAAACCAATAGGTCACCTCCTCCATAGATCTCTGCTATAAGTTGGCGGGCATGGAGCCTCCCAGAGGATAAGGCTCATTCTACCTGCCATACTGCTGCATCGGTGGCTGCTTCCAGGGACGTCCCTATCCAGGACATCTGCAGGGCTGCTACCTGGAAGTCAGCACACACCTTCATCACCCATTACCACATCGACCTTGAGTCACGCCCGGATGCTGGTTTTGGGGCCTCGGTTCTCCAGTCTCTATTCCTAAGTAGGGGGTGTGCGCCTTGCCTCCCTCCTCCCAGAGAACTGCTAGGAGTCTGCCAGACAGTGTGGATGAACAACATATCCATGTCCCTAGAAATACAGGTTACTCACCTGTAACAGGAGTTCTAGGAATGGTATATGTTCATCCACATCACCGACCTCCCGGCTTGACGCACAACCTGAGCTTCCAGCGGGCAGATCTGGCGTCATGGGGCGGAGCCGAGTTTTACCACCGGGTGGGTGGGAGGGGCCAGCTTGAAGACCTTCCAGCAAGATTTAAAGCGGCAAGGATACCTGCCAGACAGTGTGGATGAACAACATATACCATTCCTAGAACTCCTGTTACAGGTGAGTAACCTGTATTTACAAGACACTGGTTAGGCCTATCTGGAGTACTGCGTGCAATACTGGAGGCCACACCTTCACAAGGACATTAACCAAATTGAGGCAGTCAGAGAATGGCAACCAAAATGGTGCAGGGACAGCATCAGAAAACATATGAGGACAGATTAACGAACTCAATATGTATACCCAAACAAAGGAGGAGAGAGGTGATATGATTGAAACATTCAAACACCTTAAGGGCATTAACAAGGTTAAAGAGTCTAACATGTTTCAATATAAGAAAAATAGCAGGACAAGAGGACACAGCATGAGATTTGAGGGAGGCCGATTAAGGGGTAATGTGAGGAAGTTCTTTTTTCACAGAAAGGGTGATGGATGCATGGAACGGCCTACCTCAGGAAGTGGTAGATATGAATACAGTGCAGGGCTTCAAACAGGCATGGGATAGGCATAAGGGAGCAATACAGATAAGTATGAATAGACAGGCCGTTGACAGAGCAAAGGCCAATGGCACATTCATAAGGTAGAAAAAGAAATGGGCAGACTGGATGCACCTTGCGGTCCTTATCTGCCATCAACTTCAATGTTTCTATGGAGGAAGTACTGAAAGGGAAGCTAGAGGGCATAAGGCAGGAGATGAATGCAGAATAGAAATGGGATATTATTAAACAGGGGATTACAGAGGCAACACAAGCCTACACCAAGACACAGAGTAAGAGGAGCAGAGCAAGAAAACCATGCTGGCTGAACAGCGAGGTAGTGGAGGTGGTGAGAGCAAAACAAGAGGCACACCAGAGGCATAAGAGGATGGGGAAGGAATTAGACAGGCAGGAGTATGCAAGATGGTCCAGGGAAGTGACCAGAAATGTGAAAGAAGCCAAGGCCCAGAGGGAGCTGAGATTAGTGCAGGGAATTAATGGAGGGAGAAAGACTTTTCAGATACATCTGGGAGCAAAGGAAGTGCAGGGAGACAATAGTGAGGATAAAAGGGGTAGGGAGTGGATGGAAAAGGGAGATGAGCAGGCAGAAGCACTGAATGAATACTTTTGCTCAGTGTTCATGGAAGAAAAGGGGGGACCTCTACCACCATGGGCTGGGAGGGTGGGGACAGGGGGAGAGGAGGCAACAGATGGAAAAATTGAGGCAAGTAGAGTCATAGAGGGACTGAGGGCACTGAAGGTAGACAAGGCACCAGGGTCAGATGGTATCCACCCCAGGGTGCTGAGGGAGATGGCGGAGGTGTTGGCGGATCCACTGGCAGGTCTGTACAGCACCTCACTGTAGTCGGGATGTGTACCACTGGACTGGAAGATGACCCATGTAGTACCATTACACAAGAGTGGACCAAGGGATGAACCGGGTAATTATCGCTCGGTAAGTCTCACCTCCATAGGGTGGACTTCAGCAAGGCCTTCAATTCTGTGCCTCATGGGTGGCTTGGGGGGAGGCTAACTGGTGTAGGGGTAGGGGCAAAAATGATGAATTGGATTACAGACTGGCTGAGTGCAAGTCTGCAATGAGTGGTGGTGAGAGGGGAGCTCTCAACTCCGAGGCCGGTGACGAGTGGGGTGCCACAGGGCTCCGTGTTGGGGCCAGTATTGTTTGGGCTCTTCATATCAGACATTGCACATGGGGTGGTGAGCAAGATAAGTCTGTTCGCTGATGACACCAAAATCGGAGCAGTGGTGGATGGAGAGGAGGGATGGAAGCAGCTTCAGGGGGACCTAAGCAAGCTAGAGGAGTGGTCCAAGAGGTGGCAGCTGGGATTCAATGCAAAGAAGTGTACGGTTATGCACTTTGAGGTGAAGAATACAAGGAGAGAATACTGGCTGGGATGGGTTAAGCTGGGGATCACTGAGGAGGAGAAGCACCTAGGGGTAATTACAGGGACCATGAACAACATTACCCAGTGCAGGAGAGCAGCTGCAAAAACGAACAAAATGCTGGGGTGCACAGCGAGGGTTTTTTCATCCAGGCGAAGAGAGGTGTTCTTGCCCCTCTACAGGTCGCCGGTAAGGCCACACTTGGAGTATTGTGTGCAGTTTTGGAGGCCATACCTAAAGCGTGATATCAGGCTACTGGAGGGGGTGCAGAGGAGGGCAACAAAGATGATATGTGGAATGGAGGGGAGATATTATGACAGCAGGCTGGGAGACCTGAATATGTACACCCTGTAGGATAGAAGGGACAGGGGGACATGATAGAAACATTTAAGTATCTGAGGGGAATCAATAAGGATGGGACAGATGGGGTCTTTAAGTTAAGGAGGGGGAGGATCAACAGGGGGCATTGGCCAAGAATAGAGGAGGGAAGATTTAGGAAGGAAATGAGGAGACACTATTTCACAGAGAGGGTGGTAGCAAAATGGAACACCCTACCAGAATGGGTGGTATCATGTAAATCTGTGAACAGCTTCAAAAGGGCATGGGACAGGGAACAGGGGAGAATGAGGGTGGGGGAGGTGGAGGTGGCAGTGGGATGACAAAGGGGGGTGTGGGACAGCTGCAAACTAGGGGTGCTAGCTGCACACTCGAGCAGACTTAGATAGACCAGGTGGTCTGTTTCTGCTGGCACATTCGTATGTTCACAGTGGTATAAAGGGGGCAGTCCCCAGCCCCACCTCAATTCTTTTTCCGCCATCGACCCATTAGCATCGGCTCCTCTGATGCCTTCTTGCAACAGTTTGACCATTTTCACATCTTCAGTGGGTTTTTTTTCTTGCCTTTTTGTCAAACTAATTACTCATCTCCAGGATTACAAATCCATTTGGTCTATCCAGCAAATGTACAAGGGGAACAAAAAATCCTTTCAGTGGTGAGTAGTTTGAAGCCTCAGTTCAGCAGCCCTGAAATCAGCTTCAGCAGAGGGGAGGTTATACAAAAAAAGGCTGCTTCCCAGACTCCTGGAAGCTCTACCTCTCATGCCCCAAAGTCATTCTCACAGGCTCCTCTTCCCACTCCCAAAACCACTCAATGACTCCTTGTCAGACTCCCCTCCTCTGGCAGAGTTAGTGGAGGAGATGGTAGGGGGTCGCTCCTCCCTCTATCTTGAGGGTCGGAGAAAAATAACAACAGACCGCTGGGCATTACAGCTTATAGGGAGAGGCCATATTCTACTGTTCGAGCAAATACCTCCGGAACCTCCACCAGTTTCCTTGCATTATCCTCCTTCTCATGTACCCCTTATGGAAGGGAAAATTAAGGCCCTCCTTCAAAAATGGGCTATAAAGCCAGTTCCCCTGGCTCAGCATGGAAAGGGGTAGTATTTGCACTTTTTTCTGGTGCCAAAAAAGACAGGCGATCTTTATCCCATCCTGGATCTCAGCTCTCTGAACAAATTCATAGAATACAGAAGGTTCTGGATGGTCACACTTCCAGGCCTCATTCACCTTCTGCAGCGAGGGGATTGACTATCCTCACTAGACATGCAGGACACTTACTTGCACATTCTAGTCTTTCCGCCCCACAGGAAGTTCCTGTGCTTCCTCTTCCAGGTTCAACATTACCAGTTTAGAGCCGTGCCATTCAGCCTATCCTCCGCTCCCAGAGTTGTCACCAAGTGTTTAGCAGTGGTGACTGCAGCTTTATGGTAACAGGGCCATTGTATCCTTCCCTACCTAGACAACTGTCTCCTGACAGCTCCAAACAAGGGATCAGCTGGCTCATACTCTCTGCGATACCTTTACACACTTACGGGAGCTGTAGAGTACCCTGAACATCCTGAAGCTATCCCCGTAGCCCAACCAGAGACTCCAATCCATCAGGGTGGTACTGGACACCATTCAGGGCAGGGCCTTCCTCCCCTCAGACAGGGTGGAGTGCCTTCGAGATCAGGCACGAATGGTGTCTGCAGCTTCTCAGGTTCCAGCCTGGATCTTCCTGAGACTTCTCAGCCACATGGCAATAGTCATCCCTGTGGTTCCCATGGCTCGCCTCTATATAAGTGTCCCTCAATGGATGCTCAGGTTACAATAAAGATAGAGGAGACAGGTTAGTTCTTGTGCTTCTCAATCTGTCTTTGGCTTTCAATACTGTGGACTACGCTGTGCTTCTTGGCCAGCTCTGTGAGTTTTGCGGACTCACCGGTATTATCAGGTGGTTTGAGTCCTATCTTTCAGAGTGTGCTGCGTGTGGTGATGGTGAATTTCTTCTCTTCCCCAATGCCTCTGTCCTGTTGTGTACCACAGGGCTTGATCTTGTCGCCAGTGTTGTTCACAGTGTATATGCTGCCCCCTGGGTGGGATCAGCTGACAATACAGCCTGGAGTTTGAGTGCTATGCAGATGATACCCAGCTGTATTTATCTTTTGACCCCAGAATATCCAGAGCTGTCAACATGCCTAACCGGCAAAAATCAATGACTGGATGTCTCCCACCTGGCTGAGACTTAACCTGGCCAAGATGGAGGTACTAGTGATCGAAGTTGGTCACAGACATGATGGACTACCCCTGGAAGTGCTGGTGGGGGTCCCTGAGGGTGCAAAATCTTGGCACGATCCTACATAGCAGATTGATCTTTGAAGACCAGGTGTCATCTGTGGTCAAAAGAGTTTATTTTACCACTTACAGATCATTGCCAGGATTAAGCCCCTCATTCCTCCTGAGAATCTGCCAAAACTGGTGCATGCTTTTATCACCGCTAGGCTCAACTACTGTAACTCTCTTTACATCAGGGTCATGGGAGGGCCCATTTGCAGACTGCAGCTGGTGCAGAACGCAGCAGCCAGGTTACTGATGGGCCTTTCGAGGTCCAGTCATGTAACCCTGGTCCTTGTGCACCCTGCACTGGCTGCTGGTCAGGTGGAGGGTCCTTTTTAAGGGAGGTTTACTTACCTACAAGTCCCTATATATTTATTGAACTCTAGGATTACAAATACCTTTGAGCAGGAACTGCTCATTTACAAAGGTTCCACGTCAAAAGATGGAAGGATAACATACAGACAAAGGTACATAATATTACAGAATTTCAATGAAAAAAACACACACACAGTACAGTTATTCATGGTGAGAGGCAGAGGTAGCAGGGTTAATACTGTTTAAGAGAACAGGTGGGGTGGGGATGATAGGAGGGGGTCAGGAGGGAGTGGCAGCAAAGGGCCATTGTCAGGAGGATGGGGTTGAGTATGAGAAGTGCAAGTTAGGAGGATAGACATCCAAAGTGCCAAGTAAAAAAAAAAGGGAGTAGGGGAGGGAGGGGATGGGAGAAGGGAAGGATGAGAAGAGGGAAGAGAGAGGTCAGGATAAGTGGCTAAGAGACCAGCAGGTAGGGAAAGATATAGATTGGGTCCTGGTTACTTGTCAGAGCTCCTGCCATGGGTGACCTCTGCTTGCTCCCTCCACTCCTCTGCGAGGGGCCTCCTGGATGTTACTAGGGTTCGGTTAAGAATTTTGGGAGACAGTGCTTTTAGTGCCTCTGGACTGACCCTGTGGAACTCGCTTCCACCTGTTGTCTGGCAGGCCCCCCAGACTGAGGTGTTCAAGCGTAGGTTGAAAGCCCATCTTTTCAGTCTGGCTTTCATAGATTGCTGAATTCCATCTGTTATTTCCAGTCTGCTTTTTGGCAAACCAAAGTGTTTTAAAGTTGTTGAATTATTATATTGTGTTTCTTCTGGGAATTGTATTTTCATTACATCCTCCACGTCACCAGGAGCTTTCAAATCTATGCTTTACTCTCACCTCTCAGCCTCTAGCTCCTGTGACTGCCTTGACTAATGATTCTTCCCTCACGGCTGTTTTTACTGTTTTTCATCCTCCTCCTCCCCTGCTCCTTACTTGACAAAGGCATCTGAGTACCTCTAACTACTCTAAGTCTGCTCTCCTCCCCATATCTCCACCTACCCTTCCCACCATGACCATTCCTCCAATGTTTTGTTTTTTTCCTGTGATGTACTGTATTATACTGGCTTTTTGAAACCTTTATAATTTGCTGACCATTCTATGAAAAACATGTCGTGTTTGTTTGTACATTGATGATGTGAAACCTTTGTAAAAGAGCCATTGGCTCAAAGGTAATAATTCCTAGAACACTAAACTAAACTAATGTGTATTTTATTGTATTGAGTTTTGTAAAGGTGCTCAGAGCCTCCAGGAATGAGTAAACTACAAATAAAATTGCCTTGCTTTGCCTACAATGGGACCAGAGGTCCAGTGACCTGGACCAGTCGGTCTTGGTGTCCGACCCCATTTCCAGGACACTATCATGGTGGCTGGACCTGTCCAACCTTTCTATAGAAGTCCACTCCCAGCAGGAGCCCCCGAGGTGTGTTCTAACCAGGGAGGGGCTGTGAACATGGCTTACCTAGACTTTAGCAAGGCATTTGACTCAGTCCCACACAAATGATTAATATACAAGTTAGCCAGCCTTGGAGTGGGTTCCAAAGTGGTAGCCTGGGTAAAAAATTGGCTGGACAACAGGACGCAGAGGGCAATAGTAAACAGAGTTCACTCTGAAGAAAGGGGGGGGGATTACTAGTGGGGTACCGCAACATTCAGTACAGGGACCGATTCTCTTTAATGTCTTTATAAGTGACATTGCAGAGGGACTGGAAGGAAAAGTATGTCTCTTTGCAGACGACATAAAGATCTGCAACAGGGTCAATACAGAAGGTGGGGTGGAAAGGATGCAAAGGGACTTGGCAAGGTTGGAGGAATGATCAAATGTATGGCAGCTTAGATCCAATACGAAGAAGTGCAAAGTACTGTACCTGAGAAATAAAAACCAAGGGGAAGCGTATACAGTGGGGGGGGGTTAGATGCTAACAACAACAAAAACTGAAAGGGACCTGGGGTAGTCACATAAGATGACCTTAAAGTGTGCAAGCAATGTGAGAAGGCAGTAAGGAGGGCTGTGGGGGCGGGGGGTTACTGGGATGCATAGGGAGAGACATTACTAGTAGAAAACAGGAAGAAGTTATCCCTCTGTGCAGACAGATGGTGAGACCCCATCTGGAGTACTATGTGCAGTTCTGGAGACCCTATCTCCGCTAGGACATAGACAGGATGGAGGCTGTTCAGAGGAGGCAACTAAAATGGTGCAGGGTCTGCACCAGAAGACATACAAGAGAGATTAAAAGAGCTTTAATATGCATACCTGAGAGGAGGGAGAGCAGGGACATAATTGAAACTTTCAAGTACCTCAAGGGAATCAACAAAGTCCAAGAGCGTAGCATCTTTCAGAAAAAGAGGTGTACAAGAACAAGGGGGCACAGTTTGTAGATAGAGAGGGGGCGGCTCAGAGTTAATGTAAGGAAGCATTTTTTCATGGACTGGGTTGTGGATACATGGAACAACCTTCCTGAGGAGATAGTGGAGTCAGAAACAGTGGGGGAATTCAAGAATGCATGGGACAGACAAAAGGCAATTCTAGTGGGGGGGGCTAGGAGGAAGTAGGCTGTTGGTTAACTAGGATCTGCAACTTATCCATTAGGTAGGGAAATGGGCAGACTAGGTGTGCCAAGCGGTCCTTATCTGCCATCAAATTCTATGTTTCTGTGTTAACCATGGATGCCTTGAGTTTAGGCTGGAGTGCTCATCTGGAGAACAGTCAGACCCTGGGGACCTGGTCTCCAGACGTGCAGTTGCGCCACATCAATGTTCTCGAGATGCAAACAGTCCTTAATGCCTTGTAGGCTTTTCAAGGGACTTCCCTCTGGGCCCTCTTCTCATTCAAATGGACACTATATCTATAGTGTTTTACATCAACAAGCAGTGGGGGACTCGCTCCTACCCCCTCTCCAGGGAAACAGTGCAGGTCTGGTATTGAGCGCTGGAACACCGCCTTGACCACACTGCTGTACAAGTTTCAGGCATCCAAAACACCTTGACAGACAGCCTAAGCAGGTCTTGGTGCAGGGCTCATGAGTGGGAGCTCTTCAGTCAGCAGATCAGCTTTTTGACAGATGTGGCCATCCAGAGTTGGACCTTTTTGCATCCCAACTCAATGCCAAACTGCCCAGTTTTTGCATGCTAGATCTATGGCCTGGAGTTTTCTAACGAGATGCATTGTCTGTCTGCTGGACAGGGAGGTCATTTATGCCTTCCCTCCCTTCCCAATCCTGCAGAGGTACCTTTGAAGGTTCAGGCGGAGGGAGCAGAGATGATCCTCATCGCCTCCTTTTGGCCTTGGCAGATTTGGTTCCCACTACTTCCGAAGTGGAACCCCTGATTCCCCTGTCTCTGAACTCACACCTACTCTCCCAGGACCTGGGCACCTTAATCCATCTGGACTTCAAGTCCCTGCGTCTTCATGTATGGCTCCTGCAAACCTAGCTATGGATAGATATGGGGTCTCTCTCAAGGTAGCGGATGTCCTGGTGGCTGCCAGGAAACCATCCACCACATTCACTTATGCCATGCAGTGGAAAAGGTTTTGCCCATGGATGTCTGCATACCAGCTTAACCTCTTTTCTTGCCCTCCAAACTCAGTGCTTGACTATCTCCTCTTTCTAGTTGAGCAGGGCCTGAGCTACTCCTCCATCAAGGTGCAACTGTCCACCATCTCAGCGTACCATGCACTGGTGGAGAGGAAAACTCTTACTCAGCTGGACGTGTCATGTACCTTTTTGTGGGGCCTTTTGCATTTAAGACCTCCCATCAGAGATCCCATTCCTTCATGGGGCCTCCTCTTTATGTTGGAGAAGCTCACCCTCCTCCTGTTTGAACCAGTCATGGATTGCTAGCTTTGCTTTCTGTCATGGAAAGTGTTATGCTTAGTTACCGTAACTCCCATTCGAAGAATTTCAGAGCTTCACACTCTGATGTGTAAAGAGTCTTATTTGTATTTCCATAAGGACAGGCTGTCCTTACATACGAATCCTAAGTTTTTACCCAAGGTGGTGTCTGAGTTCACCCTTAACCAGGATATCCACCTACTCATTTATTATCCTGAGTACTCCAATGGGGGGGAGCGTTGTTGCATACTCTTGATGTTCATAGAATGCTTCGTTATTACTTGATGCGTACAGCCCCTTTTTGAACTGTGGATTAACTGTCTCCTTTGCCCGCAGATCGCAGGGTGCCCCAGTCACCAAGCAGACTGTCTCTAAATGGTTGGTGAACTGCATTGTTTTCTGCTACAGCAAATATGACAAACCCTTACCGTGACCGGTAAAGGGCCACTCCACCAGGAGGATAGTGACCTCATTCATCTCTCTCTCTGGAACGTTTCTGCAACAGACATTTGTGCAGCGGCTTCCTGGAGTTCTGTTCACACCTTCGTCAAGCATTACAGCTTGGATATGGCATCCAGACTGAGGAATGGATTTGACCTGGTGGTCCTTCAGGGCCTCCTATCCTAAGCCTTTTGATGACAGGTTTTAGGCCTCCTCCAGGACTTTCCTGTGCCTCTTTTTTTTTTTATTTTTTCACTGCTTGGGATTCAGTTCTTATGGTTATTGCGTGCTGCAAGAGCTCTCACTCCAAAAAAACAAAAATAGTACAGTTACGTAAGAACTTGCCGCAACAGTAGATCTTCGAGAGGAGATCTTACAACAGGAGTTGCTTTCCCCTCATGCCTTCCCCCTGGTTTTCTCTCTGCCATTTAATTTTGAGGCAAGAACCTGACTGGTTCTCCTTCCATCCTAGACTCTGGGTCTCCGGTGGGAGAACTAAGGTGGGGCTAGGGACCACTCCCTTTATACCATTGGCTGATGTCAGGGTGGAGCCAACATCTGGTGTGATACCCCACTGAAGACTGCTAGCTAGAAGGTTTCCATGGGGTCCTGGAGCCTGGCAGCTTAATCTTTATGGTTATTGACTGCTGCAAGAGCTCTTCTAGAAGATCTACTGTTATGGTAAGTTCTTATGTAACTGTACTTTGTTGTTGAATTATCTTGAGGAGTACTGTTGACTTATGACACTGTCATCTGCTGGTTTGAGTCCTACTTTGGAGACAGGACACGGGTGATGGGGTGTTTCTCCTCACTCCCAATGCCCCTGCTCAGTGGAGTGTCTCATGGGTCAGTCTCTTGCCCATGTTATCTACAGTGTATATGTAGCCTCTGTGATGGATCATGAGATGATATGGTATGTTTTCATTGCTGTGCTGATGATACCTAGCTTTTTGTGTTTTTTGCCCGAACGCCAGGTGCCATCAGGGTTATAAATTTGTGCCTGGCCAAAATCCAGGACTGGATGTCATCTAGCTGTTGTGACTCAGTCCAGACAAGTCAGAGGTGCTGGTGATTGAGCCATTTCAGATAGGAGGGTGTAGGGGCCACCATTAGTGAGGACTGCTTATAGCTGGGTTCCTCTGAGTTGGGGGGCCTTTGCCAAGGTTAAGAATCTGGGGATCATTCTGGACAAGAAGCTGACACTTGAGTCTCAGGTGTCAAGGTAGTCTGGAATGCATTTTATCATGTTAGGAATGTTGCCTGGATTAAAACCATTATCCTCTCAGAAGACTTGAGACTTTATTACTGAAACACTTGATAATTCAGGGTGAGGGGAAATGTCCCAAGACATCTGCAGCTAGTGCAGAACACAGCTGCCCAGTTGTTGACATCTCTTCTAAGTTCATGTCATTTAACTCCAATCATAAACTGCAGTAGCTACCGGTGATGTGGCATATCCCCTTCAAGGTGAGCTTGCTGACCTACAAGGCCTCTTACAGACTGGGTCCTAGGTTTCGTTTGTGACCTATTAACTTCTTATCAGACCTCTCGCTTCCTCTACTCCTCTGAGGTGGTCCTCTTAGCCATTCCAAGTGTGAGGCTGAAATCCTAAGGCAATAGGGCTTTTTCATGCCCTTTAGAAAAGGTTTCCCAGGGCTTTTAAAGAAACCCCCTCACTGGAGGCTTTCAAGAGGGATCTTAAATCCTTCCTCTTTTTGGGGACTTTTGGGACTGTTTAATCTTCCATCTGGAAGTTCAACTACTATCCAGCATTGCATTATTAGCAGATTATACACACTCACACACACATATATGATACATGATGGGCTGGAGTGTGGTATGGAAAATATCTTCACTCCTGCATCGTGAGCTCTGGATACTCTCACGAGTGCTCGGCACTCTTGAGAATCCAGAGCTCACGATGCAGGAGTGAGATATTTTCCATAGCACACAATATGCACATTATGTGTTCAATTTATACAATAGGGGTATGAGTTTCAGAAGTATTGTTATGATTTTTTTTATGTTCTGTTGCTGTTTCAGTGTTTGCTGTTTCTGTGTGTGAGATTTTCTGAATTGGCTTGCAGCGTTACAAACTCTGAGGGAAAAGCTGAGTGTGTTTTGCAATGTTAAGTAAGTTAGCTTCAGGCAGCAATGAGAAAGAAACTGTTTTGTGAAGTTGTGTGCTTTAGAATTTTGG
Source organism: Neoceratodus forsteri (assembly GCA_016271365.2). NCBI lineage: Eukaryota > Metazoa > Chordata > Ceratodontiformes > Ceratodontidae > Neoceratodus > Neoceratodus forsteri. Next base: position 374,953,394 of record CM057457.1, on the reverse strand, counting down.
CTGCAGTCAGCTGAGAGTATCATGGTAATGGGCTGTGAGTGAGAGTGTGTGTGGGAAGCAGGTGATAATATTTTGCCATGGTAATTAAATTAGCTGCAGGCAGCAGTGAGTCATCTCACACTCAGCCATGAAGTAAATGTCAGCCCTTACATTTATCTCACTCTGGTGAAGATACATGTTTTTTATCACACGCATTTATCCTTCACCCCTATTGTATAAATATATTTATACAACATGTGTATCGGTATAAATGTAGGGCTAAAAAATGATATCTCAGGCAGACAGTCATGTTCCTATACGTCATAGTGATATCTCTATGTTCCCATATGTCACACAAAAGGAAGTGAAAGTTTCACTTTCAATTGTGTGGTTCTCTCTAGAACCTGAACCTCGATCCTGCCACTATTTTTAATTCAAGAATTCTTTAAAACCATTCAGTTGATCCTGTCACTTTCTGTTATCCTAACTGTACTTTCATTTCCCCCAAAATATAACGAGACCGAGCGTTATGAACAGTAACACAATACATGGTGACACAGCTTTACCAGGGATTTGTAAGTGGAAACATAGGGGTTTGTTAAGGAATTTGCAGCATCTTTTACCTGAGAAGCCTCTCAGACAGTTGGAGCTCTTTTTGTCGGCAGTCGTTGATTCGTTTTCTCGCACACAGTAGTTAGTATTACATACAGCCTGCCCACTAATCTTTTGTCTTTATCTCCCCGGGACTGAATGCAGGTTCAGAATAGGGCTGAGAGGGCGGTCAACCATAACCACCAGGGACTCCCTGCTGGACCACTGCTGCACTGGAAGCCTCCATTTTTTAGTGCAAAACCATGCCACAGCATCAAGCTCCCTGCTCAAACGCTGCGCTTAAAAACCTCAGTGCATTTTCTCTTTTGAAACAAAAATACAGCAGTCGATAGTCCTTTGTAAAGTGCAGTCTGCAGCAAATAACTTGTGCAATGTCTGAATGAAATATTACTGAACTGTTTGTGATAGCTAAGTTGTGGAAGCAACAGCAACTTTAATAGGGGTTTCTAAGACGAAAAATACCAGTTTGTAAACAGATTTGCAACATCTCAGAAGAAGCCTCACAGACACTCATGGCTCTTTTCTTTGGCAGACTGATCTTTTCTTCTTACATCCCCAGAACTGAATGCAGACAGATGCTCATACTTTATCTGCTGTTCTGAAACTGCAGCCTCCCTTACTGTCCTCTCAGTACAGTCGGCAGCTTCTTTTAAGAAAAACACATAACTTCAGCAAAAAGACACACTTTTCTAAGTGTTCTAAGCCAGATTCCCTTACTGTAAAACTCTGGTAGCACATGTGTCGCTGCTCAAAATGTTTGGTCACGCTACATTTCTGTGAAAAGTGAAAGTACTGTAAGAACAATAGACAAAGTAGCAGAATCAACCAGATACATTTAAAATTATTGTTTAAAGATAATTGCAGGATCAGCCAGATTTAATAAAATAACTTTAAATTGGTTGGATCAACCAAAAACATTTTTTAAATAACATATGTAATCTGTCGTAGGAGGGAGGGGGGTTATGAAAGGTTGTGTTGGGGGTGGCCATGTCTTCATCAGACTCCAAGGAAGGTTTTTTTAATAACTTTAAAGTGGCAGGATCAACCACATTATTTTTTTTGTCATCTGTTGTGTTGGGGAGATATGTAGAGTTGTGCTGAAGTGGCCACCACCTCTATATGGGAGATTGTATTGGGGCTGGGGGGTATGTGGGGATTGTGCTGGGTGTGGACCAAAACACATGTTGTATAAACAGAACATGACATGGCCTAACTGAAGATATCATATTTATCTTCACTTGAGGCCAGTGACATCAAGCTGTCTCACTCATAGCTTTGCCACTCATGAGATATCAAGATATCACCGGCCTCTCATGAAGATAGATATATTTTCAGTCAGGCCATGGCATATCCCCTATATATAGAGATGCTATATCTGTCTATATCTATCTATATATATATATATATATATATATATATACTGTTTATAATTTTATTTATTTGGTCGTTTAGTCTGAAATGTTCTGTTTTCATTATGTTGGAACTTTTGTCCAGTGCTCAGAGCCCCTGGGATTGGGCACTATATACATGACATTTACTACTACTAGTATCATTCATATAATACAGGGTTGGAAACCAGAGTTGGTTCTTATACCCAGGATTCCCAGGTGACAGTACAGGTGCTCATGGCTTCGAGTTGTGTGGGAATATAAAGTTCTGCCAGCAGAATGCTCACAGAATTATCATTCTGATTCTGCAGAATTTCGCAGAATTTGTGTGAAAATTCTGCAGAATTCAGCCAGTTTTTAAATTTCAGTTATTTTGCGTTAATTTTAAATGTACATGTCCCATTGATGCCAAATCTGGTACATGGATAGTAAGTAACAGCTTACCCGAGGTGTGATGATATCTCATGATGCACCACACCCTGTCTTACATTATTGCTTAATTATACAATGGCACTTTTAAATCTAGAAACCTGATTGACTGACTGAGTCATTTATCCATGAGTAAATTCCAATATAACTCACAGATCAAGATTCAACCATCCTCATCAGTAAGTGACAGCTCCAGTCAATCTGTCCCCGCCATGAAATGTAAACTGAACCACACCATATTTACAATCTGTACCCTAACTCCCTTTAACTACCACACACTGGCAACCCAACTGCTTCAGTGATGGCTACAGAACTTAAAAGAAAATGTCAGATATAAACATGAGCTTAATAGAAATCCTTCTTCACTGTTTGGGATACTGTTTACTGGTAGGCACTACAGAATGCGGGCCAAACTTAGACCATGGCTCTCTACTAAGTGCTGATGTATCAGTAACCCCCTGCACCCCAGTCTTGTGAACCCCGACACCAGACCTGTACTTGTAGCACACACCGATTCTCTCACACAGAAAAAACAAGTCCTGCAATCAGACGGGGTGCTGTCCATATTACCTGCTCACTATGTCTTTTCAGGTAACACTTTTGAATTAAAGCAAGAAATAAAGAAATAACGTCAATTACTCACTCGCAGGAACAGGCGGCTCATCACAGCTTGTGCCACCTAACTGCCAGCTGTGTTTAGTCCTTTAGAATAAAAGTAAATGTTCCAGCACCCTGCATCTTAAAGTTTTAGTGTACAAGTTTGACTAAAATAAAAAAAAAAGCCTGCCTGCCTTTCCCCTGATAAACTGCCGAATCACAGCCACTTATGCTGACATTGCCTGGCTCCGCCCTGCAGCTTCATTAACGTTGCCAAGCGGCAGGGTCTCCCTAGCATTACAGAACTATTTTTTCTGACAGAGCAATAAATTCCACAAAATAATTTTAAAATAGAAAAAATCTTTTTCTTTATTTTTTTGTCACCAGGAAGGGGGCAGTGTATAATCTCAATAAACCACTCCAGGGTGTGGGTTATGCTGGGATTCACCCACTTCTGTTGCACTTTACTCAATTGGCCTATGGCCTCGTGACCAAACCACACCAGGCATGGGTACATCCCAGCATAACCCACACCCTGTCATGGTTTATTGCTTAATTATGTTATACAACAGAATCAAGTACCCCCTGTTCCTCCTTCTCTCTCTAGCCTATGTAGTTCCAAAGATCTTCATTTTGATTAATAGTCCTAACCTGAAAGGCCATGAATACACTTTGTAAATTTCCTCTATACTTTTTCGGTAATTGCTCCATTTTGGAAAAGAGAACAGAACTGAGAGCAATAATCCATGTATGGACTTGCCAGTGATTTTTATGATGGAATAATTACATATTACTTCAAGAATATCTTGCAGCAGGCAACACCTATAGAACTACAGCTGCCAGGCACTAGGACCACACAGAAACTTTTCTAGCTAGCAGTCTACCAGTGGGGACTGCCCACTCTGACATCAGATGATGACGTTGCCCTTCACCATGTAAGTGGGCAGCCCCCACACCTCCCCAGTTCTTTTCCTGCCATTGACCAATGCAAGTTGAACCATTCAGAACACTGCAGCTTCAAATGGCCACCATTTTTTCACAATAGTGTTTGTCATTTTTCAGTGATTTTTCTTTTCCGTTTGGCTCTTCTTAGTCTTCCAGCCATTCGACAAACTGTGCCTATAGAAAGCAACTCATGTCGAAAGATGGCCATTCTGCCTGTGTTTGCCACCTAGGCCTAGGCCATGACTTCAAAACCTGCTCCAGCTGCTTTCATCATGTCACACACTGCTGTTTCCAGTGGAACTTTGAAAATTTTCTTTTGCAGCAGAAGGTTGCCAACATGCAGAGAGAGTTGCAAGCCAGGAGTTCCTCTGTCTCCCCAGCTCTGTCCTCGGGCTCTGAGTCTTAGAAATTATGGGCTCAATCTTCAGGTAAACACAAGCACAGGGGCAAGGATCACACCAAGACCTAGTCCCCTCTCTCCTGCTCATGGTCCCTGGTCCCTGCACTGCTCGGCAGCAGTGCCAACCCCTACTATGGGGGAGATGACATTTGCTTCACACATCCTGTCCTTCACAGGGCTGCCATTTTTAGTAGCTCTGTTCAACTTTACCATGATGGGTGGAGGCCCCTTGGCGGCCATCGCCTAGCCCCACAGCCCCTGGTGCTCCAGCCCTTATTTTCAAGGGACTTGCAGTCAGGGAGCTCAGCTGGTCTGTCCTCAACTGGCATGGACTTGGCTTTGTGGGGACCTTTAGTGGCTGCCCACTGCCTGCCTACCACCATGTCAGCCCCTCTGGCCTTGGAGCTGCTGCTTTCTCTGGCTCTCCCCAGACTGACATCCAGTCCTCCTAATGACCAGAGATGTTGATGCAGGCTGGGGATTCTTCTTCGGGGTCTCAGCCTATCAGACTTTCTTCGTTGGCCCTTCTACTGAAGCCAGTTGCCTCGCAGTAAGCCCCTCCTGACTACCCCATGCCAGTCACAGTGAACTTTCCACCTTTAGTTTCCTCACTATGGGACTTTATGCAGGCCAGCATTGCTCAATCACAGGGCCCACTCCCTAGAGAGCCTCGGATGCTGGTTCCTCTGCTTACAGCTTCTGCAGACCTGTGCTAGGTTCCCCATGGTAGTTTCCCCTTCCCTTTCCTTGAGTATTCAGGAGAAGGGGTCAAATACCACCCAGATCTCCAGCTTCCTAATGACGACAGGGATCCGGGTGATGAATAGGATGTCACCCCATCTCAGTCTAACTCCATGGTCACTTCAGATAAGCAGGAGACCCCGAAATACATCCCATAGTCACCCCAAATAATCCAGCATTCATGGTGGTTCTCTGCCAGGTGCAGGTGGCAATGGGCTTTGATATGGAGGAGCAAGACTCTTGCAGACACCAGTTGGCTACCTGTGCCTGCCAGACACCCATCCTTTGGTGGTCCCTCACTTGATTTGAACTCTTTGAGTATGCCACCTGGTAATGCCCTAATCTGGTCCCTGCCATGCCCAGAACCACAAACAAACTTCATCATGCTGTAGTGGGGAAGCCCTTCTTCATGTAACAGGCTCAGGCAGATTTGGTGGTCATTAACATGGCCCATGACCATACTAAATGGTCTAAACACTTGAGTTCTCTCCCACTGGCTGAATAATCCTGGAGATTGGACTCACTGGGTAAGAGGACCTTTGCCTCGGTCACCTTGGCCATTCTGATCCTACATGACATGGCTCACATGGTCCTGTTCTTAAATCTTCACTTGGACCAGGCCAAGGGATTGGTCAGTCCCATTCTGATGATCCACTGAAGCAGCAATTCTCACAGTCCTTTCAGTCGGGCACCACTGTCAGTCTACACCTCCTGCACATGGCCTATGGCTTAGGCAATGCCTCCCTCAGAAAATACCTCACATTTCAGTTCCAGTGGGCACATTTCCAAGTCTGAGTCCTGCCTTTTGGCTTGTCCTCAGCTGATTGGGTTTTCATCAAATGCCTGACAGTGGTGGCAGCAGCCCTCATGCAGGAGGGTTTTTTATGTGTTCCCCTCTCTGGACAATTGGCTCCCTTTCTGCACATCCAGGGAGCAGCTCCTTCTGACTCTAGAATGCACCCACCATCTGTTCCACAGCCTTGGGATCCCAATCAACTTGCCTAAATTGGTTTTCTTCCCCTGCCAACACCTTTAATACATAGGGTCAATCTTGAGCGTGGCTCAGGGCATTATCTTACTGCCACAGGACAGGGCAAATCCCCATATTGAACAAGCCCGCCTGTTATACAACAACAGCCGCTGTGTAATAGCCAGAACCTTCGTTAGACTCTTGAGACTCATGGGCGTAGCCATAGTCAAGGTGTCTCTGGCCAGGTTGCACACGAGGGTACTTCAGTGGACCCTGAGAGTTTAGTGGGACCAGCATGCTGCTAAGCTGGAACAGCAGGTCGTGGACTCTTCCCCAGTCAAGAAGGTTCTACTTTGGTGGACGAAACACAGCAATTTGCTGAGGGAGGTTCCATTCTTCATACCACCTCCCAGCATGTTCTCACCACAGATATTTGAAGACTGGGTGGGGAGCCGATCTGCAGCCTCACCAAACAAAAGGGACATTGTCTGATTTGGAATCCTCCCCTCCACATCAGTGTCCTGGAGATGCAGGCAGTCCCTTATGCCCTTCAGGCCTTCCAGACTCAGCTGTCTCTGGGCCTTCTTCTAGTACAGATGAACAACATCAGTGTAGTCCATGATGCCAGCAAACAGCGGGGCACTCACTTGTATCCCCTTTGCCAGGAAGCCGTGAGAGTCTAGTACTGGCCTCTGGAGCATGGTCTGGAAATGTCAGTCATGCAAGTTCCAGGTGTCCAAAAACATCCTGGTAGACAGCCTAAGCTGGTTACAGTCAAAGAAGCACAACTGGTAACTGCTGACATTGGAGGTAGAAGATCTGTTCAACAGGTGGGGTTATCCTTAGTTGGACTATTTTGCATCTCCACTTAATGCAAAACTGCCACTTTTCTGCTCACTTGATCCAGGGTCTGGGGTTTTCTAGTGAGACACATTGTCCTTCTCTTAAAAAGGGAGGTTTCTGTATGTATTTGCTTACTTCCCCCTGCTTCAAAGGGTTCTCATCAAGCTCCAAGTGGAAGAGACCATGGTGATCCTCATTGCGCCCTTCTGGCCTCATCAGATTTGGTTCCCTTTACTGTAGCAGCTGGTAGTAGAACCTCCAGTACCTCTTTCTCTGTGCGCCAGCTTGCTGTCCCAGAACTGGGGCACCCTGGTCCCTCCTAAACTCAAATCCCTGCATCAGGATGTGTGACCCCTAAGTGCATAGCCATGGCTTGGTTTGGGGTGTTTCCACAGGTGTCTGATATCCCGATGGCAGCTAGGAAGCCTTCCACTAGAGCCACTTGTTCTTTGATGTGGAAACATTTTGCACTGTGGGCTGCTTCACATCGGCTGCATCCCCTCACTTGTCCAGTGAATCAGATTCTGAAGTACTTGCTGTCCCTTTCAGACTTTGGTATGAAGTACTTCTCCCTTAAGTGCACATGTCTATAATCTTTGCCTTCCATGTGCATATTAATAGATGTACTGTGGCACAACTGGAGGTGTCATGTACTTTTCTGAGAAGCTTTCTTCACTTGAAACCTTTTATCTTCAATCCAGTCCCACCCTGGAACTTGAATTTTGTTTTTGAAAAACTTATTTTGGCTTCTTTTGAGCTGACTGGGACTTATGAGCTATACTTTCTGTCATGGAAAGTGTTATTTTTAGCTGCTAGTACTTCCTGGAGAATTTCAGAGCTACAGCCATTCATGTGTGAGTAGCCTTATTTGACTTTCCACAAAGACATGGTGTCTTTGCATAGTAACCCTAAGTTTCTTCCTAAGGTGGTGTCTGAGTTTACTTTAAATCATTCCATATTATCCAGAGCATGCCAATCCAGGAGCAGTACTGCTCCATACTTTAGATGTACACACCATATGAAAGACTGCAGCAAGTCCTCTTAGTTGTTTCATTCGCCCCTAGGAAAGAGGGTGTACCTGTTTCTAAACAATGCTTGTCCAAACAGTTGGCCAACTGTGTTACGTTTTGCTACAGTAAGTATGCAAGAACCTTCCTGGCATTGTTCACGGCCATTCCACCAGGGGCATGACCACTTCTGTTGCCTATTTCAGAAATGTGTCAGCTGCTCAGATCTTTGCTGCTGCTGTTTCGAGCATGGTCCACACTTTTACCAAGCACTACAGTCTGGACATTACCTCAAGGCATAGGGTTAATTTTGCCCTAGCTGTGCTTCAGGGCCTATTGTCATAGACTCTTGGTTTCCAACTTCCCAGTCTGTTGGTCTCTGTCACAACTGCTTGGGACTCACTCCACAGGTTTGGCCTGCTGTAAGAGATACCCTCAAAATAAGACAGTACAGTTACGTAAGAACTTACTATAACAGTAGATCTTCAAGATGATCTCTTTCAGGAGACCTTGCCATCCCTCCCTCTTCCCCAGTACCTGGGAGGCTTTCCTGAGCCTGCAGTTTGTGAACGGGCGTGGGACATAAGTCAGACACAGAAGTTCTTTAGAACACACAAGACTTTGTGTGAAATTTATTTACAGAAAAAAATCAAAATAAACGTTTCAGAAATTGTAAAGAAAATAAAGCCAACAGCATGAAAAAAATGGCTTTCTCTCAACTTGAGACTATCAGTACTTTAACAGCTGAGTACTGCCACAGAGTAGATGAGCTTAAGCCCCAGCACATCTACCATCCTCCGTGCTCCTATACTATCTGCTCTCTTGCACAAACCTTCCACCTTATATAGGTGGACACTCTGACATCATTGATCAGCTGATCCACCCCCTATTCTAATACATTTAATTTCTACCCTAATACATTAAGTAGGGGGATCAGCCTGACCATAATAAAATACATTGATTGGGCTTGATTATACCCAGAATGAACCACCTCTTAATTAGTTTCACAAGACAGAAACAAAGCTTAATTAAAAATCAAGGGTTTAACCCCTCCCTTTTGGTGCTGACTTCCCACACCTGTACCCTATAAATACATGTTAGGAGATGCCAGTGGCTCCTTAGAGTGCAGTACCTGAAGCAAGTGAGACAGCAAGTGGACCAGGTAAGGGCTTCATTTCTTATATAAATACCCAAGGAAAATAACTATTTAACCTTATATTTATTTCTTGTAAGGTACCTCATTTTATTATTTAACTACAGCATAACTATATGCTGAGATGCTTGCTTGTTTTGGAACCTAACTGGGGCTGCTTCTTATTTTATCACCATGCCTATTTACAATGGTAACCTTACATTTCAAAACACAGGCACCACAGGGACAACAGAGAACATTAGAGGAGTAGAATAGAAGAGATACCATGATGGGAGGCCACCCCTTCATGGTAGAAATGTGAAATAAGACAAAGGACAGTGGAGAAATTATTACTGCAGTAGATTTGAGAGAATATAAGGGTAAGAGGAGGAAATGTCCTGTGGTGCGGGGGTTACAACTATCACACAGTTCCTCTCTGAACTTTACTGTCCTGGTGGGAACCTTTGGATGCCTCCTTGGCTCCTCCACAGGACTCTGCTGCTTATGGTCTCCGGTGTGAGAACTGAGGGAATGGAGGCCACCCACTTATACGGTATAGGGAGACCTCAGCATTGGACATTGAAGTGGGTGGCCCCCACTGATGGACTCCTTACTAGAAAAGTTTAATTGTGGTCCTAGTGCCTGGAAGCTGTAGTTCCATAGCTGTGACCTGCTGCAAGAGATCTTCTCGAAACTCTACTGTTACAGTAAAGTTTTTAAATAACTGTACTTTTTCTGTCTGCTGTTGAAATTTATTTTTGGTGTTTCTCAGCATTCTCAGAGCCTTAGCATTTGTTCTTTCTGATGTTGTTTGTGGAACTCGTATCTTCATGTGCAGTACAAATATGACCAGATCCCTTTCATCACTTGTGTTTCTGAGTGGCCTAGTACCCAGTCTGTAATTTCTTCCTGAGTAACTTTTCCTTACGTGCATGACTACACATTTTTTTGACTAAACTGCATACCCCACTATATGACACAGTTGTAAATTATATCTAAATCATCCTATATTTTTGAAGTATCTAAATCAGTTATGCAGGTCACCCCAGTTTTGTGTCATCTGACTTTTAGCACATTGTTATTCCATTGTACATGTTGGCTATAAATATAGTAAACTGTGGTGGTTCCAACGTAGATTCCTCTGGCACTTCACCAGTAACCTTAACATGTCAGGCAGTGCTTCTGCTATCCTCACCCTCCGATGTCTATCCACTAGCCAGTTCTTTATCCATGGAATGATTCTTTGGTTCAGTCCCATCCTGCTTATTCTGTAATTATTTTATATTGTCACACTTTATTGAATGTCACTGTGAATTTGAAATACATGTCGCTGGGTATATTCAAATCTAATAGCTTACTTACATTGGTTCATGGAAGGCAATTAATTTTGTAATGCAGGAATGCTTTTTGGTGAAACCATATTGTGTAAGTTCTGTTTGACCACTTAAAGATCACGTGCAGAGGATTTCAGAACTAAAACATGCAGCACCACTCAATAAATATTACTATAACAACTGCTTGTTTTCCAAGTTTTGTAACCGAAGTCATCCAGTTTGTACTTTTTAGTGCTCTTCTGGCATGGTCCATTTCTCCAAGGTTACTTGATGTTGAGTCAGCATGCTTCCAGGCTACTGATGTCATTTGGGTTGCTACTCAGGGGTGTAGAAAAATACAGCACAGGAAAATTAAACAGCCAGAAATGTGGTCCACACCATCATGGATCACCACTCCAGTGAAATTTCAGGTGTAAGTGTACATATACTGTTACACCAACGCACCACTGAGGATCACCACTCCAGTGAAATTTCAGGTGTAAGTGTACATATACTGTTACACCACCGCACCACTGAGGATCACCACTCCAGTGAAATTTCAGGTGTAAGTGTACATATACTGTTACACCACCGCACCACTGAGGATCACCACTCCAGTGAAATTTCAGGTGTAAGTGTACATATACTGTTACACCACTGCACCACTGTGGATCACCACTCCAGTGAAATTTCAGGTGTAAGTGTACATATACTGTTACACCAACGCACCACTGAGGATCACCACTCCAGTGAAATTTCAGGTGTAAGTGTACATATACTGTTACACCACCGCACCACTGAGGATCACCACTCCAGTGAAATTTCAGGTGTAAGTGTATATTGTATGCTGTTACACCACCGCTACGGATCACCGCTCCAGTGAAATTTCAGATTATAGCGTACATATACTGTTACACCACCGCACCACTGAGGATCACCACTCCAGTGAAATTTCAGGTGTAAGTGTACATACACTGTTACACCACCGCACCACTAAGGATCACCACTCCAGTGAAATTTGTGACAAATTTCCAGCCCTTTAGTTTTACTCAGGGCCCCGTGTTTACTGCAGCAAAGTGGACCCACATTCTGCAGCAGGACCTCATGCTTTCTGTGGCAGAACTGCTGATTCTGCGGCAGGTAAATTGTGGTTAAACAGCATACCTTCAAGGGGATTAAGTCTTAGTTTACCCTTTGACTGCCTTCATACAACCACTCCACTGAATGTGGAACAGCACGCCGTTTAACAGTATGTATTAGTCTTATCACAAATATTAAACTGCAATAACCCAAATCTGGTGTTCTCTTTTAATAACCTTTCCCTTCCACCCAGAATTTGAAGGCTCATCTGTTTTTCTGCACACTGGTGGCTTTTGCTGTTCTCCTAAGTTATAATTGGAGGAGGACAGAAACACTCTGCTAAAACTACACAGAAGGCAAAATCTGCTTGGATTTCTTCTGGTTTATATTTACAGTTAGCAGAAATAAAGAGAGACTCCAACTTGAAAGCCATTTTTTTTCCTGATTTTGATCAACATTCTTTTAGATTATAATGTTTTAAAACTAGGAATACCCCAGCTGTCTTGCAACAAACATGTTGAGTGCAGTGTAAAAATCTGTGTGTTGGGAAGGGGGGATTATCTTCCTATAACAGTGATGGAGGGTGTTGCTTGCAGTGTCTGTATGATTTGTTGACTCCTGATTTTTCTTTTGGGGAACACACTAAAAAATGCAAGTAATTCTTAAACTGGAGTAACCTTGGTTAGCATGTTCTCTTCTCCTTGCAACTCGGGTTGTGGTGTTCTTCAGTCAGTGACCCTCATTTCACTTATGTATAGCAGCAATCAGTACAACTCTCCATTCTGATATTTTTCCTTATCTGCTCGCACCAGTTCTAGAATACCCTGATCTCCAACTCTACTGCAGCTGGTCAACTTGACCCTCCTTAAGAATTGAACTTGATGCCCCCCTTAGGCTGTAGGTTCAAATCTGCCATGAAATTACTCTCACACTTGCAGGTACAGATCTGCAGCCCACAAATCAAAACTGTGATCGATGTCCATCAGTGGGGACTGAGTCTTCTTCCCAGTCTGCTGCTAGCCACACGTTTCTGCAATCAACTCCTCCTCCAATACCTGCCACCACAACGACATTGATTCCACCTCCATGGGCACCACTGAATCTTCTCACTTCTTGACTACTGCTGGCCGTTCTTCCTTCCAAATTCAGGGATTCAGCATGCACTGTCAGCAGTGTCACAATGAAAAATTAACATGGCTGAGCTAGCTGCACCTACACAACAGCTAATCATAACTGCTGTGGACCTAATCAAGCTGTGCTACTCTTGCGTCAGTCTCCCCACGCGTAATACTGGCTGGACTGAGTTATGTAGCAAGAGCCAGCATGAGTTAAGATGCCATGCAGCCACTAGCTTTTCAGCTTTGTAGCGGGCGGCATCAGTTTGTTGCTCCTTCTAATGAGTATGTATGCCATGCCATACCATACTTAACATATCAGTAGCTATGCCCTTTCCTTGTGTCACTGTACAGCATAGTTAGCATTTCTGTGGCCATATGGCTGTTTTTCCTGATTTCTGCGGTCAGTACTGATTTCTGCGGTCAGCCCTGATTTCTGCGGCCACTGCTGCAACCGCAAAATTGCAGAAAACATGGGGCCCTGGTTTTATTGTGCCTAACTTTCCTTTGCTTTAGTTGTTGTACCCTACTATTCTGGGGTGCTACTTTAGAGTACTGAGATTCAAACCTAGAAACCTGGGTTGGAATTCTACAGCCTCCAGCCGCATAGTGTGTGATCCTAAGAATCACTTAACTTTTTGTGCTCCTAGGTTACATCTGAAAACAAACATTTGTTTAGTGTGCCTTTCATTATTAAACAATGCCCCCATACCCTGACCCTTACTTTACTATGCTACTGGTACTGTAATGTTGCCAATTTAATTGCTTTCGGTCAGTGTCTGCTTTACTATAAGATTTAATAGGGGTCTTATCTCTGTTAATTCCTACTAGGGTTGAATGTGTTAGCCCTGGTGAAAAGATTATTTTAAAGGGGAGTAAAGAATAGCTGAGCCTGAATTTAGCTCAAATAAACACTTGCCAGAGAGAAAACATTAGGCTGGCTACTATATAAAAACTTAGTAAGGTTTCAAACAACATTATGTCTCCCACCACAGTTTACAGGGTGATGGGATAATTGTTTTAGTGCTATTCTGAGAAATCTCCTCTGTTGAAAGTTGGGTGTGAATGAGCACAGCAATCAACATGACAATACAACTCATGCCTTTCACCACAACAGAAAGTTGCAAACCCTGCAGTACTGTGTTACTCTTCTTTACTTCTGCAAACCCTGCAGCATTGTTCTACTATATTACTCCATTACATCTGCAAACCCTGCATCATTGTGCTACTCTGTTCTGCAAACCCTGCAGCATTGTGCTACTCTGTTCTGCAAACCCTGCAACATTGTGCTACTCTATTCTGCAAACCCTGCAGCATTGTGCTGCTGACCATTACTTCTGCAAACCCTGCAGCATTGTGCTACCCTCCATTACTTCTGCAAACCCTGCAGCATTGTGCTACTCTGTTCTGCAAACCCTGCAGCATTGTGCTGCTGACCATTACTTCTGCAAACCCTGCAGCATTGTGCTATTCTCCGTTACTTCTGCAAACCCTGCAGCATTTTGCTGCTCTGTTACTTCTGCAAACCTGGCAGCATTGTGCGACTCTCCATTACATCTGCACACCCTGCAGTGTTGCGCTACTCTCTGTTACTTTTGCACACCCTGCAGCATTGTGCTTGTCTCTAAGATGGCCGCCGTGCTGGGTGTGCCTGAAGCTGTGTGCTTGAAGATAGCCATGTGTCTATGATAAGACATGAAGTTTTGTGTCCTTTACTGTGTAAAAATAGTTAGGGATTTCAAGTGAGTAAGTTAGACCCTGTGCATCCTCGGGAGAGAAGTGCACCCTGAGTGTACACCAGGGTCATAAAACCGACCCCCATGACACCTAGGTCGGGAGGCGCTAGGGGAGCCTTTACTGTGAGGTCCTGCACTTGTACTAATAAATCCGCAAGTAAGCCATTGGAAATAAGGAGCTGTTCACTTACATCTGTAGTAGTATCACCCAAGGGAAGAACTGCAGTATTATTGCCCAAGGGAATTGCTGCTTTTTTGGAGGCCCAGAGGAGTGATCTGTGTATTTGAGGAGACTGGGTGGAACAACAGACTGAGTGGTGGGTTCTGGCTGGCGTGAGAGCTCAGTCGGACTAAGTTGGAGGAAGATGGTTGGTCGTTGTTTAGAGAAGAACCAGCTGGGAGGAAGCCCTGGAAAAGGATTCCATTGGCAAATGGTATCGGGGGTCTGTCGATGAATTGGAGGGGATCTGGACCCCCAGTCCGGATAGAGGGTCAGTCGCTTCTGCCACCAGAGGTTGGTGGAGTGGATCTGTTTCCCTTAGGCAGAACAAGGGGCTCACCAAAGGGTGGTTCAACTTGGGCTGCCAAGGTGAAGGTCTGGGAAAAACTGATCCCGGAAGCTAGAGTGTCCCCTGAGAGATTTGGATACCATTTACACTATCAGTACAAGGACCCCGAGCCAGGACTTTGGATTATCAGTACGAGGACTCCGGTTGAGAAAAAACAAAATCTGGACTTTGGACTGCTCGCTGGGCATTGTGGAGCTGATGAAGTACATTCCGTTTTTATGTTTAGGTGAAGTTTCTGACTGTGAAACTGGGTGACAAGTTGGTCACTGTGCTTTAAGGATTTTCTGACATTTAAATCAACCTTGTGAGAGGAGGTTTGAGAGTCTTAAAGTCCTTACCCTGCAGTGGTGAGACCACTGTGGGGGGCAGGAAACAAATGAAATGACTATAAGAAATTTTTAGGGCACCAGAATTATTATTAATTGTTATGATGGCTAATTTATTGGTTTTGAGTAAGGGGTATATGTACCTTTAAGTAAGTTTAAGAAGGATTAGGTTAGGTGGGAGGGGGTATTGAATGAGTGGGTGTGTGATTGAATTACTACTGGTGTGTGTGGGAGTACCTGAGATACGTGCTGGGGAGTCAGGGACACGGTCAGGCAGTACTCCACCTCAAGACTAAGGGATCTTTGTCCGTTCGATCATCCTCCGCTCCCGTTTGAAGTTTATATTAGATTTCATGCATTCGGCATCTTAAGGAGATGAGGGAGTGGAAGGAGTGGAGTATTCTGGAACTCTCGAGGTGGGGGATGGGAAAGGGGTGGACGGATTGGGACAGTGAGGACCAGGAGGTGTCCTGGGGTGAAATGGACACAGGAATGAGGTTACTCTTGCCTTTTGCCCATACCCAAGGGTTCTGACTTAGTCAGGCAGGAAGTGAGGCCATCCTTGGACTCCCGTCCCTTTCAGGCGGTGTTATGCAATGCCAGCTCAATTAAGAATAGGACTGTAGTGGTTGCAAATCTCATGGCCTCTGCTGACCTGGTTTGCATCATCGAGACCTGGCTAGATGAAAATGCAGGCCCTATTTTGGAGTCTGCAGTTCCGGACGGGTTCTTGGTGATTCACCACCCAAGAGAGTATTGTAGTAGTAGTAATAATAATAATAAATTTTATTTAATATAGTGCCTTTCACAAATCAAGGCGCTGCACAATCAGATAAAATCACCAACTGCATCAAATACAATAAATACAGATAAAATCATAAAAGATTAGGGTAAGCTTTGCCCCACAAAAAGGTCTTCAGTGCCTGCTTAAAGCACCTCACTGCCCTGCACTCACGTAATGGTATTGTAGGGACGGGAAGGGAATTGCTGTGTGTTTTAGATAGGAACTGGGGCTCAGGGAGGTGCCGGATGGAGCAACCATCTCCTCTGAGTGTACTGCGGGTGCAGGTGCAGGCTACAGGACCCTTCTCATTTACTGTTCACCAGGTGATGGGAGGGAGTTCCTGAAGGAGGTTGCTGGTTTCATTGCCAAGATGGTATTGGAGTCTCCCAGATGGTTGATTCTGGTGGATTTCAATGCATGGGTCGACGATGAACTCTCGCCATTTGGACAAAACCTCCTTCAGTTGATGGATTCATTGGGCCTAACATGGGTTATTACCACTGCAGCCTATGAGAAGGAGCACTCATTGGACTTGGTGTTCCACCTGGGGATGGAGATCTCCGATGTGGAGGCGGAGCCAGTCGGTTGGTCTGACCATCATATCCTGAGATTCAGTTTCACAGACCCTGAAATAGGCCTGCCCCAAAGGAGTTGGTACAGTTCCATCCTTTGAGAGGAATTGCCTCAGAAGGCCTAACGATGGTGCTGGACCTCTCAGGACTTCCAAACGATAGCACTGATCTAGAGCCCGTTGTATTAGCCTATAATAAGGCCGTTACTGAGGCCTTGAATATCATTGCTCCAACTCGTGTTCGCCCTCTTACTCTTCGCCAGGGTGCCCCCTGGTTTGATGGGGAAATCCATGAGTTGAAGAGGCAAGTACAAAGGTTGGAAAGACTCTGGCGGAAAACTTGCTTGGAGGTGGATAAACTTAGATTAATGGATCATTATAAGATCTACCAATCAGCAATTTCCCATAAGAAGGCAGAGTTCATGTCCAGGGAAATTGCTACAGTGAAGAATAGGCCAGTTCAGCTCTTCCAAACTGTGGGCAGACTGTGCAGTCCAGCCTGTCTTCATTCTGGTCGAGCGTTGTCACAAGTACAGTGTGAGGAGTTTGCACAGTTTTACACCGATAAGGTGTCCGCCATCAGAGATGAGATCAACCAGTGCCTTCCCATTGGACCTTGCATTAATCAATTGGGTGGTACTAATGCCTGACGGACCTGGTTCACCTTTAGTCAACCGGCAATCGTAGATATAGTGAGGGTCATCTAGACTGTGCAGCCAACCTACTGCAGTTTGGATCTGGGCCCTACATGCCTACTAGTGGAGTGTGTAGAGGTTATTGGCCTGGTCCTTGCTGGAATAGTGGGGGTTTCATTGGAGAGAGGGATCTTTCCAGATACCTTAAAGGAGGCAGTAGTGCGCCCACTTCTGAAAAAACCCTCCCTTGAGCCGACTAGCCAGCTAATTACAGACTGGTCTCGAACTTACCCTTTATAGGGAAAGTTATTGAGAAGGTGGTCGTTTTGCAGCTGGTAGATCATTTAACCAACTACGATAGCTATGACCCTGTCCAGTCTGGCTTCAGGAAAAGACATAGCACCAAAACAGCTCTGGTGTGGGTACTCAGTGACCTTCTGATGGCGAGAGATCAGAGAACCCATTCCATCTTGTTCTCCATGATCTCTCGGCAGCATTTGACACCGTAGATCATGGTATGCTGCTCGAATGCTTGTGGTTCTTCTGTGGACTGGGGGGTGGTCCTCAGTTGCTTTCGATCTTTCCTTGAGGGCAGATCCCAGAGAGTGGTATCAGGGGTTTATTCCTCGGCCCCTCACTGGCTGTCCTGTGGGGTTCCACAGGGTTCAGTGCTGCTCCCCCCATGTTATCTGCTGTGTACATGCTAAGAACAGTGTAAGATGGTATGGGTTGAGTTTTCATTTCTATGCTAATACACTCAACTGTACATGTCTTTTGTACCTGAACAGGAGTTAGACTCTGTTATGGTGTTTAATAACTGCCTGCTGGAGATTCAGAACTGGATGAGTGCCAGTTGGCTTTGGTTGAACTTAGGGGGGACAGAGGTATTGGTGGTGGACCCTGGTTATAGGATGACAGCAGCATGGGCGGGAAAACCCTCAGGTTTATATCTTGGTGGGATCCTGCTTATTGCCTCCAGGCCAGGTGTGTAACCTGGTTGTGGTATTTGATGTGGGACTGACCCTGAGGGCGCAGGTTTCAGCTGTAGTCAAATCTTCCTTTTACCATCTAAGGAACATAGCCCAGATGAAGAACCTGGTCCCGCCCAAAGATCTTCCTACCTTGGTCCACGCCTTTCTTACCAGTCGTTTTGATTATTGCAATGCCGGCTACAAGGGAAGGATATCCACCGCTTGCAACTAGTGCAGAACACGACGGCCAGGTTATTGACTGGAACCCCTAGATCCAGTCATGTAACGCCTGTGCTGCGTGAACTGCACTGGCTGCCAATGCAGTGGTGGATCACCTTTAAGGTCACGCTGCTGCCCTATAAAGCCCTACATGAGCAGGGACCCCACTACCTGAAAGAACTCCTGTGTCCTTACTGTCCCATCTTCTCACTCCAATCCTCTAGTTAGAGATTGCTAGAGATTCCCAGAGTATCCCTAAAAACATCAGGAGGAAAATCTTTTGCCTTTTTGGCACCAACCCTGTGGAATTCTCTACCATGCCAGATACGAGAGAGGTTGACTGTGGAAGGATTTAAAAAGTCCTTGAAGATATAGCTTCTTAACCAAGCATTTACAGGGACCTATTGAGTGTGTGTTAATATGTTTTATTTGCTTTTAAATTGTAATGATATGAAACTGCTTTTTTAATGTGTGTTGTAAAGGCGCCCTGAGCATAGGAAGGGCGCCTTATACAAATAAAATTTTACTTACTTACTTTACTTCTGCAAACCCTGCAGAATTGTGCTACTCTCTGTTACTTCTGCAAAGCCTAAAATTATCAACCTCATACAACTGTATTTCTGTGCATTACTGACATTCAATATGGCAAACCCACATTCAAGCAGCTGATTGTCTTTCAGTTTCTTGCAACAGGCACAGAGCAAGAAAAAAATATATATATCTTTACAGACATTAGCAATGTCACTCCCTGACTTCTTTACAGATGAAAATAAAGAGTACCTCAAATTACATCTCCAGAGAGGAGATATGCTGAAAACCACAGGAAACGGCAACTGTAAGCCTCTAGCGGTGTGGCTGAAGCAAAGTACACAACAAATGCCTAAACATGTTATGAAATAGTAGATTTTCATTCTAAACACCAGGCATAACACTTTTTTATTCTGTTTATTATAGGGGCACAGTCGTGCCCCCGTAGTTAGAGTTGAGTAACATGTTTAATGTTAAACCTCAGATTTTGCACTTTAAAAACTTAGATCAGTGGATCTGCACACAGTTGGGCGTGCACTGTCCCAAGTGGTAGCTCTCTTGATGTGGCACGTTTTGTTCTGGTTGTATGTGCAGATTCTGAGATCCAGAGAGTGCAAAAACTTTAAAAGTCGCTATTGTTTCGCAGTTTATTCCTCATCGCCTTGTGCCCAGATGGTATGTATTTTTGGTGGGAATTGTTTTATGGTACAAACAGCTTGGACTACAGAACTGCCTTGCATTTGTTTGGTGAAAAATATATTATCTGTTGCAAAGTTATTCCATTTTTAAGTTCCCATTATTTTCAAAGGGGATAGTGCCCTCTAGGACAGAAGAATGGAATGAAAAATGAATTTGGTCTCATGAAAAAGGATTCTTTTTCACCACAAAAAAAATGCCTTTTTCGTGAGCTGCCATCTTCTTTCTTTTTTTTTTTTCCACACAACTAAATAACACTGTCCAGGGATGTCTTTTACAGACATCCAGGCATGTATTTATTTATTTAGTTAGTTTTTTGTTGACTAGGAAAGAAGGACTAGACAATTCTGCCTATTTTCAGCCTCATTCCAGGGGAGGGGGGAGCTACAAATGGATGCCAACTGAAACTGAACCTGATTAAACTGTTGGTGGTAATTTTAGTGAATGGGGAGATTTAACCAGGACATAGGGGAACCTCCCCTACTCACACCGGGTTCTGATGGTTTATCACATGAGCTGTTTAAAATACTTTTTGAAACCTTGGGCGATGAGCTTATTAGCATCTATAATAAAGCACTATATAAGGGAGCTCTTCCTGATAGTATGTATACTAGAGTCCTTGTCCTGTTATATAAATCTGGTGCCAGGGGAGATTTAAAGAACTGGAGACCCATCTCCTTGTTAAATACAGATTGTAAAATGTTAATGAAATTTATGTGTAATAGAGTGTCATCTGTACTAGACACCATTATCCATCCTACACAGTTCAGTGGCGTCCCATCTAGAAAAATTCAGAATGCCTTGATCTTAATTAGAGAACTTTTGCACAGAGGTGAAGAAGATGAATTAATGGGCTTTTGAACTAGCTTAGATCGAGCAAAAGCATATGACAGTCTTGAGTATCAGTATGTTTGGACAGTTTTGGCAGCTTATGGCTTTCCTGCAAAATTTATAGCCTGGCTACAAACTTGATATAAATCAACATGCATCATTCCATGGGCAAATGGTTGGCAAGGAAACAAATGTCCTGTATATTGAGGGGTCCAGCAAGAGTGTGCCCCTAAAGTCCCCTATTGTACATTCTCACATTAGCTCCCCTAATATATAAAGTTAATCAGAACAGTTTAGTACAAGGATTATCACTCGGTAATGAGGACCCACCTATTTGTTCCATAGCTTATGTGGATGCTGTGGGGCTCATTGCGGCTGACAGAGCATCAAGTTTAGCTGCTAGGCATATAGTGTCTGAATCTGAACGTGTCTCTGGTTTGAAGGTCAACATAAAAAAGAGTTGCTGTATCCCCATAGGGACTCAGGAAGAAGAGGCACCTGATTTTATTGGAATTTCCTTGGTAACAGGTTATCATAAAATTTTAGGAATTTATTTTGGTGGAAAAAATCACATTTCTTTGATTGGGATCTAAAACTTAAAGAAGCAAGTAGTAAAGTTTCAAAATGGAATCAATGGCAGATGGGGAAGAAAAAACAAATTAATGCGTGTAAAACTTTCTTACTCCCCATTTTTATTCCTGAGCACTATCTTTCCTCCCCCAAAATCCCTTGAAACTACTCTTTTTTTTTTAGTATTTTTTTGTCCAATGTCTGTGGGGTACCCCCTTGAATCCATTGAAAAGGGGTGTCACCTATTTACCTATAATGCAGGGCGGACTTGCTATGATTAATCCCTTGGTTTTCCTGTATTGTAGCTTTATACATCATAACATAACTCCCCTTCATCAAAATTAGAAAATTTGGAGACGGTGGGTGTGGGATATCGTGGGTCCTATATTATCTAGTTGGGATGCCTCACCAATACCTAAACAAAAACATGTGGCAACATTGCCCAGTTATTTTTCTGAGATGGTTAGTAAATTAAAACTATGGAAAATAACCAAAACTGAGATCCATAAAAATACAAGAAAGGAACTATATTACAAAATATTAGACACCCATTACATAGAAACACCATGGTATAGAGAGGAACCACAACATAAACAACAGATTATTTCTGAAATGTTACTTTGTTGCAGAACACTTTGCTACATGTGGGATTTCATGTGGCTCTGTACACATCTCACACTGGGAGTTAAAAATAACAGGAAGCACAAAGGAATAGCGGAAAGAATATGCCCAAGAGGTGGTGTATGTCTTGACCAATTAGAAACAATGCAACATTTATTTCTTGAATGCCTCTTTACAAATTCCATTTTGGCAGTACCTAAAATTTGGATATACGGACCTTTCACTACTATTACCCCAGAGATGTTATTTTTAGGTATATTTCCCTCAAGGTGGATCAAATATGACGTAAGTATGATGCAGTTGATGTTGTGCATAAAATATCAATTGTAGCATGCAAGATGTGCTATAACATTAAGACAGCAACATAAAACCATTGATCAAGTTGTGTATGCCGTAATGCAGAATATATATAGACTAGTGGATGGGTGACCATCCACAACAAGGCTTTGTTTCCATCAAGGGAGTTGATGACATCATACAGACCTTGAGAGCAAAGCTCAAGAGGTCTGTATGATGTAATCAGCTGCCGAGAAGGAAACACAGCCTTTGTTGTGGATGGTCACCCATCTGTTCTATAAAGTATGTGGTTGCCCTTCCAGAGATAGAAGAGATCCATTCTTTTTCTTTTTTTTTTTTTTTTTACCTTCAGCGTTTTATGATGAAGCTCCCGCTTATGCTCACTTTGGCTTCTCTAATCCCGCTTGGTACGGCTTGCAGAGACTCTGACCGTGTTGGAGAGAAAAATTGTGTACAGCAGTTACGAACACCTGTGGCCGCTCTGACTGTTTTTTTTTTTTTTAAATGACAAAAAAAGGTTTACTTTGTTTTTGTAAGAGAGAGAGGGTTCCCAACCATGTCTGAACTACAGCAGTGCACTGCTCAGCACTCGCTAAGTCGCATCGCCATGTTTTTCCAATTTTTCCCCTAAGAGAATGGATTGAACCAGTCAAATCGCAGGATATGTCTTAAAAGTTGTTTTACTATCGATGTAACATCAGAATGATAGTACAACAACTTTTTTGAACTTTGAATTGTCCTACAAAAAGGTTCAGAAAGTCACTGTTTTTCAACTCCAATAAGCACTAACCGTATATTATATAGAGAATAATGCATATGTAGGTGGTTGATATGGAGTTTTTTTTACACACCCAAGATGTGTGATAATATGTAAACCTCGAGAGCGAAAATATTATCACACATTGAGGATTAGTGAAAAAAACTCTATATCAACCACCTACATATGTTTTACATAATAACTGGTGCAAGAAAAAAATTACTTCTCATTTGTACATAGCAGAAATCACTCTATATGAAGCACCTACATATGTTATTTTTATAATACAAAGCAGACAAAAGATGTAACTACATATTTTACATCCAGAGGAGAGAACAGACTTCAGTAACAATTTAATGTTACCTTCTTATATGTTCATTTCGTGGAAGAGTTCAAATCCATCGCGGTTGCATCATCTAGCTGTCTGGATAATTTCAGTCCGAGGGGAAAGCTCATGACACTTAAACTAAACTCTTTCTGGTAAGATCAGCAGGAGACAACCTACTTTCTAACAAATAATTATAATATTAATTAGTAAATTGCATTTAAATGAACTGAAAATTGTTCATTTTAAGAAATTCTCAAGTGTTGTTCCTCAGATCCCAGGTGAAAGGTCATCCAGCCTGGGGAAATAGTAAGGGATAGTGGTGAAAGTATGTGTTCAGGGAAACATTTTTTAGGATCATGAATGTATTTTATGATTTAAACGAAATGGTTCTCTTTTGTGCTAGACCTTTTGATTAGGACTCCCGATTTATTTATTTGTTTGATTTTTAGTGATGTGAACTGCCTGTGTGTGTTTGCCGTTGGAGAACAGTCTTGTGCTGCCAGTGACTGTCTCGGCTAGTTTGTCGTGATTCTCGGCGCGAGGATGTAAAAGTCATATCAACTCTCAGGTTGATACGAGTTTTTTCGTATCAACCTGTGGGTTGATACGACTTTTGAAAGTGTCTGAAAACGGGTTGCTATTGGGAATCGCCAGTTATTATAAAGAGATTACAAGAGATGGACAAACTGCACTCTCCACGAGACTTTATTTTTATTTATTTATTTAGTTTTTGTTAACCGGGTAAGTGCACTAGCCAACAGGTGACTATTTTCAGGCACAACCCAGGAGATACAAGACAAAACATAGTGAGGGTGATAACATAAACAATACAATTGCAAAGACAAATGGAGCAAAGTTATAAGGCTAGGATAACAAGGTGGACACTAGTCAAAGTACAACGAATAAAACATTGTTCTGAAGTAGTGGATAGCAGGAAAAAAGGCTAAAACGGGTACTGGTGCATGGACAGAGCTGATTGATTGTCCCAGGCAGAACGTGGTATAAGGAAGCAAGGGGGGAATGGAGTGGAAGAGGGGGCCTGAGGATCCAAGAGAGCAAGCTAGGACTACGCTGAGATCTGTCTGAAGCTCAGAGCACAGAAACGGTTTATGGCTTTGGCGGCTCAGGGTACCACCATGCAGCCGGGCTCATGGTCCTCATACTTGGGCACGAAACATGGCAGGCAGCCTCAGACAGCGGACCTATCGGGGACCTCTGAGACTATCTTGGTTTATCCATGTCAGGGCTGTAGCGGCAAGTTACGGCTTTCGCGGTTGGAGGTAGGGACAAGCTGCCAGTCTCATGGTTCCATTGCCAGGCATACGAGCAGCATTTGGTCAGGGCTGTCCGGGCAGGGACTTATGGCATTACAATTGGTAACTCTGCAGAAACTTATGGCTTTGCGGCTAGAAAGCAGAGATAAGCAACCGACCACCAGGTCCCAGAGACGGGTATGGGAGCGGCATGTTGTCAGGGTTTAGAGGTTTAATAGGCAAGAACTTATGGCTTTAGTGGCTGAAAGTGGGGATTTGTAGCCGGGCTCATGGTTCCGCTCACTGGCTTGAGAGTGTCAAAAGGCGGGGTTCGGAGATGTATTATGGCAGCCTTACGGCTTCGGTGGCCGAAAGTAAGGATGAGTGCCCGGGGTCATGATTCTTGTTTCCGGGCATGGGAGCTGTACTCCGGGGTTCGGGGGGGCTTACGACAATCCAACGGCTAGGGCAGCTGAAAGTAGAGACAAGTCTCCGGTGTTCAAGGATCTGTTGAGGGGCATGAGAGCAGCGCACAGTCAGGTATATGGGGGAATTATTGGCAGTATTGCTTTAGGCAGCTGAAAGATAGGGAAGCGGAGCCTGGCATCATTGATCCATAGCCGGACATAAGCATGGCGAGCAATCCCGGGCAAACCCGGGGGAGTACATCCCTGGGTGGGGAGGGGAGAGGCTATGACCTTGTTTGTACCAGTACCCAGATTCACAAACATTCTGTCCTGCTATCCAAACCGTGAGGTCCAGTACAAGTTAAAACAGCAATTTATTTTAAAACAGCAATGTGAAGAGCAAAAGGCAAAGTTCAGACATTTACACAGCATGTAATAAAGGCACAGCAGTAAGGGCTTATTTCATACAACACAACTTGTATAGTGCAGTAAGCTACCTAACCGAGCCATTTTGATTAGGGGAACGCAGGGATATATAGGATATCAGCGGATAGATAAGGTATGAGAAACAGGTAGGGAAGAGTAAGTAATTGGAAAAGGGTGACCCAGCGTAAGGGGGGGGCGGAATTAGGCAGGGAAAGGGGGAGTGGTAGGACAGGCTTTCATAGGTAATGTCAGGTAGGGTTGTAACAGGCACATTGGTCAGAGGTAGCTAGGTGGTTGCGTAGCCCTCGCTTGAAGAGGTTGTGCGACGAGGCATGTCTTAGATCCAGTGGCAGCATGTTCCACATCTGGGGAGCAGCATGCCCGAACACACCAGACCCTTTAGAGGTGCGGCAACGGGGGACACTCAAGAGATTTATCAGATGATCTCAGTTCACGAGTAGAGGCGGGATGTAGTAGCTCAGCTAGTGATGCAGGTTTGTCTAATCTGATGGAGTCACAGAGACAGCCCAGATAGTATAGCCTGGTGGCGGAGGGAGAGAGCCAGCCAAGGTCACTATACAGTTGACAATGATGTTTGAGCCGAGGGGCCTTTGAAGCATACCGGCATACATTGTTGTAGGTGACATCCCATTTTTGCAAGGCAATTTTATGTGCAATAGTCAGGATGGGAGCACAGTAGGTAAGGGTTGGTAAAAGGATCCCTCTGGCAATGGTCAGTTTAGCTGAAGGTGTAAGCATGTAGCTGGTTCTGTAGGCAGCCCCCAGTTTACAGTTCATAGCTTTACAGGTTTCTTGAATGTGAAGGTTCAGGTCCAGTGATTGGTCAAGTAGGATACCAAGATAGCAAAATGTGGTGACTACCTCAAGAGAGGTCCCATCCAGGTCTAGAATTTTTAAGTGGGAGGAGCAGGATCTAAGCTTATGGCCGGTGCCCAGTAGCATAGCTTTGGTTTTGCTTGAGTTCAGGATAAGACGATGGGAGCTTAGCCAGTTTTGTAAAGTATTGAAAGCAGTGGTCAGAGATACGTTTAGGTGGTCGATATTATCCGAACTGGCATAGATGACCAGGTCATGAGCGTAGAGAGGAGAGGAGCAGGATGAGATATTGCTAGGTAGGTTGTTTATGAATAGGGAAAACAGAAGAGGGCCCAGTATTGAGCCTTGTGGTATGCCAATATTGATAGTGGTGCTGTCGGAGATTGCAGAATTTAGTTTAACAGCTTGAGACCTATCTGTTAAGTAGCTCCTGAACCAGTTTGTAACGGGAGATGAGAAACCAATTGATTGAAGGGTGGACAGGAGCAGGGGGTGATCCACGAGGTCGAAAGCCTTGGTAAGATCAAGGAAGACAGCACCTGTTAGCCGACCCTCATCCATATTTGAGAGAGTATCTGAAGTGAGTTTGGCTAGCGCTGTTGTTGTAGTGCTATGATTCTTCCTGATGCCATGCTGCTTCACAGAGCAGTTTGAGGATTCAAGAAATCAAGGGTCTGGGTGGCTACAAGCTTTTCTAAGATTTTGCTGAGGACCGAGAGAATCGCTATTGGTCTGTAATTTGTGATTTCATTCTTGTTTCCCTTTTTGAAAATAGGAGTAATTCTTGCAGATTTCCAGATATCCGGGATGGTACCGTTGGAGAGGGACAGTGTGAAAACCTTGGCCAGTGGCTCAGAGATGAGATGAGCAGCAGCTTTTAAAAGGCGGGGTTCCAGAGAGTCGGATCCAGGGCTGGTATTGTCAGATATGGTGCTTAGTAGATTTAAGACTTGAGTGCCAGTCACAGCCTTGAAATAGAAGGACTTGGTTGTTTGAGTCCCAGGTTCATAGGTTGGGGGGCCGGCTAGTTTGCTAGCAGCAGAGGGCTGAGATGCGGCTGGTGCCAGTGGTAGTGTGGAGGTGTAAGGTGATAGGTCAGAGAACATGTTGTTGAAGGCATTTGCTATGGTGAGGGAGCCGTTGCAGTGGATCCCATCGAGTATCATTTCCGAGGGGGTTACAGATTGTGGGGTACCAAGGAAGGTCTTTATGTGGCCCCAGAATTTGCGGGGATCATGTGCTGAGCTGGATAGCAGGTTCTGGCAGTACTTACTTTTTGCAAGTCTTATCTGCTTTTTGCAGGAGTTTCTGTGTTGCTTGTAGATTGAGTGGTCACTGGGTAGACCAGTGCTTTTGAAGTGCTTCCATAGCTTATCCCTGAGTCGTAGCTGCCGAAGTAGATCTTTTTGGAGCCATCTCGTTTGTTTTCCCCTGACTCTTCTTTGCACTTTCGGTGCATGCCTATTCTGTATTTCCCTCAACCTAGTCAGGAACACGTTTAGGGCGTCTTCAACTTTTGAT
Source organism: Neoceratodus forsteri (assembly GCA_016271365.2). NCBI lineage: Eukaryota > Metazoa > Chordata > Ceratodontiformes > Ceratodontidae > Neoceratodus > Neoceratodus forsteri. The sequence continues at coordinate 374,925,960 of CM057457.1, read as the reverse complement.
GCTTGGTAGATTTCAGACCAGTCAATGTTGGATATGTCAAGGAGGAAGGTATTTAAATCCATATGTGCAAAGTTGGTAAATGTGACCAGGCGGGGCTGAGGAGAGGGTGGCGGACCAGAGCGCCATTGACAAATAATGGGTGAGTGGTCGGTTATAGCATTGGCCAGGATACCTGCCTTAGTCATGTGTTCCGGTCTATTCATGAGAATCCAGTCAATAAGTGTACCAGTCTGTGAGGTTATCATCCTGGTGTTCTCAGTTATAAGCTGGTGGAAGTTAAAACCCTGGACTAGGGATGCAAGTGTGCTATGAGAAGGGCCCAGCCAATTCAGGTTTACATCACCTAGTATGGTGGCTTCATTCATGTTAATAGTTTGTGATGTAAGCTTGAGGAGTTAATGAAAACTATCCACCCTTCCAGAGGGCGGATTGTAGAGACAGATTATGTGCAGATTCTTTGAACCAAGGGACAAAATCGCATGTATAGACTCACAGATCCGTGGTGAGTTTTGGGCAGGTGCCGTTTTAATGCCGAGGTTGGATTTATGGTATATGTCAACGCCCCAACCCCGTTTTGACCCTGGCCTGTCCTGCCGGATAATAGAGTATCCAGGTATGTCACACTGGGCATACTGGATTCGTGGTTTTAGCCATGTTTCCGTGAGGCACAGAATGTCAGGTCCAACTGCTTTGATCCACGCCTCAAGTTCAGCCAGATGGCTCTGAAGACTTCTAATTTCATATGTGCTAGTAGAAGACCTTTTTTTGACTTGCCCTTTGAATAGTTGGGAGTGCCGTTGTAGGGAGGGCCAGGGTTTGGTTCTACGTCGCCAGCAAGCTGGAGCAAAAGAGAGGCTAGAAACTCAAGCTTTAACCTATATAGAGCTTCAGTAGATTTATGTTTCTTCCTTTTGTTTATAGTGGGTAGCAAGTACGAGATAAGTGCATCCTTTCTTAAAAAAGTATTGCCAGGTAGGTTTAGGGTAATATTTGGCAATGAGTAGTTCTGAAAAACTGAAATCACTGGTCAAAAGGGAGTAGTGGTGTATTTCATGGGGTAGTGACAGAGAGATTTTGTTTAGGCACGGTAGGAAAATAAGGCAGATCAGGGGAGTTAGTACCTTTAGTCTACCGCTTGGTGGCGGTGAGCCCGCATGGAGGAGGAACATGGCAGCGCTTTTGAGATAAGGGCTAAGATTGTAGGGAAGCAGGGATTTAATGAGAGGATAGGGTGGGGTATCAGAGATAAAGTAGGTTTTGGTTGGGGTGTCGGCGATCAAAAAAGAGTAAAGACTCGGAGAAGGAGAGGGGACCGAGTAAGATGGATGGATGGAGTGGGGTGGGGTGGGATTTTTGCAGAAAGGGAAAAGCGACCACCAAGGCAGCTTCAAGAGAACTGAAAGCAATGCAGTCCGGCAGTGAGTAGGACGATCACCCCCAGTGGTGAGAGAGTATAAGGAACCAATGGGAAAGTGGACACTTAGTCATATGACCAACATAAGCCTATATAGCTAAAGGGTCAACCAGGGTGGGTGGGGAGCCGGCGCAAAGCACTGGCGGGACAAATGGTCACCGGAGGAGCTGTAACACTTGCCGTAAAATGGCTCACCGCAAGCGGGGAGAGTAGACAGCTCACAGTGGTATACGGCGCTCACAGTCCTGGAGCCCGGTAGGCAGTCCAAGAGACAAGGTTCATCGGTAAAACAGCCGCTTTCAGTGAAAGGGTGGAATCCAGATAGTGCCACCAACCCTTACTGGAGAGAGCCGGTTGCTGGAAGCGGGAAAAACGTACCTTTTGGCTTTATGCCTTTAGCGGCACAAGGTACCAGCGAGCGGCTGAGCTCCTGGTTCTCTTCCTGGGCGAGAGTGCGGCAGGCGGCCCCTGACAACAGGCTTCCTGGAGGAGCGCGGTTTCGAGTCTTCGGTGGGTACCGCTGGGCAAGCGGTGTCCACAGAGGCTTTCTTGGGTGCAGCGGTGGGTCCACGGGTCTGAGGAGGAGCAAGTCCAAAGCCCTGACGGGCTTGGAAAGGACCTGAGGAGAGCAGCAGGGAGAGGCAGTTAAGTAGGCGTGGGCACAGTGAGGAAGGCTAAGCAGGACAAAGAGAGGGGCGGGAGGTGAGAAAAAGGTGGAGATTAGCAAGAGGAGAAGGATTACAGTTTTTAGGCAGTTTATACTAAGGCTTTAGACTTTTACTCATGCCATGCACAATTATGTTTTTTTCAGAGAAAAAGGGCGGGAAGTGAGGAGATTGGAAGAGGGAAATGTTATCAATTTAACAGTTTCAAGGCAGTTAGATGGAGTCTTTATACTTTTGTAGCAACAAATATTCAAGGTTCAAAGCAAAGCACACAAGGCAAAATGGTCAAAAATGGTCACCGGAGGAGCTGTAACACTTGCCGTAAAACGGCTCACCGCAAGCGGGGAGAGTAGACAGCTCACAGCGGTATACAGCGCTCACAGTCCTGGAGCCCGGTAGGCAGTCCAAGAGACAAGGTTCATCGGTAAAACAGCCGCTTTCAGTGAAAGGGTGGAATCCACATAGTGCCACCAACCCTTACTGGAGAGAGCCGGTAGCTGGAAGCGGGAAAAATGTACCTTTCGGCTTTATGCCTTTAGCAGCACAAGGTACCAGCGAGTGGCCTAGCTCCTGGTTCCCTTCCTGGGTGAGAGTGCGGCAGGTGGCCCCTGACAACAGGCTTCCTGGAGGAGCGTGGTTTTGAGTCTTCGGCGGGTACCGCTGGGCAAGCGGTGTCCACGGAGGCTTCCTTGGGTACAGCGGTGGGTCCACAGGTCCGAGGAGGAGCAAGTCTGAAGCCCCAACGGGCTTGGAAAGGACCTTTCGGCTTTACGCCTTAGCGGCACAAGGTACCAGCGAGCCGCCGAGCTCCTGGTTCCCTTCCTGGGCGACAGTACGGCGGGCGGCCCCTAACAACAGACTTCCTAGAGGAGTGCGGTTTCGAATCTTCGTCGGGTACCGCTGGGCAATCGGTGTCCACAGAGGCTTCCTTGGGTACAACGGTGGGTCCACGGGTCCGAGGAGGAGCAAGTCCGAAGCCCCGACGGGCTTGGAAATACGTTAACTTCTATAGATTGTGGTGGAGGATCACATCTTGGTTAGACACTGGGTGAAATTATTTGACAAAATGACCACATAATGTGTCTCCTTAGATATATAGTATAATTTTATAGCTAGCTCATAATTTGAATGAAAATAAAACTGTTGTCCAGAGTGTCGTGTTGTCTTAGGTGGGTAGGAGGCTTCCTGAAATAATTGTATAATTCTATTTTTGTTTTTTTGGAGGATTCTTTCCTGTTACACTCTACATTTCATTACATATTTCTAGATGGGGATGTATACCTTAAGTTTTTTTTTTTTTTGCTGTACAGTTTTTGCATTGATTTCTTTCTTTGTACTGTGGTATGCTTCCTTTAGAGTCTGATTAATAGTCCTCTACTCTTTCTTTATTTGGGGGTATGCAGTAATACTTGTTTTCTGTTTTTTTTTTTTTAATTTAAGAATTTCCTGTAGTTTTGCATTATTTCATTTTAAAATATGGATGGTATGCTGTAATGCTTATTTACTTTACTCATTTTCTATTTTTCATTAGATAATTTGTATTTTGTGTTTTTGTATTGTATGAATAATCTTTTCAGTTTGAACAAAAAATGACCCTGCTCTTTTCGAGAAGTGCCATGGGCTCTTTAACATCCACCTGAACAACCACCAGAACAGGCAAATGGGACCTTGGTTTAATGTGTCATCTAAAACATGGCAACTCAGGAGTGCAGCACCCCCCCATGCTGCACTACACAGTCAATTTGGATTTCACCCAAGTGCCTGGTGTGTGTTTAGAACCCACAGCCTTCTGATCTTCTGGTCTCAGAGGTAAGTGTGCAACCTGCTGAGCCACTGACACTGTATGTTACTCATCAGGAGCTAATGTGCTTCTCTTAGTATTTTTATAGCTCCCATGGTCTCTGAAGGTTTTGGTTTTTAAACCACTTAAACACATTTTTATGTTTGCTTTCACGCATGTGCAAGGAACATAGTGCCACCATACGGGTTTTCATAGGTGTGGCACCCCGCTTCCAATGCCCTGCTCCTTTTTGCAGGCACTGCTCCACTGCACCAATGACTGTCTTAGCTGTCTATGACAGCAGTTCAGATACAGTGGCGTACAGTTGAAAGCAAACTACCACTGCAATGCGCGGTGGTAACATGTAGGCAATTTGCATACTGCCTTGCTGTCAGCAGTATGCAAATTGCCTACACCTCACCACCTTAGCAATCGAACTGTATGCCACTGCATCTGTATGATGCACCCCCCCATTTGTTGTGTGCTGAGGGGGTGCCCAATCCCCCTCAGCACATGCACACACACCCAAGAACACTGTATGTCCAACAGGGTGCCCAATCCCTGTTGGCTCCAGTGCCCCCCCAAAAAACAAACTTCACGCTGCCATGCTGGGAGTCCACCCCAGCGAGGCAAAAGTCCTGCGCCATCATGTGCTCTCTGCACACTGTGTGGCCAATGGGGGTGGCCAATCTCCTGTTGGCACCACTGCCCCCAAACTTCCAGGTGCCATGCTGGGAGCCTACCCCAGCATGGCAAAAGTCCCACATCGCCTTTTTAAAAAATAAACCTGTGAAAAAAGGAAACGGTCCCACACTGTTTCTCGTGCCCCTACCCCAACCCACACCCACCCTCTGTGTACTCCACCTCCCACACTCCCTCACCCCATACTTACCTCCAGAGCCTAGTGCGATGATCTTGTGGACTGGGAACATGTCTGCACTCTTCAAAGCCAACCGCGAACTGAAGAAATGCCAGTAAGCTGTATAGTGGCATAAACAGGGTTTTTTGCAACTTTGGTTGGTATCGCGATCATTTTTTTGAATTTTTGCACCAAATTTTCAACATGGGGTTCTTGGGACCCCGTCTCGTGAATTCAGTCACTGTCATCTGGTTATTCGGTCCCAAAAGGTGATTTCAGAGTCACTGTGTAGAATCACCTTTCGGGACCGATTAATGAAATGAGTGTCGCTGTTCATGAGGTGGAATCTCAAAAAGCCTATGTTGCAATTTTGGTGAAAAAATTCTCAAAAATGACTGTGTTACGAGCATGCGTTGCTCAGTTTCCACGCACACTCGCAAGTTCGAGAATTTGTAATATTTTCACTCTAGATTTTCAACATTGGCATTTTTTCACACCACCTTATAAACAGTACAGCTGTCATTTTTCACATCTTGGCCAATATATGTGTTCACATTTCGAGAGCAGAATAGCGCAGTTGCTGTGGGAAATCAGTGTTCGGGACAGATTAAGAAAATCACAGTGACACTGTTCATGAGCAGAGGTCCTAAAATGCCCATGTTGAAAATTTGGTGACAAAAGTCCATAAAATGACTGTTACGAGTGTGCATTACGCAGTTTCTACGCACCTTGTAACTTCACGAATTTGTACTATTTTCACTCCAGATTTTCAACATTGACATTTTTCCACACATCCTTATGAACAATACAGCTGTCATTTTTCACATCCTGGCCAAAATGTGTGTTTTGCACTTCCGGCGCACAACAGCGCGCTCGCTGTGGGAAATCATTGTTTGGGTCAGATTAAGAAAATCACAGTAACACTGTTCATGAGCGGAGGTCCCAAAATGCCTATATTGAAAATCTGGTACCAAAAATCCCCACAAGAATTGATGCTCACACCATTCCACCCCAACCCCGATCCAGCAGTCAGTGATGATGGGCATCGAGGTGCACCTTGGACTCTTTGGCTCCAGAGTTCACACCATTGTCCTATACTGCACCCATTTCAGTGTATTTCCTTATGGAATGAGGTGAGTGTAAAGCTCGAACACCCCAAGGCACACCTCAACACTTGTCAGTGTCTGCAGGGTAGGGTGAGGTGAAATGTTGTGACCCTTATGGGTGACGACCCAAAGGAACATCCCAATACCTGTCCATCTCTGCATAGTGGGGGTGGAGCTGGCATCAGTTCAATACATCACTGCCATTTCTATACTGCATCTGTCTAACTCCTGCACTTCCACTGCTAATGCCAGCAAGCAAACATTCAGCATTGACAAATGCTTGTTGTTACTTGCTAAGATCCTTTTTAATAAATCCTTTTTCACATAAAAAAAAAAAAGTCATGAAAAAAGGGTTTGGAACACAGGGGGGAAAAAGCTTTCTCCAAGCCTTTCCCCGTAATTTATTTCCAGTGTTGTGGTCCCTCTCCCTCCCAGTCATAGAAGCATAGACTTTGATGGCAGATAAGGACCGCTTGGCCCACCTAGTCTGCCCAGTTTCTACCTATCTGATAAGTTGCAGTTTCCAGTTACCCAACACCCTACTTCCTTCTACCCCTCATTAAAATTGCCTTATGTCTGTCCCATGCATTCTTGAATTCCTCCACTGTTTTTGACCCCACAACCTCCCCAGGAAGGCAGTTCCATGCATCTACCACCTGCTCTGTGAAAAAGTATTTCCTCATGTTGCCCCTGAGCCGTCCACTCCCATATGAATATTAGTTTTCCATAGTGCAGTGGTCCTGCCCTGGTCATAAGTCCCATATGAAAATTATTTTCTGTACTGTAGCAGTCCCTTTACCCACCCTTCCATGGCCATTCCCCATTTCCCTGGTGTCTAGTGGCACCCTGCACCCCACCTGCCAGTCACTGTTCCCCGTTTCTCTGATGTTTAATGGCACCTCCCACCTGCTGATTGCTGTCCCCATTATATCATCCTGTATTCCCTGTTGTCTAGTGGCAACCCCCACTCTCCCATTGAAGAAAAAAACAGATAACGAAAATGGTCCTGCAGTGTTTTTTTTTTTACCTGTGTATATATATGTATATATATAAAAAAAAAAAGGTCCCTCGCCAATCAGTCCCCTCATGTCCCACTTAGCACCCACCATACCACACTTCCCAGTAGATCCCACACACCCTCACTCACCTGAACAGGTCCTAGATTTAAGACACATCTTGCTGCCGGAACCGGCAACTGCAGTATGAGAAAAAAATGGTAAATGTGGTTTAATGTGTTTCAGTGTGGGGGGGTCAACTTTTATGCATGACTTTCTCTTTTTTTTGAGATTTTAACCCCATATTTTCAACATTGCCTTTTGGCAACCCCATCTCAATAACAATGTGACTGCCCTTATGCAGCTCACACCCAAAAGATGTTTTATTGTTGGTTGGTGAAATTACCTTTCGTGGGATTTAACAGTTTTTTTTCCTGACTTTGTTCATGGGGTGGGGTCATAAGGAGACTGTTCAAAATCTGGGGTCAGAATGATTAAAAATGTAAAAGTTATGACCAGTTCATTGCAGTTTCACTAGGCACACTTGTAACTTTGGAAGCTTTAAATATTTAGACCTAGATTTTCAACATAGCCTGCTTACTACTCCGCCTCATGTATGTCACAGCTGTCGTTTTTTCAAACCCTGGCCAAAATGTGTTCTAACACCTACATAGAAACATAGAATTTGACGGCAGATAAGGACTGCTTGGCCCACCCAGTCTGCCCATTTCCCTACCTGATGGATAAGCTGCAGATCCTAGTTAACCAGCAGCCTACTTCTTCCTACCCCCACCCCCTAGAATTGCCTTATGACTGTCCCATGCATGCTTAAATTCCACCACTGTTTTTGGCACAACCTCCTCTGAAGGCCGTTCCATGCATCCACAACCTCTCTGTGAAAAAATACTTCCTAAATTACCTCTGAGCCGTCCCCCCATCTTCAAATTGTGCCCTCTTGTTCTTGCACACCTCTTTTTGAAAGATGCTACCCTCTTGGACTTTGTTGATTCCCTTGAGGTACTTGAAGTTTCTATCAAGTCCCCCTCTCCCTCCTTTCCTCGAGGGCTATACATGTTAGCTCCTTAAGTCTCTTCATATGTCTTCCGTGCAGACCCTGCACCATTTAGTGCCCTCCTCTGGACATCTTCCATCCTGTCTATGCCTTTGGAGATTGGGTCTCAGAACTGCATGCAGTACTCCAGATGGGGTCTGACCAGCTGTCTGTACAGAGGTATAATAACTTCCTGTTTTCTACTGGTGATGCCTCTCCTATGCATCCCAGTATCCCCCAACCCTCCTTGCTGCCTCTCACATTGCTTGCCCACCTTTAGGTCATCTGATATGACTACCCCAGGTCCCTTTCCATTTTGTTGTTGTTAGTATCTCACCCCCATTGTGTACTCTTCCCTGGATTTTGTTTCCCAGGTGCATTACCTTGCACTTCTTAGCATTGAATCTAAGCTGCCATACATTTGACCATTCCTCTAACCTTGCCAAGTCCCTTCTCATCCTTTCCACCCCACCTTGTGTATCAACCCTGTTGCAGATCTTGTGTCATCTGCAAAGAGACATACCTTTCCTTCCAGTCCCTCTGCAATGTAACTATAAAGACATTGGAGGACTGGTCCTAATACTGAACCTGCGTACCCCACAGTAACCCCCATTTCTTCAGAGTGAACTCCATTTACTATTACTCTCTGTGTCCTATTCTCCAGCCAATTCTTTACCCAGGCTGTCATCTTGGGACCCACTCCCAGGCTGGCTAACTTGTATATTAATCTTTTGTGTGGGACTGTGTCAAATGCCTTGCTAAAGTCTAGGTAGGCCATGTCCACAGCCCCTCCCTGATCTACTACTTTGGTCACCCAGTCAAAGAAATCTATCAGATTCGTCTGGCATGACCTTCCCACCGTGAATCCATGCTGCCTTGGGTCCTGTGCCCTCTAGCCTCTAGATACCTGACAGTTCTTTCCTTCAAGTGATTCCATCATTTTCCCTACCACTGAGGTTAAACTAACAGGTCTGTAGTTTCCTGCTTCTGCCTTGCTCCCACTTTTGTGAAGGAATCCCATCTGCTCCTCCAGTCCTCGGGTACCACCCATCCTCCCATGATTTGTTAAAGAGGGTAGTCAGTGGTGTCACTAGTTCTACCCTTAGTTCTTTTAGAATTCTGGGATGAATCCCATCAGGCCCCATTGCTTTGTCCACCTTCAGTTTTAAGAGTTCTTTCAGAACCCTTTCTTCTGTAAATGGACTGGTATCAACTTCTGTATCCAGAGTGTTTCTACTGTTTGTTTTAGGTACCTCCCTCTTCCTTTGTAAATACTGAGCAAAATATTTGTTTAGTATCTCTGCCTTTCACAGTCACCCTCTGCCCACCCTCCCTCCCCTTTATTAAGCCTCACTATCCTCCCTTGGTCTTCCTTGGCTCCCTGATGTACCTATAAAGGTTTTATCCCCTTCTTAACTGAGGTTGGCTATCTTTCCTCGGTTTGGGCCTTTGCTGTTCTGACTGCCTTCCCAGCTTCCTTTTGCTTTAACTGATACAATTCTCTGTCCTGCTCCTTCTGTGATTCCTTGGCCTTTACTAACATACTAAAATGCCAGCAGAATAGGCTAACGGTCTTTCGTGTCTGCTCGTTTGGTCAGCCCCACCTGGGTGCTGACCTTGCTGCCCTCGCCTTCTCTGGCTTCTCCCTTCCCAGTTCCGGATATTCTTGCTGCATTGGATTTTGCTTCCAGAACCCTTCCTGTACCTGTCCCACCCTCTTGAACCCCTCCACTGTCTCTGCCTCCACCAGCCCCTAGGCAGTGCATTCCATGGCTCCACCACTCTCAGTGAAGTAGCACCTCCTCCTTTCTCCCTGAATCTTCCCCTCCAGCTTCACCCATGCCCTCTAGTGGCCCCTCCTCCTTCCTTGAAGCACACTGACTGTTCCTCCCCTATTTACCTCTTCATGTACCCGAGGACCTCTATCATGTCCCCCGGTCCCTTCTCTCTTCCAATGTGTACATATTTAGCTCTTGAGCCTCTCCTCATAGGTCCTGTCCCCAAGCCCCAAATCATTTGGTTGCCCTCCTCTGGACCCTCTCCAGGAGGTTAATGTCCCTCTTTAAGTGTGGCCTCCAAAACCGCAGTACTCAAGGTGCGGCCTCACCAAGCAGTTATACAGAGGGAGTATCACTTCCCTCCTTCTGGAGGTGATCCCCCTAGCGATGCATCCCAGCATCCTGTTGGCCTTGGCTGCTGCCCTCCTACAAGTCTCAGAGTTGTTCATCTTGACATCCACCACCCCCAGGTCCCTCTCAGCCATCGAGACTTGTAGCATTTCCAGGGTAAGCACTTGGCCTGGGTTTCTGGCTCAGGTGTGAGTACCTTGCATTTCCCTGCATTGAACCTCAGCTTCCACTTTCTAGACCATCTTTCCAGAGCCTCAGGTCCCCTGTGGGCCACCCTCCCCTCCTCCCCATCCACCGCCCCCAGTTTGAGTCATCCATAAAGAGACTCATCTCACTCCTGATTCCTGTCCTTATGTCAGAGGCGTAGGCATTGAACAGAAGGGGCCCAAGGACTGATCCCTGTGGGACCCCACTAATGACCCTCCTTGGGCATGAGACTATCCCGCCAACTACGACCGGAGCCAATTGCCTATCCATCTGATCATCTGGTTCCCAACCCCCATTTCTCCCAGCTTATCCAACAGGCCCACATGAGGAACAGAGTCAAATGCCTTGCTGAAGTCTAGAAAGACGCCCACTGGTCACCCAGGTCCAAGGCACTAGTCACCCAGTCATAGAACTCCACCAAGTTTGTCTGACACACTTCCCGGATGAATCCATGCTGTCTATCGTCCAGGCACCCTGACTTATCCAGGTCCCCCCTAGCCTCTCCTTGACAATGCCCTCCATCACCTTGCCCACCACCGATGTCAGGCTGACAGGTCTGTGGTTCCTACCTCCTCTGATCCCCCTTGTGGATAGGCACTATATCGCCACCTTCCAGTCTTGGGGCACCCACCCTGTCCTCAGAGAGACGGTGAAAAGCTCCGCCAGGGGTTTCGCCAGGACATCCGCAAGTTCCTTCAGCACTCTGGGATGTAATTTATCCGGCCCCGGTGCTTTCTCCGTCTTAAGGGAGCTGAGGGCTTCCCTCACTCTCTCTGCTGTGATTTCCACTTCCGGTACCTCTTCTCCCTGCTTAGCCCTCCCCCCACCTGCCAATGATGCCTCCTCCTCCTCTCCCCAGACCCGCCGATCGGTAAGGGTCCCCCCCTCCTCAGTATCTCTGTCTCCTCCCATGTATGATGCAGCACCCCCATTTTCCTTGGTGAAAACTGAGGTGAAGTACTCATTTAGTACCTCAGCCTGCTCCCCCAGGTCTTGTGCCCATCTTCCGGTACCTCTTCTCCCTGCTTAGCCCTCCCCCCACCTGCCAGTGATGCCTCCTCCTCTCCCCAGACCCGCCGATCGGTAAGGGTCCCCCCTCCTCAGTATCTCTGTCTCCTCCCATGTATGATGCAGCACCCCCATTTTCCTTGGTGAAAACTGAGGTGAAGTACTCATTTAGTACCTCAGCCTGCTCCCTGGGTCTTGTGCCCATCTCTCCCCTGATTTAATCCTGCTAATCTGCCCCTTCACCCTTCGTTTTTCCCCAATGTATCTAAAGAACCCCTTGTTCCCTCTCCTAATTTCCCTGGCCAGGTTCTGCTGCTTCCTTGCCTTAGCCGCCCTCACCATCCTAGTGGCCCTTCTAGCCATCAGCTCGTACTCCCCTCGATCCCTTTCACTCCTTGAGCACTTGAATTGCTTATAGGCTGCCTTCTTTCTCCGCACCCCTCCTGGACCTCCTGGTCCTGGCAGGGATTTTGAGCCCTACTGCATTTTCGTCTTACTCTTGCACAGCTGCTGGTAGCATCCTGCACCCTCTCCTGATGATTTCCACCTACTATCAGCGTCCATGTCTGACCCTATCCCATCCAAATGCTCCTTAGGATCCTTCCCATTTCCTTAAATCCCCCCCTGAAGTCAGTTACTTATGTCTTTGTGCAGCCTTCTACCCTCCTAGGTCCAGGCAGAACCAGACCGTGGCATAGTCACTCCTTCAATGGGTCCCTTACCTCCAGGCCCCAATCTGGTCACTGTCTGCCAGGACCACATCCAGTACCCGCCTCCTGGTGGTTCCCTCACCTGCTGAGTTAAGAAGCGTCTTGAAGACATCCAACAACCTCTGTTCCTGGTCACAGAGGATGTCATAGTCTCCCAGTCTGTTCCTGGCATGTTTAAGTCCCCAACACCACCACGTTACTCTGCCCAGTCTGCAGTGTCTCCCAACATCTGCCACCAGACTGTCCTCCAGCTTCTCCGCCAGGGCAGGGGTCTATACACCACTCCTATTTTACTCTTTGCCCCCCTTGTTATCAGGTGACCAAATCGCCTCCACGGTTCCCTCCGCCTCCTCTACTCCCCTATGCCAATGCAGTTTTGACTATCATTGCTACCTCCTCCCTTCCCTCCCCTGTCTTTCCTGAACATAGTGTAACCCTCCAGGTTCAGGTCCCAGTCATGTCCTGCAGTGGCCCAAGTCTCAGTGACCACTGCCATCCACTGCTCCCTCAGTTAGCATCGCCTGGAGCTCAGGAATTTTATTGCCCAAGCTCCTGGCATTTAGCAGGACTACCTTCCACCTTTCCCTATAGTTCCATTTCCCCTGCTCATGTTCCCATGGGATTCTGTTTTCCTGGTCTGCACTTGCCAGTCGGCCTTTTCCTGTAATCCTCCTGCTCCCCAGGGGGATGGAGACAGAGTCCCTCCTTTATCGGCACCCCCTTGACAGCCTTTTCTCCCATCCCACCCCCCTTCACAAGTTTAAACCCCACTTTTCACCAATGAACCCCTCTATTTTCAACTTAAGGATTCCCCTCCCATCCAAATTGAGATGGAGTCTATCTGTAGCATACAGCTCCTTATCCTCCCAGGTCTCCCCCCAATCTTCCTGAATGCTTTCTTTTTCTCTTGAACCTTCACTGCCACTTCCTTTGAGAACCATAGTGGTTTCTTACATCATTTCATTTTATTTGCTTCACACAAAGGCTTGTTACCTCTGTGATGGCAGTTTTTATTATTCCCCATTGTTCTTCCACCCCTCCTTCCTGCCCATTTGCTAGTGCATTCCTTAGGCACTCACCCATTTTGGCAAAGTCAGCCTTCCTAAAGTCCAGTACTTTTGCCTTTGTTGACTTGACTCTATTGCTGTGTTTATTGTGAATCATACTGTTCGATGGTCGCTAGTTCCCAGATGGCTACCCACTTTACATCTGTGATCTCTCTTCATCTCCATTTGAGAGAACCAGGTCTAAGATTGCTCCTCTTGAGTGGGCTCCAGTACTAGTTGTCTAAGGCATGCCCCTGTAGGCATCTAGAATAACCCCACTCTTCAAGTGGCTGCTGCAACTGCACTCCAGTTAAGATCTGGCATATTCAGATCACCCATTAGCAATATCTCCCTTTTCTGCCATTCTAAGTATACTTTCTATCATTTCTTGTCCATTTCCTCCCCTGAGAAGGGGTCTGTATACAACCCCAGCGGATTGTGGTGCCATTGCGGTCTCCAAATTTACCCACAGTGCTTCTTCTCCTCCTCCTCCCTGTTTTCCCTTTTGTTCTGTTGCTTTGATTCCTTCCCTTATGTAAAGAGCTACTCCTCCTCCTCTTTTATCCTCCCTGTCCCTCCTGTAGATAGTGTATCCTGGTATGTTTATGTCCCAGTCATGGTTTTGTGTGTACAATGTTTCTGTGACTGCCATGATATCCAGATGTTCCTCCTCTATCAAGGCCACTAATTCAAGAAGCTTGTTACTTAGACTACGGGCATTGGTACTCATTGCTCTTCATTTCTTGATGGCTTTACCTTCTGTTGCAGCATCCCCCACTGACCGTTCTACCTCGGTCTTTTCTCATTTAGTACCCTGTTTTGTAGGAAGAGGCTGGGATTTTCCTGCTGCTTATCGGTGCCTGCCCCCTTGACTAGTTTAAAAGCTTGCCAATGAAGCATTTAAACTGATTGCTGAAAAGACTTGTTCCCTTCCTGGACAGATGCAGACCATCCTGTCAGTATAGGCTGGTGTCCCTCCAGGTGGAACCCCAGTCCCCAATGAAGCCAAAACCCTGTGCTCTGCACCATTTCTTCAACCATTCATTAAACTGCATGGTGCAAAGTACCCTCGCCTCACTCATGCCACTGACAGGCAGCACCTCTGAGAAGGATACTGTGTGTGTGCTACTTGTCTTAGGCCCCTCCCCAATTCTAAAAGTCCTTCTGCACTGCTCTAATCTCATGATGAGCCAAGTCATTTGTCCCTAGGTGGACAATGACGTCCAGCTCAGACTCCTGTGCAGCTGTTCTCGTGATCCTGAGGATGCGCTTCCTGTCCCTCCAAGCCATGGCACCAGGCAGGCACCTTACTTCAGTTTTTCCTGCTCCTCCCAGTTCTATCCCCCTAATAATTGAGTCCCCCACCAGGAGCTGCTTCCTTTCCTGTGGTGTCCTCTGCCTCCTTCCTGTAGGCCTCCCTTGTGACAGTTGTCCTCAGCCTCTTTAGTCTCCTCTGCGGGTGCATCCATAAGGGGAGCTATGCTCCCCCAGAATGGTGTATGGATTGTGGAGTGGAACAACTGACTGGGTGTGCCTCTGTTCCACCATCCTCACCCTCCCTGAGCCCACTGTGGTCCAACTGCTGTGCTTTCTACGCAACCTCTGAGGTAGTGGTGGTGGCTGTGGTGCTCCCTGGATGGGGGAGGTTCCCTTCCTACCGTCCAGCATGGCCTGGGGGAAGGTTCCTTTACTACTGTCCAGTGTGGCCTGAAGGCGGGCAACTTCCTCCCTCAAGGCAGAGAGTTGTCTGCAAATAGGGCAGCATCTCAGCCTCCAGAAAGACTCCCGGAAGACTGCTGCCCCACAGCCATTACATTGCACTGCTCCCCACATGTTTATCTACTTTTTTTTGTGTAATGTGTGTTTGTGTGTGTGATTGGCGTGTTTTATAGAAATATATATATTATACAATGTGAATGCTTATATTGTCAGTGCACTGTGCTAGAGAGGATATGACAGTGATATGCACCTTGCACTCTTGAGAAATGATGTCAGAACCCCAGGTATAAAGGAACTATTTCCAGGGGTGGGTGGGGTGAGGTGGGAAGGGATTGGGCCTAAACAGTGCCCTCACAAAATAATCAGCTAAAAGCCCTGACCCACCGCTGCGATGAGTGCCTTCCTGTCAGCAAGATGCCCTACACAACAATTTGACAGAGAAAATACCCTGCTAATCGAATAGAGAAAAATCCAGACATCCAAGTCAGACACAGGTAAACCTCCCCAGCCCCAAAACAGCCTGGTAGTTTGTGCTCTGACAGCAGTCAGCCCCAAAATAAGTCAGCTGTGCTTTAAACTCTTCCTGCGCTGAGAATCTTAAGAATTGTAACAAACGTAAGGTTACATCCACCCAAAACAATTGGATATGATGTAAGGTCTCCCTGACTAGTGAAGACAATTTCCACCACCTGAGGCTGTGTCTGGCATCAAATTACAAACTGCAGCCTTTGCTATTCAAAGTACACAGCTAATACCAGTAAGTTATTTCCAACTATTTTATTTATTAATGTAAACTGTCAGAATACTAGCAGACAGTCCAGATAGCCACAAAGGAAAATCAAATATGCAGTTATTTCAACCCTTCTGAAATTGCTCACAAGATAAGTAGTTTTGAAAACCCCCTTCCTGATTTAAAAATGAAATTAAACACAAAACAATCCCAATGTAAGACTGTAAAGTAAGGAAAACTTCCCTCAGATGTAAGTAAGAGAGATCAGTTGCAGATTTCTAATCCAATATAGTATATCCCATGCAGCTTCTCAGTAGTTTCAAAGCACAGCCTGTTACACCACTTGAAGAGATGGCGTGGAATGGTGTTGCAGTTGTGCAGAATTATGTTTTGGTAGGATTCAAAGATTTTCTGTACTGGATACATGAAGTGGGGTAATAACATGGCTATGCTGACAGTGTGGTCACTGTTGACCTCTAGAGGAACGTGCTGGGCCCAGAAGGCCTTGTGCTTGCATAGCTACATACATATGCCTCACTCATGACCTTACCTCACTCCTGTGCCTTACTTTGCTTCCTGAAGTTCTACCTCTCTACTTCAGTGCTCCCTTCCCAATCTTCTAAATCACTTAACCAACCCTGGTACAAAAATATCAAGTTGCATTTCATTAATATATCTCTCTCTTGCTGCACAACAGGACACAGAAGGTAATAGTGAGTGGAACACATTCTGAAGAAAGGGGGTTACTAGTGGAGTACCTCAGGGCTCAGTACTGGGTCCAGTCCTCTTTAACATCTTTATAAGTGACATTGCAGAGGGTCTGGAGGGAAGGGTATGCCTCTTTGCAGATTACACAAACATCTGTAACAGAGTTGATACACAAGAGGGGGTAGAAAAGATGAGAAGGTACTTGGCAAGGTTGGAGGAATGGTCAGACATATGGCAACTTAGATTCAATGCAAAGAAGTGCAAAGTAATGCACCTGGGAAACAAAAACCCAGGAGAAGAGTACACAATAGCAGGGGAGGTACTAACAACAACAAAAATGGAAGGGACCTGGGGTAGTCATATCAGATGACCTAAAGGTGGGTAAGCAATGTGAAAAGTCGGTAAGGAGAGCCAGGGGGATACTGGGATGCATAGGAAGGGGCATCACAAGTAGAAAAAGGGAAGTGGTTATCCCTCTATACAGACAGTTGGTGAGACCCCATCTGGAGTACTGTGTGCAGTTTTGGAGACCTCATCTACGCAAGGACATAGACAGGATGGAGGCAGTCCAGAGGAGGGCAACTAAAATGGTGCAGGATCTGCACCAGAAGACATATGAAGAGACTTAAGGAGCTTAACATGTATAGCCTCTAGGAGAAGGGGGGGGACATGATAGAAACTTTCAAGTACCTCAAGGGAATCAACAAAATCCAGGAGGGTAGCATCTTTCAGAAAAAGAGATGTGTAAGAACAAGGGGGCACAATTTAAAGATAGAGGGGGGACGGCTCAGGGGTAATGTGAGGAAATTTTTTTTTCACGGAGAGAGTGGTGGATACATGGAACCGCTTTCCTGAGGAGGTCGGTGGGTCTAAAACAGTGGGGGAATTCAAAAATGCATGGGACAGACATAAGGCAATTATAGTGGGGGGTTGAAGAAAGTAGGCTGTTGGTTAACTAAAATCTGCAGCTTATCCAGTAGGTAGGGAAATGGGCAGACTGGGTGGGCCAAGTGGTTCTTATCTGCCGTCAAAATCTATGTTTCTATGTTTCTCTCTGCAGGAGACATCAATCCCAAATCTGGTTCTGTCCTCAGCAAATGCTCCTCCTACAGTTGCCCCTCTCTCCCCTGCCTCCGCTACAACCTCTGATTCATTGCCCCTGGGGTCTAAGGATCCCACACCTTAAAATTCATAGCCTTCTACCTAAACGCGACCTCCTACTTCTGCTTGTATGCATGGTCAATCCTGACATCCTCATCCTATTTGAAACCTGGCTAACTAACAAAATCCCTGTTGCTTCTATTGCCATTCCTGGCTATGCTATCACTCGCCAGGACAGCCCCGGCAGGGGAGGGGGCATGGTGTTCTTCTCATCCTTCTCTCTCCAAATCACCACTGTCCTGTCATTAGAGATGCAGCGAAATTTAATTTTGCCAGTGAAATCATGGCTGCCAATTTTGCCCGTGCATCTGAGGCAAAATTAGGTGAAATTGGGCATTTCGCTCTTCTGGTGGTCACATGGTTGAGTCTAAACCAGCAGTAAGTGAGTGGTTAATGTCCTGTGCTATGTATCTTGAGGAAGCAGGCAGTGTTTATACTTCCTGTGACCGCAGAGTGCACTTTTACATCTAAATTGATTAATTTGTGCTATTTGTTTCAAATTTTTTCTTGTTTGTCTTTGTCATAGTTCATATTACAGTACCTGGTGATTGTATTTGTGTGTGTGTGATTCCCCCTTCCTGCTCTCTCTGAGTCTATCTCTGTTTCTTTGTTTTGTTTGTTTGGATTGGTGGTGTTTCTGGATTGTGTACATGATGAAGGGTGAAGACAGTGGGGCACCTGTACGCAGATTTCAGCAAACCATTACAAATGTAATGCCACAGCAGGAGGCTTTTTGCTCCAGCACTAGCACCCAGCAGCAAACTGTGCCCCCTCACCAGCAGCAGTTGGAGACAGTACCCTCTCCCCAACACCAGGAGGATACTGTTCCTCCACCCAGGCAGCAGGAGACCATGCCCCCTCCCAAGCAGCTGGAGGAGTCAGTGCCTGGGGCATTATCTGTGGCACCCCCCCCATGGCTCCATCATCCCTGAAGTTCTCCTGTCAGGAATTTTTGCTACCTAATATCAGTTGGTGATCAAGTGGTCACCTGCAATCTAAGCAGGCAGGAAGTGCATGGAGGAAAGTATGGATCCCACTTTGGGACAACCGGCCAGCATAGCCACATGGTCCACCACCACCTGCTGCGATGATACCTCAAATTGTGGGAGGTGGCAGCATCATCAGGTGCAGCTGGGGGGAGCAGTGGGGGTGTAAGCACTGAAGGGGGTGAGCAGGAGGGAGGCATGGCTGGACCAGTTAAATGTCCTTGCAGTGCTCACTGTACCAGAAAACAGCAGCAGTCAGTAACATCAAGACCCCTCCAGGGTTCTCCCTGTTCAAAGCCAGCAGCACAGGCAGCCCCCGCCTTGCCAGTGACACATATGGGCTTATCTGCTGTCCTGTCTGCAATCCAGCATGTCCGACAAGAGTTAATCGATTTCAGACAGGAATTTTGTGATGCCCGGTGGGGGGGGGGGGATTCTAAATTGCAATGTGATGTTGACAAAATCATGTGCATCCTATCAGATCTCTGTGGCAGCCCCACTGGCACTTACTGTTGCAGCACAGATTAGTCCATTTTGTTTTCATTTTTCTATCTTCCATTCTGTTGTTTGTATGCTCCCCCATATAAAAAAAAAAGCTATTCTGTTTTCTTTAATCTACATCCATTCCTTAAGTCCTCTTGTTTCTTTATTGTGTACTGTATGTAAAATAATTTTCTAGGGACATGGATATGTTGTTCATCCACACTTATTGGCAGGTCCCTTGCCGCTTTAAATCTTGCCGGAAGGTCTTCAAGCTGGCTCCTCCCACCCACCTGGGTGGTAAAACTCTTGGCTCCGCCCCATGACGCCAGATCTTCCTTACCGCTTGGAAGCTCAGGTTCCCTCCATAGCGCTCTGCGTTTTCGACTGGTTCCTGAAAAGTTCGATCTTCGAATTTATTGAAGTGTCCTTTGAATCTTCGATCTTTTCTTCTTCTCTACGGCGATGGCTTTTTCCGGCCCCAAGAGGCTTACAGTTAGTTCCTCCAGGAGGGACTCGCACTCCACGTGCTTTTTTTGCCTGGACTTGGATCACGATCCTCAGGCTTGCAACTTTTGTTCTGCCCTTTCGGTCAGCTCTCTGGAGGACCGTGCAGCCCGTTCAGGGCTCGGACATCCGGTAGTTTTCTCCGCTCCGGAAATTCCATCGGACCGGCGCATGTCCGCTTCGACTGTTTCGCTGCAGTCTGATCCTGCCGGGGAAGAGGCAGGTTCCCCCCCCTCGGTTGCGGAGCTTATCCTGCTCTACTTGGATTCTTCTCATGCAGCTTCGTTCAGGGAGCTTCGTCATTCCCTCTCCTCCAGAGAGGAACCTGGAAACCCTGTCGCTCGGCCTATGGCTAAAGGGCCGCAGGCTGGGTCTCTTCGTCGGCGGGAGCGGGATCTCTCCCCCTCCCTCATCGGCCGACGCTCGACTTCGGTCGAGGATTCGGCTTCGGCCACTGGCCTCATGGTATCCCCGTCAGGTCAGCCGGCCAGGTTCCCCGTCGACGTTGTTGAGTCTCTCGACCTGTCTTTCGGGGGGGGTCTGCTGATGCCATCTTCCCGCTGCCTTCGGCGGAAGCTGAGGCTCTGTCCTCCCTTCGGGTTGGCGGCCCTCGGTCCTTTCTTCCGAGCGAGGAGGCGGGTGTGCCCGCTTCTTCCCAGGCCGCCCTCTGTCCCCAAAGTTTAGGTCTGGTTTGGTCAACCTCTTGGTCTGGCCGCTCACGCCCGATCTCGGCGTTCTCGGTCGAGGCACCGAGTTAAGTGGCTTTGCCGTTCTTCCTCGTCCCCTCCTCGGATGAGGCGGTTTCGATACCGTTGGCATCGTGTTCTGAGGAACTTATGTGGCGACAGCAGTTGTTGTCTGGGTTTCAATCCCCCGATTCATTCTCGGATAGCAAGCAGCCGCGGCGGTGACAGCCGTTCAAATCG
The DNA here is from genome assembly GCA_016271365.2 of Neoceratodus forsteri. Lineage (NCBI taxonomy): Eukaryota > Metazoa > Chordata > Ceratodontiformes > Ceratodontidae > Neoceratodus > Neoceratodus forsteri. Next base: position 374,905,773 of record CM057457.1, on the reverse strand, counting down.
GTCGAGAGCCTTCTCCAGGGCGGTTGCAAATCCGACCCTCGCTGCCCTCCGCCCGGTGATTCAAACAGACCATGGCCTGTCCTTCAGGTCACTCGGTCCCTCACTCCCTGCCCGCCCCGGCTGACGAAGAGTGCCTCGGACCGTGGCAGCTTTTGCAGACCCTTTGGAGCCTGGGCAGGCTCTGCCATTTTCCTAACAGGGAGGACCCGGGTCTTCCCAGGAACATCAGTAGGCGACAGCCCATCGTCTTGAAGGTCTACTTCAGCTCATTTCAGAATTTACTGGAATGCAGCCGAGCCCGTCTCGATCCGGCACCTTCCCCTATGGAGATTCTGGATCGAGGGGGTTCTTCCTCGGAGGCCTTCCCAGTGGCTGAGGCTATCGTGGGCCCAGCCTTGGAGCTATGGCGGTGGCCTACTTCCTGCCATGCGCCTTCGGCCAGGGTGGCTCGGAGGTACCCTATCCCTGTCGGTTCTCTGCCCGGTTTCTTGGAGCACCCCTTGGCTGAAGGGGTAATTACCGACAACGTTTTCCAATGTCTTGGAAATGCTGGGGATGTGGACAGACCCCTCCGACAAGGAGTCCAGAAGGATGGACTATGTCGGGCGTAAGGTTTACGCTGCGTCCTCCCTAGGCCTCCGTCAGGCCAGTTCGGTTGCACTGATGGCACATTTCTCCCACACCCTTTTGGGCTCCCTGGATGAGGTTCTCCCTCATCTCCCAGGTGACCTGCGGACCACGGTTCGGCAGGTGCGGGACCAGGGTAGGGCGGTGGCGAAGCAGCAGCTCCAGACGGCTCTGGATCTAGGCGACTCCTGTGCCAGATCGGTGGCAGCCACAGTGGCCATGCGCCACAGGGTGTGGCTGAGGTTATCCTCCTTCTCTTTGGAAACCCAGCACGAGTTGGCAGACATCCCCTTCTTGGGAACTGACCTTTTCGGCCCTGGAGTGGAGGTATACATCCATGGGCCTGAGAAGTCCAATGCCACTCTGGACTCGGTCACTCTTGCCCAGAGGGTCAAGGGCAGCTGTCAGCCTTTGCGTAAGCCCCTTTGCCCCCTGAGCCCTGGGGCCCCCTGGCCCAACATGAGGCCAGGCAGGCATCGCTGGGCGGCCTGTTGCCAGACCAGCATCTTCCTCAAAGGAGGCGGGGAGGCAGGAAACCGAGGGCTCCTCGGCTCCTTCCCCTCTAAGCCTGCTCAGTGGCAGACCAAGGGGCATTGCCCAGCCCGTCGTCAACCAGGTTTCCCGTGGGGGACGGCTCCGCCTCATTCTGGGTATTTAAGGTGGATCCTGTCGCAGGTTGCGAGCGGTTCCCCTTTTGAGCCGTTGCCCCATGGGGATCTTGAGTTCACTGCCCCTGTGTCGGTCGTCCGACATGCCTGGCTCTCTAGTTAGAGGTGATCAGGAAGGCTGTGGTCCCCCCCCCCCAATTCAACCCTGGGCTCGCATCCAGGTATTCCTGGTCTCATACAGACGGGGGCTTGTGCCCATTCTCCCGCACGCCTGGATGGTCTCTCTTCTTCAGACATCCCATCCTCAGAACGTGGCGTGTAGCTGTTTTTCTGGTCTCCAGGATGTACCTACCCCTCGTTCTCACCGTTTCTGGGAGGCTCCACCCCTTCTTGCGGGGAGCTCATGCAGTTCCTAGCACTTACTTGCTCAGCAGTCTCTGCGGCATTGAAGGGTCGGATGTCACCCCACCCGGAAGAGGCAGACTGGTCTCCCGTCCGGGGAGCCAAGTGAGAACCTCGCACCTTGAAGGTGTGAAGCTTCTTGGGACTAAGCTCGACTCTTGAGTCCGAGCTCGGCTCCGGGCGGACAGGGCTGAGGTTCTTCCTCCTTTGCCGGTCGGTTGGCCGGGAAATTATGTCCTGCCAGGACCTCCTGGGCCTCAGGGCGGCCTTCCCTTAGTGGGAGGAGCCAGCCAGAGGTCACAGCGCTGCGTCCCTTGGACCAGTTCGTGACTAACAGCCCAGGTGTAAAGAGAACGCTCCCTTGGACCGTTCCAACTTCGGCAGGAGACCATCCTGTTCGTTCGCCCTGAGTCAGCGGTCTTCTCCGACCAATGTTTCTCGGATGGGTGGGGTGCCCATCTTGGGGAATACAGAGTGCTTTGCCTCTGGTCCTCTCGCAAGTCCCGATGTCCTTCCTGCTCGCTGGAGAACAGACGGTCCGCTTAGCCTGCACCACTCACTCCGCTTGTACGGGGTCTACAGGTCTAAGTCCAAGTTGGACAACACCAAGACCATGTGCTACCTACTCCGCCAGGTTCGGTCGATCCCCTTGTCTCGGTGCAAGGAGGTTCTCCGCATTGGGTTGTGCACGGTCGAGGGTTCCCAGCCATTTGATGGCAGGAGCCCCGATTCCCTGGCTGCTGCCTGAGCTGGGCATAGGCTGCGCCTCATGAGTGGTCTCCCTGCCAGAGGTAGCACAGGATCTTCTCCTCTTCCTCTGGGGAGAATACGAGGCCGAGACTGTTTTGTCTGCCCCTCAGCAGGTCTGCTGCAGGGGATGCCATCGGAGACCTCGGACCCGGGCCCCTCCGTGCCTCTCCCCCATTTCCCTTGACCTACGGGCAAGGCGAGGAGGGACTTGGCGCAGGTGATGCTGGTAGCCCCAGACTGGATTGCCAGTTCTGGTATCCAGCTCTCCTCAGTCTCAGCCCCAGGCTCCCGAGTCAGCCTCCAGTCCGCCCGGTCCTGTCTTTCCTTTTCAGGGGAAGGTTATCCATCTGGACCTTCAATCCCTGCACCTGTAGGCCGACCCCTGTCCTGCTAGGAGCCAGGCCTAGGGTCTTTCGGCAAGGTCCTCGACCTTCGAGGCGTCCTGCTAAGAAGTCGGCCAAGATGCTCGTCCTCTGGGAGAAGTTCTCCCTTTTTTGATGATGGGATAGGGCCGTGCCCTTCCCCGTCCCTGGGCGAGCATTCCGGACCATCTGCGGTCCATCCTTAGACCATGGCTTGACCTCGACCCTCTAGGTGCTTCTCGGGTCACCACTGTCTTCCGGGCGTGGGCGGGAGGCAGCTGGTGGTCGCGGAGAAGGTGGTCTCAACGCCTTCTAGGCCTCGATCACGCCTCCTCTTTTGGGGAGAGTATCCCCGTTTCTGCGGGATCCTTGCTGGTATGGGCTTAGCTCATGAGCAAGCCATCCGAACCTTTGCACAGGTCAGAGTTTTCCCCACCTGTTGTGGAAGAACACCTTCTTGGGGCCACTCCACCATCCAGAAGGTAGGGAGAGTTCCAGGTGCTCCTTTAACCTCCGTATCCGGTCTTCCACAGGGACTAGGTTGTCCTGCGCCCCACCCGAAGTCCCTCCGGAGGTGGTGGCGGAGTCTTCCCTTCGGGGGTATTGCCTCTGCCAGGGTTTATCCCCATTCACACCTCGGAGGCCGTATTCAGGTTCCATAGGAACCGTTTAACGCTCACCTCTTGGGAGCGTAAAGCTAAAGCTCGGGAGAGGTTCGCCAGCTGTTCATCATCTTCGCTGAAGCCGCATCTGGTAGATTTGCAGCCCAGTGGAAGACAAGCGGGCGGGTCACCCCTGCAAAGGTCTCCACTATAAGCGGGCGGGCATGCAGCCTCCCAGAGGGATAAGCGCTCTTTTTACCCGTCCTTCCACTGCATCGGTGGCTGCTTCCAAGGACTCTCTGGTCCAGGATATCCACAGGGCTTCTGCCCGGAAGCAGGCTTTACCGTTCCCCTTCCACATCGACCTTGGGTCATGCCAGGGTGCTGGTCGGGGCCTCAGTTCTTCAGTCTTTTTACCTAAGTAGGGGTGTGTGCCTTGCCTCCCTCCCCCCGGAGAACTGCTAGGAGTCTGCCAATAAGTGTGGATGAACAACATATCCATGTCTCTAGAAATACAGGTTTCTCACCTGTAACAAGAGTTCTAGGAATGGTATATGTTGTTCATCCACACGACCCACCCAGCCTCCCCGGCTTTGACGCACAACCTGGCTTCCAGCGGGCTAGATCTGGCGTCATGGGGCGGAGCTGAGAGTTTTACCACCTGGGTGGGTGGGAGGAGCCAGCTTGAAGACCTTCTGGCAAGATTTAAAGTGGCAAGGGACCTGCCAATAAGTGTGGATGAACAACATATACCATTCCTAGAACTCCTGTTACAGGTGAGTAACCTGTATTTATTGAATATTGCTGCTGTTCATTTCTGTCTTATGCTCCCTATAGAATTCATTCCCTTTTCTTGTCCTCTCTCTATTAGTCATCCCCACTCAGTGTTGTATTACCCTTTTCCTCCTGATCCTCCAGAATTCCCAAAATGTTTCCCAGAAAATGTTACATTTCATTCAGACATAGATCAGGTGTCACACATGCAGTCACATGGCTCACATCCAACATCAGGAGGACACAAATCTGCTGTTTTCTGCACCTTTTCTAATGATTGTCAAGCCTCACTGAGGTGGTGTCTCTGCCTAACATGTCCTACAAGTCCATAAATGTTTCTCAAAATATTTAACAGTAAATTCAGACCTTAGTCAGGTGTCTGATATGTTGTAATATGTTGCACGCCTCTCACCTGGACCAAAACATGTTTGACACACTGTTGACCAGTGGTTTAAAGCATAATCATGGTATTGTCCCTGCCTAACATGGCCCAGATGTCCAGAAATGTTTCCCAAAATATGTTACAGTACATTCAGGCAGAAATCGGGTGTCAGACACAAAGTTACATGGTTCACATCCACCATCAAGACACAAATCTGCTGTTTTCTGCACCATTTCAAATGGTTTGGTTTAGAGTAGTCGGGAAGGGGGGAGGGGTGGCAGTTTATATCAGGGAAGGAATAACTTGCATGAGGGAGAAGTCTAAGGAAGGGGAGGTGGAGGCATTATGGATTCAGCTAAGGTCCAATAGAGGGAGAAAGGTGAGGCTTGGGATGGTTTACAGACCACCTAGTCAAGATGAGGAGAGAGAGACAGGGAACTGATCTCACAAATATTGGAAGCTGCGGGGAAAGGAGAGGTGGTAATTGTGGGGGACTTCAACCTGCCCAAGGTGGACTGGAGGATACCATCCACTACATGTGCTAAGAGTCAGGTGATCCTGGAAGGACTGCAGAGTGAGTTCCTGACTCAGGGTGTCACTGAACCCACAAGAACGAGACAGTTCTTGATCTAGTGCTCACGAATGGGGAGCATGTACAGGAAATAATGGTCAGGGAGCCACCGGGAAGAAATGACCAATGCACAGTGTGGTTTCATTTGGATATGGGCAGGGAAAGCATCCCGACTAAGACCAAAATCTTGGATTTCAGGAGGGAGGACTTCAGGAAAATGGGTGAGGTTCTAAGGAGCCATCTGGTGGACATCAGTGCAGATATGGGGGTGGACCAAAAAATGGTCCATCATTAAGGAAGGAATACTGGTTGCCACAGATGAGTGTGTTAGGCTCAGGGGGAAGAACACAAGGGCCAAAGCACCCAGCTGGTTCAGTTCTGGGGTTGCCAAGGCAGTAAGGGAAAAGAGGTTGGCTTATAGAAAATTCAGGAAAACCAAGAGAGAAATGGATAGGGAAAATTACTTACGGTTGGCTAGTGAGGCAAGTAAGGAAGTCCAGCGAGCAGAGGCACAGAAGGAGCTGCAAATTGCTGAAGGAATTAAGAAGGGGAGAAGGCTTTCTTTCACTGTATAAGTGAGAAAAGGGACAAGAAGGAAGGAATTGTTAGGCTTAAGAAAGGGGTGGAGTGGGTAGAGGACAATGGAGGAAAAGCAGAGATACTTAATGAATATGTCTGTCTTCACCATGGAGAAGGATGGACCAGTGCCTTAAGGAGGGAAAAGAGGAATGGGGGGGGGACACAGACATAGTGATAGAGGAGGATAGAGTGAGGGAGGGTCTGCTGGCATTTTAGTGGACAAATCACCAGGCCCGGACAGAGTACATCCAAGGGTACTAGAGGCACTGGCTGAAGAGCTGGCAGGGCCACTAGCAGACCTATTTAATAGCTCACTAGAGTCAGGCATGATAGTGGGACACAGCTGAAGGGATACGGGACCTACAGGAAGATCTGGAAAAGCTGGGGAGGTGGTCCAGGATCTGGCAGCTTGGCTTTAATGCCAGGAAATGCAAAGTTATGCATATTGGAGCCAAGAATCCCAGGACAGAGTATTACCTGGATGGAGTCCGAGTAGCTGCATCAGAGGAGGAGAAGGACCTGGGAGTGATGATCACTAGTGACCTGAAGCACTCCACGCAGTGCAAGAAAGCGGCAGCAAAGGCAAACAAGATGCTGGGATGCATAGCTAGGGGGATCAGTAGTAGGAGAGAAGAGGTTATACTGCCCTTGTACAGGTCACTGGTAAGGCCGCATCTAGAGTTTGGAGTTCAGTACTGGTGCCCACACCTCAAAAAGGACATTAACCTGCTGGAGAAGGTACAGAGGAGAGCTACAAAGATGATAGCCGATCAGCAGGGCAAAGAATACTAGGAGAGGTTGAGGGCACTGAACATGTACTCCCTGGAAGACATAAGAAAGAGAGAGGGGGACATGATTGGGACATTCAAGTACTTGAAAGGGATAAATAATGTTGATAAGAAAAGTCTCTTTAAGCTGAGTGGCAACCCTATCATGGCGCAATCTTAAGCTGGAGGGTGGGAGGTTTAGGAGGGATGTCAGGAAGCACTTCTTCACTGAAAGGGTGGTGGACACTTGAAATGCACTGAAGGAAGAGGTCATCTCATTAAAGACAGTGATCAGCTTTAAGAGAGGCTGGGATAGGCATGGGGGAAGATAAGAATCATGGGTAGGGAGGATGGGAGGAGTGGGGAGAGGGGGCAGGGACATTAGCTCAAACTGTGGACCCTGCAATACGAGCAGACTTGATAGACCAAATGGCATTCTTCTGCTGGCTTCTTCATATGTTCGTATGTTAATAGGCCTAACCGTGGTGGTGCCACTGCCTAACATGCCCCCATATATAATGGGGTCACGTAGTAAACACCAGTGGTGTAACAGGGAGGAAAGCATTAATATGGTAAGCAAATTAAATAAAAAAAACAGGAATGCTGCAATGCAAAGGCTAGATCACAATTTGAATTTCTGAGCAATTCAACAATGCAGTGCACTTGTGTATGGACAAGTCACGTGGTCAATGTACATGAATACTTCCAGTACAAAAATAAAGCACAAGTGATTAAGGAAAAGGAAACGGGAACAGAACTACTCAGAATGAGTAACTGTTCAAATAAAGTTACCTGGAACAGGGTCAATATGTAAGAAAAATATAACAAAGAAGTAGCACACCAACAAAAATATTAAGACTTAAAAGAAATTACAGAAACTCACTCACAACTTGTGAGAAATTCATCAAATATTAGGGACTGGCCTACTCTGCTTTCACATACACTTACAGACACACCACACGGTTGACCCTCCACCACTCAACTCCTCATAGACACAGACACAGAGAAAACTGAAAACACTACCTAAGTTTAACCAAGTATTATCCAAAGGTACCAAAACAAAAAAAGGTTCACTAGCAGCATTAGGAACCAAATTAAGATTTTTGGGAGCAATTAACTCCCAAAAATCTCTAAGAGGTTTTTGAAGGGTTTATTGGCTGTGATGCACCACACTGAACTGCTCTCCGACTCAACGGACAATATACTGTGCAGGAAACAGCCTGCACATGATATTTCAGCAATCTACTCACAATGCATTGCAAGTTCACTAGCAAAATTGAAAAACATTGGCGAAATTAAGGATAATGGTGAAATTTCACCTTACGTGAAAGTGAAATTGGATGAAATTGGACAAAATTCGCATTATGCGAAATAACCAGAAAGCAAATTACTTTTCGCTCTAGGTGAAAAATTTTGTGTAATGCGAATTACGCAAAATATTTTGCTAGGCGAAATTTTCCAATTTTGCACATCTTTACCTGTCATCTTCTAACCCCACTGCCTATGAAGCCCTAGCTGTTATGCTCTCTTTACCTTTCTCAACACCTACATCTCATTACCTCTATTGGATGCCCGTCTTCCTCTGGTGAGCAATATTTGCTAGGTGACCTTGATCTGATCTGGTTGTCACCAACCCTAGTTAAGACTCATTCTACTATAGCTACTCTAAACCTGTCCCAGATAATCATAGAACCAACTAGGTTAAACCTAAAATCACCAAATCACCAAATCATACCCTCTTAGACTGGGCCTTAACCTCCCACTCCCACTGGGATGTCCAGTCTGGCCTATTACCAGATGCTGTTAGTTACCATCACATGATGTACCTAGTCAACAGAGTCCACAGACTCAAGACCCCTCACAAACTACTCACAATCTGCTCCTTCAAAACACTAGACTTTGCCCCTCTTCAACAGGACCTCACCCGGATTGACTGGACCCCAATAGCCTCTATCAATACTATTGACAAAGCCCTTGAATATTTCAGAGCCTGATTCCTCGCTGTCTGGAATAAACATGCTCCCTTGAAGAAAGTTAATGTGCATGGTTCTCATCTCCCCTGGGTTACCCCTGAACTACTAGTCTGCCAACAAGTGTGCGATACAGTGTGTAAACTCCGCGAGTCCACCAACCTCTCTCGTGACCACTCTACCTACAGAATGCTCCGTAATGCCTGTAGTAAAGCTGTTCAGCTAGCTAAAGCAGAATACTTCCAGTCTACCCTTTAACACTAACCTAAACAACCCGTCAAAATTTTGGAAAGTGGTACATTCCCTTTTCTCACCCCAAACTAAGCCGCCATCCCCACTACTCAATATAAATAACCAACGTGTATATGATCATCCCACAGTTGTTGCAGAATTCAACTCATACTTTACTTCCTGTGCCTCCACCCTTCTAGCCTCACTCCCAGTCCCTCTCCCCCCAACACCATCAAACAGTGGAGAACTTTGCCTTTTCTCCCATCTCTCCCATTGATACCTTAAAGACACTTCTCTCTATTCACCCTAGTAAAGGCAGCTCACCCGACAACCACAACCCTAAGTTTCTTTACCTATCTGCTTCTGCTATCTCCCTCCCTCTGGCTGAGCTCCTATACCTATCGTTCTCTTCTGCTACTGTCCCTAAAGCTTACTATTGTTGCTTGTATCGAATCTGTTTCATGTGTATTACTGTTACCTTGTGCTCCACTGTCACCCTGCACCATGTGTTGTGGCCTGGGTCGTGCCTGAAAACAGCCCCTGGAATCAGTGCATTCACCCGGTTATCAAAGTAATAATAAATAAATAAGCTTGGAAACATGCTACTGTGCTCCCCTTACCCAAGAGTGGTGATCTCTCTTCTCGTAGGAATTACTGCCCTATCTCACTTATTCCTACCTTGGCTAAACTTCAGGAACACCTTGTCTCTCCCAACTCTTTACCTTTCTTGATGATGCCTCCTTCTTCACTCCCTTCCAATCTTGCTTTTGGAAGAACCACTCCACAACCACTTCCCTGCTCCGACTCACTGACCATATACACTCAGCTATGGATAAAGGCTACATTACCGCTGCCATCTTTTTTGGCCTTGCTAAGGCCTTTGATACTGTCTCCCTCCTTGAAACCGTCTTGTCAGCTGACCTGTCTCAGACTGCCTGCGATTGGTTCTGAGCCTACCTGGTATGCAGAACTCAATCTGTTAAAATTGCTGATTCTACTTCCCCAACCCCTACCAATCTCTACAGGTGTGCCTCAAGACTCTCTACTTGGCCCATTCCTGTTCTCTATCTTTATCAATGACCTACCATCAGTTTTCTTCTCAACCTCTATTCATATGTATATTGATGATATGGTCTTGTACTCCTCAGACCATTCCCCATCTGATGTGATTACCAAACTACAACTTGACTTCACTATTGTTCAACACTGGCTAAACTCGCATCAGCTGTTCCTCAATGCCAAGAAGACAGACTCCATGACCTTTGGCATGCAGCAGAGACTCTCTAAGCTACCTTCACTCCCCTCCTTCCACACCCTCGATGGGAAAGTACTTGAGGACACTTCCATTTAAATACTTAGGTGTCTGCCTTGATCAATACCTTAACTTTTCTGAACATATTGACTCCATCCTGAAAACACTGCGCCCCAAGCTTGGTGCCCTATATAGGAACCACAGTGCCCTACCACTACCGGTTAGGTGTGATCTAGTTCAGAAAATATTCCCTATCTTTGATTATTGTGACATAGTCTACAGTACTGCTCCCAAGACTTCCCTTGCCAGGTTGGATACCCTATTCAATGCTTTCTGTCACTTTGCTCTAGACTCCCCAGCCCGCACTCATCCTTGTACCTTGTATCACTCTCTATCCTTTCGCTCCCTAGAGGGTAGGCATCTCTCCCACTGCACCAAGTTCACTTTTAAATTCTGGATTGGGGCTCTCCCCTCTTAACTCTCCCTTTCTCTCACTATCCCACCACACACCTCCCACCCTCTCCGCTCCACTGTTGCATGCACCTTAGCTATCCCTCGTTGTACCACCTCCATAGGCCAGACTGTTTCTCCTACTGGGTCCCAAAGCTCTGGAACTCACTTCCTTCTCCTATCAGACTTTTCTCTTCTCCATCTTCTGTCTCACAAGCCCTGCACAACTACTTTCCCCCTCAACTGTTTTTGCATTTAGCCTGCCCATTTCTACCCCTTTCTCAGTGCTCTGCCCACTCCCCTCTTCAACCCTATCTTTCATCTCATTGCCTACACAACTAATATTCCCCTACCCCTTTACGCTCTCAGACCCACTCTCAACCCTTCCCTCCTTAAACCTACCCTTCTCCCCTTCTCTCCTTCTCTTTCCTTATCTGCCAGTATTTGAGCATTCTCTCTACCTGTTTTCTCCAGACCCTCCTCCTAGTCTACTAAACTGTTCCCTTTCTACTAAGTTTGCCACAGTGTGTTCTAACTTATTTCCCCTTTTGTCACACCTCCCCCTTACAGTCCCAGGATTTGCCTAACATAGAAACATAGACTTTGATGGCAGATAAGGACCGCTTGGCCCACCTAGTCTGCCCATTTCCCTAACTACTGGATAAGCTGCAGATTCCAGTTAATCAACAACCTATTTCTTCCTACCCCCACAAGAATTGCCTTATGTCTATCCCATGCATGTTTGAATTCTCCCACAGTTTTAGACCCCACAGCCTCCTCAGGAAGGTGGTTCCATGTGTCCACCACCCTCTCTGTGAAAAAAATACTTCCTCACATTGCCCCTGAGCCACCTTGCATCTTCAAATTGTGTCCCCTTGTTCTTGCACATCTCGTTTTCTGAAAGATGCTACCCTCTTGGACTTTGTTGATTCCACTGAGGTACTTAAAAGTTTCAGTCATGATCCCCCCCCCTTTTCCTCAAGGGTATACATATTAAGCTCCTTTAGTCTCTCCTTGTATGGCTTCTCTTGCAGATCCTGCACCATTTTAGTTGCCCTTCTCTGGGCTGCCTTCATCCTGTCTGTGTCCTTGTGGAGATGGGGTCTCCAGAACTGGATGCAGTACTCCAGACGGGGTCTCTCCAACTGTACAGAGGGATAACAGCTTCCTGTTTTCTGCTGGTGATGCCTCTCCCTATACATCCCAGTATCCTGCCAGCCCTCCCTGCTGCCTTCTCACATTGTTTGCTAATCTTTAGGTCTCCCTTTCCATTATTGTTGTTGTTACCCCTCCCACACACATTGTGTACTTTTCCCCTGGGTTTTTGTTTCCCAGGAGCATTATTTTGCATTTCTTTGCATTGAATCCAAGCTGCCATACTTTTGACCATTCCTCCAACCTTGTCAAGTCCCTTCTCATTCTTTCCACCCCCCCTTGTGTATCAACTCTGTTGAAGATCTTTGTGTCATCTGCAAAGAAGCATACTTTTCCTTCCAGTCCCTCTGCAATGCCACTTATGAAGACATTAAAAAGGACTGGACCTAGTACTGAACCCTGCGGTACCCCACGAGTAACCTCCCTTTCTTCAGAGTGGACTCAGTTTACTATTACCTTCTGTGTCCTGTTGTCCAGCCAGTGTTTCACCCAGGCTACCACCCTGGGACCCACTTCCAGGCTGGCTAATTTGTTTATTAATCTTTTGTGTTGGACTGTGTCAAATGCCTTGTTAAAGTCTAGGTAGGCATGTCCACAGCCCCTCCCTGGTCTACTACTTTGGTCACCCAGTCAAAGAAATCAATTAGATTCATCTGACATGACCTTCCCACTGTGAATCCATGCTGCCTTGGGTCCTGTGCTCCACTGGCCTCTAGGTACTCAACAGTTCTTTCCTTCAGAAGTGATTCTATCATTTTCCTACCACAGAGGTCAAACTGACAGGTCTGTAGTTTCCAGCCCCTGTCTCACTCCCACCTTTGTGAAGGAGAATCGCATCTGCCCTCCTCCAGTCCTCAGGCACTGCACCATCCTCCCATGATTTGTTAAAAAGGGTAGTCAGTGGTGTTACTAGTTCTCTCCTTAATTCTTTCAGAATTCTGGAGTGAATCCCATCAGGCCTCATTGCTTTGTCCACCTTCAGTTTTAGGAGTTCTTTCAGAACCCTTTCTTCTGTGAAAGGATGGGGATTGACCCACCTATCCAGAGTGCTTCTGTTAATTAGATTAGGTACCTCCCCCTCCTCCTCTTTTGTGAATACTGAGCAGAAGTATTCATTCAGTATCCCTGTTTTTCCACTGTCGCTCTCTGTCCACCCACCGTCCATTCTATTCAGTCTCACTATCCTTCCCTTTGTCTTTCTATGCTCCCTAATGTACCTATAAAAGGTATTATCCCCCTTCTTAACCGAGTTGGTTATCTTTTCCTCAGTCTGGGCCTTTGCTATCCTGACTGCCTTTCCTGTTTCCTTCTGCCTTAACTGCAGTGTTGGGTAAGTTACTTTTTCTGTTACTTTATTTCTTTTAGAAACTTGATCTAGGAAGCTCTGTGCAGTCACTAGCAAGGATTGAGAAGTACTAGAAAAAGTAATACACATGACAGTTACAGTTACTTATTTCTTTTTATACAAAAACAATGCAAAAATAATTATGAGATGACATTTATTTGAAAGTAATGGGTTAGTTACTTTCAAATAAATGTAATCAGTTACAGTTACGTATTACTTTTATATAAAAAGACATAAGTAATGGTAACTGTAAGGTGTATTACTTTTTCCAGTACTTCTCCATCCTTGCTAGTGACTGCACAGAGCTTTCTGGAACAAGTTTCCAAAAGTCCAAAAGTAATAGAAAATAATAGAAAAAGTAACTTACCCAACACTGCTTAACTGATACAGTTCTCTGTCTTGCTCCTTCTGTGTTTCCTTAGACTTCCTAAATGCTATCTTTTTCTCCCTAACCTTCCCCACCAACTCTTTTGAGAACCACAGAGGCTTTTTCTTTCATTTTGATTTATTTGCTTCACACAAAGGCTTGTTGTGTCTATGATGACAGTTTTGATGTTTCCCCATTGTTGTTCCACCCCTCTTTCTTGACTGTTTGGTAGTGCTTTTCTAAGGCACTCTCCCATTTTGAGAAAGGCAGCCCTCCTTAAGTCCAGTACCCTCACTTTCATATGGCTTGACTCTGCAGCTGAGTTTATCATGAACCACACTCTTTGGTGGTCACTTGTTCCTAGATGGCTACCCACTTCTGGATCTGAGATCCTCTCACTGTCCCCATTTGAGAATATAAGGTCTAAGATTGCTCCCTCCCGAGTGGGTTCCAACACTAGCTGTCTGAGGCATGCCCCCCTGTAGGGCATTGAGAATAGCCTGTTCTTGGATGTGGCTGCAGCAGAGGTGCTCCAGTTAACATCTGGCATATTCAGGTCCGCCATCAACAATATCTCCCCTTTCTCTGCCATCCTAAGGATACCTTCTATCATCTTTGTCCATTACCTCCCCATGAGATGGGGGTCTGTATACAACCCTTGTGCAGATTGTGGTGCCATTTCCTGTCTCTAAGGTGACCCACAGTGCCTCCTGTCCTCCCTGTTTACTCTTTTGTTCCATTGCTTTTTATCCCTTCCCTTACATAGAGAGCTACTCCTCCCCCTCTTCTACCCTCCGTGTCTCTCCTGTAGGTTGTGTACCCTGGTATAGTAACATCCTAGTCATGGTTCTCTGTGTACCATGTTTCTGTGACTGCCATGATATCCAGGCATCCCTCTTCCATCAAGGCCACCAGTTCAGGGAGCTTGTTGCCCAGACTACGGGCATTGGTACTCATTACCCTCCATTTCTTGATGGCCTTGCCCCTTTTTGTCCCATCCATGTCCTTACTGCCTTTGTCGTTTTCTCTATTTACCCCTGCCCTTCTTCCTATTGATGTCTCTGTCCTGGTGTTTATCTCCCTAACTACTCTGAGTTTTTTGGGGGAGCTAGGATTTCCCTGCTTCTTTCCAGTGTCTCCCCCCTTGGCTAGTTTAAATGCTTGACAATGAAGCATTTAAACCTATCACCTAGGATCCTGGTTCCCCTCCTGGACAGATGCAGACCATTGTGTCAGTATAGGCCTGCATCACTCCAGATGGACCCCCTGAGCTCAGCACCAGTTTTTCAACCACTGATTGAATCCCATGGTGTGGAGCACCCTAGCCTCACCCATGCCATAGACAGGCAGCACCTCCGAGAAGGTTACTGTGCGTGCTACTTGTCTAAGGTCCCTCCCCAACTTCACAAACTCCTCCTGCACTGTTCTGATCCCTTTCCCAGCCAGGTAATTTGTCCCTAGGTGGACAATGACATCCAGCTCTCTTCCTGTGCAGCTGCTCCATGATCCTGAGATTCCTCCCTGTCCCTCAAGCCATGGTGCCTGGCAGGCGCCCTCCCTCCCTCCCTCCCCAGTTCTACCCTCCTTACAATGGAGTCTCCCACAGGAGTTGTTTCCTTCCCTGTGGGGTCCCATGCCACCCTCCTGTGGGCCTCCTTTGTGGAGGTTTCCAACATCCTCCTTGGTCTCCAATGTGGGTGTCTCTATAGAGGAACCATACTCTGCCAGAGTGGCATACAAATTATGGAGAGGTACAACTGGAGGGATGTACCTCTGTTCTACCACCCTCACCCTCTCTGAGCCCACTGTGGTCCAACCGCTCCTCTTTCTTTGCAACCTCTGAGGCAGCGGCAGTGGCCCTGGTTGTCCCTGGGTGGGAGAGGAGGTCCTCCAAATCCTGGCCAGCTCAGCCTGGAGATGAGCAACCTCCTCCTCCTTCAGCCCAGAGAGGTGCCTGTAGATGGGACAACACCGTGTCCTCCAGAATGTCTCCTGGAAGACTGCTGCTCCACAGCTGCTGCACTGCACCATCATGTCTTATTTCTGGCCCCTTAACTGTTATTTTGAATACTTACTCTTTCCTCTTTTTATTTATTTATTTTTTATATATAATTAGTTTTTTCTCTCTACTTACCTACTGCCTCCATGCCCTTAAAGCTTCTGATCTTCCTGTTCTGAGACAGGAAGTTCGTATATTTCTCAGTGGTCTCCTTACTTGCTCAGAGTCAGACCTCCAGCAGCTGGGGGGACAGGGAGCTACTCTTTTCCTTCTAGGATGATAAGTCTTTTGTGGCTCTGTGATCACTCCCTTCTTATTCCCAAACAGGAAGCTCAGTCAAATCCTGTGCCTATAAAAGTAGAACTGGTTGAGGGTGGAGGGGAGGGAAGGAGGGCAATATAGTCACAGTAGAGTAGTATAGTTCTCATAGCACCTCCTTCCTCTTGGTGTTCTCTGCCAGAAGCTATCTAAGGCAGTTTTTCAATCCTAAACACCTGGCTTCCTTTTGGTTAAGCCACTCCCCCTAATTTATAGCTCCTTCTACCCCTAGATAACTACACAGATAACAATTCACTTCAGCCAACTCAAGCACAGTAACTCTTTTTTTGTTTTTGTTTTTACCCTAAATTGAATGTCCCAGTAGAGTTCTAGTTCTTTAGTCTCAGTAGAGAAGTATAGTTCTAACAGCACCTAGTTCCTCTTGCTGTTTTCTGACTACTGTGTCCTCCCCTTCTGCTCCCCCTCAATCCCTGCTTCCCATTCTCACCCCTCCCCCGTACAGTCCCAGGATCTCACTACTGTGTCCTTCCCCTCCAGCTTCTACCCTTCTGAATCTCTTCTTCCCATTCCAGTTCCCCTGTCTCTGCTGCCTCCAATCTTCCTTATTTATCCTTCCATCCCCCCCAATTCTGTCTCCCATCCCCTCTTACTTCACCTCCCACCCTCCTGTCCTCCTCCCCATCCCCTTCTCTTTTTTTTTTGCTTGCTCCTATCCCCTTTGCTGGGTTAATAAGATGTAATCATGCATGTATGATTGAGTAGGCTGAACATGCATGATCATGCAACTGAAGATGTATTGCATCACAGGCAGGGGAACCATGCACCACAGGTAGGGACATACAGAAATGTGTTGAAACAGGTGGGATGAGCACGGTGCAACTTCGTAATATTCAGCCAGTATATGCAAATGGACTCATTGCACATTCCAAGCCCAGTCCCTACATGTGCAGCTCATTACTGGAATGTAGTCAGGCCATTTGCATACCCAGGACATGCACAGTTCCAGCTTTGCAGGGCTGCCCCACTACTTCACAAAGGTAAACAGGAGATAAAGCAGCCTAGCAGGTGGGTAAGATGAAATGTTTGTGTGTGGGTCGGTGGACTGGATTGGCCTGTGTACAGTACTATTACCCATGGCATATAGGTGATTGGACTGGGGTACATGGGGCCCACCTCAACATTGGCCACAGGGGCCCACCTGAACAAGCAACAGAGGTGGGCACTGGGTGACATGGTCTGCTCAGTATATCACAGGACTGTGATACACCGGCTATGTTTGCAGCTTACCATTACCTGCAAAACCCCATACACACCTTATGATTAGAATATGGTGACAAATGCAAGGACTGTCAGTGTTTAAAGAGTGACTGGGTACCCAAGTGTGTGGATCCCACCTGGACCACTCCAGGTACCCTGGTGGGCCAGTCAGACACTGGCCATGTATGTGCCTATGGTGACTGCTTACTCAACACCAGAGGGGCCAGGTGTTCATTAGGCATGCCCATGTCACCCTCAGGCCTCAGGTTGTACCACCTCTTCCCCATCCTGCCCACTGTTGTGCTATGTTCATCATAGGAACACCACACTGGTCCTCTGCACTGCCCCTGTGATGGTGTCACACTGCATGGCAGGCATCAGTGTCTTGTCTGTGGCTCCCTGTTGTGTGGGCCTGGCATGGGTGTGCTGTGTGCACCTCAGGTGTACTGCCTTGGGTGTGTGCTACAGGTCAGTCCCTGGCCCATGCTATGCTGCCACTAGTACCTACAGGCTACCTGCTATCTGGGCACTGTTGTCTCCTGATATCACCATGGGCACATGCCACCACCATGTGGAACCCCGCATGCCACATGGGTGCAGGTCATGGCCCTTGGTACATGTTCTGCATTGTGACTGCCTGATCTGCTGACACACTAGGGGGCACCCAACAACACTAGCATGTGGCATTTAGGGGTCTACATCCTGAATACAGTGTGGGGGTGTCTCTCTCTGGCTGGTGCCAATTGTGTTGTGGCACCTGTGGCTCTGGGTATTTCTATCCTGGCATGAGTACTGTGTGTGGGTGTCTGGAGCACATTCTGGTTCACCTCCGAGGGTTTTCTCTGGATGGCCTGCCTGCAGGTCTGCAGCCATTAGGCCATCCTGTTGTCTTCCTAACTTTGCACTGTACACTTCTGAGATGCACAGCTGATGTGTCACACATTTTGGCTGAATATACACATGCACAGCTTATTCAGGTACCTGCCCCCCCCCTTTTTTTTTGCACACCACATATATTATTTCTGCAAGATGGTGCATTAGGAAATATGTAGTGCATCTGTCCCTTTTGAATATTGCACTTCAGTGCATTTTCTGAGATGTGCCACACATCCCATCTGGGCTGCACATCTCCTTGAATACACAGGCCTAAGACTTTGATGACTACCTGTATTTAACAAATATGATTTTGCCTTTTGCTTTACTTAGGAAGGGGATAGCAGCAGATTGGTATTTAATCAAGCAGATGAGACCTGCCTCCCATCTGCCTATGCACCACTCGGTTGTAGTAACCCCCCTCTCTCTTAGTTGACTGGTGCGAGCCTCCTTCCCAAGGCTCCCAATCTTTGCCTACTCCCGTTGTGCAAGTATTATGACTCTGGGTCCCTCATGACTCTACGAAATTGTTTCTTGTCTTAACTTTGTTCCTGCTAACTCCCCCCATGCTCCCAGCTGATGTATTCTGCTATGTTAATGGAAGCCAAGATTGTCTAACCTGCATTTTTTTACTACTACTGTATATGTATTTGTATTGTGTCTTGCTTTTTTCTTTTATTTTTACATGACGTGGAGCCTTTGCAAAAGAGTATATGACTCAAAGGATTGTAATTATGATTATTTTCAAATAAATAAAAATAATCAGGCTTACTGCATCTGTGGTTATTGCCTGCATTTGGAAAATATAATTTAACATTTTTGTTGTGCTGGAAATTTTACATGTGATTCTTTCTGTCTTGCTTAAAATCTTTGTTCTCTTTCATTAGTGTTTTGGTTGGCACACCCCTCAAGCTATGTTTCATTACCTGTTCATATACTCCCTTGTGATCTGGTGTTGACCAATGAAACACCAGACTCTGTCAGACCCATTTTATGAATATTCTCAATAAAAACAATAAATGGAAATGTCACAGAAAGAACAATAAATCTAAAGTACTGTACTGTAAAATGGTAATGTCTGAAAAACAAATTTGAGGTTAAATCTTAGGAAAGTTGATAGAGCTCTTGAAAAGATTAAGAAAAAAACAACAGACACATTTGTTTCCTTATTGTAAGAAAATCCTAAATAAATATTTATTTTCAGTCAACAGGAAGCTTGAGTGCAATGAGAGTTGGAGCCAGCAATCATCACTTGGGAAATACCAGCTGTGTCACACAACAGAGAAACTGCATCAGTATCCTCAGTGTGGGAAGAGTTTCCATGACCTGCCTCTCATCAGTGTACAGCAACAGGTTTATGAAGGAGAGGGGCAATTTAAATGTACCAAATATCAGAGGAGTTTAAGCAAGCTAAATACAGTTAAATGTACTGACAAGAGTTTTTCTGTGCAACATAACACTATAACACATGAACTTCACCATAAACCATATAAGTGTACTCAATGTGACAAGAGTTTTACAGCCCACAGTGTCTTCATGCGGCATCAGCAAATTCACTCTGAAGAGAGAACACATAAATGTGTGGAATGTGACAAAAGTTTTAGCCAGAAGAGTGAACTGATAATACACAAGCAAATTCACTCTGGGGAGAAACCGTATGAATGTGCTGAATGCAACAAGAGTTTTGCTCAGAAGGGTAACCTGGTAAAACATCAGCAAATTCATTCTGGAGAGAGATCATACAAATGTACTCAGTGTGATAGGAGCTTTGCCCGTAAGGATGCCTTGATATTACATCAGAGAATTCACTCTGGAGAGAGACCATATAAATGTGTTGAATGTAACAAGAATTTTGGTGATAAGAGTAACCTGTTAAGACATCAGCGAATTCACTCTGGAGAGAGACCATATAACAGAGAGAAACCATATAAATGCATTGAATGTGACAAATGTTTTAGCGATAACAGTAGCTTGATAATGCATCAGAGAATTCACTCTGGGGAGAGACCATATAAATGTGATCAATGCAGCAAGAGTTTTGCCCAGAAGGGTACCCTGATATTGCATCAGAGAATTCACTCTGGAGAGAAACCATATAACTGTGCTGAATGCAACAAAAGTTTTGGCCGGAAGAGTGGCCTCATACAGCATCAGCGAATTCATTCTGGAGAGAGGCCATACACATGTGATGAATGCGACAAGAGTTTTTTCCAGAAGATTGGCCTGATAATACATCAGCGAATTCACTCTGGGGAGAGACCATATAAATGTGCTCAATGCAGCAAGAGTTTTACCCAGAAGAGTAACCTTATATTACATCAGAGAATTCATTCAGGGGCTCTGATGAAGTGATGCAAATGAGTGACTACTCACTGGTGGAGAAAGTAGTAACATTAGTGATGAGCCACAACTGATTTCACAACCTGGTCTTGGTGAGTAGCTTCACACGATGGACCCTGTTTTTACAAAAGCTCACCAAGGTGAGACTGCTGTATAGTACATAGAACCATATAGTATGGAGAGTGATCGAAGTGAAACTGGGCACATAATTCCCAGGGTAAACAAAGTGCCCAATCAAAGCATTCGCACTAGGATGAAGGTTGGTAAATGTGATAGTGCCACATCCTCAAGCAATAGCAACATCCCTGCCAGAGTGTCAGACCATGCTAAACAAGGTCCCACAGTGGCAGCAGAAAACAACAAGCCACATAAATGAAAGAGATTGACAGGCTAGCCAAGGGGACTGCAAACAGTTAAGTGGACTTGTGAGGATAAACAGAAAATCATGTACTGTTACTGTTATGCAATGCATCCTGAATTTCCAGGTAGAAGATGTATGCAAAGGCTTCGCGCTAAACTGCAGCAAAGATGAATAGTTGCCCCAGATAAACTGAACAGTGTTACATGTTCTATTGTTACAGATGCCAACATTAGATCTTTGACGGGACAAATTAAAATTAAAAAGTATGTAGATGATGGTAGCTTGGATAGCCTAGAGAAGGCAGTGGGTGAAGAAGTAACAAGGGAGAAGGAAGAGGCACCAGAGGTATTCAGAGCTGAAAAGGCAGATACATGGGTCCCAGTAAAGAAAAGGGATTTGATATGGTGCAGTATGTATGCAGAAAGGAAAACTGCTCTTACCAGCATGGTAACAAAAACTGCAAATATATTCAATTACAGATATATAGACAGAGATACCTACATATGGCAAACATTACAAAGAGAAGAATAACCACAAAGAAATGGAATGTAATGAAAAGCAAACAGTTTAGTGATTCAGAAAGGAAACAAACTGAAATGGAAGTCTTTAATCAGCTAGTGATGAACTCTGCCAGCAGGGGGCAGATGAATTAACAGGGAGACAGAGAGAGGGTATAATTTGATAGATCTGGAGAATGCTGTTGACATTGTGAATGAAATGCAAAGAAAGGATCTGTTCTATCCCGAAACCAGAAAGAAAAAATATCTCGTAGTAATGTTTGTGACAACATATGGAGGGAGTATTGGGGGGGAGGAGTTGTAGAAAGAGTCAAACATCACCTTTCCATTTTCAGAGGTTCACAACTGCTCCAACCACTGCTTTCAAAACCACTCATGGTCTCCTATAGAAAAGAAAAACTCTCAGGGATACACTGGTCAATAGTTACCAAACCAAATTTGGTTGACTACAAAGAAGAAGGTAGGAAACAAAAGATGCGGCATGTGTAAAATGTGCCATGTGATGACCCCTGTAATGAATTTAAACCCCTAGGAAAGGAAACCAAGACAAAACCTCACTCAATAATTGATTGCAATATGGAAGCAGTTGTGTATCTCCTGCTATGTTCATGTGGCTGTCTTTACGATAGGTGCATTAGAAGACAAATGAAACTACGACTCAGTGAGCATTTCCAAGCTATAAGAAATAGAACTAAGGAATATGCTGTTGCTGCTCACTTCCACATTGCACTCCCAAACACAACTCATAAAGTGCAGACAGTAGTGAGAGAGGCAATAAATTCAAATGCCAGAAGAGGGGACTTGGAAAGTCTACTAAACAAGAATGGATCATGAATGCTTTGAAAAGACCAGGGTTAAAAGGCAAATTTTAAATTAAAACTTTTCTAGGAAAGAGATGATTTTGAGAGTGTGAATGGGTATGTTAGCAAATAATATGTCAACTTTTTCTTTTTCCATCCCATTAGCCAGACCCCCCATTTTGTGGGGAACTGATGAGTATATGAATATTGATACTGAATCAAATCTATACCTTTGAGCGGATAATGACATAATATGGTGTTAAGAAGTTTAAATATTGCTAACATTTCTCAATGCTTTTTACAGGGGAGGCCCTCAAGAAATGTTGGGATGAACTGAAACAATTTCAAGCAAAAATAGAGAAATTAACTTTTTATTTTTGGGACTCTGTATGGTATATGGTTTATGTAGTTTGAAATACTTTGTTTGATTTTTGGTGTTTCCATATACTTCATTTATGAAGTCCATGAATCTTATTTTTATCATTTCATATTTTCTACGCCTTTTTCCCCAGACAGCCCCCTCCCCAGACCCATCACCTGGAATTACCGGGGCTTACCGTATCCCCGGCCCGGGAGCGATGCCTGCGAGGAGTCAGTCGCCATCCTGCCACTGGCAAAAATTGTTCCCCTCCATTTACTCTCAAGGACCCCAGGAGTGGATACGCATGCATATGGAGGCAAGCATTAGTTCCACGGCTCTGGTAATAGCCCCTTTCCTCCCACCTCATTGGCCTAGTGCCTGGCTCCTCCTTGGCCTGTGCTGTCCCCAGCCTCCACCCGGTGGCAGCCATTAGCTGGCGGCAGCCCCTACACCTCCCCAGAGTGGAGAACTTGCCTCTTGGCAGCTCCCTCCAGCTCCACACTCCCCCTCCCCATTGCCAACCTCCAATAGCCCGGGCTTGTTCCTGAACCCGGGTCGCCGGCATGCCATGAGGTAATGCATCCAGCACCTTAGCCCTCCGCACCACTGGGCAGGCTATGTTCAAGCATCTTATGATTGGTGGAGATGCAGTTTCAAAGTTAACCAATGAAACACCTTGATACCTTCTGACAAAGCACCTAGTGTTTGGGGTGAAATGTAAGCAGGTGGTGAGACACCACCATGGTACTTCTGGTTTGTTCTGTATTGTGTGGTGAATAAAGCTAACTAGATTTTCTTTGAAGAAATTACCTACATTGTCTCCCTTAAGAGGGGTGAGTGCTTTTGACTATCTGAAACTATCTATTTAAAAAAACATGGGTCTTCCTGGGGACAGCAGGGTACTGATGTAAAATTAGTGCAAAATGTCAACAGTGTGGCCAAACCCCTGTCTGATGTCACTAGGAAAAAAGTGCCAGGAATGGTTCAGTGGATGGAATCCTGTGATACTACCTTCCATCAGCTGAAGGAAGCATTGTGTCGGGCACCTGTGCTTGCCAGTCCAGATTATTCTCTTCAATTTACTGTGCATGTAGATGCATCTGATAATGGGTTAGGTGCAGTCCTGAGTCAGATCACAAGCTTGGGAGAGCAGCATTCAGTTGTGTACTTGAGCAGCAAGCTTCTGCCCAGCAAGCAGGCTTATGCCACCATAGAGGAGGACCACCTGGGCATTGTGTAGGCTTTGCAGAAGCTGAAACATAAAAACATAGAAGTTGATGGCAGATAAGGACTGCAAGGCCCATCCAGTCTGCCCAGTTTTTTCTACTTTATGAGTGTGCTATAGGCTTTTACTCTGTCAGTGGCCTATTTATTCATACTTGTCTGTATTGCGCCCATCTGTCTATCCCATGCCTGTTTGAAGCCCTGCACTGTATTCATATCCACCACTTCCTGAGGTAAGTCATTCCATGCATCCACCGCTCTTTCTGTGAACAAGAACTTCCTCCCATTATCCTTTAATCGGCCGCCCTCTCATCTCATGCTGTGTCCTCTTGTTCTGCTATTTTTCTTATATTGAAACCATACCTGTATGGCAGGGAGTTCACCCTGGTTAAGGATCACAACCCCCTTACTTGGCTACATAGGACTAGTGGCCAGAATGCAAAATTGCTGCGATGGAGCTTGGTGCTGCAGACCTATAATATGGTTATCCAGCATTGCAGTGGGTCACGGAATAGCAATGCAGGGGAGTTGTCCAGATAATAAGGCCACTGTGGGGTTTTTCTGTTTTGTTTTTTTCCCTTCTTTAATGCAGCAGAAGACTCTTAGAAGAAACCAAGGAGGGGTTCCACAAACAGTGGACAGGGCTCACATTAAAAAAAAAATACTGTATTTGTCATGTGCTCCTGGAACACCCGACACTGTAGACATGCTTAACAACTGCCTGGCAAACATCAATGACTGGATGTCCTCCAGCTGGTTGTGCCTGAACCCAGATAAGACGGAAGTGCTGGTGATCGAGCCGGGTCATGGATGTAATGGGAGTGCACCTGGAACTGACACAGGACTGTTTCTGGGGTCTGCACTTTTGGTGGCCTCCCTGAGGGTGCAAGATCTTGATGTGATCCTGAACAGCAGATTGACACTTGAGAATGAGGTGCCTTCTGTTGTCAAAAGTGTTTTTTACCACTTGCAGAACATTGCTGGGCTCGAGCCCCTTGTTCTGCCCTAATACCTGCCAACACTAGTGCATGCCTTTGTTACATTGAGGCTCAACTACTGTAATGCTCTGTACTTCGCAGTCATGGGAGGGAGCCTCCGTAGGTTGCATCTAGTACAGAACACAGTGGCTCAGTTACCGATGGGCTTGACTAAGTCCAGTCATGTGACCCCAATCCTGCAGGCCCTGCACTGGCTGCCTATCAGGTGGAGGATCCTTTTCAAGGTGGGCTTGCTCACCTTTAAGGCCCTATATGGACTGGGTCTGGGCTACCTGGCTGAACTCCTTACACCAGACATCTATGTCCACTCCTGCCGCTCCTTTTCTAGGGGCCTCCTAGATGTGCCCAGGATTCAGCTCAAGACATTGGGAGTAGGGGCAGTATGGTGTCTGAATTTGTATCCCTGAAGTCGGGCCCGCTAGAGCAGTGGCATCTCCCTAGTAAAACTAGCCTGGAGAGTGGCGGCAGGGCTATTTTTAGTCCGCCGATCATCCCATAGGCAGTGGATAAGATATCCCCCAATATCCCTTCTAATGTACCTTCAGGGACAGACCAGTCAAATAAACAAAGCTACCAGCTGTGACAAACTGATTTTATGCAGCAGTCTTCTCCTATGGAGCTTGGGGGTTATATGCTTGAAAAGCTGGGTGCAACACTGGACAAAATTTTGGCTTGGACTGAACGAAGCGATCATATATTCGATGCGATATTGAAGAAGACTGAATTCTTGCAATCTGAAGTAAATACGGTAGAATCTACATGTGAGGAAATGAAGAAAACTGCAGTCAAAAATTCAACAATTGTAAGCAAACATGATGCAAAGTTTACTTCACTAGAAGCCAATTATGCAGGTTTAATGAAGGATAATTATAATGTTAATAGGAAGTTGGAGAATGCAGAGAACTTGCTTTGTTACAGAAATATTCAGATTTTAGGTGTGCCAAAGCAGTTAGACACTGAGTTTGAGAATAACAGAGAATTGGTGAAGGACATATTAATTAAAACTTTTGATTTACCTCAAGAAAATCCTCCACTAATAACAAAAGCTTTTCGGGTTCTTAAGCGTGGAGTACAATCCTCAGATCAAACAAAACCAACAATTTTGGCTACTTTTGGGTCCAATTCGGACAGGGATTATATTTTTAGATTAGCCAAGCTCAGAGGTTCTTTGGACTACAATGGCCACAAGTACTTTACATGGATTATTGTTATGCAACACAGCAAAGACAGAGGAAATTCCTGACCTATCGTGAAGAAATCCTCAAAACTGGTGCACAGTTTTCTTTACCATCTGTGAAAGTTAAAATTATTAAAGATGGTAATGCATATATTTTCTTTGATGTAGATCAGTTTACTTCTTATTTCCATGCACAATATTCAGCCCAGGGAATCTCCCACCTCTTCAGAACAAGATATCTTAGCAGGTATGGACAAAATGGATCTTTAGAATGTCAGCTGTTAGCTATTATACATTAAGGCCCGGATATTCAAAGGGTTGCGCGGGTGCAACAGTGTTGCGCCATGCGCGGCACTCCACCAATCTTGCAGGCGCGATATTCAAATGGAACAGTGCAGCACAAATCCTGATGCGCTGGGCGCATCAGTAATGTATGCAGGCACAGGTGGGCGTGCCCATGCATACTCTGCACTGTCCGATATTCAGCTCAGGATGTGCAGAGCCATGCATGTGCAACTCCTACCTGTGCCAGCACAAAGTTATGCCAAAAAAAAGAAAGGAACAACTGATGGCCACCCACAGGTGAGTTGCCATATTGCAGGGCGCAACATGGCAGCTGCCACCTGTGGTTGGCCACCCGAGTTCCATCTGCACCTGGCGGCGCCCCCCCATGCCCGATCACAGGCATATGTAAAACAAAATAAGTCCGTCCTATATCCCTGGTGGTCCAGTGGACCGCTATCTGCCCGATCATGGGCATTTGTAAAAATAGAATGAAATTTCCTAATATCCCTGGTGGTCCAGTGGACCGCTGACTGCCCGATCGCAGGCATTTGTATGAAATAAAGTAATAGCCAGTCTCCCTGGTGGTCTAGGTACCCCCTCCCACCCGCCCACTGAGCCCCACCGCCCCGCCTCCCCTGTCAGCCGGGCGGTGGCAGCACCCCACCTGCCTGCCTCCCACCACCACCGACTGACACCATCGGTAGGGCTGTACACCCATTGGTTCACACAATACCTGTTTGGGGTTAATAAGGTACAGGAGAGAGATATGTTTCACAGAAAAAGGTCCTGTAGAACAAGGAATCTTGATATGAAGCTGGAAAGAGGTAGATATAGATGAGATGTAAGGAAATACTTCTTCACAGAAAAGGCAGTGAATTCCTGGAACAACCTTCCATGGAAGGCAGGGGGGTGAAACCAGTGGTGGGTTTCAAAATTGCCTGGGACAGGCACAAAGGGTTCCTAGCAGGAAGGAGTTGGGAGGAAGAAACAGTGCTGTGGGGCAATTTTGGTTTGCAGCAAAAGTGATTGTAATTAAAAATGGGCAGACAAGATGGGCCCAGTGGTCATTATCTGCTATTAGCGTAGTCTTTTTTTTTTTTTTGATCCTTCCCATGCTCCCGGCCCACCTCTCCTGCCAGCCAGCCATGGATCCCACTGACACCCTTGCCCTAGCTCCCTCCACCTTACCTCACATTGCAGCTGTCCCAGAGATCACCCAGTGTATCCCTTCACCAGATGGGTCCCTCTCCTCTGAGGGGGAAGGCACCCAGAAGGGCAACCAGCACACTCTCAATTCAGTTCCTGAGAGCTGCTGAGGTGATTTCAGGACATTTGTAGCAGCAGTAGCCAGCAGCCATCATCCGGTTGGCCAAGGAGCAGAGTTTCTGATTTACTCACCTGGGGGCATGGTGTGCCACAGATGTCGAGGCATTTTGCTGACGTCCAACATGCCCCTTGCATGCAGTGGAGCTCACCAGGCTGTTGCTTTCCTGACTGCAGCGAGCCGCATCCCTCCCTCCCCAGGAGAAGGTGAGCAGTCGTCTGATGCTTGAGCCTTCTCATCCTGGCTGGCCCTCCAGTGACCTGGGTCTGTTCCTAGACCTACTTCGCCTGCATCATAAGCAGAAATCCATCCGCTTTGCCAGTGGGCCAGCATTGCTATCAGTTTCTATGTTTATGTAACCCCCCCCCCCGTTTGGGAGATCACTAGTTATATTTGGCCCTCCCTGGGTTTTTGTGGCCTAATTTGGCCCAGTAGAAAAATAGTTCATTCTTCTCAGCACTTGGGTGCATCCTCCCATGGGTCAGGAGGTCACCATGTGTGCATGGGGGGGGTAAAGCCTATCAGTGTAGGTAGGAAGGGGAGTTCCAGTCAAAGAAGTGAGTGATGAGGGAGTGAGAGTGAGTCAGGACTGGGTGGGTCAAATGCTCACTCTGGCACCTAGCAGATGGCACTTGGGGGGACACAGAGGAAGAAGTTGGAGCTAGTAGCCACAAGCCTCTTAGTATCTTGGAGGCAGCTAAAGTTGAGATGGGAGCCCTAGCAGCCTGCGCTGCTTCATGTAGGGATCCTGTGGACAAGAATATGGCAGGGAGTCTGTTCAGACATTGAGCTGATTTGGAGCTCCACAGGATGTCTCCCTTCTCAATTTGGGGACACTTGCTGCCAGTCCTGGAAAAGGATGCAGGGACCATGAGGGAACCCATAAATCCCCAAGCCATAAGGATTGCATGTTCCAAGGGGACCTGCTGAGTCAGTACAGAGAGAGAGAGAGAGAGATGGGGATCATTGAGAGTCTGGGTGATTGTGAAGAGTAATAGGCTGTTAGGCACTGAACTGTTCTGGGACCTTTGCTGCCTTCAGACATTTGTGACTGTGACGTAGACAGCCAGCTCTGAGTGCTCAAGTGCTGTATTAATTTTTTTATTACATATAAAATATATGATGGGAAGGTCAGTTTGAGGAAACTACTGTCTTACTGGAACTGACACATCAAGACCCCCCCATGGATAAGTTCAAAGGACAGGAGGTATTTTAAACTGCAGAGATCTGGGGTGCAATTACCTTGTCAATTTGCTTTCATCCCAGGAAATAAGATTAGCCATTCATAATGCACTCAGGGAGATCCTTTGACTTGCAGAGTTGCCAGGAAGGACTTGTGGGGAGGGGTGTCGGAGAGAGGCCAGAATGGACATTGAAGAGGTTTGAGGTCTGGGCCAGGCAGGATCCAGATGACTTTGGAAGATCAAATACACATTTCCCAGGAAGCCTTGGGAGGACATCACAGAACCTGTTTGTGTGTGTGTGTGTGTGGCAGAACAAAAACCAGTTACCCTGAGGAGAGGAAATTGAGTATGTCACTTACTTTTTTCAAGTCTTGTTGGGACATCCCGTGTAGTAACATATACTTTTAATACACCAAGGTGAAGTTTAATGATCTCAGAGAGGAGGCCGGCTCAGAACTCTTTGATCCAACTGAGCAAGCCTCAGAGACACACAAGACAATATTTCTGACTGAGAGAAGAGAGGCCCTCAAAGCACTGAAAGAAAGTAAGCATTAGATAAAATTAGTCTGAAGTTATTACTTGTAGGAACTGTATTTTTGCCTGTTTGTTTTAAGGCTGTATGTGTTGGGATATATATTTGTTCTGTATTTATTGTTCTATTTTGATATTTTTCAAGTAAGCTTTTAAAGGTTATAAGTACACTGTGTATGGGCTTATTGTATACCAACCTGGGAAATGGATAGAGTTCTCTAAAAGTCATGCATAGAGTTCCAAGGGTTCATTTGAAAGACCTGGTTGGTTGCCTACAGGCAAAGATATCTGGCCCCCCAAAGACAGAATTATCTTAGCCTGATAATTGGGTACGCTAACAAGAGGTTATCAGTTTGAATCCTTCCAGAGCTTGACACTAAGATGACTTGAACCCACAAAACAGACAAGATGGTTACCTTGTCTGTTACACTGTACACAAATCATATGCTCAGAGGTTGGCACTTTGGGAGTAAAGGGTTGACTGGCTGAACGAGTTTGTGACAGTGACCACAGCAGTCACAAGTTAATGCTGCCCTGAAGAGTGCAAACTACTCAGGCCAGGTAAAAACTGCTATTATGGTCATATAGGCCATGCGAAAGCTGTGCGTTTTCCACTAATTAACTGATGCTCCACAGAGCTATGTGTGAATATGTTTAATGAAGGTAGGATCCCTATTGTTTCTTCAAGTTCTGTGTGGCATTTTGTTATTAAAAGGAACTGTTTAATATGTTGTTTTCATCCAGACCAGTGAGGAAAAGGGACCCTGTTTGGGACATCTGGGCCTGGGTCATGTGGCCACTGAAAGTGTTTCTGCAGTTGTGGGTGTCCCCTTCCAATGGACATAGTCCATCCATACCCATAGACACAGAGAGGGATGGCTACTTTTCTATATATGACAGGTTATTAAATAGATAAGGCACACAGCTGTTCCAGTTTTGCACTCATGCCATTGGTTTACAGAGTATGTTTTAGATACAAATGTGGGTGGTAGTTGTTGGGGGGAGGGTTACAGTGATGCAGGTTTGAGGATCAAGCAAAACAAAAACCCAAAACAATTTAAATACCTGGGCCATATAATACTATGCACTTCATCAAGCTCAGCAGCGATGTACATTATGTACATATTCTGTAGGTAACAGTCGGTGAGTTCAGAAATACATATTTTTTTATGTCTTTATCATCCAAGTTATCCACTAAAAAAAAAGATCTTGCGTCTCTGCTATACTATCCTGGGTAAATACAGTATAAACGTTTGGTCACACAGAACCCCACTGCAAACAAGATATCACAACTTAGCGGGGCTATCCTGAGTAAATATATTGTAAAACTGTAAATGTAAGAGCCTACAGCAGAACCCTATTGAAAAGCAGATGATTTATTTATATATTTATTTATTTGTAGGATATCGGAATTACAATCCTTTGAGTCATGGACTCATTTCCAAAAGCTCCACATCATGATACATAACATATAACACATCAGGATATACAGTTACAGATACAATACGATACCACAATTCAAGAGTTACAACAAACACACTGCCGCTGATTCAGCAGCATACAGTAAGTACAGGGGAGGTGGTGTGCAGTAGCCTATGCAAGATATTAGCTAAGTATTTATTTACATTGATGTAGACATATTACTGAGCAAAATAATATCTGAAGCAGTCTAGCAGTTACACTTTGTCACTAGGCCTAGCCTGTTGATACATGCATATTTATCTGACCCCTGGGTCATGATGATGCATGTAAGCTGACCACTCCAGGAAAAATACATTGTAAAAGCATCCAGTTCACCTATCTTCCAGCTGTTTGGTATAATCTTGGTGGTCTTGTGGTTTCTCCAATAAAGGCATCTGACCCCCTCCCAACTTACACTCTCCAGCACCTCACCAGCCCTGGTTACATAATGCAAACTACAGCAATAGTGATAACTTGCACAACCCTTTGCTCACCACCTCAACTGGTTTCCATCTGATGGTCTCTGAGCACTCACAATATTGTACAAACACCTGCTTCTACTGTACTCATGATCATTCACTGACAGTCAGACGGTAGCAGGCCAAGGTGGTGAGCAAAGAGCTGTGTAGGTCACTGTCACTATTTCTATAATTTGGCTTAGCTGACCTGAGGGGGGTATGTGGAGCAGGTTCTGAGTAGGTGGGTAGACTGTGAGGGACACCACTCAACTACCAGGAATATTCAAGAGAGCTACAAGATGGTTGAGGGTGGAGGAACCTGAGTAGGGGTGTGGAGATGGTTCTTATTTAAATCAGACCCCCCCCCCCAAGATCCAGTTCTCACTCCAGAACTCAGATGAATAAAGACTCTGCAACAGGAGTCAGGTTCCAAGTTCTTATTAATTTATTTAACCTTTATTTTACTCCTTTTGGGCCAGGAAAAACACATTGAGCTGAAACTCATTTCCAGGTCATCATGGGAGCACTATGAAGTTAACTGACTTGCTCAGGGTCACAGAGTATACAAATGATGGCTGTGGAATTCAAACCTATGTTCAGAGGTTTCTCCATGAGGCCTTTAATGAAAGCATAAAAAACTGTAGCCAGGAATTCCTTTACAAAAAATTCCAATGGTGTCTATAGGTAGTAAGGGTTAACAGTGCTGCTCAATCAGTAGCTGCCATGTTGTTTCCTCCTATGTTTTAAATCCACCATTGTGAACTATACGCAGCTGTTGGACTTCACTTACCATTAGATGCACACTCCATGCTGGCATTTGGACCCTAAAACATCTTCTGAATAAATTACCAAGCTATTTAGTAGCACTTATCCGAACTGCCCACAGCTCTTATTTCCTTAGGAAATCAGATTTTATCCTACTCAATGCACCTAGGACTTGTTCCTCCTTTGGCAGATGAGCCTTCTCAAGTGCCCTACCAACTATTTGGAACCAGCTGCAATCCACTCTGAAACTATCCAGTGTAGTCTCAGTAAATTTCTTCAAAAAACTGGTAGCTTCAAAAATAAAGGACACCTGTAACTGTTTCTAAACTCCTTCCCTAGCTTTCTCCTTACTTCCTAAGTTTGTTCTCACTACACCGCCTTCCTTAAACAACTTGTACTAAATATTTTTTTGGTTTTTGTTTTTCACCCAGGACTGTTTACCCATGTACCTTGTAGGACCTGGTCCGCCATTTATGTATTGTTATGTTATTGCCTACATTGTATATTTGTTGTAACCATGCACCCGGGACCTCCTTGTGAATGAGCTTGCTCAATGGAGCTTTCCTGCAATAAACTTGAACTTGAAATCACACACACACACACCATCCTCTTGGTCACAAAATTCAAAATAAATGCTGCATTCTAATATGTTATAAAACAATAAAGAAACTGTATATGTCAGTAAACACAGTGAAGTTCAGTTTAGAGTAAATTTCCTTTAAATATTTCTTATCTTATATTTTGTATCCTAGATAGCACAGGGGAGATGCTGCATCTCATTGTGATCTTCGTTTACACATTTTTGCACTGGATTTACTCAGGATGTCTCAAATTAGATGTAATATGTTGTTTTCAGTGGGGCCATGATTTTACCATTTTATTCAGGGTAACCAAGTCCAGATGTAAAATGTTGTTTTCAGTGTGTTCTGATTTTATGCAATGCACATTGTACTTGGCTTATGTTAGACCAATAATAGACTACGGGAATCAGTTATGGTCACCATTTGCAAAAAAATAAATTAAACTTGAAAAGGTTCAATGAAGATTTAGCAAAACAATATTAACCCTAAAAAATAAAACTTATAGTGACAGACTGAAAAACTTAGGACTTCATAGTTTGGAACTAAGAAGACGGGGGGTGGGGGGATATGCTACTCTTCTATGATATACTAAATAACCCTGAACTTATGATAGAATTGAACATCGACTATAAAGATGACAACATACACTTGAGAGCACATCCATTACAAATTAAAATCAATAGATTTAAAACTGCACATAGAAAATACTTCTATACAATACTTTTGTCAAATTTATGGAACAGACTCCTTTTCAGGTAATTAGTAGCACTAGTAAAGAACAATTTAAAATAATTTAGACAAACACATCTCAACAGGGCCAAGTCTAAATTACTACATTTTGTCTTAAACAGGAGCTAACTTTTGGACCTCTGTCTTTTTATGCTCCTTAGAACTCAGTGAATGCAGCATAATATTATATACTGTAGATCGACAGATAATCACTTATTAAGTGCTCATTTCCACAGACTCTGGGCACTGTACAAACAACAATAAAATAAGCAAGTTAATAAAACCAACCAAAATACAATTACAGCAGTTCCAACAGTTCCATTCAGCAGTTAGTAATAAATGGCCAGCCAGAATAAATATGTTTTGATGCCCTTCTTAAAGGCTTCCACTGAGGGAGCCCCTCTCAGATTTTCAGGCAAAGTGTTCCACAAAGTGGGTGCAGCAACCAAAAACACCCTATCTTCTGAGTGCTGCAGTCTCACCCTGGGAAGCTTAAGGAGGGCTCCACTGACAGGACAAAGTGCCAGGAAGGGGTGATAGGGAACAAGGAGATCTTGCAGATATACAGACTCCCCCTCATGTAGGTTTTGGAAGTCAGGAGCCCTACCTTAAAGACAGTCCTCCACCTGACCAGCAGCCAGTGTAGTTCGCGGAGGACAGGAGTAATATGCTCAGATGTTCTTGCTCCTGTCAATAACCTTGCCACTGCATTTTGCACCAGCTACAGTCTGTGGAGGTTGACTCCAGATAACCCTAGGTACAGGGCATTACAGTAGTCCAATCTGGAGGTGACAAAGTGTACTAGTGTGGGCAGGTCATCAGGGGGAATCAGGGATTGGATTCAGGTGACATTCCGTAGATGATAAAAACTACTCCTGATGATGGCCAACACCTGGACATCCATGGTCAGTCTGTCATCCAGGATCACACCCAAATCCCTCACCTGTCTGGAGGGGACAAGAGGAACATCTCCTAACATTAGGTCAGAGAGCATGCCCTCCCCCCTTCCCCCCAACAACCCAGAGCCACCACCAGCACCTCGGTCTTGTCTGAGTTTAGTGTGAGACAGTTTTGAGCCATCCATGACTGGATCTCCTCAAGGCAGTTAAACACGGCAACCAAAACCTGGTTATCAGATGAACAGGACAGATACAACTGGGTATCGTCTGCATAACAGTGAAAACCCAGTCCACATCACCTGATGATGTCCCCCAGTGGCAGCATGTTAGCCGTGAACAACAAGGGTGATGAGACCAAACCTTGCAGAACTCCACAGCACAGAGGTTTCGGGGCAGATGAGGCAAGCCCCATCATTATCCTTTGCACCCTGCCTATGACCTAAACCAACAGATGACCTTGCCAGACAGGCCACCACACTAGAACTGCAAGTGGTCAAGTAGCACCTCATGATCCATGGTAACAAATGCTGCAGAGAAGTCTAGGAGGACTAAGATGGTATGATCTCTCCTATCCCTCACCATCAGGAGGTCATTCAACACCTTTACCAGGCAGTCTCTGTGCTATGCCTTGCCCAGAAACCAGACTGAAATGGCTCATAGGAAGAGGTGAGGTGTTTCTCAAGCTGAATGGCTACCACTTTTTCAACAACCTTTCCTAAAAACTGGAGGTATGGGAGGTTCGACACTGGCCTGTAGTTGTTGAGACAGTCTGGGTCCAGAGAAGGCTTTTCCAAAAGGGGTCTAACCAAGGCCTCTTTCAAAGCCTGTGGAAAGATTCCACTCCTCAAGGAACTCCAGACAATCTCAACAACCACAGGACCCAACAGGTCCAAACATCTGAAAAAAAGCCTGGTTAATCCTGGGTCAAGATCGCATTGGGTAGGTCATAGCTTAGAGAGTAACCTCACCACCTTCTCTACCCCAACTAGTTCAAACTCCTCCCAGACAGGAGGAGTGTCTCTACACCTCTGAGATAGACCACCTATGCCCTTTTGAAAGACAGTCCAGGAGAATTCAGCCCTGGTGGAGGACAAAATTTTGGTGAAGAACAGAACCAACTCCTACACTTAGCAACTGAACCCACTCCCTCCCCCACATGCAGACAGTCAGGGTGTAACAACCTGTCCACTATGCAGAAGAGCTGAGCTGGTCTATTCCTGGCCACAGCAATCTCTCTTGACAGAAATGTTGCCTTCTTCTGAGAGATTGCCCCTGATAGTCAACATAATGTGACTTCAGGGCCAGTCTGTCATGGGCGGTAAGCCCCAGCCGTCTCTCCGGCCGCCGCTGCTCGACCCTTCCTCAAATCCCAAGCCAAAATCAGAACCACAGGAAGCGGGTCCAGCCTTCAGGTACGGCCGCAGATTTCATCTTTGGAGCCATTCTGGCCAATGGATCCTGATTGGTGCGGTGCTCGTGCAGGTGGACATTGATTGGCCTGCCCGCTACGCTAGTACACACCGATTGGTGTGCCTTTGGACATTTACTTTACACAGGATTTTGCTTACCTCTCCCCTTGTAACTGTTGCTCTCATTTTTGCCCTGCCCCCCTCCGAGGCCTCCTTTAAATACAAGTCTTGCTCTTCCCTCCCTGCTACCTGGCTGTCCCATTGGTTTACCCTTACCATATATATCTCCAATCACAAATAAGAGTAACAGGGACCTCCAGCTACTACCTACTCATTGTATCACAGTCTGCTGCTGCTACCCAGCAAACCTCTACCCCCTGCCTCTTTACAAATCTCTCCATGAGCTATGGCTAACCTTATTTTCTTACTGGTAATACTAGCAAACAGTATATTCATTGAAACAATATGACATGAAGAGAAAGGCCATAGTCCGACCCAGGAACACACCCTCCCCACTTATGCTGCACCAACGCACTGCACCTCCCTCCTGGTGGTGCTCCAACCTGTTTACTCTCCATCCCTCCTACTCCCCTTTCCTACTCCCCTTGCCTATGTCTATTCGATCACTCTCAGTCACATCATTATACTTTAGAGTTAGCCTCCTTTTCCCTAGCACCAAACCTATGCCTATGGCAATGCCCAGAGGACGGGCACAAAGAAAAAAAGAGACTACATCCATACTGAGCCCCGTAAAAAAATTTATGCTTTTACTCCTCCTCTGCTCAGGTAATGTGGAGTTAAATCTTGGTCCCCTGTTACAACTTATCACACAGACTGAATTTGCAGCTGTCTGAGGGCTTAAAATGATGCTAGTAAATATACTGAGCTTGACTGAAATATTCAACCAGCTACAAGCATGGGCTGCTCACACAGAACCAGATCTTATAATAATCTCAGATTCTTGGCTCAAAAATGCTACTACTGATCAACAAACTTACACTACCAGGCTACAAACTATACAGGGCAGATAGGGAATCGGGGGGGGGGTGTCTATTCTAAAACCAGATTTACAGTTAGTGAGATCTCCTGTAAATCCAAACAGAAGGAATACGAGATTGTATCCCTGAAGCTTCACCTTCCCTCCACGGAAGTTATCACTATTATAGGTGGGTACAGGCCCCCGGCTGGTGGAACTGATATTCTCAATGTACTTAAATCTATACTCACGGCTTCCAACTATGAGACAATAATCCTCGGGGATTTTAATATGGACTGGCTATCCCCAAAATCACACAGCCTAAAATCCCTCTGTGATGAGTTTGGCCTGGTACAGCTCGTTAGTGAACCAACAAGGAATGACACATTGAACCTTGCCAACAGCTCACTCCTAGATGTCATACTTACCGCTCATCCGCATAAAATTCTATGCTCTGCGGTGTTTCACAATGACATGAGCGACCATGGGGTTGTTGTTTGCATAAGATCACAGGCCAAGAGTCGACAGCAGCTTAAGATCATATCCAAAAGGTCCTTTCACAAATTTCAGGCAAGAAATTACCTGACCGACCTAGGTGAGGTTAGATGGCAAGATCTTTATCTTGCCAAATCTGCAGATGAGGCTGTCTCTGTCCTCAACAACAACACTGTTACATTGGTAAAAAAGCAGGCGGCATGCCCCCTTTATTAAGTTCAGGGTGCGCCATACCTCCCACCCCTGGTTCACTCCAAGTCTTAAGGCTGCAGTCACTAATAGGGACAAGTCCTGGGCTCAGGCAAGGTACATCAAGAGCCATACAGATTGGCAGGCATTTAGAACAGCTAGAAACGCGTGTGTAAAAAGTATTCGGGCCACAAAAGCACACTATTATGTTTCTACCCCTAGAACAGGCCAAAGGGAACCCACAAAAAATCTGGAGGACACTTAATTCCATTGAAGGTAGGCCTAGTGCCCCCTCCATTCCAGCCAAGATCCTTACCAATGGCAGAACTATCGAAAGTATTTCCAAATCTTGGAAGAACTCAACTCCCATTTTGTCACTGCTGGCTTAGCCATTGATTCCTCACCTTATGCAGGTCGAGGGGTTAATCAAGCCAGTGCTAGCCATACTCCCCATATCTTGACTTGTTTTTTCCAATTGTGCTCACTTAACTACAAAGAAGCAGAAGACGCACTACTCAATCTTGATTCTAAGAAAAGTGCGGGGCATGATGGTCTTGAACCGTTTTTCCTAAAACTAGGTTATGCCTATCTCACAGCCCCCATTCTTCATATTCTCAATCTCATCATCTCTACTGCCACAGTTCCATCTTGCTGGAAATCCGTCCATATCCTTCCCCTATTCAAATCAGGTGACCCATGCGATCTTAATAATTACAGGCCTATCTCAATTTTGCCTGTTCTCTCTAAAGTTTTCGAAAAACTGATCTACAATCAATTAAAACTTCATAATGAAACCTTCTCACTCTTAAACCCAGCACAATCTGGCTTCTGGTCTAAGCACAGCACAGCACAGCACTATCACGGCACTGGCTAAAGTTACTAATGACTGGATCTCTGCTATGGATACCAAAAAAATCACTGGTGCAATTTTCTTAGATCTAAGTAAAGCTTTCAATACAGTTGATCACAACTTACTAATCACCAGCCTTATAAAACTAGGTGCCACTCCCTCCACCGCTCAGTGGTTCACCAGCTACCTTTCAGGGAGGACCCAGAAAGTGAAAGCTGATGGCCTATTCTCAGGCTCCTTGCCAATTGCCAGGGGAGTCCCTCAAGGCTCCATCCTAGACCCTATCCTTTTTTCCCTGTATATCAATGATCTTGACTCTCACATCACCAATTGCAACCTTCACTTCTTTGCTGATGACACAGTACTGTACACCTCTGGCTCTACTTTGTCTGAAGTAAGGAACGTATTGCAAGCGGACTTTGAACAGCTGGAAACTAACCTCATTAATGCCAAGCTTCTTCTTAATGCCAAGAAAACTAAGGCTATGATTTTTACTTTTAGTAACTCTTCTACCTCCCTTCCCCTGGACCACTGAAGGACTTTGTTGTCACCTCGCTAGGCGAACCTTTGGAAGTTGTCCCCAAATTTAAATATCTTGGCATTTGGCTGGACACCAAACTTTCTTTCAATGATCATCTTGAGGACCTCTCTAGAAGGCTAAAAGCAAGGCTGGGTTTCTTTTTTAGAAACAAATCTCTCTTTCCGAATGAAACTAGAATCAGGCTGGTGCAGGCCACATTTCTCCCCTTGCTTGATTATGGGGACCTAATTTACAGCTCCGCTGCAACCTCAAACCTAAATAAATTGGATGTACTCTACCACCGTGCCCTGCGGTTCATCACCAATTCACCATACCGAACCCATCACTGTGACCTTTACGCAGCTGTCGGCTGGACGTCGCCTACCAGTAGACGGCTGTTTCATGCTGGTATCTGGACCCTCAAGATACTCTTAAACAAACTTCAAAACTACCTCACATCCCTCATCAGTATCTCCCACTGTGCATATTCCCTCAGGAAATCAGACTTTACCTCCCTCGACGTGCCTAGGACTCGCACCACATTTGGTAAATGTGCTATCTCATATGCTCTTCCTACAATATGGAACCAACTCCAAACCACTCTGAAACTATCCAGAATGGTCACAGTTAATTTCTTCAAAAAGTTAACAGCATCCAAATTAAAAGATATCTGTAACTGCTTTTAAGCCTCTCCCTGGGCCATTATAGCCTCAAGACCATTCACCTGAAACCTGTACCTGCCAGGACATAAAACCGATCAGCAAACCACTAAATCTTCACCTATTCTTGCCTTCTTTATCTCTATCCTCTTCACCCTACTCTCCCTAGCACTATTCCTCTACTTATTCCATATATTCAACCCCCCTTCTTATTCCACTGCTCTACCCTGTCATCTTTACACCCTCCTCTTACTTACCTACTCTCTTCTGTCACAGTACACTCCCTACCTGCCCAGCTCCCCACTATCTTATGCTAATAATCCCTACCTGCTCAGTCGAATTTCGGTGCCAGGTATTACATGAACCTTACTGTACCTCATTCTGATAGAATGTAATTATATGAACTGATGCATATTAATCTTATGTGTAGATTTTTTTACGTTACTTTGCACATGTTGCCTTTTTATGCTAAGTCTCTTGACTGTTAATATGATCTAGGACCTCCTTGTGAATGAGCTTGCTCAATGGAGTTTTCCTGCAATAAACTTGAACTGTCCCTTTCAGTCGGGATCTCCTCCAGCACCTCTCAAACCTTCACCCTGTTGTCTTTAAACCATGCAGATCTTCATCAAATGACAAGAGTCTGCAGTGTGTAGACAAAGGGCAGACACAAATGGGTATGATGGAGTCGAAGGTGGCAGAGATGGCCCTATTATAGGCTGTCACCGCCTCCTCCTTCCCCACTACACGAGCCCCTCTCACACTCGACAGGTCCAGCACCACTGCCAGTTCTGCCAGCGTGAAACCCACAGCACCATGATCCAACCAACTTACTGGATCAACCCTGAGATTATTTATTTCAAGATTAAAGAAAAGATCAAATCCAGTGTGTGGCCACTTGAGTGAATGGAAGATGACACATTTTGCACCAGACCCAGGGCCCACATGCTGTGCAGGAGATCATGGCCTAACCCTAGAACCCAACCATCAACCCAGGCATTGAAGTCCCCCAGGGTCAACCACCTGGGAGACTCCAACACCAGACCAGTTCCTTGATCTCTTGCATAAATTCCCTCACTAAACCAGGGGGTCAGTAAACCACGAGAACCCCAAAATCCACCCTGTCTGGCAGCCATACACACAAAGGTTTTGTTTTGTTCAACAGGGAGTACCATGAGTTTCAGGTCAGACGTAAAACAAATAGCCACCCCCCCAACCCTGCAATCCAACCTAAGACTGTGTATCATGGAGTACCCAGCTGGCACCACCTCCTCCAATATGGGAGTGGCATTTTTGTCTAGCCAGGTCACCATTATACAAGCCAAGTGGACAAAGGAAATCATGTCTGCTAGTATAGCAGTCTTATTCCTGATTGACATGGCATTACACAACACAGCCTGAGTTTGATGAGGTGTAGGAGCTGGAGCCATCATCTTCCTGCAAACATTTATAGAACCCAGGGGTATGAGAACTAAGCAGGGTAGACCCCTTTCTAGTTCCCATTTCACCCCAGGGCATCTCCTTGGCCTCACCGCCTGAATCCCGGACACTCCTGCAGCGCCCCCAAATACCATCCCCCCTAGCTCTCTGCTGAGCTATCCCCAGCACTCTACATCTCTGATGTATCCCTTCTGAAAGTGTTGGGAGCTCAAAGGGATTGAGGGCCCAGAGGTCACCCCCCCAAGTAGTTGTGCCTTATCGGCCCCAATCCCCAACACATTCCAGCTGCCCACTAAATTACACAAAAAATTAACACAACCTACCTTAAACATAACCTACCCAATAAAAACTTACCCAAAACTCCCCAAACACAAAACAACCCAGTCACTCACCACACACTCATATTCACAATTCAGCCACTCCTACATACACCCACAGATTAAACAGAAGCACAGCTGAAAAGAGAAATAAACAGATGCTACTGGAGTCCTTAATCTACGCAATCCTTTCCTATATAAATAACTGTTGAAAATGATTTGTTCAAGGATAGGTTCTCACCACCACCCTTACTGTCCAAGCACTTGTAGTACTCTCACTACCCCAAAAATATGTAATGTCAGATAATTAAATAAATCCTGGAGTCATGCCATAGTTCCACCACAGACCACCGAGAAGACTGTATCCAGAAATGTTCAAAATAATCTGCTAACCCCAGCCTGCTCCGAGGTGATGGCAGAAACTCCAACCATTCCCCCCACCCAGATCCTTGTAGGTACCCAAACAAATCAGGCAACCCTGGGGACCCAAAGGAACCAAAGCAAACCAACACTCTGACCAGCATACGTAGGCCCCATGGGGAAAACTATCAGAACCCATCCCCTCCCCAAAGCAATCCAGGTCCACTGACTCTGT
Organism: Neoceratodus forsteri; assembly: GCA_016271365.2. Classification (NCBI taxonomy): domain Eukaryota; kingdom Metazoa; phylum Chordata; order Ceratodontiformes; family Ceratodontidae; genus Neoceratodus; species Neoceratodus forsteri. The sequence goes on along the minus strand of CM057457.1, from coordinate 374,864,725 downwards.
CCATTAAGAGCTTGATCCTTCTCAGATTTAAAATGTAACTCAGAACACTTAACTAGGGCTCTTATAGTACCTTTAAATAACTGTTTTGTCCCAGGCACCAAGAACTTCTAAACTTCTCCACTCCAGCCCTCTGTATTCTGAGTGATTCAGATTCAGATAATTTCTTTTCTTTTTTTTTGTTTCGTCCCAAGGACCATTACAAAACATACATTTTCCCAATATTTTGTACAAATATAAATACACATTACTATGTAATATAGTGACCAATAAAAAACTTTGGCATATAATAATTATATGAAAGTCTTTGTATTCAAAGATTATGTAATCTATTTAGTGATTAGCCCTTATTATCCTATATGGTATTTCTTTTGTTCTATAACATTACAAATTTTTGCCACTTTTTTAAAACCTCTACATTATCAGTCTTCAATAAATAATTCAATTGATATCTAGACTCCATGTTTAACTGAGATAGTATGTTTCCTAATATGTGTCTTTAATTTTCATACAGAGGGCACAATATTATTAGATGCAAATTATTATCTATACCAATATCACATTCGCAGTTTGCTTTAATCGATTTAGAGTATATTCCATTCAGGCGTTGGGAATTGTGATATTCAAATTGTAACCTAGTATAGCTTTTCCTCTTATCTACTTCTTTGACTATATTTAGACAAGGTTCCATTCCAAATTCTTGTCTTTTATTTTCTGCTAACCAATTGCTTAATTTACAGCCTTTACTCAGGTTAACATCCTTTTGAATATAAATATTTTTAATTCTGTTTTTAATTTCACTGTTTGTTTCATCTATAGGTTTTATATGCGTAAACATCACACTAACAAACAGCCCAAATGGCTTTATCACATTCTCTAAAACTTCCATACTAGAACATAAAAAGCCATTATCTTAATATACTATAGCTTCTTCTAAACAGATTCTGGGTAACCTCACTTCATTTATATTATAGACTTTAAGCCAGTACAAGGCCATTTTCTGTGCAGTCTGGCAACTAACAGTAGTTTGTCCCAGTTCTCTTCTTACTAAAATTGTGTGCCCCCTTAGGTAAACCTAAACATTTTTTATAACATTTTATTCAATGGGATTTCTAATTGTGCAACATCCCCGCATCCCCAGACTTCATCTCCATATGTTATTCTACTCATAAGTTTTGCATTTACAGTCCTCAAAATCCCTCTAATCGAATACCCTCCGTATCTATGTGCAAATCTTTCTGTAGCTGGGATAAATCTGTTTATATTTTTATTTTAATTTTTCTTATGCTCATTCCACTTTAAGTTATATGAAAAATATATACTCAGATAACAAAAATGTTTAACAGTCTCTATTTCAATATTTGTCCCCCCTCATTTTAATACCTTTCCGTCTTTTAATCAATGTCTTATTACAAATCATATATTTAGTCTTTTCCATATTTATTTCCAATACAGCATCAGAGCAGCACACTCTAAATGTTTCAAAAATTCTTTTAATACCCTTATAACTCGTTGCCATCAAAACAATATCATTTGCATATGCCAAGAATGGGCAAAACCTTTTGCCCATTCTTGACACATGGAAGCCCTCTTTGTATAGTTTTTCCAAAATACTATTCAAATATATATCAAACAGGATGGGTGAAAGGGTGCAACCCTGTCTTAAACCTAAATTGGAATCAAACTTATCTGTCAATCCCCCTTCTTTATTGTATTGTACACTAGTCCTATTCTTACTATACATAAGTGATATCAGTTTTATGATAGCAAGATCTAATCCATAGTCATACAGAACTTTCCATAACCTATTTCTTTTAACTTTATCGAATGCTGATTTAAGATCAACAAAGATACAATAGTATTTTTGTTTCTTTATATAGATGTACTTGTGTATCAAATGGGGCAACACATAGCACTGGTCCACTATGGAGTGTCCTGGTAGAAACCTGGCATGGGCTTCATCCATAATTTCTGTGTCCTTAATCCAATCCATAATTCTGTTAAGTAGAACTTTAAAAAAAGTTTTAAGAGAAGTATCCAAGAGGCTTATCGGACGATAGTCTCTGGGATTCATCCTATCCCCTTTTTTAAAAACTGGGATAATTATGTTTTCCCTCCAAGTCTCGGGTATTTCTCCTGTCTTTACTATACAATTGAATATTTTTTTTTTTTTTAAAAAGGTATCCAAAGTTCCAAGGCATTCAACAATATATCAATAGGTACCCCCATCAGGGCCCGGTGCTTTGTGTCTTTTTGTTGATCCCAAAGCTGTCCAGATTTCTACCTTGGTAATTTGTTCTTTTAAATGTACCCAGTCAGTTATCACAAAATCATTTCTTGGCCCTATATCTTGATCAAAAAACAACTGTCTATAGTACTTCTGCCAAATATCCGGTTCAATGTAATTTTCTACCTCCTCACTATATATATTTTCCCCATTTGCTACAAGTTGCCAAAATCGTTTATCATTCTTAGTTATAATTGCCTTCTCTAATTCTTTCCAGAGCTGCTTTAGTCTATGCTCTTTCCTCTTCTTATCTGGGATCTCTTTATATTTTTTCCTTATCTGGATTAAGATGTCCCTATTTTCATTAGATGGGTACTTCCTTGTTACCCTTGCTATTCTATTCAAATCTTTTTTGAGCTTTTTACATTCCAGTTCATACCATTGACTCCCTCTTTTTTACTTTTAATAAAATACGCTTTTACTATAAATGATCTAATGTCCTTCATAATCTGTCATCTCCATATCGTCTTCTCTCCCCACCAAGCCTTCTATTCTGTCTTTTATTCTACTCTTTCTTAATATTCTATTTGAAACATTAGTATCTATACTATCCCATCTAATTCCCACATTTATTCTTATTATCCTTGTATTATTATTCCCCATATTAACATTCTCCCACAAGTTTCTGTTAATTACTAATGAGAAATGTTCACTTTCTGCTCTCATTCCAAGATTCAGATCTTCCACTAATTGTATCAAATTCAAATCAATCCAGCATAAATCGATCACAGAGCCTCCTCTTTTTCCTACAAAAAGTGAATTCCCCATCCACATCTCCCTTCATTCTACCATTTACCGAGCCCAAATTCCAATCTCCTAATAGTTTGCTTATTTCTCTTCCTCTTTTAGATGATTTATCTTTTGAATTCCTATCTCTAGCTACATAGTCACAACCCTTTGCCATATAAAATTCCCTAATTTCTGATGGTAACCTTTGATAATGTCCAAGCCTTGTATTAAAATCTCCTAATAATATAATTCCACACTCTTGATCTTGACCCCTATTATCTTCTATTAGCTTTTTCAACTCCTTTATTAATCCAGCATCCCAATACTTTGAGGACATCGGGGGGATATATAAATTGAAGATTACCATCTGCCATTGTTTTCCCCTTTATCTTAACTCCATGTATATTATTAGATTTTGTTAAAACTTAATCTGTTATATATTTATTTGATATCTTAATCCATGTGACTAAACCTCCCGACAGTCTCCCATATTTTCTTTTCCTAATTGCTTTCTTAAAATATGTTTTAAAACCATTAATATTTTTTTCCTGGTCTGACCATGTTTCATGTAGACACATTCAAATCCCTCTATATATTTTATAAAACAGGAATCTGCCAATCTGTTTCCAATGCTAGCTATATTCCATGTAAGTATTTTATTTCTTTTTAATTTAACTGTTACACCCTCATCATCTAAATGTCATTCAGCTTTTTGGGTTTCCAAACTTTGGAACCTGTTTGCTGTTGTAACCAGGTATTTCTATTCACTGGCGTTAGATTTTATTTTTACAGGAGCTTCTTCTTTCCTTTCCCCTATTAAGTGGATATCAAAAGAATCTAGCCATTCAGCTCATGTAACTATTTGATCATAGAAATACAAACTCACACATGCCCCCACAATGCAAAGCATCATGGGCTGCATATGCAAATCACCACAGAATATTGTGCTGGTTCAACTTTAAGCAGAAATGACTTTACCCATATTCATTCCCATTTGTCTAAATTGATCCTTCTGATTTTCAAATAGTTTTAAAATATAGTATTGGTCTGAAACCAGAAAGACCATTTTTAAATCACTTACAGGTCTTATAACACTAAGACAGTTCAACACTGGAAAACAAAATCCCTTTGTCCCTGCAAGATGGCATTAAGGAAACTTTTTAGATGTTTCTCTAATGTCCGTTCAGTTTCATCAGGTAATTTTGTCACTTCATAGAGAGGAAGAATGTAATCATTTTTATCAAGTCTTTTTAAAAATTTTCCAGGGAACACCTCCCCAAGTTTTATGTTTAATTAACAGTCTGTTCCATTTTCCCCTCTCCTTTTCATTTTTATTTTCACTTTGTCCCTGTTCTTTTATTCCTGATCTACTATTTTTTCTAGGAATATCTTTTTTTTTTTTGCTTTGTTTCTTTTTCCCCTTTCTTGGTCTTTTTAACACCCGACCCTTCTTCCTAACTGCCAGGGCTGAATCTTCATTCTGATCTCTTCTTTTAACCTTGTCCTTATTCTTCTTTTTATTTGTACAATTGTTTGTTTTTTTTCCCCAACATTTATTTGTTCTAGATTAGCCCCTATTCTATTGCAGGGTTGATTAGCCACATCTAAATCTTGATTGATCCTTTTCTGTCTTTCTGCAGCAAGTTCTGCCCTCTTTCTCTTATATATTTGTTCCAATTTTTACTTCTTTTTCTTATGTTTAGCTTCTTGTTCTGACCCTTTATTCCAAATCTCCTTGTTCCCTGCTGCCATTTCTTTTACCACACTTTCATTTCTCCATTTTTTTATCCAGTAACATTATTAATTCAGACTCATTCGATGTACTTTCCCACATACTACATATACTATAATTTAGCCTTTGTCCTTTCTGTTCTTGTTTTTGACTTTCCTCTGTTATATTATCCTTGGATGTTATTTATATTATACTATTTATATATTCAACATCCATCCTACAATCCTCATTTATGTCCTTATTTAAATCAACCCTATTCTTTTCATCCCCTATGTCAAGTCCCTTTATTTCCTTTTCTTGATTATCCCACTTATTTTGACTATCTTGACTATTCTGAATATCAAACAAATAGTTCTTTTTCTGTCTCCCCAGAGACATCTAATTACTTTGGGGAAATCTCCCTCTGTCATTTATTTTATCTGCTTTCTATTTTCTATACATATTCCCTTCAAAAAGGACAAGTCCTTTTTCATAAATCATTGCATTAGCGGTAATGGGATCTCTGAGTGCAATTGCCAAATCATGTGCTATGTTTTCTGTAAGGAATTCCCTGCTACTCACTGGGCTCATAAATTGGGTTTCTCCTCCCAAGGACCAACCCTCCTCCCGTCATCTGCTATTCTAGTTGATATACCCTCAATATTCTGGTTCAAAGAACTCTGTTTACTGCTACCAGCAGCAGGTATAGTTATAAATGATTTCATTTCTCTTATTTTTTTTCCTAGTCTAGTGTTTGTCAGTATCGTTTCCTTAATTTTCTCCACTGTTCTATTAATTTCCCTATGAACTGAGCCCAGCATATCAAGATTTAAAAAAAATTGATTTATTAGTACTTTCTGGCACCCCATTCCAATACTTTTTGATGTTTCTATTTTATTTCCCTTTCCCCATCTAATTTCACCTCTGTCCAAATATTCATAAGTTGATTTTCCACTTGTTCCCCCCTTAAAGCTTCCATTATTAACTTCTCCTTAGGTATAACATCCAATAAAGAGGTTAAGGGGGTAGAAGTGTTTTGTTTGTGTATATCAAAGCTTTCAACTTCTTTGGTTTCATTCCTTACCTCTACTGATTCTGCCCTACATGTTCTATATTTTTTAATTTGTTTTACTCCTTCGTAGGGAAGCTTAGCATGTCCTTTAAATTTCCCCTCCTCATAATTTCCCATTTGGTCTTTCTCACTTCTAGTAATGACCGGCATAATTAGTATTTAATTTACCTCCAACATTTCTTTTTACAGAATTTTGCAAAATTCTCACTTCTCAAAGGTACAAATAACTGAATAGCACCAATATTTTATTTATTTTTTGTTGACTAGGTAAGTGCACTAGACAAATCCTGCCTATTTTCAGGCATGACCTGGGGGAGGGGATACAGATGAATGCCAACTGACCTTGAACCAGATTAAGCTGGTAGTGGTATTTTTTTAGTGAATGAGGGAAATGTGGCCAGGACACCGGGGAAATTCCCCTACTCTTTTCGATAAGTGCCATGGGATCTTTTACCTCCACCTGAACTACCACCAATTCAGGCAGATGGGACCTCGGTTTACCGTCTCATCCAAAAGACGGCACCTCAGAAGTGCAGCACCCCTCTCATGCTGCACTACAGTGTCAGTACTGGGATATTAACACAAGTGCCAGTTGTGGGAACTGAACCCACAGCCCTCTGATCTCCCAGCCTCAGAGGTGAGTGTGCTACCTACTGAGCCACTGACACTGATATACAATGAGAAATAACCTAATATATAATTTAAGTTTAAACACGCTACCCAAATAATTCCTATCAGATTTTAACCAAATTTAGTAAAATCAAGTCCAACTTAAGACCAAAGTCCAATATCAGACTCGCACTATAAGGTCTCTAGGTCTTGTTCATCAAGATAAAAATAAGAAGAAGAAGAAGAATCAGCATTTATGTAGCACTTTTCATATACAGTGTGTCCCAAAGCACTTTACAAGCAATGCTAGACTGGTAGTGAAGTGACTGAATGTGTGGTGGCGGCCATATCACACATCATCACCCACACACAGCCTGGATAATTGCATGAACCAGTTTATGGGAAGGGGAATGTTGGCCAGGACACCGGGAATGTTCCCTACTCTCTGTGAAGAGTGCCCTGGGTTCTTTTACTTCCACCTGGACACCCACCAGGACAACACCAGAATGGGCAGAAGAGACCTCGGTTTAACATCTCATCCGAAGGACAGCACACCCCAGCAGTACAGCACCCCAATACTGCACTCAGATGCCAGCAATTTTTAGGTGCAAGTCCAATCCCAGTGTGGGATGAGAACCCACGACCTTCTGGTCCAGAGGCAGATGTGCTACCAACTGAGCCATGCTGCCAAGAAAGAGAAGAGAAGAACCAACGGTTTCTTTAAGTCCCTCTTTTCCTTTCGCGCTCTGCTGTAAAATCCGACCCAGAGAAAATCCAATGCAGTCCAAGGATCAACAGTTCACCCAAAATTATACAGACTCTTCAAGCTACTTTGAGCACTCCAGACACTTTCCTGGTAAAAGACAGATTTTCTACAGTCCTCCAATATCTCCGGTTGCAGTTCTTGATTCGCCTCTCACCCCTCATTTTAATTTTCCTAAGTTCCACTGTTAATGAATAAAAACACACTAAAAATAACATGGACCAAGGCTTCTCACTTTTTTATAAAATAGTGAATAATAAAACAATTATTCATTTAAGATTTTCTTCTTACTCTCTAAAAAATATAAGTACAAAAACGCCAGTACTTCAATATATATTCTCAAGGCCTCGCTCACTTCATATATCCTAACATTCAGTTTTATTTACTTGCATATCAGTATCAAAACAGTACTGCTGTTAATATACTGTGGAAGTTCAAAAGCTGAAAGCTGATAGCAAGGTACGCTTGGTCTCCTCGGCTCTCTTCTCGATCAATCATAAAAACTTGTGCATAAGAAAGCTAAGACGCCAGTACTAATGGCAATAGTTCTGCAATCCTCAAAAAGTTCTTGTGCTCACATAAAACCATAAAGAAATCTAAATCTCTTATAGAGCACTCTCCTTGCGACCGTACTTTGCTAAGGCCACAAGAGAAATGAAGTTTAAAATTCTCTGCTCTCACCTGAGCTTTATGCTCAGATGTCATGTGAAGGAACCAACCAATAGTAGTTCAATCACCTATTCCTTACTTCCTGGTTTTCACGAAGAAAAAAAAAAGAAAACCTTTTAACAAATCAAACAAAAATATGAAAAAAAAAATAGAGAACAGAGCCAAGCAGGCACAAGCGGCACTCCAACACAAGGAGGTACACCGGAGCCCTATCAGCAAGTGGCAGCAACCCTCTCTCATCGCCCACAAGTAAGTACCGGGAGATAGCAGTAGCTCCACCATTTTACTAACCGCTAATATATTTTATATATATATATATATATATATATATATATTTATTTTAGCTAAAGTAATTAAAATAACAATATGTGAAATTAGGCCTCAGTCAAGCCTCATTCCTTTGCAACAAAATTCTAGTTTTGTTGTACTTCTAGTGAAATTCACTGTAATTTGCTATAGTTTGCCATTTTTTTCTTCACTCCAGGCCGCTAAGCCCCTGTGGGCTCTGAGGGTCCCACTACTCCTCAGTCGGGAGGCTCCTCACACCACTAGGTCTCCAACCCGGCCAGGCAGGCCCCAAATGCACTGGTTCACTATTCCACCACCACAGCAAATGGAACGGAGGGCTCAAAGATGTACTGAAAATGTCTGTGAACTATAAAATCAGTGTGGCAATAGTGGCATACTTTTTAAAAAATATTTTAGAGCATTTCACAGACTCCTGCTATAGATGTTATTCTCCTCAGCATCTTAGCGGCTAACTCCTACATCCACTCTCCAAGCTAGTGCAGAAATCCAAGAATTCGGGCCTGATTCATGAAGTCCTACCCTCTAAGTGATTACCACCAACGATAACCGAGTCTCATCCACCACCCAAATTCCCATGGCAAGAAACATGTAGAGCCCCACTGAAAATAAGATGTCATGTCTTCTGTGAACTATCCAGGCTAAACCTACATTACAGCAATCAGCAGGCATAGTCTAGGAAAACACATTGTAAAAATGGATAAAAGAAGACCACATTGAAACTGCCTTTCAGCAGATCTGCGTTGTACAAATTCATCAGAAATAATGGATAAAAGCATCCCAAAAGCTCTCCACAGCCATATCAGCTCTGACCAGATGTTGTTTTTGTTAACTTATAGTTTTGCAATCTAAGTAGACAATATACTGTTACTAACAAAAAGAATTTGTCAGTCTTCTTCAAGGATATCGTTCATCAGGCCACACCTATGGAACTATAGCCACCAAGCAATAGGAACACTTGAGAAAAAAATCCACACATAAACTCCTTTTTCAAAGTGCTCTAGTGCAAGTTTATTGTGGCAGCTTTGAGAAGCCACAACAACAGCCCTGAGCGTCAACCCTCAAGCAGGTCTTCCTTAAGAGCAGGTTCAGACTAGTACATAGTTACTTCCTTATAAACTTAATTGTTAAAGTGACCACAGCATCACCATAGTGAAAATAATTAAAAAGGAAACATTAGAGAAATGGGGGAGAATGCTTTGTTATATATACAAAGCTCAACATACTTGAAAAAGGTCAGGTAATGCAAAATTCATACAAAGTGAATATTAACAGAAATATAATAGCTAAAACTACACACCAAGCACTACCACTAAGAAAAGGGCAGTGGCTATGCAGCAGAAGTCATCCAAGAGACATTCTGGAAGATGCAGTGAGGTCCCATCTGCAAGCAACTCTCATGGCTTAAGGGAATAGGTTGCTCATATCCAGGCTGAATTGGCCAGGATTCAGGGGACCTTCTGTCTTACTGAGGGACCACCAGTGTTGCTGCTGCTGCTGCCTCAGAGGTTGCCAGTAAGGAGGAGTGGTTGGACCATGGTCTGCTCAGTGAGGGCAAGGGGGGTGGAACAAAGGCAAAACCCTCCAGTCATACCGCTCCACAATTCACGCACTGTTCTGGCAGAGTGTGGTTCCTCAATGGAGGCATCCACAGTGTAGACCAAGGAAGATGTTGGGAACCTCCACAAAAGAGACCACAAGAGGGTGGCACGGGACCTTACAGGGGAAGAAAACAAATCCTAGTGGGAGACTCCATTGTTGGGGGGGTAGAACTGGGGAGGGAGTTAAGGTGTCTTCCTGGCACCATGGCTTGAAGGGACAGGGAGCAAATCCTCAGGATTACTAGAGTAGCCACATGGAAGAGGTAGCTGGACATCATTGTTCACCTAGCGACAAATGACCTGGCCGGGAATGGGATGACAGCAGAGCAGGAGGAGTCTGTGAAGTTGGAGAGGGGCCTTAGATAAGTAACATGCATGGTAACCTTCTTGGAGGTGCTGCCTGTCTATGGCTTGGTTAAGGGTAGGGTGCTTCACACCATGGGATTCAATGAATGGTTGAAAAACTGGTGCAGGGCTCAGAGTTTTGGCTTCATTTGGGACTGGGGGTCCACCTGGAGGGATACAGGCCTGCACTGACATGATGGTTTGCGTCTGTCCGGGAGGGGAAAAAAGGATCCTAGGTGATAAGTTTAAATGCTTAATTGGCAAGCATTTAAACTAACCAATGGGGAGGCACTGAAAAGGAGCAAGGAAATAACCCCTACACACACACACACATGCACAAAACAGGGAAGTTAGCAAGGCAAACACAAAGGTAAAATAAGAGAGTCTCTCAGAAAAGCACTAGCAAACTGGCAAGAAGGAGGGGTGGAGTAACAATGGGGGAAAAATGAAAACTGCCATCACAGAGGCAACAAGCCGTTATGTGAAGCAAATAAACAAATGAAAACAAAGGGAAAAAAACACTATGGTTCTCAAAAGACGTGATGGGTAAGGGAGAAAAATATATAATTCTGGAAGTATAAGGAAACACAGGAGGAGCAGAACAGAGAACTGTACCAATTAAAGCAGAAGAAAGTGGGTGAGGCTGTCAAAAAAAAAAAAAAGCAAAGGCCCAAACCGAGGAAAAGAAAACCAACTAAGAAGGGGGATAAAACATTTTATAGGTACATTAGGGAGCAAAGAAAGACCAAGGAAGGGATAGTGAGGCTTAATAAAGTGGAGGGTGGGTTGGGAAGAGGGTGACAGTGAAAAAGCAGGGATACCGAATGAATACATCTGCTTAGTATTCTCAAAAGAAAGGGGGGGTACCAAAACAAGTCAATAGAAGCACTCTGGATCAGGGAGGAGTTGATACCAGTTCATTCAGAGAAGAAGAGGTCATGAAAGCACTCCCAAAACTGAGGGTGGACAAAGTAATAGGGCCTGATGGGATTTAACCCCGAATTACATAGAAACATAGACTTTGATGGCAGATAAGGACCTCTTGGCCCAGCTAGTCTGCCCATTCCCTACATATTGGATAGGCTGCAGATTCTGGTTAACCAACAGCCTACTTCCTCCTACCCTTCACTATAATTGTCCTCTGTCTGTCCCATGTATTCTTGAATTCCCCCATTGTTTTTGACCCCATGACCTCCTCAGGAAGGTGGTTCCATTGTCGTCCACCCTCTCCGTGAAAAAATACTTTCTGACATTGGCCCTGATCCGTTCCCCCTCTGTCTTCAAACTGTGCCTCCTTGTTCTTGCGCATCTCTTTCTCTCAAAGATGCTCACATCTTGGACTTTGTTGATTTCCATGACGTACTTGAAAGTTTCTGTCATGTCCCCCCTCTCCCTGCTTTCCTCAAGGGTATACATATTAAGCTCCTTTAGTTGCTGCTCATATGGCTTCCATTGCAGACCCTGCACCATTTTAGTTGTCCTCTTCTGGACTGCTTCCATCCTGTCTATGTCATTGCAGAGATGGGGTCTCCAGAACTGCACGCAGTACTCCAAATGGGGTATCACCAACTGTCTGTACAGAGGGATAACAACTTCCTGTTTTCTACTGGTGATGCCTCTCCTTATGCATCCCAGTATCCCTCCAGCCCTTCTTACTGCCTTCTCACATTGTTTGCCTACCTTAAGGTCATCTGATATGACTTCTCTGAGGTCCCTTTCCATTTTTGTTGTTGTTAGTGCCCCCCCCATTGTGTACTCTTCTCCTGGGTTTTTGTTTCCCAGGTGCATTGCTTTGCACTTTTTTTGCATTGAATCTAAGCTGCCATACATTTGACCATTCCTCCAAACTTGCCAAGTCCTTTCTCATCCTTTCCACCCCCCCATGTATCAATCCTATTGCAGATTTTTGTATCGTCTGCAAAGAGGCATAGTTTTCCTTCCAGCCACTCTGCAATGTCTCCTATAATGACATTAAAGTGAACCCGGTCCCAGTACTGAACCCTGTGGTACCCCACTAGTAACCACCCTTTCTTCTTAGTGTACTCTGTTTACTATTACCCTCTGCGTCCTGTTGGTCAGCCAGTTTGTTACCCAGGCTATTGCCCTGGGACCCACTCCCAGGGTGGCTAGCTTGTT